>OX457020.1:7993031-8656111 GCA_949752705.1 Callimorpha dominula
ACACATGTTTTTACTGCATATTCAGAAATCGATAGTTACTATTTGTAAATCAGTATAAAAACCCTTTCTTTTATTGTTATCAATGAAAGACGATACACGCAATATTCGTCACTTATTACTAATCTCTAAAATTAATAATCAATTCTTATATACATATAATATATTGAACGAGAATAATATAATTTATTTAACAGGTTCAGTATTTGTAGCTAAAATTAACTTTTTAAATCGATTAAAACTTCTTAAATGAAATCGATAGTTATTTTTAATCGAATCGGCACCATTTAATCTCTTTATCTAACTGTCAAAAAGAAAAAGGGACAGAGTGTAATCCTAAATCGCGCAATGACGTTCTCGCGTCGATTAGTATAACAACTTCTGAATATCAACCCTTGGGTATGATCACCTAGCCTGGTTTAAAGACTCTTCCTTTGTGTCGGAGGGACAGACATTGTTTGTTTATTAACACTTTATGCACATAATGTACATAGGTGGACTTAATGTTTAAGGCATTCTCTACCAGTCAACCACTGGGTGATACATTACATACATCTTTATGTTGATGACCTAATGAAAGAATATTGACGTCTCCTTCAAGCGTATATTTTCGTCAACTACCCTACCCCTAAGTTTTAATCTAGTGTCATTTAATATAATGACGAAAATATTGACTACACGGATGGCACAACGTTTAAAGTGGTCAATTGTTGTGGGTGTAATTCGCACACGGGACAAAAATTTGTGTGATACACAAATAGTTGTCCTGAGTCTGGGTGTTCTTTATGTCTCTTGTTTGAATGTTTGTGAAGTCTCCCGCGATACAATAACCATTCCTAGAGCGGGAGTTGTTTTGAATGAAACTTATTTTTTTTATTGAGGTGTAGCTATTGTATGGTTATATGTGCTATTATATGTAAATGTACATATGATGTTAAAATATATTAGTATTTAAAGTATCTAAATATGTTTATCCGTGTTCTAGAGCCCACAGTACAAGCTATGCTTAGTTTGGGTCTAGATATGCTTCTTCTTCTTCTATTTCTTATTCTTCTATTTACAAAAGTAGAAGTTTGTTCCTTTCTATGTTAGCGCCATCTATATACACGCGTTTGACGGACACTCTTCGGACGGACGCTCATGATAGAAAATTTGATATAAGCTTGCTTTAATATAATATTTATTTAGTCTTTAAGATAAATTGTGTTTATATAAGAGTAATATTGTGTTTAAAATAAATCATTATGTACAGTATTGTTTAAATTTTATGAATCCGTGGCGTTGAGTATATTTCCTTTTAATTTTATCCGTATTTAATATTTTTTATATCAAATAATAAAATAAAATTAAGAACGTTCATCAGTCCCTTTAGTAATTTCCGTTCATTCCATTTAATATCAATAAGTAGTTAATCACGCTGCTACATCCCTAACTCGAATGAGAAAAAATCGCAACTACCCCACCAAGCCCACCACGCCGCAGTCGGCATTTACCGACAGCGAATGACGTCGCGAACGTGACTAGGGCTGTGACTAAATAATTTAAAATATATAAATTTTAATTTACTTATCTTAAGTCTGCACTACACAACTATGTAATTACTGTGTTATCGTTTACACCGACTATTTTGAGAAATAAGATGACATTAAATAAAACTGAATGCTGTAAGCACTAATAACTGGTTGGTTATCGTGACGATCTTGGAATCTCTATGATTTTCGTAAGTGGTTAAGGTGAATTTATGACTTGCATGGAGGATTCGGCGGGTTGAGGCATAAGGCTTTATAGAAGTAGACAAGTGTTTATTAAAATAAAATACGTTTAAAACAATATTTTTATTATTCAAAAACAAAACAATTGCAAATAAAAGTACAAAAAGATGATATAATATAGATATAGTGGGGCAAACGTACAAGATACACGCTGCAGGTATAAAAGGTTTGGTGAATGTGGAAGAAACCAGAGCTGTGCTCGGGATCATTGTAAATGGCGCTTTACCTATCTCTGCCAACCCCGGATGGGAATAGGACGTGAGCATATACACAAAAACATCTTATTTTGGACCGGCGATATTAATATTACAATAGTAGTTTTTAACCGCCTGATGAAAGCGACCCACCTATAATTAATTGACGATTGTCTTAAAAATTGATTTTATTAAATTTTAACTATAAACGTCATTTAGCTATTCAATTATCAATATCAATCAGCCTATCACAGTCATGCTAATATCCTGCTGGACATATGTCTCTCCTAATGCACGTCACAGCACCCTTAACTACACTTAAAGCAATTGAATTGCTAAATGGCACCTTTCAAAACTATTCGTTTGGATATTGGATACCGTGAAGTTATCAAAATGTTTGGGAGAAATGTTATTTTTGAAAACAAACATGTTGGCACCAAAAGTCCGATATTTTGATTTTTCATAATTTTAAATCTAGGCATTGAAAATTCGCATTCAATTTCAATTCAAAATCGGTTCAGGCATTCAGTAGTTACGAGGGAACATAGGGATATACATACAAGTCAACACATAACCCTAGTTTGCCTTGCTTTACCGTAGTCGGGTAAAAATATATTTTTAAGGGTGGAATTGTTGAGGTATTTGAAGGTGTTTCATGGCACCAGACGGCGTGTTTGATCGGCATCTCTGTAACAAAAATATGTTGCAATTTAATTTAACAATGGAAGAGTTGGACTTCAAAACAAACAGCCTGTTTGAGTTACGATAAGATAATAGTTACTTCGTAACAGATACATCACCCACGGGTTCCTGAGGAAAAGGGTCTTGACCCTAAGGAACCCGTGGACGCATCAAGTTTAAATTGACATAAAATACTTATGTTCGCGGTCCCTTGAAGCTGTAAAAAATCAAGCTTCTAAGTCAACGCAATCAAAAGATACGGCCATTAAGCCTTAGGTTTTAGCAAATTTGTACATTTCGCAGGTAAATCAAAACCTATAGGCGTCCCATTGATATAGAACTATGAAATTTGGTAAGAAGCAAGGTCTGACAGCATAAGTAAAGGAAAAAATCCCATTTATGTTATCACAAAAAAAAAAATTGTTTTTGTGATTACAAACTTATATTTTGCGGTTGGATTGTTGATGTTGTCGTACATCGCAACCGCAAAGTTAAGTTTGTCTTTCGAAAAAAGACGGGCAAAAGTTTTCGAGGATAGATTCCCAAGATGGACGTAGTATCTACATACAAGTTTGTTTGCTTACGGAACCCTCGGTCAGACTACACTTAAAGCACTTGTCTAGTTTTTTTTTGTTCCAAAGAGGTTTATTCCGAAATCCATTTATAAATTTCCTTAAGATCTGATGATGAGTTTCGGAGACAGATAACGGAACTATTCAAAAAATGGCAGCATTGCCTTCGTACAAACTCCTAATGGAGAAACAGGATCCCTATTACATCATAAAAGTCGGTTATTTTTTGGTAAAACACCTTTCATTACATACTCTCCCTTTTAAATACTCTTAATTTTCCCATCTTTAATAAATATATTTATATCTAATACCTTTAAACGAACAATTCTTGTATATATGTACCTATATATAAATATATAATCTGAATCTAGAAAACGGCTCCAACGCTTTTGATGAAATTTTGTATACAGATAGAGTTTTGCATTTTAAGTTCAACTGCATAGTTGTATTTCCTGTAAAAATGCAATTTTACAAAAAAAAATACGATTTTACAACAAGCTACCGAGCGAAGCTCGGTCTCCCAGGTACTAATTATAAAGAGCCCGGTTCAGGACAATATGCTTACCCTCTTGCCTGAATGAAACTAAACTATAGTCAACTAAATCTGAGTGTTTAATAGACGAAAGAAAATACATTTATTCTGGCACAACTAAACGAGACGCTAACAGAATGATACACTCATGCCCGGCTCCTATAATTAAGACTTGAGAGTCTTGAGACTCTTGAGTTGCAGGTGCCCATGGACGTGGTAGTCATTTAACACCAGGTTAAAAAAAAAACGATTCGTTTTACTTATGAACCTTAAAATTTAGTTGAATGAAACATTTTCTTTGACAATTTCGTAACTGATGGAAACATTGAATTTGAGCTAGATTGATGTAGGAATTGCGCAGACTATGCTTTCACTACCAATATCTGAGATATCCAAACAGCTGTGTATTAGCGGTTCAATGTTTCCACAGTGATGTGCAAATTCAAAATCAAAATCATTTATTCAATTAAGACACTAAGTGACATTTATGAACGTTAAATTGAAGCTAGAGTTAAAATCATAGATCGGCACAAACAGACGCCACAGCATGTGCTGGATTGTCGAGGTAATTTAGGTGAAAACACCAAATCTACTGCCTGCTTGTGTCGATCTATAACTTCCAGTTTCCAAAATGCGTAGAGCCTTATGAGAAGAATACTGGCAAAGAAACTCATGGCCACTCTTTTTAAAAGTCAGATCTTCAGGTACAATAGTGTTAGTATTACACGAAAGGTAAACAGGATGCAAGCTGATGCCACCTGAATTTCATTTTATTGAAATGCTCCAAAAGCTAAAAAAATGCAATTTGTAAGTCATACATATAGAGGGGTACAATAGGGGTTGACATGTCTAAATAGATAAAAACCCCTACTCAATAAAATATCAAAAAAACAAAAAACCGGGTATTAGTTAACTAATTCTAAACATACAGCTGGGTTTTAGGTGATGTAGCTTGAATTTACAAGACGATGAGCAAACTCGCGGTCGCACCAAAATGAGAGCCATTTCAGCTTTGTGCCGGTGTCTGACGCTGGTTGTCAACTGCGCTTTTAATTTCTTTTTTAATTGTGTGTTTGCGTGCGTGCGGGTTTGTGTGTGTGAGTGTGGTGATATTATGCTTTAGTCTACATGCTAATGTAATACATCAATACAAATAAATAAAATGAAAATGTCTGTTTGAAATGTCAAAACAATAGTTTTTTTAAGCTCACACAGTTATTTTCACGATACCTATGCCTAAAAATCTATATTTTTTTATAATTTTTGTCTCTCTGTCTGTCTGTAATATGCATCTGAATACCTCTTTAGGGATACAAGCTTGACTGTATTTATGTATCTACGTATCTGTACCCGTGTGCCCGGTTGACGGTTACAGGCTTGCCTCAAGTTGCTTGCCTTTTATATTTAACTAGCCGACCACGCAGTTTCTCCTGCGTCTATGGTCACTGCTCTGCTCCTGTTGGTTGTAGCGGGATGTTATATAGCCTATAGCCTTCCTTGATAGATGGGCTATCTAATACTAAAATAATTTTTCAATTCGAACCAGTAGTTCCTGAGATTAGCGCGTTCAACCGAACTAACTCCTTAGCTTTATAATATTAGTGTAGATGGCGTATGTAGTAAAAATTTTGACTTACTTCTCTATAATCTGCCTCAGAAATGACCGGTCTCAGCATTTCCACCTTCTTCAACGGTGGCTGGTCCATATCGTGGACAAGCTTGTACGTTTCTGAATTCTGGAGATGGTCGAGAGAAACCGGAGGCTTCTCGTATTTCATGAAGTTGATTCTGAAATATGTATTTATTAATATTACGGTTTAGGTCAACAATGTGTTCAAGAGTTATATGGTTGAAGGGAGAAAACAAGAGTTGAGGTGAACTGAGTAAACAGATGGACGGAAGGTGTTGTCAAGAACTAATATGGAAACAGTTTTTCCCTACATTCGACGGAGCTTTATTGTTATTGGTATATGGAAGTCCAATGCGAAAATCATGATGAATTGTCCCTCAATTTCCCAACTTTAGAGGTGGAATATTTCCTTCAAATTTAAATGAGGCCTTAGATCCAACCAATGCAATTAAAAAAAGAATGATTGAAATCGGTTCACAAATGGCGAAGATATTGAGTAATAAACACACAAAAAGAAAAAAAAAATCGAATTGAGAACCTCCTCATTGTTAAAATCGGTTATTTAAAAAAAAAATATCTTAAAAATAGCAAAAGTGCTGGATGTAATTCCTTAAAGATAGCCACATAGTTCAGTGTATTTATTTATGGAATAAGAACATATCATTTTTTAAATAACGTTAATCTGATAAAAAAAAACATGAAATATCGGATTTTTAAGCGCAACAGTAACATAATTCGAAGCGCAACTCTATAATGGGAGGAAATTCACAGATATTATGTTCTTACTCCATAAATAAATCCCCTGAACTATGTGGCTACCTGTAAGTAATTACATCCACATTCAGGCCTCCAACGAGCTAATTTTAATGTCGGTTATAATTATAAGCGCCTCACTTGAGAGCGACTGCACCGATTTGACTTGTAATTCTGTTAATAATAGTCCCAAAAAAAGATTTGGGCAAGAAAAATTTGAATTTGCCCAAAAAATTGGAATTTATTTCAGGATGTCTGTCAGATCAGCTAGTCAATATATATATATATATATAAATTTTAACGTGGGAGAGCCATGCTTCGGCACGTATGGGCCGGCTCGGTTCCGCTCGATACCACGGCCTCACAGAAAACCGGCAGTGAAATAATGCTTGCATTGCATTTCGCCGCGTGAGTGAGGTTACCGGAGGCCCTAACCCTTCCCTCTCCCCTATTCCCGTCCTTCCCCTCTTCCCCTCCCTCCCCTCATCTCCTACTCCCACCTTAAAGGGCGGCAACGCCCTTGTGACTCTTGAGTTACAGGTGCCCATGGGCGGCGGTAGTCATTCACCATCAGGTGATCCGTCTGCTCGTTAGCCTTTCATACCAAAAAAAAAAAAAAACAATTGACGTAACTTTCACAGGTTTCTGAAAGGCTGATCAACGTTAAAATTAAGTGATTGTATGTCAAATCTCTTATTGCTAAATATATATTGAGTCATTGAAAGCACTGGCACTTTGGTTTGACCATCGGATCAGTTAACAGAGCTGTCAAATTTTACTGCAAAATCTTATTTAAAATACACTTTTGACACCGCTGTCAACATGACAGCTCTGTTAGTTGAACAATATTTTGGCCTTTTAAAATAGTCATAAAATGTCTACCATCAAGCGGCATTTCTCCTCAACTCTTGTGCTCTCTATTCTACACAGAATTCTTCTTCACACACACTATTGTACCTACTTACGAAGCATTATACAATATCTGCAGCAATAGTATTAATAATTTATCATAATTTTTATAATGAGAAGCTTATAATTCATGGTATATCCACGTATATCAGCGTTTTCTTTGTATCGAGCTATCACATCCGCTTACAGAATAGTCCTAATACTAGTTCGGTTAATTTAACCATGTTTTTTTGGGAGGGTAATACATAAAAAGGTTTAAATTTGGCAGATGTGGCGTGGCTAAACACTTTCATTTATTTATTTTTTATGAAAATCAATTTTTCGGCATTACATTACTATTAAAATAAGATACTACAGACGTAAATAGTTATTATTTTATAGGGCTTCTAACTGTTTGAAACAATAAAATAACTTTTCAATGATCAATTTTTTTTTATAACAAGGAAGTCAACAAGTACGAAGTGACTCTTCGACACGTGTTTCGTTTCGACACATCGACACGAGGCATCTTAAGAAAGATTTGTTACTAAAATGAGCCAAATGTATGGTTTTAAATATGACTTAGTTATTACTGGAAATTAATGTAAAAAGTATTTCGTGAAACTGATTTTCAAGCGAATTAATGCGGTGATCATCATTATTCATCATGCATCACTCACTTCAATCACTTTGCTATAAGCTGTGATCATATTTTCCCGAAGATCATGAAAATCTACGAGATGGCAGTTTGACTCTCTGTAAATTGGATTTAAAAATAATTATCTTGAAAAAAAAGTATAACAGACTTATTCCGCCTAATTATAGTCAGCTGGAATATTAAACTTTAAATGGGACCAAGCTTGAGTATAACCAATTCAATTGAAAAAGAATTTTGCAATCGGTTCACAATTGAAGTAACTCGTTAAACTAGGCTGCGGCTGAGGCTCAGTATGGCACACCGGGTGGTTTTAGGGCCCTATTTCATTAGGACACGTGTCTAGAGCTACCAAGCTAGAAACACCAAAACAAACACTAGGATTGTCAGTTTCAAAATGGACGTCAAAGAGTTAACAGTTCTTTTGCTATACATAAGTTGAGTGGGAGGGAGCGGCTACCCTGGTAAAAATAGCTTGATACATGTTAATGGTTGCGCCACCAGCGGGTGATTCAATCGCCGGCAACAACTTGGTTGCGCCACCAAGTTGATACCAGGTGAGATACCCTCCATACAACTATAAAAGTTTGGTCGCGCCACTGTGGCGTTCTAATGAAATAGGGCTCTTAGTCGATTTCAGTCCGGTCTCATCGATAGTCGCGGTGAGATATCCGGTGATACCTCACCTTGATCAGGATTTCCATACCAAAAAAAAAGGGCTGCAAAATATTTTGTCATTTGTTTAAATTTCTAAAATAGAACCTGTTACAAAGAGTTGAGGACATTATATTTAAGGCTGATTACATAGCTGACACGTCATCCTACAAAAAGTGATGTTTTTTTATACGGACATCCGGACAAATCCGGACGCTATATATTATTATAGTTATTTGGATTCCAAAATAGATAATTTTCCAAAGAAATATTCTGTGAATCAAAATAATGTTTCCATGTTTTTATGCTTACAATAAGTTTATAAATACGTAATTATAATTTGTTTCTTTCTTTTAAGTTAAATTCAATTAATATAAGTACAAATTTTAATGTTATTCATATTTTAATGATAAAATTAAACATTTTTTTTTTCAGCCTGTGACCACGGCCAGTGCAACCTAGTCGAAACGTCAGGCAATTCAGAGGTATGTAATACCTTTTCGTGATCGCGTTAATTCCCGTAAATACGTAGATAAAATTAAACATATTTATTAATCTATTTTGCTCAATATATATTACTATTCAAAGATAAAACTGTTTAATATAACTTTCTCTAGTTTGTTAAACGATTTTTTTTATATTTATTAGCGTATATCGAGCTTCAGGGTTATCAATAAGAATAAATTACTTTTAAAAAAAGTATCATCGACTTCAGCTATAAGTAATAAGTTTTATTCTTCATTCCTTATTCCACTTTTAGAATTGGAATATTTTTTTTTAATTTAAATGGGACCAGCTTTCAGTACAACCAATTCAAATAGCAAAATAATTATTCAAATTGGTTCACAAATGGTGAAGATATCGCGTAAAATACACACCAAAAAAAACAGTTGAATTGATAACCTCTTCCTCTTTTAATTTGATTAAAAAAGCGATAAAACTACTTCAAATAAACAAATGTTTCAAATATTACATACCTATATTGTCTACAGTATGACTTGCTATCACCCCAAGGCCAAATCTCATTCCAGAGTTCAATCTGCCATCCCGATTGAGAAGAACATGCAAAGAAACAGATAAACAAACACTTGAACAAGCAGACACACACACAAACTACTGAACACGTATATATATTATTGTTACTCAGTAAACAGTTTTGTTTGCCGAGCTTTCTCTACAGAAATTTCAACATTGTTATTTAATAAAGACGAAACTAACGCCTAAATATTTTTTATTATTGCAAATACAACTTATTATTAAAAACCTATCAATCCATTGCTGGCTTTGCGTTGGACAAAAGTAGGTATAATATATTATCACTTCGGATTATTAAAAAATACCCATTATAAATTATGAAGTAGCAATTACAACCAAAAGCACTCACACTACAAATTTAGTAGAAGTGTTTAGCGATAGCAGATAACTACATTAAATGTACCAGGTAATCTCATTTTATTCGGTAACGAACACATTTCTGATCACTCGTTTACGCTATGTAAATATTATTTAATATACAGAACATGAAATTAATTCCAAATGAAATTCGAATCTAATTCAAACATCCTAATTATTATTTCCTACAAAGCTCGGCTTTACAATACATACACCTATTTATGTGTTTTTTATCAATTTAGATATACTTTTTTGTATTTTTACTAATCAAATCTACACTGCTATGAGGGACTTATATATCTCATTGAAGTAAAAGGAACTATAATTATATAGCTAAGCTATTATTTGAATGGATCTTTTTGTTCACTTTCTTTACAAAACACAACACATATAGATGTTTATGATCGATTAGACCATTATAGAGGATGTATCTGAAAATGGTACACTTATTACAATTTAAAAGGGCATGACTCTAGCATGCAGTTACAAAAAGAGTTTTAGAAAAAAAAAACTATCTGTTTACTAGTTATGACCGTTTGAATTTCCAGGTATTTTACCTCCGTTTCTCGTTAAAGCAGGTGGAATGTGTAAAATTAAAGATTTTAAATAGTACATTTCTTTTTTGGAACTATTCACTCAGTTATTAAAAAATATCTGGAAATTCAAACGGTCATAACTCATAACTTGTAAACGGATAGTTTTTTCAACAATTGTTTCATGTTCAGTGATTTTAAGTACGAGTAGTGTTCCATTGTCGCTAGTTACAAATATATAATGGTCTAATACACACTAAAATTACATACAACATAAATAAGTGAATGTGAAGATATGTACAAAAAATTATGAGCCGTAGGTACTCTATGAATTTTATAAAAAAAAACACTTATGTCAGTAAAAATAAAGAGTATGTACAAAAAATACTCAAAATAGTATATACACATACAATTTTAAACTAAATCTATATTTACATTATGAGAACATACATATACAATTTTAAACTAAATCTATATTTATATTCTGAGTACAACACATATGTAAAATACATAAATATAATGTAATGCCGAGAATTCATACATAGTTGAAAGACAAATTATTATAGTTTAAGCGACTTTAAATTTTGGAAGTAAGGAAACTATTGATGTCTGATAACATTTAAAACTAAAATGTTTCTATCTATTGACGATTAAAAACCTGCGTAAAGACAAGAGGATGTGATCACTGTTGATTTATTGATGCTTAAGTGAGAATACGAAAAATATAAACCAAGCGGGTAGTGTGGATGTCCTGTAGTAGGTACGCATGCATAGCTGTTAATAAAGGTTTTTCATGTTCATATCAATGATAATGTTTTTCTTTACGGACATGTCCGGACAAATCCAGATATGACAACATTTTTAATTATAACCTAGTGCGTATACTTTCTCCAACTCTAGTTTTATTGGTTTTTCAAGTCTGAATTTTCATATGATTTATTTTAAAATGTGGAATGTAGATTCGATGATGTAAGTTGGGAACCAAAGAGTATACAAACACTATGTAATAAACTCCATCTGTCAAAGTGGATGACATATTAGGCATTGGGATTAGTTTCCTGTGCTATAGCGCTAAAACTTAATAGCTATTCCAACCGACACGTAATTTGAAGTTAAACGTCTTTGTTTTTTTTTATTCTAAACTTTTTATGCTTATGATTTTTTGAAGGGTTCTATTATAATTTATATTATTTAAATTATATATTAATTAATATAATTATCGAACTAATATTGTAAATGCGAGGTTTGTATGTATGTTTGTGCGTAAGTATTTTGGTAATGCCAACAGCTAGACAGATTTGCAGAAAATTTGTCATAAACATAGGTACGTATGATAGAGAAACACATAGGCATAAGTATATCAAATTAATATCTACGGAACCACGGACGAAAGCTAAATTGTCTATAAATATGCAGTAATTTTATAATAATAAGAATAATACAGTTTTATTTATTTCAATACAAAATTTATTTAACCAACATTAATTAAATAATGTTTTATAAATTTGACTCATTACAATGATACAGTTTTAATTGATATATTAACTGATTGATTAATAAATAGGCATTTGAATTAATTGTTTTGTATGGACCCCCTTCGGGTATAAACTTCCTCCTAGAATGTATATTTGCCAGCCTTAACCCACTTTCGCCACTAATTCGTCGGGCCATCTGACACATGGTCTGCCTCTCACTCTAGTTCCTCTTGGTCCGGACCATTTTACAATTAAAATAAGTATCAAATTTATGTTGTAAACTTCATTCCAATTTTCGCATATCTGTTTCACCGTAAAGGAGCAATAAACATACTAATTCACACATATTTATAGCATTTACAATATTAATTGGATTATGTTACATCTAAGTTACGTGTCAGCTAGTTACTTAACTCTTACATAAACATAATGTAATGATATGTCAAACCTTTCATCGTATGGCAGTAAGTCGCTTTCGAATCTAAAAATGACACAAAATGGCATTAATGCAAACGAAACTGATTTCTAAACTAAACAACATAAGACTTAGTTTAAATATGACAAAGTTACTTTACTTATTTGTGGTGTATAGATAGTATGATAATAATACTAAATGTATGTAAAAGATGGGCCGAATGTAAGTTATAATGTAATATTATTAAGCTGATCTTTGAAAGAATGTTTTGTTTAAAATCATTTTGACTTCAACGCCAAAACTGCAACATATTAATTTAGCACAGATTAAAAAACTAATAATGTTTTTTTTTTGGGAATTTTATAACCTGGTAACAAGTTATAAAATTAAATAATAACCTCTTAAATAAATTTTCGTCAACATAGTTCGATTACATTGTTCGATCAATCGCACGACAAATCCATCTTTATGTAGATATTGATTTGATTGAATGGCGAAATATAAAAGTGACATAATTCTTATTCTTAGCTGCCTCCCCCCCTCCCCTGGCTTTAGCAAGCTTACGTAGTACTAAGGTAATTTTGAGTCAAATTCTAACGGGTATAATGTAAGTATTTCAAAAAGTATTATTTCACTTTTTCTTAACAAAACAATAATGAATGAATACAATGATTACAAAAAATATCTACAAAAATATACCCCATAGTCTTCCCGCGAATCAATTCAGATTGTGCTTGAAGCGTTTCAGCAATCAGTTGCTCGTTATAAACATCAGAAGTTTTGCGCCATCTTCTGCCACCTGGGAGCACCACAGGCCTGGAGTCAGGGTCCAGGGGTCCGAACATCCTAGTGGGTTTGCCCACGCGTGGGGCTGAGCGCTGCTTGATTTGACGAGCGTCGGCTTCTAGCTTCGAGTGTTCCTATATTTTGTGGTTAATAATTTTATGTAAAATTGTGTAAGAAAACAGCTCGTTATTTCATGTACGAAAATAACGCTCCTACGATATGTCTCTTGCTTGAGATTTCTACGTAAATAATTGTGTAATATTTCACGTGTATTAAAAGGATTTAGAGTAACAAGTGGGAGAGCCATGCTTCGGCACGTATGGGCCGGCTTGACATGAGTGATACCACGGCCTCACAGAAAACCGGCAGTAAAGCAATGCTTGCATTACTTTTCGCCTCGTGAGTGACGTTACCGGAGGCCCTAACTCTTCCCTCTCTCCCCTCTTCCTCTCCTACTCCTACCTTAAAGGTCAGCAACGCAGTTGTGACTCTTGCGTTGCAAGTGCTGAGGGGCGGCAGTAGTCGTAATGTGGGTCACACATTACTAGTATTCTTGTTAATCCCTCCATATAACATAAATGCTTGTGTTAGGATAGGCTTCACAACGGTGGGGTTCGAACCCACGTTGCGTTATATAATTTTAGCGGTGATTACAAAGTTTTCAAATTCATCTAAAATCTAACTAGAACTGGTTATTTAACTTTTAATTTTCTGTTTTTAAATAATATAATTTCCAGAAATTTAAAATTCCGTTCAGTTCTTCCAAAACGATTAAATTTGAAACCTATTCCAGTAGGTACAAAATATACTCGAACCAATCAATCAATCCTCATCATCGGCTATCTCTTCCTTCATTTCGAATTATAGACTTTTAAAATTTTACTTACCTTCTGCATCTTCTCGTTTCTCATCTCCTCTTCTCTTGTCTGCGGTGTCTGCACTCTTCTACACTCCTGCGTCACATATCCTGTCTTCTCTTCTGGCTCCATATTCTCCTGCACTTCTTCTATTGTCACTTCATGTCCATCATTTTCATCAGTGGTGTTGCTATTCTGAATTTTTTCAGATTGCTCGGTATCTTGGATTGTTCGGTGTTCTTGCATAGTTTCGGATACATGATTTTGAATCACTGTTAAATAAAATTAATAGATTAATCATTCTTTCAGTCTCTTTCTATACATACAAGAGCTGGTCTGGTAGTCAAATTTCGACCATAGTTTATTTGTTGGCCAGTATAACTTGAACTGTCTTTATGTAGACCTTTTTTATGACAGGTCAACACATATACTGGACATGTGTAACTTGAAGCAGCCATTTTCACGAATTTGGAAAATTAAGAAGAAGTGAGAGATATTCTTTAAAAGTTGTAGCTTTTTATTATATATTATAGGGGGCAAACGAGCAGACGGGTCACCTGATGGTAAGTGACTACCGTCGCCCATGGACACCAGCAACTCAAGAGTCACAAGTGCGTTGCCGGCCTTTGAGATAGGAGTACGCTCTTTTCTTGAAGGTTTGAAGGTCGTATCGGTCCGGAAATACCGCAGGCGACAATGTGTTCCAAAGATTGGTTGTGCGAGGCAAAAAATTTTTGGAGAACCGTACAGTGGTGAATTGCCAATTATCCAGATGATGGGGATGAACGTTTTGTCGCGTTGAACGATGGCACTTATGCAATATCGAGCTTCTGCACTTCTGCTATATATAGAAACTGATTCCACAATGCTTTCTAGACCCAAATTAAGCATAGCTTGTACTGTAGGCTCAAGAACAAGGATATAGATACTACATACATAGAAACATCTTGACTACCAGACCAACGCATGTGTCATCATCATCATCTGCCTGCTCTTTTCCAATTTTGGGTCGGCGTAATGTGTAAGATGGCAAGGGGTTTTGGCTGGTTTCTTTTGGATTGCGCGTTCACCTCCAAAAAGATACCGTTTGTCATGTCACCTCGCTTTGAGAGCACTTCCCTGACTGCCACAGCCAACATCGGAATCCTTGGCGTCGATATATCGAACGAAGTCCAGTTCCGTGGTCACTTGGAGGGTAAGGCTAAATTAGCCTCGAAGAAGCTTGGTGTGCTCAACAGATCGAGACAGTATTTCACCCCGGCCCACCGCCTACAACTTTATAAGGCGCAGGTTCGGCCGCATATGGAATACCGTTCTCATATCTATGCAGGAGCACCCTAGCACCAGCATCTCTCTGTTGACCGCATTCAACGGAGAGCGACTGGAATCATCGATTGCCAGGATATTTCAGATCGGCTTGACCTCTTGGCGTTGCGTAGAGATGTAGCCTCACTCTGCATTCTCTATCGCATGTATCATGGGGAGTGCTCCGAAGATTTGCTCGGACTTACACCGGCCGCAACGTTTCATCCCCATCACCTGGATAATTGGCAATCCACCACTGTGCGGTTCTCCAGATTTTTTTTGCCTCGCGCAACCAATCTTTGGAACAAATTGTCGCCTGCGGTATTTCCGGACCGATACGACCTTCAAACCTTCAAGAAAAGAGTGTACTCCTATCTCAAAGGCCGGTAACAAGTGTTCTATTTTTAATTACATTCTGTATATAAAATAGCTTGATTTATGTAACAAATAGGCCAATAAATAAAACATTCGTTTTATGAATTTTGGTTGAATTTCAGCCACCAGGCGATCTTTAATAATTATTTCAGCGTTAGAAAACTCCTTTATCTAGAATTAAATGGTACCTAAGTCTTCAAACAATAACAGACACTTACCTTCCCTTTCTTGATGATTATAACTCTCAGCATGGGATGCAGATACTTCGACGCGAGTTTCCTGTAATTCAAAAATTAAATTTTATTTCTTAAGTTACTACCCTCAATTCATTTACTATTATTAATTTAATACTTTTAATAGTTGATAGATGTATGGACATGTGATGCGGAGGGATGAGCAAAATTTGGTGAAGAGAGTTCTATGCTTAGAATGACGGATAAGTGGGAGAGCCATGCTTCGGCACGTATGGGCCGTCTCGACCGGAGAGTGTCGGTCTTACAGACAACCGGAGAGTGAGGTTACCGGAGGCCCATACACTCCTCTCTCCCTTCCCCTAATCCCACCTTAGGGGCCGCTGCAAGTGTCCCTTACCATCAGGTGACCCGTCTGCACATTTGCCCCGTATCCCATAAAAAGAAAGAAAAAATACAAGAGTAGAGGACGACCAAAGAAAAGATCAATGGACTGCATGAAAGAGGATATAGGGAGAAAGGTAGAAGGCAGTGAACTGTGACAGAAGAATACAGAAGAATATTGCGTCGACACCAAATAAATTTGGGATATAGTTAAGAAGGTTATTTTGAAGTTTAATTTCATGAAGAGTGTCAAATAATTTGTTTTAGCACTACGAAACTACCATATGGCATCAGGCAACATGGAAAAAACTGTGAGTACTATGTAATATCATAGTTGTCAATTCGAATCAATTAGGTAGGATGAGCAAAACAGATATTTTTGAATATTCAATTTATTTACAAAAATACATGAACCATAGAATTAGATTTTAGAAATATATTTTTAAATATTTATACTATGGGAAAAGTAATTAGTTATTTGCGTCTGTTTTTTCAATTAGTTATAATCCTCGAGCGTTAAAGCGGATAGGCGTGTACCATCTTCGTCTTCATCGTCAATTTCCATCAGGAGTTGGAGTACAAACGGTTTATTACCCGTGGTCTACCTACGTGGTTCACTTAGGTGTTCCACGGTTAACATTTTGTACCCGTGGTCCACCCGGGTGTTCTATGGGTAATTCAATGTATCCATGGTCTACCCAGGTGTTCTATGGGTAATGGAATGTATCCGTGGAACACCCAAGTGTTCTATGGGTAATTCAATGTAAGCGCTTGACACCTCTTGTCACTCTCACATGAAGACCATTTCTTACATTAGTAAATACCACTAATTAAATACTATAATAATATCAAACGATAAATGCAATATGATTGACTGTTTTATTATTTATATCTTTCATACTGGGTAGACCACGGGTAATATACCGTACAAACGCCTATGCCATTTTTCAATACAAAAATTAAGTACCGCCATTTTTTTATTACCAGAATATTTTCTTAGTGAATATTGCATTTATTGTAAAAGTTTATGTTTTGTGTTTTTGTTATACAGATTAACGACAATAAAAACTTTCATGATAATTGTTGTCGCCACATCAAAAACTCTTATTTATTTTATTAAAATAGGGCCAAACTCTAACAGATGATAACACAGTTCACTATTTAATAAAAATAAGTTAATAGATATTATTTTGACTGGTTATACCGGTAACGCCATACTATTGGTCGATGGATAAATATTAACAAATTGTGGGATTATAAAAGGGTAGGAATATGTTTAGATTGATGAACTTGAGTGTAAACAGAGGTACGAACAACTTGGCAGTTACTGTTAGTTAGTGATTTTCATAGTTTATATACTGTTTTGATACTGTTTTTTACATAATTCATAGTTATTAAAGATATACAGTCTACTCATGACAATTCACATTTTGGGGTGCGGCACCTTACACCAATTCGGTATGTCGCTTCAATTCTTGATAAAGGGCCACCCTAGAGAAACCACACGTGTGTAAAAGCGTGTATGTTTGTATGTTTAATAAATCGCAGAATGAATTAAAAGAAAACGTGTTACCTGGTGCCCCATCTTGTTAAGCTGTCTCGACACAAGCTCTAGGGTCTGCTGGATGACTTCAGGCAGCTGAGCGAGGGCTGCAAGCTGAGCGCGCATCTGAGAGAGTTGCTGCTCCACCGGTGCATTGGGATCTGGAGATTATCAGAGGCCGTGATTATAGGTGCAGCTATATTTTGTTTTTTTTTTTCTTAACCTTCTAGACACATTGTACGATAGCAAGTTGTGTTGTTGTCTTTCAATTCAAATACATCCCACTAATATTATAAATGTGAAAGTTTGGATGGATAGATGTTTGTTACTCTTTCACGTAAAAACCACTGAACCGATTGCGATGAAACTTGGTACGTAGATATCTGGAGACCTGGATTAGCGCATAGGGTACTTTTTGTTCCGATATTCCCACGGGATCGGGACTTACGCGGGAGAAACCGCGGGGCACTGCTAGTTTTAAATACATGTACTCATGTATCTCTCTCTCAAGTATCCCCAATGGGGCAGAAAGAGGCATATTAAGTGCTCACTTTTTAACAACTATTATTTGGTCCCACTAATTGGTCCCACTAACGTGACGGGGGCCTAACCCATTGCCGTCATCTGGGGACACATCATGGGAAATGCGAAAATGGGAAAAATTTGGGATATATTGAAAGAGAAAAGTAGGTAAGAAGGGAATGGCAATGGGAAAAGTCCGAGTCCTCTTATTTTTATTCTAACACTAGCAGCACCTCGCGGTTTTACCCGCGTAAGTCCCGATCCCGTGGGAATGTCGGGATAAAAAGTCTATGCGTTAATCCAGGTCTCTAGCTATCTACATACCAAGTTTGATCGCAATCGGTCCAGTAGTTTTTGTGTGAAAACATTACTAACATACACACAAATGTTTCCTCTCTATAATATTAGTTTATATTAAAATTACTTTAATACTCGATCGATTCTGCTATGTATGCATGAGTTAGTATGCAATCTTCTAACCGGTTAATTTTCAACAACTTATTATATTATTTACTCACCAACCATAGACTGCACACTTCTCACCAGCTGTTCCGCTAATTTGTTCTCCATATCTTCTCTTGTTTCCTGCTTTTCTTCTTCTATTACCTCCTGGGCTTCTTCTACTTCTGCTTCTTGTTCTATTACTTGTTCTACTTCTTGAATTTGTTCTATTACTGGCGGTGGGGTTGGTTCTCTTGGTGGTGGTAATGGCAAACCTGTGTTTAAAATAAAAAGTTAATCAATCTTATAATTGTCTCTTTGTGGACATAAATGAAACCTCTGTGTTGAAGCGTGTCTGCGTGTGAACTTGTCATTTTAAATAAAATTATTTCATTTTTACCATTATTTCACAATAATTTGTATGGAGCAGAACATTTGTAGACGAGTGATAAATGTTATATAAGTTGTAGGTGTACAAAAGTCGCTATGACAGGTAATAAAAACGAAATTGTTCTCGTTTCGCTGTTGCGGACAAAATCACCAATTGCCAACACCAATCAAAGTGAGAATTTTCATTGCGCGATGCAGGATTACTATTTTATTTTATTTTATTTTATTCTTTATTGTACTATAAAAGTAGATAACATATCAGACAAGGAAATGGTATGTACAAAGGCGAGCTTAACCCAAACCTGAGTTTTCTTCCAGCAAACCTTAGAGTGAATAGAGGATAGTAGAAAAGAGGCAGTGTATGTTAAACAATTAGAAATGGCAAATAATATATAACTTGAATAAATTAAATTTCATGTATACCGACACGTATACTCATTATGAAATATAAATACCTATATTTACACACATTTATAAGTGATATATATTAAACATATAAATACATACAAACATATATACATACATATACTAATACATATTATAAGTCTGATTTATTGTTGAGAGAGAAAAAAAATTCTGGTTCTCCGCTTGAACACGCTTAGAGAAGGGCTATCGCGTATTGAATGCGGTAAGGCGTTCCATAACCGGACAGCAGAAACACTAAAAGAATTGTCGTAACGAGTAGACGTATGGGAAGGAGTTCGAAGTACTACTACGTAGTTCGGCTTGTTTTTGATAGATGGCGATGCAATAATGTTTTAGCTGTATGAGCTTCTACTGTCAATACTGAAGTGGGTCATCAATGTAATAAATTATTTAAAGTCTGACCTGTATCTTCGAGATCAGGAACTTCGCTTTCTGTAAGAGGGTCTACAGCTTCTAGATACTCTGGAAGCTCTGGTACAAGAATTGGTTCCTCAGGCTCAACTGGTGGTAGAGAGGATTCGGTTTCAGCGCGCTGTTCCCAAGGGAGTGGTCCGGTTTCAAAGTCCTGGGAATGAAGATGTGTTTGATGGAATGGATCATTTACAGTTGACATGTATTCAATGATTTATTTATAAAGTATTTAGTAAAATGGATTATCTACTATTTTAAACTATTTGCATGAAATTATTGTGAGATATTCGATCAGTTGTGGAGTTGTTGGTTGTGATATTATGTTTTTTTTTTTATTAATGCAAAAGTTTGTGTAATGAAATCAACAACTGAATGTAATATATACACTGAAACTTTAAAATTAAAACTTTATGCAAATTAAAATAAAACAGTTTATTTATAAGAAACAATCCATATACAAATTTTCTTGCAGAAACAAACAAATAACCTAAAAGAATAATACGTATTTCTAAAACATTTTACAACAAATAAAAAAATATTGATTTATTGTAAATATATTTAGTTTTCGTAGTAGGGTTTACATTGGTAGTGCAATGAATCAATTTGAAATATTATTATTTGCAAGACCTCTACAAATAAATAATAATGGTAACAGTTTCAATAAGAAGTTATGTGTTACACTTATACCTCAGGTTTATAATCTGGTGCAACTTTGGGCTTCGCTTGTTTCACTATTTTCACTTTATAAGGCTCCTGAAAAAAATAAAATAAAAAATAAACCTAAATGGATCTATAAAATATTATAAAAAATGTACAATTGATCAGGTTAATTAATATAATCAAAATAGCAATAAAAAGAGAGTTCTCTTTCTTGTTTTGATATGTCAGAAGCCTTTGATAAAGTAAGACATACCAATATTTTATCTGTGTAATAATAAATCAATAGATATTGGTATATTGTATACTTAAATATGTATACCGCTTAGAATAATATGTTATGTCTAAGAATAGTGCTGCGTAATCTTCGTTTTTCCTTTAAATTTTATGAAAGAGTTCCTCAAGGTAACATATTAGGTCCAGATCTAAACACACTTATTCATTGATAATTATTAGGTGGAACTCATCAATTTCTACGATCGATGTATATTTTCACACTTTAAAACAAACAATGATGATCGAAATAGTTTAAAAACATTTACACATTTACATTTAATTAAGATAATCTATCAAGTTCTTTTTTGAGATCCTTAAATAAAATGAGAACGGAATTGAATACTTTGGGTACTCACAATTTAAAATTACAACTCGACAACCGTTCACAACAAAATCAAGACAAACACTAAGATTTTTTTTCAGTCCGCCAAGAGTTTTGTCTTTGAAATGTCGCCAAAAATGTCTGGTATATTACATTGTTAATGTAAAAAAAGGTCATAAGATATTGATACGGATATGATGATAAATATAGATTATGAGTTATTAATTATTTGGCAATGATGATGCTACCAAGGCCGCCGGTCATTCTATTCTGAATATGGAACTTCCTGTAAGGCAAATAGGGGTTTGTTTTTCGATCTGCTTGTTTCTGTTGATGTTTCGTAAGTGTTCCTATGGCTATTCTTTATCCTACCAAAGAAATGTTTATTGTTTTATCTATGCATGCAATAGATATAGGTTTGTTTTTATTTGCATTAAGATGGAAGGAAATCATGAAACTGTTGCTTCTAGGTGCAACTAATAATTGTCATAAATAAAGCGAATAAAATGCTTTGTTTTTCATTAGGGTGCCGTACCCAACGGGTGCCAACGGAACCCTATTACTAAGCCTCCGTTGTCCGTCCATTTGTCTGTTAGCGGGTTATATCTCATGTACCGTAATAGGCCAACAGTTGGAATACTTACAGTGTGTATTTCTATTGTCATTCTATTGTCTATTAATTTTATGAAGCTATACGTATTTATAAAAGTTATAACTTACCTCTTCAATCGCTTGCTCGGCTTCTGTCCAGCCATAATATCCAAATTTGACTTTTGGTGGAGGTCTCTTTGGCTTCTGGAGAAATGTCGTCCATCTTTTCTTCTCCTTCTTCTTCTCTTCCTCTTTCTGCCTCGCCAAGTCCTCATTCAAAGCTTTTAAAACTTCAGAGTCTTTCAAAGAGTCTATCATTGGTTTGATCTTTTGGAAGTCCACACTGGAATCGTCAGCACGATGCATATGGGAGTTAAGCACCCTGGAGAGGCTGTTTTCAACCATTTTGGAAAGAATAGTGTCAGTGTAGTGTATATAGAAGAAAGAGAAAGATATGTAATGAGAGACGATACAATAGTTTAAGAGAGACAATAATATGCTATGATAAAGTTAAGAATGTCAAAGCGTGGAATATGAATTGGCCGATCTTTTAGCTGATAATAGTATATCCATGGACAAATTGCCAAGATTCTCGGCCTATTACTTAAAGAGCACCTCGCCCTTTAGGCAACTGGATTAAAGGTCTATTGCAGAAGGGAATTCTGTTCGACACTGCATATTAAGAACCCCGGACGGCAACGAATAGTTCGAATTGGGTCTCTGCAGGGCTTCGAGAAAGAACACCTTCATAAAAATGGATTCTGGTTGCGGGAAAGACAAACCATTAGGTTGAGGGATTTGGTTATAGACAAATCAAGGTGGCGGGTCAAAGCTGTCTAAACACAGATTACTTGAATTCATTGGAGGAGGGTTTTACCTATATAAACTACATAACATTTTATTCTACTTTGTATATTATTTTTTTTTAAGGTATTAGTTTGTAATTTGCACGGAATTATACAAAGCTTTATTATTATTATTATAGACGAATAGAGAGTTTACTCTCTTCCAAAAATGGGGCAAAGGCTAACCAGAGAGATTTTCGAAATGTGTAAAGTTGCAGACTTCGTGATAGTTCCAACTTATCTACTTTGTTGTAGGAAAAAAACTCAACAACTTTGGTTTGTTACACAGTTCCCGTGTTTCTTGTCGATCGTCGAAGAAGTGCTGACTTGAAATAAAACGGTTACTGGCTAGTGAAGAGCTAGTTTGAACACTAGCCTTTTTGCCTATTACTTAATTACAAGTAAATTTTGTCTTTTCGTTGTCAAAAAGAATCTTTGCGTACTGATTTAAGTAACTTATTTGATAATTTCTTTCTTTTAAAATGAATTTTATGTTGTGAGTGATAGTTATGAACTGTTGTGCGTGGTATGTGATAAATGCATTTACAAAATGGTTTGAAAACGCTTCTTCATGGTAGTAATGCTAGAAGAAATGAGATGAGTATCTGACGAAATAGTATAAAATATTATTTTTATGGTATTTAGGCCTTTGCCCAAATTTTAAATAACATGCTTCTTGGGGTTCCGTGGGTTCGAATAAAAAAACGGTATTCCTGTATGATAACTTATCAAGCGCCTGTCTGTTCCTCTGTCACAGCCAATTTGCTACGAATCTACTGGAGCGATAAATTGAAATTTGGTAGACATCAGTTCCTGTGACCCAAACACAGATGAGCAACGTAAATACCTAAATGAATTTTAAAATGGGTTTACTTTAGCGGGCCAAACGAGAAAATTAAAAAAAAACTGCAAACGGTACCTACCTTTTGACATAATCAAATGAAAGGCTTGTTTTTGTATACTTTTACGAGATTAATAGTTTTTTTAGAAAACAGGTGACTTCATAGCCTAAAAATGTTGAAAGTAAAATACAGAAAAAAAGCTGTCTTTACTTAGAGATTACAAGAAAACCTATAAGAAGTCTATGGTATTAAAATATCATGTTAAATCTCTTAATATTGTGCGTACAAACTTACACTTGCAGGTGGAATGTATGGGAGAACATGCAGTTCAACTACAATGTTAAGTTGGTTTAAAAAACATGGTAGATCGTACAGACCCTATCCACGCGAGATCAACTCGCACTTAACCAGTTTTATTTTAAATAAATTTAATATGGCGTCTATTACTTTTTCAGGTTGGCACCTTCACCTACTTGTATCATCACCTTTTCGCCAAGAATTTGTCTTGACTTTTTTTTTATTTATGGTGTTAGTAAGCGATTACAGACATAATATCATATTGATCTTATTATTCTTATTAATATCTCCTAAATGGAGTTCTATGGGATTATTTGCTAATATAATTATGCAACACTACGCTGTTGCTAACTACCATCTTTTGTAGTGTAGTTAAATAGTATTACTGTTGAAATTTTAAATTTCCAAACTGCTTCCTAAACGGGAAGAGTCCGTTCGTGACACGATCGGTGCAATTCGATCGAAACGTCGGGTAACCAAAAAGGTATTGTACCTTATAAATATTAGAGCTTGTTTCTCTAATAGATGCTAAATAAAAAAAAATAGATCCTTGGCCTTACCCGGAATAATATTTGACAGCATTCAACATTTTCAATAGTGTTGCAAGTATAAAAATACGATGTCGAATGGTGTTATCTTGAATGAAAATTTATCCTGAATTTGAACACAAATTAAATGGAAATATGGAAAATATGATACACAATTTTAAATATTCACCCCATAACGTGTGCCTCTCTTAACATCTCTGCTTCACCGGAAATTAGCTCCGCGATTTTCTCTTCAGTTATACCAGGTTTACCTAATTCCTCTGAAGAGAAAAAAAAAATAAAACTGTAACAAATAACTTTGTAAAAAAAATCATGTTGAAAAAGAGTGTCCTTGGACTTTCTTGCCTGTTCTTCTCCATAGGATCTACGTATTGGAACAGGCAACTAGCTTCACGACCGACTTATACTGACTGACTCCTCCTGACCATTTAAAAATACCTACAATGGATTTACTTGAATAAATAATTTTGATTTTGATTTTGAAATTATTTTGTATCTGGTGATTTGTCACGTTAGAGGACTCCAACTTTCCGCCATCAGCTAGTTCGAGTTACTGTTCAGGTATAATTATTTTATAATTTTTTTTTTATACATTTTTTTTTATAGACTTGCTAGAAGATTCGGGTTTGTCGGATCCTTTTCGACTAAAAACCGTCCCGGTGTTCCGCTACTTTCCTACGATAGGAGGAGCGAGAATCGCCATTGCTTTCTTCCGCGACCCCGACAGGTGTTGTCCCATCTCACCCTTGACGGGTCCCGTCACCTGGTGCGATCATCACACGACGGCCGCACTCCTCTGAGAGCGCGCGCGGTACACTGGTTTCGATGACGCCTTCCGCAAAAGTTGTGGGAGGTGACCAGAGATCATTAAACGCCCTGAGCAACTGGAGTTACTGTTTATCGTCCCCAATTATCTGTAGAAGTAATTTCCCTTTTCTCTCCCTTCCTTCCATACCGTATCTGCTTTTCCCTTTCAATTTTCTTCCAATTTCCCCATCTTTTATTTCTAACTAGCAGCATCCCGTGGTTTTACCCGCGTAAGTCCCGATCCAGTGAGAATATCGAGATAAAGAGAAGTCTATATGTTAATCCAGGTCTCCAGCTATCTACATACCAAGTTTCATTGCAATCGGTTCAGTAATGTTTGCGTGAAAGAGTAACAAACATCCATACATCCTCACAAACTTTCACGTTTGTAATATTAGTAGGAAGTATATAATATATCGTACAAAGATTGTCTTAAAGGAATCCCCGTGTGCGAAAAGACCTTCCTTTGTTATAGGTACCTAAATATTTGTAACATATTTGCATTGTTTACTATTTAAAAGGTGTACAATAAAGATAAAAAGTACCCAATTGACGGCAGTAAGTTTGCTCCTTAATAGGTACATGATAGTTTATGTATGTCTTTGTAATTTATCTGATATTTTTCCATCCTGACTCCAGGATACTTACTAGCCAACTCAGGGTCCATGACAGGCTCTTCCAATCCATCCACAATACCTTGAATTGTGCCAATAATTTCTCCCGATTCAGTTAAGTAAGGAGAACCTCTTGCGTCTTGAGTGGTCGGTTCCTGAATGACCATGTAAAAAGTAAAGCATATATTATTAATAATATACTAATATATTATTTGTCAAGAGTACAGAAAATACCATAAGGTACCTTACATCTAGAAGAAAACTGGACAATTGTGAGTCTGACTCGAACACCGAGGGTTCCGTAAGCAATCAAACTAGAATTGTAGTGTAGTACGTCAATCTCGGGAATCGTTTCTTGAAGGGTTTTTGTCAATTAACGATAAACTTAACTTTTCAGTTTAATATTCTTTTTTAATAATAATAACTGGATACATCTCATACATAGCCGTCTGATCCTAAACTTGGCAGAGCCTGTACTATGGTAACCAGACTACTGATGAACATACTTATATATTTCTAAATACATATATATTATAGATAAATTACACCCAGACACAGAACAAATAATCGTGCTTATCACACAAATATTTGTCGAACCCACGACCTCTGGTCAGTCAATACTCTACTGTAAGACAAAGTCAACTTTCCAACCGCAAAATATTTTTTTTATTTTACTATTTTTTTTAATGTAATTTAAGGACAACAAACGACTTTCATATATATATTGTTTCCTTTACTTGTGCTGTCAGACCTTGCTTCTTACCAAATTTCATGATTCTAGGTCAATGGGAAGTACCCTATAGGTTTTGATTTACCTGCGAGGGCCGTTATCTTTAAATTGCGTTGACTCAGAAGCTTGATATTTTTACAGCGCGGGTATAAGTATTTGATGCTAACTTTAACTTGATGCCTCCATTGGTTCCTCAGGAAAAAGGTCTTGACAGACATACAGACAGACAGAGAGTAAAGGGATGCTATACGGGTTCTTTTTTCTTTTTCATGAACGAACCCTAAAAAGTACTGTTCCTGGATTGACATAGTCTACTGTAACGGGAGCAAATCCGCGGATAAAAGTAAGTCGAATATTGTGACTAGACGATAATCGCTACGATTAGGCATCAAGAGGAAGAAAAATATACATACTTGCACAACAAAGTGAGGGGCTCTTCGTTTCTGTATTGAATCCAGATCAAACACAACTGGTCTAAAACCCGCCATCGGATCTTTTTTATTCTCCTCCTCAACCAATTTCGATTCTTTTACCTCTTTCTCATGTTCGTTGACTTGAGAGATGTCTATAGTTTCCACAAAAACTTCAATATTCTTGATCTCGCTTTCCTTAACTTCTCTTATGTTTGTAGGTCTTTCAACCTCAATTCTCTTTTCTGGTATAATTTCTTGTTCTATTTTTACATTAATTTCTTCGACTGGCTCAGTTTGAGAATTCAGATTCTGAATGCCTGTTGCTAACTTTTCAGTGGTTTCTTCTTTTTCTATTTTAATAGCAACAGAAGTGTCATCTTTAGCTATTTCATTGGCTACAGAAGTGTCATCTTTAGCTTTAAAATTTTTTTCAACAATTTCTTCAATGGATGTTTTAAATTCTTCAAAACCATTTTGTTTTGATTCTTTTACAGTTTCTACACTATAACTTTCCTGGTACATTTCTGCAGTTGTTTCTTCTTTAAACTCTGTTGCTTTGACTTCCTTCTTCGTTTCGATGCCGACCTCTTCTTTATATTCTTCTATGCTCTTTATTGTTTCATCGATGGCCGATGCCAGTAACGATGACTTTCGTTCAATTTCTCTGATTTCCTCCTGTTAAATTTTCAAATTTAATATTGTTTTTTTTATTCAGGGATGAAAAAGATGTATTGCGTGTATAAAAACTGTTGCATAGATGATTTGATTGCATGAAATTGAGATGATGGATTGATTTTGGCAACCACACGTCGTGTTAATCAGCGTAGCTGCTGCTTTTGCAAAATTAAGACGTCTTTTTATAAATCTATTATTAAGACAAAATTGTCTTTAATATCCTATTTTGTTATTTGAAACCTTGTCTTTATATGAATTTTATGAAAAAAACAAGTATGAAAGGAAAACATTAATATATTATGTTGACATACCTTACTGAACTCTGGATTATCAGCACCACCAAATAAACCTGGTTTTCTATATACCATCGGAAATTTTATTTTATATACCGGCTTGCTTGAACCCCCAAATAATCCCGGAGTTTTGAATATCGGAGATAAGGGACAGCCCCCAGGGGGAGTAGGTAAGGGAGGGTCATACACAATTTTATCGATTGTGGTTTCAATGTGTGGAATTAGTTTCTTTTTAACTATATGTGGATCCTCGTCTTCTGGACTTAGAGTGCAGTCTCTAGGAATAGGTGTGGTGCTTCTGCTTTTTGGTAAAGGAATTGTAAGTTTGAAGACGTATTCGTCTGTTAAAGGCGTTGGGGGTACAGTAGATGGAGTAGGAGTGTCTATGGTACTTGGCTCGCTTTGAATAGATTCTTGTGTCTTTAAATCAGTACGCACAGTTAGTTTCTTGTCTATCAATTTTGCTGTAAATGACGATTCCTGGACGGAACTTTCGGTAATATGACTTTCCGATTGATAATTTTCGATCAACATATGATTTGATGTTGATGAAATGTCTATATCAGATGTTGTCTTTGATTGCGATCCTATTGACATTTCAAGTTCGGAACTAATTTTCGATTCTTCTATGACTACTGCTGATTGATCTAGCTGTAACTCTTTGCTTATTTGTATTTTGTTAACTTCCACTTCCTCTACTTCAATAACTTCGTTGGTGGTATCTACTTCTGTTTCAATTTCTTTTACAATTTTTAGGGCTGCATATTCTTCCTCTTTTTTGATATCCGTTTTTTCTGCCTTGACCACTACCTTTTCTGTAATATCTTCTTCTATCTGAACTTGAGATTCGACTTTAGTCTTAGCTTTGACTATCTCCTGTTCAGCTACCTTAACTTCTGCTATAGATTGTACTGCTATGCTCTCTCTGTTATCTTCTTCGATTACCGCTACAGATTGTTCTTTAATTTTAGTGCTTGTAAATTCACTTTTAGATTCATGAACATTGATTTCACTCGAGTCAGCTTGATAAAAAGATTCTTTGATATCTACTGACACATTTTCCTTTTTAACAATTTCTCTGATTTCAACTACAGGCTCAATGGCCTCTTTTGTCTCTTGAATAATAACTTCTTGGATATCAGTGGATTGTATAGCACTTTCTTTTTTGTATTTCTCTTCTTGTATATTTTTACTCTCATGTAACACTTCCTCAATTTTTTGTACAGTAGCTTCACTTTGAGCTGTGACCCTAGATAGTTCTTGAGAATCTTCAACTATTTTAGCTTGCTCGAATTGCTGCACAGCGTTCTCAAGCAGTACATTCTCAGACTGCATAGCTTCTATAGCTTCAAAAGCAGTGCTTACTTCGTCAGCACTTTGTACAGATGATGTTTCAGAAAATTCAGCAGCATCTTCAAAAATTACATCTTTATTTGTATATACGTGTGCTTCTACTATTGCAACGTACATTTGCTTAGGAGTCTTTGCCTTTTTATATTTAATTTCTTGTTTTTGAAGTTTCTCATAATGTCTTTTTTCAAAAGATTCAGTTGAAGATTCTTTTTTAGAAAGTCTCTCTTCACTAATCTCTTGGGAAGCCCTGCGGCTGTCAACTTTGGCTAGCAATTCTAAAGGATCACTTTCTTTAGCAACTTCTTCTTCTATTTGACTTCTGCTTCTTGATCTTCTGCTACGCTGTAGCCTCTCTTTTTTGTCTTCTTCAACTGCTATCGTCTGAAATTCTGATATTACTGCGTCCATTTTTTGTGTCATATCGTTAGTTAATTTTTTTTCTGTACGCTGAGCCATTTGAGCTCCAGAAGTTTTCTTCTCATCAACTTGAACGATAGTAGTACATTCCCCCTTCTTTTGTTCCTGTTTGACATCTGATTTTTCTTTATGTTCTACATGTTTTAAGTCGTAAGTTTTGCTATCTTTTTTTGCTCCTCTCGTCCTTTCATGAGATTCAATGTTTGTTTCTATCATTGATATAGGAGTAACTAGTTCCCTTTTCTTTACAAGTTTCTCTTGTGCAGGTTTCATTACTTCTTCCTTTTTTTTCACTATTTTGTCGTGTTTTACCTCAACTCTCCTTTTTACTTCGTCAACTTTTAGTTCTTCTGTTTTAACAGATTCAACTACTTCTAATTGACTTTTTCTTACATCTTTTACATCGCTTTCAGTTTGTGACTCGCTAACGGTTTTGTGGGTCTCAAAACGGCTGGTATTAAAAATAGGCTGAGTTAAAAGAAATCTGGATAAGGCCACCATTACGTCTGTTAAATGAAGGAAAAAAGTTCGAAGTAGCAAATCGTAGTGGTAGGAAGAATGCACTACCCCTGTTATGTTAGGTATAGTCTGGAGACCTATTTCATATATTCGTTGTTGTGCCCCAGATTTATCAGACTTAATATCAGTAGTAAGCGTTTTTGTTATATTTTTGCTTTCTCCTGTACTGGCGTTAAGACTTTCTTTGTTATCATTTCTAGAAACGCTTTCTGATATGCTTTGATCTTCGGTCTTGCTGTGTTGTTCATGAACGTCTTCCTCAACATATTTTAAGTGTTCTTTATTTGATGCTATTTTATCGATAACTTCAAAATCTGTTTCTTTGATTTTAATGGTTTCTATCACTGATTTTATTTGTGGTTCAGTCTTTAATGTTGACATTGGTTTCTCGGCTTCATTAATTACAGTTTCAACATTTTCCTCTACATCTAAATTTAGTTCTACTTCCATTTCATTTTTGATATCTTCCGCAACGGAAATAGCTCTTTCTATGCTATCTTCTACGACAGAATGAGCAGTTATTTCTATTTGATCTACATTTGTTTCTTGTCTCATTTTTTCCATGTATTTTAATTCCTCTGTAATCATCTTTTCTTCCACATCCTGAGTAACTAAATCTCTTCTATCTGCCATTTCTACATTATTTTTGAAGTTATCTTCTTTAGTATTTAACTTTTCTGTTGTCACTACCAAACTTATATCTTTTGAAACCCTTTCTTTACGTTTGACATCTTTAGAATCTTCAGCAATTCTAACAGTAGTTTTACTAATTTTCTCATCAGTAGTCACAGATGTCTTACTCAACATTTCCATATTAATATATTTTGATAAAACATTATCAACTTCAGCATTTTTAACGTGTCTGGTTCCATCTGGATCATACTGTTCAGAAATCGGCAGCTTGAACTTACTTTCAAAACTATCATTTTTATAGTGAGCGTTTATAATAAAATCTGGATCGATATCGCTAGGACTTTTACCGAATTGATCATTATAGTTTGGATTAAGGATGATTGGATCTTCTAAAGGCGGTACTTCAGGTAAGGGTTCAGTCGAAAAGGGCCTGTAAGGTTTGTTTGGATTCATGAAAGGTGATGCAGTCAAAGATCTGGATTCTGCAAGTAATATGCTAGGATCGAAGGGAGTACTAGGGTTATTTATATCACCATAGTCTATTGGGCTACTGCCAAGGTCTGCGGGTTCTATAAATTGTTGAATTTTGAATGATACCTCAGTCGGTTGTGATTCTGGGTCTAAATCGCCCGGTTCGTACAGTATCGGGTCTTGGTCGTCCAACACCGGGTCGTAGAGACCACTGCAACAAGAAAAAAGATTAATTAGAACGGTTTTTGTTATTTTAACGTCATCAGCAGCTCTTTCAGATGCCAAGCTAGAGCAAGTCACATTGAATATGTTAGTGATGTGGCGAAAGAAAAGACCTAATATTTTTAAAAGGAACTTTTATTTTTTAAAGTATTTTTTTTGGTAAATAAATAATTCACATGGCGTCCGTTTTAACTTTAAATAACAAGGGCAAGTGTATTACAGAAAATGCTTTAAAATTACATATTCCTTTTTTTAATTTTACCGCAAAGCAAAAGAAAAAGATGGTATTTGTGTTTTAATTTCACTACAATCATGACCATGGTACAGTGCAGTGTGGAATATTTTTGCTGTGCATGTATTTAAGTTAAAAGTTCCAGAGACCCTTTCATATAATATGTACTTAGAATGGATAACTATTAACATTTTGAAACCCGGCAAAAGTGCATATCCTACTAATATTATAAATGTGAAAGTTTGTCAGGATGTTTGTTACTCTTTCACGCAAAAACTACTGAACCTGTAGATAGCCGGAGACCTGGATTAACACATAGGCTAGTATTTAATCCGATATTCTCACGACACCAGGATCTACGCGGGTGCAACAGCAGGGCGCAGCTAGTCAAAAATATATTTAATGAATGAGTCTATAATAAAATGTAAGCTTTTTGCACTGAACAATTTTAACTTTATGGTCAACTAGCAGTGCCCCGCGATTTCAACCGCGTAAGTCCCGACCCCGTAGGAATATCGGGATAAAAAGCCTATGCGTTAATCCAGGTCTCCAGCTATCTACATACCAAGTTTCATCGCAATCAGTTCAGTGGTTTTTGCGTGAAAGAGTAACAAACATCCATACTCACAAACTTTCACGTTTATAATATTAGTAGGATGAATGAGATTATTATAAAATTTAACTTTTTTGCTGGTACAACATGGGATGTCTTTAGGGTTTCAATTTTATCTTTATATAGCTCAAGGTCATACAAGTCAGTAGGTGCGTAAATAAAGAACATTCAAGTCAATAATTATCACTGTCACAATTTTAATATTAACACGCTATTCTTGTAACTAACTACATACACAAATCTTGGAAGCAGTGGCGGATTGACCAGTAGGCTGAGTAGGCTGAAGCCTAGGGCGGCAAGTTTTAGGGGCAGAAAAGTTTGAGCCTACCTTATTTTTTATGCCTTGTCCTTGCCATATCAAATTAGATTTTTTAGTACGTTAGCTTTTAGAGCATTTCAATAAAATGAAATTCAGGTCATTAGCTTGCATCCTGTTTACCTTTCGTGTAACACTAACACTATTGTACCTGAAGATCTGACTTTTAAAAGAGTGGCCATGAGTTTCTTTGCCAGTATTCTTCTCAAAAGGCTCTACGCATTTTGGAAACTGGAAGTTATAGATCGACACAAGCAGTAGATTTTGGTGTTTTCACCTAATTTACTTCGACAATCCAGTACATGCTGTGGCGTCTGTTTGCGCCCATCTATGATTTTAACTCTAGCTTCAATTATACGTTCATAAATGTCACTGAGTGTCTTAATTGAATAAATGATTTTGAATTTGAATTTGAATTAGATTGATCGTTCGATAGGGGCGGCAAAATTTTAATAGCCTACAGGCGACAAATGTGTAATTCCGCCGCTGCTTGGAAGTAAAACCTACTTCTAATAAATAGTCGTACCGCAATGAAACGTTGTATGTATAAGTAGTTTAGATGATACTAATATAATTTGGCATCTTGGAGCTGATCTGATGATGGAGCCCTTCAAGTTTCCTGTCATATAATTTGTTTTGACGATTTCAACAGATTGCGCTTACCAATGGAGCAACGAGGTGAAGAGTTCGCTACTATATCTTGCTTCTCTCATAATCCCGTAATAGTAATTTCATAGTTTTATTATTTTTAATATAATATTATCTACGTATTAACGGGAATTAACGCGATCACGAAAAGGTATTACATATCTCTGAATTGCCTGACGTTTCGACCAGGTTGCACTGGCCGTGGTCACAGGCTGACTCAAACCCGTAAATACGTAGATAATATGATATCAAGGAACACGAAAGTTTAAAAGTTAGTATATCTTTAATATGTTATGGTTATAAAAGTTATTTTTAGTTAGTAAGGTATCGACTACTTTTGTCAAATATCTGATTTCTAAACACACTTTCAAGGAACTCATTAAAACACAATACTATATTTACTGGCCTGTTGGTCTAGTGGTTAGCGTCCCTGACTGCTGAGTCAGAGCTTGTGGGTTCAATTCCCACCCAGGACAAATAATAATTATTATAATAAGTATTTCTTACAATATTAGTTTTATAAGTTTCTAACCGCGGCTTCGCTAGCATATAATATTATAAATGCGAAATTTTGTGAGAATGGATGAATGTATGGATGTTTGTTAGTCTTTCACGCAAAAACTACTCAACCGATTGCGATAAAACTTGGTACGTAGATAGCTGGACACCTGGATTAACACATAGACTACTTTTTATCCCGATATTACCACGGCATCCGGTGAAACCGCGGGTCGCAGCTAGTTTAATTCTGTAAATTAACCTTATTTTTTAATGGGTACCTAGAATATTACTGATTAATTTTTATAAATTACACTTTAAATTTATACTAGGTACTAACATTATTATCATTTCTGTAGTATCTTGAGATCACTATAGCCAACAGAGTCACTTCACTAACACACTCGGCACTCATATTTCGAGAAACGGATATCAACTAATATTAATACCTGTTACTGAAGATATAACAGAGATCAAGTCTTTAGTTAAACTAGTGACTGTCCTATTAGAGCGGCCAAGACTAACTGATCATATAGCAGACTAGCCGTTATCTGCAATTTATGGTCACTGCTTTGTTCCTGAAGGTAATCCGTAGCGTAATGTTTAATAGTCTAAAACCTTTCTCAAGCATTTAGTTATCAAATACAAATATAATTTTTTAAAACTATATATTTATTTGTTATTATTAGTCGTTTTAATTCGTTAATAGCAGCGCCGGAGCGGTTTTACCCGCGTAAGTCCCGATCCCGTGAGAATATCGGGATAAAAAGTAGCCTATATGTTAATCCAGGTTTTCAGCTATCTACATACCAAGTTTCATCGCGATCGGTGTATAGTTGTGTATAGTTTTGGAGTGAAAGAGTAACAAACATCCATACATTCATACATACATACATTCATACATCCTCACAAAGTTTCACGTTTATAATATTAGTAGGATATTGTTGGAAAAGTTTAGCTTTCTGCACTTCTATTGAGTTTTCTAAATTACACATCAGGAATGTGTAATTTGGAAAACTTAAAATTTGTGTAAAATGCGTACATCTGGCTAATTTCGACCATGGTTTTTTCATTGGTCAGTATAACTCTAGCTGTCATAGTATAGACTTACTTGCCATGACAGGTAATCACATATACTGGACGCCTGTAATTCCATTAAGCCGTTTTCACGTAATTTTTTAAGTTGTAAGACATATTGTTTAAAAATTTTAGCTTTCGGCGCTTCTTCTATAATATATAAACTGTAAATATTCCAAAATTCACGTTAGTAACGTGAATTTTGGTTCGCGAAATTTTCTTAAAAAGATATACAAAGAATTATCTTCACGTATTAATATAGATAGGTTATGAGCGAGTATTATTTATAAATAACGAGTCACAGGTATAAATACTTCTAAATATACACATGCCTACATAAAAAAAATACTCACTTATTTTTATAGACCAAGTAAAACTTCATTTTTTTTTAATTAGGTATAAATAAATAAATATATAATTGGTATCGATCGTTTTCGTGTTGTACTCTACGCACGATTAAAGTGAAAAGCCAAATAAAGAGTTGGACGAACATAATATCATTTCAATCAACGGCGACTTGAGGACTTGTCTATTTTGATCAGCCTTGATACTGTTTATAGATCAATCACAAGGCTCAACCATTTGGAAACGGGCGGTTATAGATCGAAACAGGCAGATGTGATATTATGTTATCCATTTTGTTTTCTTTAATCATTTTACATTTGACGAAGCAAACTATTGTTGCGGTGACTCTGTGTGAGTTGATCTATAATTTTTACGTATAATAATTATTTATTAAATCAACGATTTCGAATAATTGATGGTCAATTTTATGAAATAAAGATTTTTTTGAATTTGAATTTGGAATCTGTCAATGTGTACTTATTTAGTGTTGGCAAAGGGAAAGACATTTCATATAAAGTTGTGATGTCTATAAAATATAATAAAAAAAGTTTTAAAATCAGTGAATTATCACTTTATCAATATACATACATCATCCTCCGCGCCTTTTCCCAACTAGTTTGGGGTCGGCTTTCAATCTAACCACGATACGGCGAACTTCGATATTTTACGTGAAGCGACTGCCATTAGACCTCCACAACCCAAGTACTAGGCGATATCGAAGTTCTGTAGTTAGACCAGGTTGTCGGACTTTTACCCGTAACGAATGCCACAGATGTTTGTTTCGCATCCGGGACCGACGGCTTAACGTGTTCTCCGAGGCACGAAGGGGTCTCAATGTGTTAAGAATGGTCACCCACCCTAAGACTGACCTGGCTTGTAACCTTGTAATGTGCTAACCTACTCGGTTACCAGTTAGCAACGAGTCTTTCGTTTATCAATTGACATACAAATAAATAAAATTGAAGTGTCTCTTTGTAATGTCAAAATAATAGTTTTTTTTCAAGCTCGTACAGTTATTTTATTTTAAAACTTTTTGTCTCTCTGTTTGTTCCGGTTATTCTCCGGAACGGGTAGACCGATTTCCACTGGACTTTCATTGGCAGATAGCTGGTCTTATAAAGAGTAATAATCATAACTTCACACATCTCACACACGGCCGTCTGAACCCAAACTAGGCAGAGCCTGTACTATGGTAACCAGACTGCTGATAAACATACTTATATATTGACTAGACACAGAGCAAATGATCATGCTCATCACACAATTATTTGTCCTGTGTGGGTAACGAACCCACGTCCTCTGTCTTAGCAGTCAGGGTCACTAACCACTAGACCAACAGACCCGTCTTAGACTTAACGTAGACTACTTTTATTTTGGAAAAAGAATGAGGGTTCGCGCGGGAACTGCTATAATCCTAATCCTAATAATATTATAAATGCGAAAGTTTGTAAGTTTGGATGTATGGATGTTTGTTACTCTTTCACGTAAAAACTACTGAACCGATTGCAATGAAACTTAGTATGTAGATAGCTAGACACCTGGATTAACATATAGGCTACTTTTTATTCCGATATTCCCACGGGATCGGGACTTACGCGGGTGAAACCGCGGGGTGCGGCTAGTTAATATTAAAACGGGGATTCAAGCGTGAGTGTGTTTGTAGTAAGTATATATAACTGAGCTCACCGCATCAGTCCAACTGTTAGAGTATCTTCACACTCAGCGATCTTCCGACAGGCTTCTTCATGTGTAAAATCTATAGCTTCCTCGCCGTTGATAGTAAAGATCATGTCTCCGCTCCGTAAACCAGCGCGGGAAGCCGGCGATGATGAGTCCATCTGGAATATAATACAGCATTTTAGCCTTAAATAATAACTCCACACCTCTCTCTCACGGCCGTCTGATCCCAAACTAGGCTGAGCCTGTACTATGGCAACCATACTTACTGCTGATAAACATACTTATATATTTCTAAATACCTACATATTATAGATAAATTACACTCAGACACAGAACAAATTATCGTGCTCATCACACAATTATTTGTCTTGGGTGGGAATCGAACCCACGACCTCTGGCTTAGCAGTCAGGGTCACTAACCACTAGACCAACGGGCCAGTCAAGTATATCGGGCACAGCAGATATCAGTCTATGTGGAACAGTCCTATAGAGGCAGTTATATTTCCCGTAGGCATAAAAACGACGACATTGGTGGGAGAGCCATGCTTCGGCACGTATGTGCCGGCTAGACTGGAGTGATACCACGGCCTCACAGAAAACCGGCGTGAAGCAATGTTGTGTTTCGCCGAGCGGGTGAGGTTACCGGAGGCCCAAAACCTCCTCCCCTTCTTCTTTGTAGGTGCCCATGGTCGGTGACTTCTTACCTTCAGGCGACCCGTCTGCTCGTTTGCCCGTTATCGTATGAAAAAAAGAACCAGTAAAGGAAAAAATCCAAAATTTATAAATATGTTGTTATATCACTTAAAAAAAGATCTTTTGCGATTACAAACTTATATTTTGCGGTTGGAAAATTGTCTGTGGCCTATTTTGATGTATAGGAGTATTTTTAGAACTGCAAAATCAAGAAAAACCGGGCGAAAAACGATTATCGAGATGCACAAATTATCAACATACAAGTTTGTGCAGTGTTTTTATTAATATAATTTTAATCATTGGGTACTTTGCTTTTTTCAAACATAGCACGAAAATACTAGCTTTAAATGAATTAAAATAAACAAGTTCAAACCAATCATTGTTGTGACATTGTTCATTGGGGACGCAAATAAATCGATTCGTGTCAATACATTGGCAGAATGCCTCCGTCGTCTTGGCCTGCACTTGATCTTGCGTAATTTACGATTAAATAGATTGATATGTTGTCTATACCCACAAATTATAGATGGTAGAAGTAAGGAGGTCCGTCTACATGTGGAAAACAGTAATGTTCTAATATGACACAAGTTATGGACAAAAACTAAGCAAATAGTTAGCTACTATGAGTTCTAGGATAAACAGTTTTAGATACGATTCTTTTAAAATCTTTACATATTATTGTACAGAGTTACAGAGTATTACAGGAAGGTGTGGTCCACAGAAATCTGAATGAGGTAATAGAAATGGTATGTAGCGCTGGGATCTATCGAGAACTGTGCTACACCTACATACACAAATAATAACTACACAATCAGGCGTTATCCAAACTGAACTAAGCCGTATTAATATTCACTAAGATTGATATTACGTCGTATTGGTCCGCTCACTTCACACAAGGATAACATATTCTGCATTTGTGGTAGTGATTGCGTAATCTACACTAGTGCTTGACTACTGGGAATACCGTAATACCAGGAAACCTAGGAATTATGAAAACTATTATTAGTATGTACGTGCTTTATTGTTAAATATGATTAATTCTTTAAAAAAAATATAAAAAGATTAAGTATTTAAATATACTGTCCTGTAATATGAAGATATATTTATTCAATAACTAACTTTTTAGAGCTTAAAGATGGGAAAATTGAAAGGTAGTTAAAAAGGGATATTGGGGGCCATCCATAAATTAGATTTGAACCCCCCCCGCCCTTGTCACATTTGTGGGATCCCCCCTGCACATATTTTTCAATTTTACACCCAGAACTCAAAGCAGCACTTAAATATTTTTTTTTCTAATAATAGTGTAGATAGTATTTTGTTTACAGGTAATATTTTGTGTTTAATACTTTGGATTTCGATATATGACGTCTCGAAGCTTATGACCCCCACCTCTTGTCACACTTTGTTACCCCCCCCCCCTTAACGTGTGACGTTGGCTTCTTGCTTAAACGAATGTATTGAGGAGTGTTTGTCGAAGCTCGTATCTGTAACTCGAACCCAAGGACTCTAACGTTGCAATTAAATGGACCCAAAGATCATTTGGCTGATAGTAAGAAGAACATATCTTTTTACCTTTAAAATGGTGAGAGGCATCTCCTCATCAGCTCCTCCGACAAGCTCGAAGCCCCATCGTTCATTAGTATCCCGGGTTAAATGGACGTCTAACGCCATCTAGCGGTGAAAGATTTAAACTTTGTTAAAAATCATACCGTAGTTGAAGTAAAGTTACTTAAAAATCAGTTTTCTCTTCATTTAACGTGAAAACGTAACATTCTGAAGAACACTTTTAAGGAATAGCAACTTGTGACGTCATACTTCGCTATCGTCAAATTATTTGCTTTGTATAGCTATTTGAAAAATTTCAAATGGGATTCGAACCCGTAACCTCAGCAGTCAGGATCACACCACTAGACCAACAGCTCAGTTAAATGTTAGGCGCCCATTACACAGTAGGTTTTGCTATCAGTTTTGCCACAATCAAAACGCTGATTGACGAATAACCTATCGTCTAATGCAGTGATTGACGGTTGCCTGATGAGATTTTAATGTCGATATTATTTCATCAATCACCAACGAACATCCGTCAATCATGACTTTTGGTAATGATTGACGTTTGAGCGTCTAATGGACGCCTTTTGCTATTTCAAATGTTATAAAAAGTAAGCGTTCAGGACGGGAATTGAACCCGTAATAGTAGCTCCCGTGGCTATAGTCAGACCTACTGAACTACTTTATCTCTAGACCTTTTATGTTACAAGAGTATAGATCCGTTCAAAGAAATGGTCATATTAGAATAATCATAACAATTCCTTCAACCATTAGAAAAGAGTTGATGACCTTCGAACACTCATCACACATCTGAGAACACTCATCACACATCTGAGAACACTCATCACACATCTGAGAACACTCTCAATCAAGTCACCTATCAAACAAAAAAAAACGCACTTAAATCGGTCCATTCATTCAGGTGTTACTATGCCACAGACCAGACACACAAACACGTCAACGTTATAACCCCTCCTCTTTTTCCTTAGGGGGTTAAAAGGAGCTAATGATCTTTGAACAGCTGAACAGATTTTAAAAATTATAGTTAAGATCACTCTCGATCAAGCCACCCTTCAAACAAAAACAAACTCTCAACCCTTGAGTTGTAGGTGTCCATGGCGACCTCACTTACCATCAGGTGACCCGTCTCCTCGTTTGCTTCGTTAAGTCGTGAAGAGCTTTCATTGTAGCCCTTTTTACGGGGCTCCATTTTTGCGAATGTGATGTGGAGAATATTTGACTTCTCCCTGATGAACTCTATTTAAAGGAAGGAGAGAATAAATAATAGACAATAATACCTTATATTAATGATCTGCTACCACCGTTCACATTCACAGTTAAAATTTAACTGAAATGGTTTATTGGCAGTTGTCTGATTGGCACAGTTTTTTCACTAGCTAACTAGAACAAGTCGAGATCTCTTTCTATTTGAATACCTGGTACCTACGACCCAACATATTGACGCCACAACGCTCCGGCGTCCGAACATTTATAAAATAATATACGCGTAGTAATAACTTAGTTTTAAATGTTAAAAAAACCGGCCACAAACAGGTACAGGATTTAATACTAAAGCCAAAAAACACACTCCTAGTAGAGGAGCTCTCTTTGATTTTTAGCAACCCTCGGTAGCAGAGACATCTTCAACAAACATCAACATATTTCAATCAGTTTACTTAAAATCTTAACAAATTATACACCTAAACCTTTCTCATGAATCACTCTGTCTATTAGTGAAAACCGCATGAAAATCCATTCAGTAGTTTTTCAGTTTATCGCGAACAGACAGACAGACTCGGCGAGGGACTTTGTTTTATAATATGTAGTGATTTAGTGATAGCGGCAACAGAAATACATATTCTGTGAAAATTTCAACTGTCTACCTATCACGGATCATGAGATACAGCCCGCTGACAGACAGACGGACGGACGGACAACGGAGGCTTAGTAATAGGATTTAGAGTACGTAACCCTAAAAAGATCACCTGGTAGTCGAAGTCCGACACCAAAGCATTAAATCCCACTAATATTATAAACGTGAAAGTTTGTTAGGATGTATGGATGTATGTTACTCTTTCACGCAAAAACTACTGAACCGTTTTCAATGAAATTTAGTGTGTAGATAGCTGGAGACCTGGATTAACACATAAGCTACTTTTTATCCTGATATTCCCAGTACGACGTAGTGTACACACTAGTAAGTAAGTAAGTAATATTTATTGTACACCAAATACATAATATTTAAACATAAAATGCACAATGGGCGGCCTTATCACAACAAGCAATATCTTCCAGGCAACCTTTGGATAGACAGGACTGTAATGATTTAGTGTGGGTGGTTAGTAGACACAATTTATTTAAATAATTTACAACTAAAACACTAATTACAGTTAACAGCAATTATCACTGGTACTCTTCGCTATTCTCCGCTTGTTACTCGCTGATCGCATGACTAGAACTGCACTACCGCATTGCGACTTCCTTATATAGTTTGAAAATTATTTCATAGAGAGGTCATGTTTTATTCGTTATTGGTTAACAGATAAGCGTCGGAAAGCGTTACCTTTATCGCAAAATTCATCAAAATTAGTTCAGCGGTTTAGGCGGGATAACGTAACAGTCAGATTTAGATTATCAGTATTGCCGTACCTATCTAAAACTCTTTCTCACTCTCTATCTTTCTCTCTTTCTCTCTCTGTCTGAAATTATAATCATAATATTAGTAAACCTTCATACAACATTTGAAATGGGGAATCCAGTTGGTCTCAAACATCATATTTCCAGTTGGCATTGAGATTTAACTGAAAAAAATATCAACAAAATTATTTAAAACATCATTTAAAAATATTCAAAACATGCGTTTCATGTCGATAGGAATACTCCTTTGTATAATTTCTATAGTTTTTTGTAAAACTAGTGTGAAAACTTTGACGGAAGCCATGGGGCAAGAAATCATAGAAATCGAAGGGCCAAAAGGTAACTTATAATAACTTGACACATTCCTCGCACGGCCATCTGATTCCAAACTAGGCAGAGCCTGTACTATGGTAACCAGACTGCTGATAAACATACTAATATATTACTAAATACATACATATTATAGACAGGGAAAAAATTATCATGCTCATCATACAACTGTTTGTCCTGGGGGGAAATGGAACCCACGACCTCTGGCTCAGCAGTCAGGGTCACTAATCACTGGACGAGGCCATATTTTTTCTCAAATATAATCTTTTTAACGCAATTTTATTAGAATTGCTTTTAATGTTAGTTACTAATATTGTAATCAAATATTAGAAGTTCATTTAAATTCACTTCCAATCGTCGAATCGATAAAAGCTTTGTATGTATATGTAGAATATGTAGTTCGGATGACTGATGATAATTTGGCATCTTAGAGCTGATCACCAGATCAGATGGAACCAGGAGGTGTATAGTGGTCCTCTTCAGTGGCTACTACTTAACCCCTGGAGTTGGACCTCATATGATTCCTTTTGATAAGTTAATTGAAAATTGGTGGCGAGCAGTGTCGTAGCTACCGGAGGGCTAGACGGGGCAGTGCCCCGGGGCCCCTAAACTCAGGGGGCCCCTCTTACTCTGACTTACAAACTATAAATTGAACTAGTGAAAATGTCTCCCATATTCGGAATATAAATAAACCAGATTTTTTAGAACCAGAAGTTATCAGGTTTGTACTAGAGTTGTGACAAAACCACTATTTGCGTACTTGAATATGGAGTACGACGAATCTGGAGTACGACAAATCTGGAGTAAGTACGTCGAATTCTAAACACGACGAATACGGAACAAACGATTTTACATAGTTTAGTTGGGGCTCTAGTTTATTTTTTGCCCCACCACCCACTTTGGTTACCTAGCTACGCCACTGGTGGCGAGGGTCTGGTGATGGAGCCAGGAGGTGAGTTGTGGAACTCTTTTCTACTCCTTAGTTCAATTTTTTAACTATAATTTTGTGGCGACTTCCACATCCAGCAAAACCATACTTCAACACCACCTAGCGAAGACTAGATAAACTACGTAGTAACTAGTGATCTTGCATCGCGCAATCAAAGTTCTCGTGCCGAGAAGTATAGAATAAACCTTACCAACATCGGTCGCCTCGCCACCACGCGTCGCGTGCCGAGTGTTGTCGGTTCAAATCAGACACGGGATATAAATTCGGAAATATATTCGTAATGCGTGAGTTGTCTAGAAAAAAAATTGGTTGTCTGTAAAGTCGATTTATGGACGATAATTTTACGTGATAACGTCATAAGAAAACAGTGGAAGAGAGATAGATGCGTCACAAGCCGAACGCCTAGGCCGATCGTGCCTCTCTATGGCTTGTTCCGCGCTCTCGCTTGCACGCTCTGCTCAGGCGGAACGTGACAATGAGTCGTGCTTTTTCGTGCGTGCAGCCGGCGTTCATCGTTTTATAAGACGTTATCACGTCAAAAAAAACAGCCGTTGGACCACGGTACGTCAGGCGTGATCACCTAGCCTGGCCTAAAGATTCTCCTTTTATGTTGGAAGGTCCCGTCCCTCCACAAATTACTTCCCACCATGATTTCGATGCTGAATGACAGTTTTGATTAACTTTTGAGTCTTGTATGGAAATAAAGCCACGACAGCGCCGAGGCTGACTTTAAAATCAAGTTACAGTTAAATTTATTTTTGACTTACAACGAATTTAAGGAATAAATTTTAGGTGTTTGTAATACTTAACTTTTTAACTGACAAAAAAGACGGAGGAAGTTTTTCAGTCAATGTATGATGTACTTGATACGTTTGCTTTTTAATGGATATACATATATGTATTTTGCAGAGCTGCCCCCAGGATTGGAAGAGGAACCTGGCGCAGATAGTGACGACGATGATGATATCCTTTCGTCCACTCTCTCAGCCACTAAAAATCACACGAAGAAAACTACTTCTGTAAGATTCTGTAATCTTGCGCAATATATGCCGCGTTCCTATAATCAAGAAACGATACGTTTTGCTTACGGACAACAAAATTTTCGTTGAAAATTCAACGAAATTTTGCCGTCCGTAAGCAAAATGAATCGTTTCTTGATTATATGAACGCGGCAATACAGTACAAAAGAATAGAATGCACTTTCACGCCGAGGAGTAATAAAAAAAACATGATTTTTTTAACCCTCCTCCCCGTTTTTGTCACAGTTGGTCACATTTGTGGAACCCCCCCCCCCTCCTGATGTGACGTCACATATTTTGCAATTTTACACCCAGAACTGAAAATAGCAGTTCTAAAACTATTATTTTTTCATTAAAAGTGTAGTAGCGTATGACTAGTTTTTCGTTTACAGGTAGTTTAATACTTTACATTTTGACATGTGACGTCACGAACCTTATGATACCCCACCCCTTGTCACACAATGTCACACTTCGTTGACCCCTCCCCCCTTAACGTATGACGTAATTTATGGATGGCCCCTAATAGGGGGCAAGTCTATTGCTGTCAACCGTACACTTTGGGAATTAATGTTCAGAAAATTAGGAGTATATTGAACGGGAAGGATAGTCAAGGAGGGAAGCTAATGGAAGGAAACGAAAAACTCACACTAAAAAGAGACAAACATTCATAAATAGGATTTTGCCTGCGAGAGAATGAGATAGAATACAAGTATACAGTGTTTCCTATAATCTTTGTATGCTAGCACGTGTCTTTGCGTCTGCGTACTACGAAGCCTTCTTGTGTCATTCACGTGTATAATTTTTGTGCATTTGCATATTAAAATTCGTTGGTTAATTAATTTAGAAGTTTCACTTCTGCCGTGTGTGAATTGCTCACACATACCATTTTTTTTTTTGAAGTCGTATTATTTGAAAATTAAAACTGTAAAGACAATATGATGTAAACTCTATTATAGGTAGCAACAGGTAGAAGGAATTTGAAAGACGTTGAAAAAATAGATGGAACCGCTCCCGAAGATGAGGAAGCGAGACTGGAGAAAGAGTTGGCGGAGATTTATAAGGATTCCGGTAAGTAACGATCATACGTTGATACTATGTGTCCTCTCTGTCACTTCAGCTCGCTCTTTTTCCGAGATAAAATTCAAATTTCTAATTCAATATCTTTATTTTTTCTAAATTGATCATCAAATTATTCAAAATCATCAAATTAAAAAAGATTTTTTCAGCTTTTTCAAATATAAATTAAAAAAAATTATAACAGACTAGCAGTAACTAACAGGTATCACCCGCGTAAGTCCCGATCCCGTGCGAATGTCGGGATAAAAAGTGGCCTATCCGTTAATCCTAGTCTCCAGCTATCTACATACCAAGTTTCGTGGCAATCGGTGAAGTACTTTTTGAGCCAATTCGTTGCTAACATACTTACATACAAATCTTTCCTTTTTATAATATTAGTGTAGATAACACCGTATCTGTCTGTGTCGATCTATAACCGCCCGTTTCCAAATGGTTAAGCCTTGTGAGAAGAAATCGGGCAAACGAACTTACGGCCATTCTTTTGAATCACCAAGATAATGTATCACAAAGATTTTTGAAGTGAAAACTTCTTTAGGTACGTTGTGCACTTTTGCTATCCGGAAAAATCACTTAACTCGCACCGTCACGCTAATAATACGGGCGCTAATCTAAACATTGAGTTCTGTCAGCTCCTGATTCATTAATCTTTAAAAATATAATTAGTTAAATAAAGTACTTATTGTGCGCGCAATTCATATGGTAAAATAAACAAAAACATAATTGTAATTAAGGTGAAAATTTATAACACCTATAGTGCTCAATAGCGACAACCTTTATTTAAAATTTCGTCTGAACGTACGTCAGTTTGATGGATGTCACTAGTAGATGGCATCACTTTTCTCAAAAATGAACACTTCTGATCGGCAACTCACAATTACTTATTAACAAATTTGAAGTGAAAACTTCTTTAGGCACGTTGGGCACTTTTGGTATGGGGAAAAAGCAATGAACTCGCGTGACCGTCACGCTCAGATGACAGATGTGTCAGTTATGTTTTCACTTCTGACCTGCAGCCCTACGACTGACAGTTTTTTTTTTCATTTGACTACAACAGGCCACAGACGGTGGTGGAACTGGTGACGAAGTGACTGACTCGATTCCTGCTCAATGTAAATTAATACAAGACAAGATTTACACTGGTCTGAGTGTTTCACTGTATTTCTAATTGATACATATCACTGAAGTCCAACAGTTTGTTTTGTTTTTAAAAAAGACTTTTTTTTTTTACTTTTTTTTTAGGAATTACTCCTGTGCCGCGGGGGACTTTACAAACATACAAAGAACGGACACAAAGAGCACCTAGACTCGGATGGGAATCGAACCCACGACCTATGGCATAGCAGTCAGGCCAACAGGCCAGTCAAACAACAGTCCCCTATAAGAAATATTCCCCCTAATCAAAAATCCACCTTTTTCGAAGTTTGTTAAAATATATTGTTAAACATTTCTAGATTATAAGGACATAACAGAAGAGACAATCGAAAAAAAAGAAACGACTCTAGTTCCTGTCAATACTGAGGAGACAGAGAAACCCATCGCTAGATCAAAAAATGGGTTAGTTCTTAAAAATAGATCTTTCATCCACTTTTAAACTTTCGCGTTTCATGATATGATTATGTATTTTATACGGGAACTAGCGGCCCGCTCCGGCTTCGCACGGGTATAAAATATACAGCCTATGTCATTCACTGAAAAAATGATTAAAATCGATCCAGTAGTTATGTAATTATTTACGACATCACATTAGAAACCTCAAAAATAACAGTATTTCTCCACTATTTAATGGATGTTATTATACATATAAACCTTCCTCTTCAATCACTCTATCTATAAAAAAAAACCGCATCAAAATCCGTCGCGTAGTTTTAAAGATTTAAGCATACATAGGGATATAGGGACAGAGAAAGCGACTTTGTTTTATACTATGTAGTGATAGTGAAATTAACGCGATCACGAAAAGATATTACATACCTCTGAATTGCCTGACGCTTCGACCAGGTTGTACTGGCCATGGTCACAGGCTGACTGGCTCAGTGGTACACGCCCTCCATCGTCGACATCGTGAGGTAGAAAGTACTTCATCCACCCGCACATTTTTGATATTTTTTTTGTTTTGCTATGTACCGTCACATAATCTCTCTGTTCTCTCTCTGTGTCTCCCTCCGGTTCCAATTGAGGTGCGCATTTCGTTTTGGTTTAAGAACACTCGCTGGAACGAGCTCTTGTATTTGAGCATTTGCTCATTTAAATTGGTTGAGTTGGGAGGGAAGCTAGGTGTGAACATACCTGAAAAGTGGTGCTTTTGTTTGCTTGTGTAGAATTTCCAGAGCTCCACGGAAGAGAAGAATACAGTTGGAAACGTAGAACTCACAACACTAGACTCTCTCTCTGTCCCCTTCTCCCACTCTCTCCCCTATATCTCTCTCTCTTTCTTCATATAAAAAAAAAAATTTCGATGTTGCAGCTTCAAGTTCGCCCCAGATTCTACGAGCAAGGTAGACGTTGAAAAATTCAGGACGTCGATAGATGACATTAGCTGCAAAAACAGACAGAGACTCAGTGTCACTGTAAGTTAACCAATAAAAGGAATGGTTTTTAGATTATATCAGTGGTGAAATTAGGAGTTGATAATGTTCAAAAAGATGTTTAATTTTCTTTTTAAACAGATCATTTTATCTTCCAGTAGGTAAATTTGTTCCTTTAAGTTCAATCATATATTACAACTAAACCCTTTTTGTATTGGTATTGGTGTAGGGCCCTGTTTTCGCGTTTAGACTCAAGAACACGTCTATTATACGTTCAGATAAGGTAAAACTAGCCAGTAGTTGAGCCAGCTTCGTTCCTTCCAAAAGCACAGAAGCCTCTTGGCGCGTTCGCAGGCTTCTAGGAGCGATCTCGCATCTGTAAGGATTCTTACCCGTTTTGTGGCCACTCCCTCGCACTCCAGGATAACGTGGGCGGCCGTTTCCTGTGCGTAGAGTAAAAGAGTAGATGCCGATTCCAGGCCAAATGTCCTGTAATGGTGCCTACAACGATCCGGATGTCTAGTCGGTAGACTAAAATCTTGTTATCACCACAACACGGTTACTTAAAAATTTATATGTCTGACTAGAGCCAACTAGTACCTACTTAATACGGTACTGTACTGTATCTAATACCCTAGAAGGCTACCCCCTTGGATCATATACCCATTTATAAGCCCTAATCCTGATCCATTTATAAGTCTTTGAAGCTTGTGAAGAGCCTAACTCTTTCTCCATTTAGACAGATGCAGAATAGGATAAAGGTGCTCCCTCTGACGCAGACTCCAGTCTGAAGCCGTGAGATTTTACTTAATATTAATAACACTTTTAGCGTTATGCGTCTTAAGCGTCAGACTTGCGATGAAATGGTTGTGGGTTCGAACCCCACTCAGTGAAGGGAGCCCACTCAATTTTTTTTTTGTGCGTGTGGAAACCCCCTCGGGCCGTCACCCCACCGGGTTTTTCGTTGGAGCGGTGTGTCGGAATCGAACCTACTAAAACCACACGGTGTGCCCCTGCCATATTGCGCCTGAAATAGGAGGGATCCGGGAACAGCTTTTGTTAAGGCATCCGGACCCCCCCCCCCCTCCCTAACACAAGCATTTAGCTTAGCGGGAGAGGTTCAAAAGAATACTAGTAATGTGTGACCCACGTTACTAGTATCCCATATTTTGCTTACTAATGTATGTTTATATCACTTTTTCAGTCGTCGTTGAAGATACCATCCAATGAATCCAAAAAGCCGAATTCGGCCGACAAGTTTAACCCGACGATGATAATTACACATATAGGTCTAGTTTTATTTACAGCAGCGTGTATTTAAATATGTCTAAACTTTTTCTTTATTTAATTATATACTTAAGTTGGGTAACATTGTCTGTGCGGGTTACTTTAGCCTATACTGTTAATCGACGTTTGTAACTTTGGCTACAAGAAAATTGTGTCCCTAACTGGGTCTAAAAAACTGAAAAATAATAATTGAGGCCATCACTCACTCTCGTTTTGTATACCCCAAAGATGACTACAGCCAAGAACAAACTTTAACGAATTGCCATGTACAGTCAAATTGAACCCGCTCAAAAGAGATCTGCTTATCAGTTATTATGCGTGGCACATTACGTCCAAACCATGATTTGCAATATTCTGCATGAAGTAACATTTCGACACGTGTTTTGGATCCTCTCTTCAGGAACGATTCGGTAGCAAATGAGCTCGTGTGTAATGTATTAAATAATGAGACTTCAGAGGTCGCAGATTCGACTCCCGCTCAGACCATTAATATATCTATTTGCATAATATTCGGCATTTATAATATTGTATGTATTTATAAATAAAATGCACACCCAATTTCACAGAGGTATTCTTATTTTTATTTTTATTGACTAGCCTGTTGGTCCAGTGGTTAGTGACCCTGACTGCTAAGTCAGAGGTCATGGGTTCGATTCCCACCCAGGACAAATAATTGTGTGTGATGAGCACGATAATTTGTTCTGTGTCTGGGTGTAATATATCTATAATATGTATGTAATTAGAAATATATAAGTATCTTTATCAGCAGTCTGGTTACCATAGTACAGGCTCTGCCTAGTTTGGGATCAGACGGCCGTGTGTGAGATGCGAGAAAAAGAAATCTAAAACCTTTAAGGTAATCCCATAATCTATTAAACAATGTTTAATGTAATTTAGGTAGGTTAGGCATGGGTTTCCTTATTATGGATTAAAGAAATAATATCAATTGCTGACAGAGTGGTTAAAATATCTGATTGTGTTTTAGTCCTTCCTGATCAAAAAAGGTTATAATGCAAAATAAACCAAGGTCCAAAGTTACCCACAGGTTCAAAGTTACCCACGTTTGAAGTACTAAATCGAACCCATTTGTATTGTGATAAGTGTATGTAAATTAGTTTAATAAATTCTGTGTTAAAAAATAAAGTCTAATATTCGTTTAAAATGTTTTATTGTGTTTGATTTTCCTTTTCCTTTCACCCTCAGGGCACCCTAGCAGCAAGAAGGACTTCAAACAATAAGGGGTGTATCAATTTGTATAGGCATCAAAACCATTCCTGCTATTTCTAAAGACATCTACCGCAATGGGAATGATTCCTCTGTCTCTTTACTTTACAAACACCCAGGCAAATCAAATTATTGATCATTGGTTCTGTGTCTCGATGTAATTTATCTATAGTATGTATGTATTTAACAATATATAAGTATGTTTATCAGCAGTCTGGTTACGATAGTTCAGGCTCTGCCTAGTTTGGGATCAGACGGCCGTGTGTGTGTGTGGTGTCTGAAGTTACTATTACTATTTCTATACATAGATTTATTATTATAAATAAAGTATTGTGTGTACCCCGTTTATAACGAAACCCATAAAATGTTATATTACATACATTAAATATCAGAACTTCAAAGAATAATTACAAATCAATATAAAAATTTATTGATCCGTTTGAAAATCGGAAACAATTCAGATAAAATGACTAGATATCTAAATAAGATAACAGTTATCTTTGGTGATAAATGTAATTATGATATTATATTATTTGATGGATATACAAACACTCGATCGAGCTTGTATGTAGGCAGACGCGTATTAAAAAGTAATTTGGTCCCACACCTATAAAGAGACAAGCCTATTTATTGTCGTCCACCGGGCACTTTGGAACTAAATGGGAAAATTATGAGTATATGCTTTACGTCGGAGAGCCATGCTTCGGCACGTATGGGCCGGCTCGACTCCGCTCGATACTACGGCCTCACAGAAAACCGGCAGGGAAACAATGCTTGCATTGCTTTTCGCCGCGTGAGTGAGGTTACCGGAGGCCCTAGCCCTTCCCTATCCCCAATTCCCCTCCTTCCCCTCTCCCCCCTACACCCCTCTAATCCCCCTCTCCCGTCTCTCTGCTCTTCTCCGTCTTCCCCTATTCCCACTTGTGGCTCTCGAGTTACAGGTGCCCATGGGCGGCGGTAGTCATTTACTATAAGGTGACCCGTCTGCTCGTTTGGCCCCTATACCATAAAAAAAAAATTTTGATTTTCGTACAAGGACACTGCAAAAGCCACGCTTTTAGGATAATTATCATTACATAGATAACCAAATTCTCTATAACAGATGACTCATTTGATATCTTTGTACGATAAGATAAGATAAACTCAACATATTATGTATTTATTCTCATTATTATAGTTTATAACATTAGAGGCACAAGTCTTAAAGTGTATAAAAACGACAAATTCATCATTTTAACTCAATAATCGGTTGATTACTTTACGAAATGGAGCATCCGAATTTTGTCGAAGCCGGTGCCGAACCTGGTATTGAAATATGGACTATTGATGTGAGTTATAACAACACAAATATACCATCTTCTAAATCTGTACCTTCAGTGAAAAGTGATACAATTGGAGTTGTATCCATTTTGATATTTTTCCAATGTTCACATCAGTAAAAAAAGCATATTTTTCAATTTAATTCTCGTGTTAGTTAGAGAGTTAGTTTTCATGTATACTAATACAACTCAGCATTTTTAACGGCAATCTATACATTTTGATTGATAACAAAGCGAATTGTACAAATATTTTACATTTCTTTAATATGTATTAATACAACTCAATTAATCACTTCTTACACGATCAAAGTATATCATTTGAAGTAAGTGGGTATTGATATAATTTAATTTGTAACATTAAACACAGAACACTAAAATGAAATCATCTCGTGAGAAGCGGTATACTTACATTTACAAAGCGTGATACAGCTAATAAACAAATTTTAAATCAATCGACACCAAACCAATAAACAATTATTTTACATTATTTTACACCAAAAAAAATTACGTTACTAACATTTTTTTTAAGCGATATGAATGATTTTTTTTTTCTAAAAAGCTGTTTACAATAATGTAACACCTATTTCATGTAGTGAAATATTTTGTCAGTTATTTTCTAACAATGACAGTAATCAGTTTTTTCTTAAGTGTAATAGAAAAAGGAAGGGATTGTGTTTAAATTGTAAATTCGATTTTCTCGAAACTATTCACCAAAGGCACATAATATGAGATCAATAATACCATGGATAAACGATCTGGTACAAAAACAGAGTTAAATAGTGGCACTCGGTAATTCCACATTACTTTAAATACATGCATTTAATTTGCCATCGTAATAACAAACCATACTATACAATGAATGTTTCTGTGAATATATGTTGTAATAGGTTCATACAAAAACTGCAATTTATAGCGTAGTTTATTACTTACCACAACGAAGCGAATTAGACTCGTGGTGCGTATTCCACATGCACGCTCGCGGGAGTGAAAAAGACAGATGTACAAGCTTCGAATTTCAAAAATATATAACTTATTAAATTATCGTTTGATACAGTGCCATTACTAAAATTTAAAAAGTTAAAACTATGATAAAAACGTATTGACATCATGGTTTACCTATTAGGTGAACCAGGGGCACTACATTTTATACATTTACCCGTGTGGTTTACCAATTGAGTAAACCATGGGTACAAAATGTTAACCGTAGTTCACTTATGACGCGTTCCAATAAACAACAAACGGTTCGTTTTGCTTACGGACGGTAAAATTTAATTGAATTTTCAACGAAAATTTTACCGTACGTAAGCAAAACGCATCGTTTTTTGTTTATTGGAACGCAGCATTAGATGAAACACGTAGGTAGACCACGGGTAATAAACCAAAAATAGGTCCTGCACATCACGAATATTCTAATTTCTGAACTACAACTTTTAAGTCACACACAGATTGCGGTTTTTTTTCCTTATAACTTATAATTAGTCCTTCGGAATATTAATCAGAACTCAACATCTATCATGATTATGGTAATTTATATAATAAAGATTAGATAGGAATGTTTAAAAATAAGCATTATTAATGATTCATTACAAAAACATTTTATGTAATAGATTTTTATGCATTTTGAAAATAATATGCATACGAGGAAATTTGTTTGAGCGGTCCAATATTTTTAATTTCAGTTTTTATATAACCTTCAGACTTTTGTATGTGTTTTCTAAATATTATAATGAGTACTGTCCTTTTTAAGATACGATTGGTTGATTCATACAAAAAATGAAATACAATTATGATATTAGTAACAAGTTGACCTTTTTTGAGCGCAAATAAAAACATCTCTTATCATGTTCCTTCCCTTTACCAATTTTATTTGGCGCATTGTGTAGGTAGTAAAACTTACCGATTCTTTTTTGTATTTTTTTTTTCAAGGGCCTTCTCCCTGACGCTAACCCTCCTTGGGAATGTAGTCGTTTTCAGACAGGAAGGAGGTAAATGGGGTAAGGAAAACGGATAGGGTGAGGTTGCTAGGGTAAGGGATACCGCAAGTCTTGGATGGGGCACGAGACTGAGACTGCAGTAGCTCGAAGAGGCCGGGGTCGCGTACCCGAATGTCCGTCCTGTTATTATAAGGCCACTAGGATAGGAACATCAACTGGCTAAAAAACAATATAGGTACCTCTAACAACTCCCTGACATAAAAATCAATGTTACAAGTTTGTCAGAACCGTCCATTAATGCCCGGTTCCATTAATAAAGAAATGATTCATTAAAATTTTACCGTCCTTAAGCAAAAAGAATCGTTGTGTTACCTACTTTCAAAAATACATACATTATTTGTTTTCAACATTCACATTCGTCGGGTTCGGTATGGTCCGTACCTACACGAATATTATTATTAAAAAGAAAATACTCAGAACAGCTACGTTTCATACACTTTGAATCAGAATCATCACTAGAAGAAATCAATAATGCCGCGGTCCAATAAACAAACCACGATTCGTTTTGCTTACGGACGGTAAAATTTCGTTGAAAATTCAACGAAATTTTACCGTCCGTAAGCAAAACGAATCGTGGTTTGTTTATTCGAACGCGGCATATAACTATGGGTTGATCTTTCCCAAACAATCCCTCAGACGCTTCTTTTTATCCATGTTGCAAAAATGTACAGAACCACTAGCTTCATTGCTCAAGAGATAAACTGCATGAGGGAGGGAGGGAGGGAGAGGGAGAGAGAGAGAGAGAGACTCCAGTAAATTGTAAACTCCAGTCGTGCGTCGGAGCTGACACACACATTTTTTTGTATTTACGTTGCTTCCACTTTTTTAAGTTCCTTTTTAAGAATAAAATCGAAATGTAATCATTTCGTTAGATAACAAGAATTTCAACAAAATGTCAAATTTGTTTGTCAAATTACTAAAATAAGATTAATAGCATCAATGCTAATGCTTCTATAACAGACAACTGTCCTTAGCTTTTATGATTTCCAGCAAATGCCCATAGGTACCTGTAACTCAAGAGTCACAAGTGCGTTGCCGGCCTTTAGGTTGGGAATAGGGGAAGAGGGGGAGAGGGGGGAAGAGCGGGAAGACGGCACAGGGGGGATTAGAGTGGTGGAGAGGGAGAAGAGGGGAAGGACAAGCGTTGTTTCACTGCCGGTTTTCTGTGAGGCCGTGGTATCGAGCGGAGTCGAGCCGGCCCGTACGTGCCGATACATGACTCTCCCACGTAATCTTAGCGTTTTCAAAACCAATAGTCTTGTTAGTCTTAACTACAGCGTTACTAATGCTAAGTATTTAGGCTAGAGTACAAGTTATATCGAGTGCTGATATAGGTAGATTTCTTGGTGTGGTCTTGTAATAAAGTCATATAAACATTTTTTGTAAGATCTTTGCTCTTAATCTTAATTAGGCATTGTAAGGTGCGCTTACAAGTAAGATGGCATTGACAAAAACCTTTATAAGATATATTTAAGATCTAAAACATTATAAGCTGCGGTAGTCAAGACCATTTTGCTAGTTGGACGATCGTGATCGTGACGATGTAGATAAAGTTAATAGTCACAGCGGGATTAAGGAATTCATTTAGCGATTCCACTGACTTGGTTTCGCCTAAGTTGTTCAATTAGTTTATTAAGACTACCTGATAGGTAATGTCCCCTCCATGCATGACACCTCCATGAGGAAATCACCGAACGTCCATCGTGTCACATTTAAGGATATTTATTGATATAAATATACTTTTTTACAGAAATTCGAGCCGGTTGCAGTGGACTCCAAGTTGCATGGAAAATTCTATAATGGTGATTCCTATATTGTATTGAAGGTATTTTTTTTTTGTATATGTAAATGCCCACATGACGATATTGAAATATCCAATTTTAACCCCCTATCCAAAATGAAGGGTATTATAAGTTTAACGTGTGTATCTGTCTGTGCTCCTAAATGGATGGATCGATTTTGATTTGCTCAAAGTCAAACAACAAGTCCGTTAATTTATTCAGTACCTATTGATTAGATCATGGATCCAACAACTTTGTCATGACTTGTTACTTAATTAGTTAACTAAAACATTTGATAGTGACCATGTCAATATTAGCTTCTATCTAGCTAATATTTTTGTTATATTGTGTAGATTATAACAATATCTCTACTTAGTAAAATAAAGTCGCTCACCGCCGTCTATACGCTTAGATCTTTTTTATGCGATATGAGGCAAACAGGCAAACGGGTCACCTGATGGTAAGTGACTACCGCCGCCCATGGGCACCTGCAACTCAAGAGCCACAAGTGCGTTGCCGGCCTTTTAGAGTGTGGGTAGGGGGAGAAGAGGGGGAAAGGGAAGGGTTAGGACCTCCGATAACCTTTCTCACTCGGTGGAACTTGGCATCTCACTCATCTCACTTGGCAATATGTGAGTGCTTAATACGCCTTCAGGGATACATGCACGAGTGTATGTGTGTATAATAATTATTTATTAGTCTTAAAAAACTTCTAGACAAGCGGAAATGATCAGTCGAGCCTGTTCTACGACGCACACTTCTGGCTTGGCGAGAAGACCACCCAAGACAAGAAAGGTTCTGCCGCCATTTGGACTATAACCCTGGACGATATGCTAGGAGGGAAGGCTGTTCATCACCGCGAGCAACAGGGATACGAATCTAGCACATTTTTGGGCTATTTTAAACCAGGTAATACATACCTACATATGAACAACAATATATAATAAACTAGCTGACCCGGCGAACTTCGTACCGCCATATTTTATTTCTCTAATCGCAACTAAGGAAATAAAACCCTTCCGGTAAAATCTAATTAGCTAAATTGAAAATAAAACTAAAGTACTCAATTGAAAAATTCATATTGTTGTACAAAATTACTCGTCCATCAGATGTTAAATCGCAAATAACAGACAAATAATTAGCTGAATTATACGGTATTTCGTTCACTACAAAATAAATTTAATTAATTTTATAGCGTCAACAACACGTGGTAATTATGCTGTTAAAATGTAGCTTATATGACACGTTCGTAGATTTACCATAGCAGCGCCATCTATTGATTACTTACTCAACCCAGTCGAAAGGTATCGACATCTGTTAGAATCATTTGGAGTTAACAGATAATTGTGACTGTCAAATAATAACAGACAAATAATTAGCAATAAATTAAAATTGCGACTATAATTTGAGATTTAAACTATCCTATCTCTCAAGTTGGATCGAACTGCACATGGTGTGCGAATTTTATTATAATCGGTTAAGTGGTTTAGGAGTCCATTGAGGACAAACATTGTGACACGAGATTTATATATATTAATAATAATATATTAAAGAAGATAAAGATAGATGATGCAATGAATATCTGATAAAATGATATCGAAGGGTTTACTCATATTAAGTTGTAAAAACCGATACCTAGTCATACAACAGGCGATGGTTTTTAAGGTTCAAATTCGCTTATACGTAGATTAGTATAATTTTTTCAGCCTTTTCCCTACTAAGTTGGGGTCGGCTTTCAGTCTAACTACAAAACGGCCGAACTTCGATATTTTACGCGAAGCGACTGCCATCAGACCTCAACAACCGGAGTACTAGGCGATATCGAAGTTCTGTAGTTAGACCAGGTTGTCGGACTTTTTAGGGCTCCAACTACCCGTAACGAATGACACAGATGTTCGTATGGCAACCGGAACCAACGGCTTAACGTGCCGAGGCATGTCTGAAGTCCTAGTAGTCCTAGTTATTAGGCTACTTCTTTCACGGATATGTCTGATCTATATGTCTGGATCTTATTTAATTTCCAGCCATCAGATACCTGGAAGGCGGTAACGAATCAGGCTTCAACGAGGTGGAGACGAATGCTGGCGCTGAGAAGAGACTTCTGAAGCTATCTGGCTGTGAAAATATGAGGATTAAGGAGGTGAGATACTTACCATGTTTAATCGAATACCTTTTTTTTAATGGGATAGGGGACAAATGAGCAGACGGGTCACTTGGTTTTAAGTGACTACTGCCGTCCATGGACGCCTGCAACTCAAAAGTCACAAGTGCATTGCCGGCCGTGGCATTAAGGTGGGATTATGGAAAGGACGGGACGGGTTGAGCCTCCGGTAACGTTACTCACTCGATGAAACGCAATGCAAACATTGCTGCACGGTCAGTTTTCTGTGAGGACGTGGTATGACTCAGATCGAGCCAGCCCATACGGGTTTTTTTAAAAGAGGTAGGGCATATCGGAGCGTCATGTCGCTCAAACTTGGAGGAAACACCTTTACCTTACAGAACATCGCAGCTACGCTAGATTTTCAAATAGAATCTTCTATCTTTGACAGGTCCCTGCAGAATCCTCGTCTCTCACAAAGGAACATTGCTTCATCTTGGAGGTAGAACATGATATTTTCGTTCTCATGCCTGAAGGTGCCAGGGCCACACAGAGGAGGAAGATCATCAGTGTTGCCAATAAGCTGAGAGATGATGAGCACAACGGAAGAGCTACCATTGAAATCATAGGTGTGTGGTTGACTGTCAAGTCAAGTTGACATTCTCTCTTTATTAAATCATCTTTTAAAAAAAAGTGTCACCAACTTCAATGTGCTTTTTAGGGGAAAGTAGTATTTTGTTTAAATATAATACGGGTAGGCCAACCAAACGCACTGCTCCAATGAGACAGCGAGGTTTCGGAGTAGACGAAAATATCATCAATGTAATTCTTAGATATATTTGTTAATTTTTCAAAAACCGCTCGAATGATTTCGATAAAATTTAAATGGGACACCTAGGAAGTATACCCTTTGAAATAAAAAAAGAATTTTCCAAATTGGTTCAGGCGTATTCGCGTAATCGGTGAACATACATAAAAAAAAAAGATTCCGACGAATTGAGAACCTCCTCTTTTTTGGAAGTCGGTTAATAACAAAACGAATAACGACTTGTGACGTCACACGTTCCTGTCGTCAAATCATCATCATGTTTGGTTCATGAAATCAGTTTATATAAAAGTTAGCGAACTTCATTAGGACCTCCATGTCATTCATTTTAACCATACTCAACTTCAATATTCCGGCGTTAATGCAATGTTTTTTTATTTTATTGAATTTGCTGGCATTCCACAAACGAATAGCTTGTCATGGTAATTGTCGTGCAAGCAAAATTGCACTTTATTACAATTAACAGTAAGACTTTAATTGCTCACTCATATTGAAAACCCGTTTATTACAGATGAGTTCTCCTCAGACGAAGATGTAGCTCTCTTCTTCGAAGCTCTTGGCTCTGGATCCAAGGATGAGATTGACAGCGACGATTCTGCTTCTACTTACGTAAGTATTATTTCTTTTATTTTATTATTTTACACTAAACTAATACACATACATACTTTACAATAATGCCTTTGGCATTAAGTCCGCCATTATACATTCCGCCATTGTACATACTCTACCAGTTTACCTTATTTTTTTAACTCCTAACGCAAAGCGTGTGTGTTTGTCCGTGGCATGCAAAAAAGTAGGTTTTCTAGCGGTGGTTCCTAGACATATTTTATCAAAATCGGTTCAGCCGTTTCAAGGTAATCAGCTGTTTTGTTAGGTGCAGTAGGTTGTGTGGTGTTTTCTTAAACGCATAATGGGTATTTACTATACTTTAAAACATGTGTGACCAAAAACTTATTATTATTTTAGGTTTGTTGTCTCGGGGTTTTTTTTTTAATTATTGATGCAGAAATCAGTGTGGTAAGTGCACTAAATTTAAGTGTACGGATAAATGTATTAATATTTTAAAAAAACATAAATATTTATTTTTCGCCTGTATTTTCTTCTTTTTTTTCTGTTTCCGTTTCTTGTCTTTATGCTTTTTTTTTATTTGACGAAAGACATTTAGAAGCTTTACATAAAGATTTAGTCTAGTTTTACCTATTTTTTGCGCGACTGCCATAAAAAGGTGTGTAATGTTTTCAGGGTTCATATATGTGAGTTTCTTTGTTCCACCGTAACTTCTAAATGCGTGAACAGATGTGGATGTATGACGTATATGAGCTATCGTTAGAATCCTTACATAATCCCGAGTGACACTAGCTATAAATCAAAACAAAATGGCGGCTGTATGGCGCTATTTTCAAATGCAAAAAATAATTCTTAATTCTTTTTGGCAGTACAATCGTGTTTTTTTTTAATTAGTTACTTGTTTTTTATCCACTACAATTTTATTAATAAGAGTATGTTTAATACTCAACATACAGCGTTAATATTATTTTGTATCGGAAATTTAACGATATGAACTTGACCAGCCACCACATGCAGCATCTGTTTATACGTTCTACCGACTGTGGCGAAGCCAAAAAGGAGGGTTACATGTTGAGCCTGTAACTACCAAACGGCTTTACCGACTTCGATGAATATGTCGTTATATTCATCTTTATTGAGCGAGTGTCACTGGGTATATTTAAATAAAAAAAAAAATCAAAATGGCGGATTTTTTGTGCCAAAATGTACGTTTTCGAATATTTTTGCTCCTAAACCTGTCGAGTAAATACAACTTACATGTTAATTTTTTAGTATTGTAACGTCGGGTTTTTTGTTTCACTCTAATGATTTCTTGTTGTTACAGAGTTACCAAAGAGAGAACATATCAGCAGTGTATTTATATAAAGTGTCAGTTGGCGATGAATTGGAGCTTGAACAGCTTAACAAGCCTTTTAAACAGAACAAGCTTTCTTCTGAAGTGAGTATTCTTCTTAGTTGCCAGACTGAGAGGCAAAAGAACAGAACAGCAGCTAAATTGTCCTTCCTTTCTCTTTAGATGCATTTCAATAACATACATTCAAAGCAATAACATTCATTAAATATGGATTATATTTAGACAAACCCTAACAAACAACGCATCAAATAGTGGCACCAGATACTACGACACTACTTTTCATGCATTTAATAACTCATCTTAATAATAAACCAGACAATACAATTAATGTCCCTGCAAATATATGGTGTAATAGTTTGAAACAAAAACTTCAATGTATAGCGTCTGTAATTTGTTAATTACCACAACGGAGCTCTTGGTACGTGTCCCATAGGCATGCTCGGGAATTTCGACCTTCAGGATACTGACAATAGATTTATTTTTGTATGTACTTACAGGATATCTACATCCTGGACACGGCATGCTCTGGAGTTTACATCTGGATTGGATCTGACGTCAGCTCGGAAGTCAAGAAGACCTATAGTGACATAGTCGACAAATACCTAGAAATGAAGAGCTATCCCGCTTGGGTGAGTAAAGCATAGAATAAAATGGTAACTCGAAGTGGTGGTAGTCTATTGGACTTGCGATCGATGGAAAACGATGGATGTTGATCTGAGAATGATCCTGATCTGAATGAATGGACTTGACTCAAGGAGCCAAGTCCACATAAATTAGAAATGTGTAAGAGTCCATCAAGCTCCTGGAACGGCAAGAGCTCAATATTAGTGGCGAACACATCACTTACCTTCGGTTTGCCGACGATATTGTGATCATGGCAAAATCTACGGAAGATCTCAGCACCATGCTTGGAGACTTCAATCGATACTCCCAACTTCTCCCAACCAAATTCTCCCTCTAGTGGGCTTTAAAATGAACATGGACAAGACGAAAGCTATGTCGAAGTTTCATATTGTGCCCACCCCCTTTAAGATTGAGAACTCAATTCAAATAGTCCAATGAGGTAGGTCTAACTTCGAGAAAGAGGTCAATAGTCGGATCCAAGGATGGATGGGCAGCGTTTAGCAAAACTTCGCTATGTCTTTTCGTCCAAAATACCTCAAGTGTGTGCTTCCAATTGGCAATCTAACATTTAGTTTTTTTCATTTAGGTGAATGTAACCAAGGTCTCCCAAGGATCAGAGAGTTCCAACTTCAAACAGTACTTCCACAATTGGGACTCCACCGGTGCTTATCGCTCCATGGCAGTGACTGACAGCGGTCTGTATATATCTTACTTACGACCTAACTCCCCACTCATTTACGAATTGGTTTTTATGGACGGCTCTATTACACGTAGTCGGTCTATTAGGCTCTCAGATAACGCTATTACGGATTGAGACTCATTGCCGGAACTCATCCTAACGCCAAGAGTTCTCTTTCTTCACTTTAGGCATCATGGTGTAGATATTTTCTAACGGTAATATACTACTACAAGAATGTCATCCCGCAGAAGGAAATGAAGAAATAATTGAGGTAGTTTTCCCCACGGAAAGGCAAATTTTGCATCTCATATCGACCTGAATGTGGTTGCAGATGAATGGATGAATGGAATAAATTCTGATTTATTATTAAATTCAGTCACAAATTAGTTATAAGATTTGATATTCACTAATTATTTGAAATGAAGCCCCTCCCAAACCACATGTGATTTCACCCTGGCCCTAATATTCCAGATGCTGGTTATTATTCCGAAGACGTTGAACAAGCCGCTACCACTGCTAAACTGATCGGCAAGAGTGCTGCAGCCAGAGGATACATGCCTGACCAGGGTGAAGGGAAGTTCACTATAACAAGGTAAACTTCTTGATGGTAGTAGATATTCTGGGATACTGCTGTTGTGGTGATATACTTAGTCACTTTATTAATGTACATTTAGACATTCATAAGTTGCATTTGAGACGTAAATATTTTTTTTTGACATGAATGTCTATAGCAGTCTTTCGTAACATGGAGGTACTTCTTTGGCCTCTCGAATTTCGGCAAAATCTGGTGTATTTTACTTAATGTGTATTGTTGCAGTAACTTTGTGTGTATATTTATAATATTAATTATTATTTTTAATAAAGGACGTTTTGAATAATAGTTTAGCAATCTAATGAAATAACAAATGAATTTGAGACAGCAGAACTTTCATATATATTATGCGTTTCTTCGTAACTGAAAAGAATATATTTGTTAGATAAAACTTTTGTTAACTTTGCACAGGCTGTCCAATGGAGAAGAAGACGTGACAGAACAGTTTACAGACGATTTGTCTGTGCTCTATCAAAATGAGGTATATTTGGTGAAGTACGAGTTCACAAATGAAGATGGCGCTGATGCTGTTGTAGTATACTGTTGGGTTGTGAGTATTTTATCCTTAGTTTTAGATTTAGTAACTAATTGAAGCTTGAACTGTGTGAACCACGAAGCAGATACAATTAATGAAGTTAGGGAAATGAACACTGTAAAACAATAATACGGTATTTGATAGTCAAGTCAAATCAACATCTCTTTGTTAAACGTCAAAACAGTAAGTTCTGTAGAACACTTGAATGAAATGGTAACTTGTGACGTCACACTTCGCTATTGTCAAATCTTATCCTTTTTGTGTTCGGTATTTTTTTATGGGATAGTATGAAACGAGCAGATAGTTTACCTGATGGTAAGTGACTAACGCCGCCCATGGACACTTACAATTCAAGAGTCAAAAGTGCATTGCACAGCCTTTAAGGCGGGAGTAGGGAAGAGTGGGAGCAGGGGAAGGAGGGGAGGGGTTTGGGCCTCCAGTAACATCACTCACTCGGCGAAACACGACGAAGTACTGCTTCACGGCCGGTTTTCTATCTTTTGACATTAAACGGAATAAATAGTCTATTATGGAATGACCCACTTTACCTACATTATAAAATTCTAGAATCGAGAAATATCACAATATCCTTACGAAATACCGCTCCGGGTATATAAGACGCACCGTTGTGGTATGAATAGAGTTCTAGTTGAGCGATCCGCGAGTGAAAAGAGAAGTACAAGTAATAATTTGAATAGTGAGAATTAATTATAATTGTGTTATTTGTGAAATTGTGTCTATTTTGGTAATAAATTGGTGTACTTTTCTAATCCCGAACCTCAGTCTGTAATAATATACACTAGACGCATGTAGCTTGATGTGGCCGTTTTTAAATAAGACCGTCTACAAAGCGTCGTAACTCACTTTAATTAGGACCAAATTTTATTGAACTTGTCTGAAATGGCTCACTGATACAGCACACTGAAAGTATTTAAACTAACCCAGTATTTTATTAAAGAAGCAATGAAACATCTCTTCTTTCTCAGGGTTCTGACGCGAGTGAAGATGACAAAGCTTCAGCCTTAGACAAAGCTTATGAGTTGGAAGATGAGCTCGAAGGTAATGTCACTCTCGTGAAGGTACCTCAAGGGAAGGAGCCGAAGCACTTCTTGACTATCTTCAAAGGTGAGATGATTGTTTTTAAACTTGTGCTACTAATATCCAAATTAGCTGTTTAAATCCATAATTAAACGCGATAATCTGTTTTTATTATTCATCCACGTAAAACGGCTGAACGGATCTGCATGGAATTTGGCACAGAGGTAGATTATAGTCTGGAATAGCACATAGTCACTTTTTATGCCGGAAATATGTATAGTTCCCGTGAGTGGATCTAGTGGTGGTCGAATTTCGACCATGGTTTTTTCATTGGCCGGTATAACTTGAGCTGTCATTGTATAGACTTACTGACCATGACAGGCAATCACATATACTGAATATATATAAATATATTTCACGTGAATACCTGGGTCAAGAATCATTTCAATATATTTTGTAATTTTACAGGTAACCTAGCGATAGTTTTCGGTGGTACCGACAGTGAGAACAAACCAACAAACAAAAATGGATCTTACGAAGAAGATAATACCCGATTGTTCAGAGTAAGTGATTGAATTCAAGTGTCAAAAATATCTGTCTGTTTCTTTCTAGCTAACCTAGGGTGTGATCAAGCCACAACATGCCTTTTACCATTTGTTCTTACCGTGCTATGCAAAATATCCAACGTACAATGAATAAACTTTAATTGACAGATGTCATAAACGCTTTTTGGCGGGACTAGTGTTGCCATACTCAATATACTACAGACAGCTGTCAAGTGAAATCAGTATCTTTATAATAAACCTCAAAACGTTACGTTATGTTGTACAATTGTGTGGAATAACAATCTGTGACGTCACACGTTGCTATTATCAAATCATGAAAACCAAACTCCCTAGCGATATTAAACCCTTAAGCCTAAGGAGAGATTTTGCCTCCACGTGCGTGTTCTACGCTTGTATAATGGGTTGTGCCACGAGGATCTGTTTGACATGATACCCACGGCCGCATTCTACCAACGCATAGCTTGCCAAACCTTGGAATCTAAATGGTCGCGCACGATACGATTCCAGAGGAAGTTCCTCCCGCAAACGCTCCGGCTGTACATTCAGTTCCCTGCTGAGCTTTCCCTTGACTTCAACAAAGGAGTGTAGAGGTTTTTAAAGGGTCTTCTAGAAACGCAAGCGTCCATAGGTTACGGTAATCGCTCACCATCAGGTGGGCCGTATGCTTGATTGCCACCGACATAGAATAACAGAATATTTAATGTCATTTGATTTAATTTTTTTATGAAAAATGCGATGATTATGGAAACAGCTTTTGAAAATCATTAATATTATTATTAATTCTCATTAAAGTAAATCTAGATGTTTTAGGAATTATATTATACTCCCTACGCAACTTCATCTCCGTAAAACAACAAACCATCATTTCATTTTTCAGGACCTTCAAGTTTTATTTTCTCTACAAAATTAACCTATAGGTATCCTTCTCCAAGGTCTTCTATTTTGTTTTACCAAAATTCATCGAACTTGTTTCAACGGTTTAGTTCTGAAAATATAACAGACAGATATCCTTTAGCATGTATACTATTAGTTATTAATATTACCAAACTAGCTTCTATCCTTCAACACGATGAAACTTTCATCATCATCACTTGGATAATAGGCACTCCACTACTGTGCGGTTCTCCAGAAAATTTTGCCCTTGCACAACCAATCTGTGGAACAAATGATCACCTGCGGTATTTCCAGACCGATACGACCTTCAATTCTAAAAGGAAAGACCATACTTCCACCACAAAAGCCAGCAATGCACTTGTGACTCTTGAGTTGCAGGTGTGCATAGGTGGCGATAGTCACTTGCCATCAAGTGACCCGTCTGCTCGTTTTCCCTGTTTGCAATTAGGGTAAATATTACTAATTGATGTTTCTGGTCAGGTTGAAGGCACTGCTCTCGGAGTGGATATGCGTGCATCCCAGGTCCCGGAGACAGCTGACTCTTTGGAAGATGACGACGTCTATGTACTGGAGACCAAGGACACAGTCTACTTGTGGAAAGGAAAGGTAAACTTAACAGAATTGATCGTGAAAACTGCCTAACTCGATCAAGTCGCACTGGCATGTGGCAACCCTACGGCCAGGTTGCCAGACGGCCAGGAAATCCTAGACTGTCTCGGAATTTTGCTTCTTGTCCCCTGTCCAGTAGATCGTATTGTCCTGGATCACTATTTTTGTTTAACAAAGTAATGAGAACCTACGCCAAATCCATTTTAATTTTTTTAACTTAGTTTTTATGGATTTTCTTAGTAACGGATTCTACAATTCCAAAAAAAAAAATATACACCCTGTATATAAAGATATGTACCTATGTTGGTTTCTGAGTTGACAGATTCAAGAAGCATTCTTATTAACAGGAGTCGACGGAAGAAGAACAAGAAGCAGCAAATAACTTTGTGAAGGTGATAGTAGGAGAAGACAAAGAGATTACTGAGCTTGCGCAGGGAGAAGAAACTGATGAATTCTGGGATGCCTTGGGTAGGTACTCTTTATTCTGATATGTGATGACTTTGGGTCAGCTCAAATCGAGCTTTTTAACAAATACGATGATATATATGATGATAATCTCATTCTGATTTATAGGAGGCCCAGCTGAAGAGAAAGAGAATCCCTCTGGCTGGAAGCAAGCAGTCAACAGAAGAGTGACAACACCTCGCACCCTGTCTTCTGCCACGGTCTCTATTACTGGCAAGATAAAGTTTGAAGACTTGGACATTGAGTACACGCAGCAGGTAATTTACATTTTTTTGAAAACAGATAATAATACCTACTGTAAAATATTACAAAATAGTGCAATATAATTAATCAAAGGATCTCTGAAGTTTTAATGCAGTCAGCTGTCTAATCGCGAAGATCCTTGCGGCAAATGAATGCGGCCAAATCGCATTAGTAGCCATACATTGCGTAGCAATAATTATAATTTAAGAACCCTTTGCATAGCTGAACCTCCAACCAGCAATCCACCAACCATAAACCACCTGAAAGACCTTGACAGGGAAAGAAACTCATAGCACCGTGGTCAATAACTCAATGAATAGTAGAGTGATGTGTTGAGTAGAAATATTCTACCATTTAATGTTGCCTCATTTTTCAGGATCTTTCCAATGACGGAGTGTACATCCTGGACACTGGTGAAGAGCTTTACCTCTGGCAAGGAAAGAACATCCCTGAACGGTTCAAAGCAGCCAGGAGCAAAATTGTCATGGTAAATCTCATGTATTCCTGGCCTAAGACTGCGTCAATTAGCTCTTCGACAACCTGATTTCTAAAACTAGTAATTTTTTGGAACCGTAACGCATAGCCGAAAAATTGCTGAGCTAGCCTTAAAAATTGGTTGTCTGTAAAGTTGGTTTACGGACTATAATTTTACGTGATAACGTCATAAGAAAACAGTGGAAAAGAGATAGATGCGTCATAAGCCGACCACTTATGCCGAGCGTGCAAGCGAGAGCGCAGAACAAGCGATAGAGAGACCCGATCGGCTTAAGCGGCGAACGTAACAATGAGTCACGCTTTTTCGTGCGTGCAGCCGGCGTTCATCGATTTATAAGACGTTGTCACGTCAAAAGGATTTAAAAAAATATATTGTATATGCCTTACCAGGTGTAGATGCACAGTTCTAAATACTTCTGACTCTTGAGTTGCAGGTAATCACTTACCATCAGGTGATCCGTCTGCTCGTTTACCTCATATACCATTTTAAAAAACAAACAAAGTCTTTTTAGTTTTCGCGTCAATTTTAATAATTATTTTGTGTAGGTACGTAAAAATCCAGAGAACCAATATTCTAGATATTAAACAGTTATAGTTTCAATCATGTCAGGCCTCTCTTTAACGATTTTTTTTATAGTGTTAAAAATCCCGAAATTTTTTAAAATCTTGACACTACGTCATTTACGAAATCTGCTATACGACGCTAACACGTCGTATAGCCTTTCTAAAATGCTCAAAATCCTACAGGAATATATTGAAGATGACGGTCTGGAACGCACCGTGGAGTCTGCTCTAGTTGTCTTCGTGAAACAGGGGGAGGAACCTAGCGTATTCAAGAAGCTGTTCACAGAATGGGATAATGATCTGTGGGAGGTAAGTTGCTGAGGAAGTAACTCAGTGACGGAAGGTCTTTTGGACGATGATATAGAAATAATATACGTCATACACCCACACCTGTAACCCAGAAGTGCACTTGTATAATAGGAGTCAAGTCTATTGCTTTGAAGATAAATTAAAGTAGTATTAATGCAGAGCCATCTAGTAGCCAGATAGATTGTTAAATAGGTATCATTCAAATTCAATTACTTTGGTTGTAAACTGTAAGTTTTTGTTAAAATAACTTAATTAATTAACCTCACATATTTTCAGTGCCTAAATCCACGTTTATTATTTCAGAATTTGACATCATACGAAGACATTAAGAATGATACCAAGGCCGCCAACTCCAAGTGACATGGCAATTATTTATAATTATTTAATAAACATTATAGGAGCGCAATGAACATATTTATCATTATTTAATTTTGAAATAAAACATTAATAGGTACAATGTTTAAGAATGTTTTTTTTTTCATTCGGTTTTGTCAGCAGGCACCACTGAACATCCTTGCTTGTCATGATTTTGTACGTCCGCGCTTCTGACTGAAAAAATGGATTTCTCACAGAATCACTCGGGCGTCGCCGTCGCGTCGGTTTTTCCGTCTGTCACAGCCAATTTACTCCGAATCTACTAGGCCGATTAATTCAAATTTGGTGCACATATCAATTCTTGTGACCCAAACACAGATGTGCAACGTCAATAAATAAATTTTCAATAGGAGGCAATTTAGGAAACTAAAAAAATATATATTTGCAAACTTACTAATATTATAAATGCGAAAGTAACTCTGTCTGTTACGTTTCACACCTAAACCGCTAAACCAATTTTGATAAATTTTAATTTAGAGATAGGCGGGACATTGGAGTAAAATATACGTTATTTTTTATAGCTAAACTTAAAGGGAGATGAAACCTTAAGAGCCTCAAACAACATTTTAAGAGACTCTCGTTAAACGGCTGTTGAGGTGATGGGACTTGTCTATCGCCCTTTCACGCCAAAACTACTGAACCGATTTAAATGAAATTTGGTACACAGATAGTCTAGAGCCTCAGAAAGGACATACTACGGACTACTTTTTAATGCGAAAAAAGGGGTGTAAGGGGTTGAAATGTGGAGATGAAAAGTTGTATGGAAGTATCGTCATATTTAGAGCTAGAAGCTTGAAACTTATTTTTTAGGCTGTTGATTCGCCACGTGGACGAAGTCGCTGGCACAGCTAGTAATACATATATAGATCCACTAGAGGGCGCTAATCTAAACATTGCGTTTTGTCAGCCCCTTATTTATTTAATGTCACCAACCTGCTAATGTGACTGTCTGTCTATTTTTTTTTGATTGATTGGTAATCAACACCCTACTCCAAATATACTCAAACGCGATGTCCTCCTGAACATCTCTTATGTTTACATAGCTTTGTTTCTCTATATCTAATTTTCTAATTGAAGTACGCGGTTCGCTATAGTCAAAGCACACTCGCTAGAACGAGCTCTTTTATTTGAGACCAACACAGATCCTGTAGTTGTTTATTAATGTAAGTGTATGCTCTTATTTTGACATCCACATACAGCGAAAAACATTCTTCAATGACATGTAAGTAGTAATCCTACATCGCGCTATGAAAATTTTCGCTCACCAACCGTTGGGCTGCAGTGCGCCAGGCATGATCACCTCGCCTGCCGATCCTCCCTTTGTGTATGAGGGGCATAACACCCGTAAAAATAAAACATTTTTTTTTTAATAATTCATTTTAATCAAATATCATTTAATTGTGTAATAGTCATTGCAAATTACTTTCTGAACCATGACAATAATGATTAATTAAAAACGGATACCCACGTTTTTCATGGCCAAGTTGGTTTACTCAGTTAGATAGATAGATAGATAGATAGAATATTCTTTATTGTATAGATCAAGTGACATTGTAAATTAAGGAATACCTACATTCAATTCAATATACCAACCATTTTTAACACTCATAAGTATCACTTTATAACTAAAAAAAACGCGTGACGTGTCTATGGTACACCCGGTAGGAACGAACCTCCTTTTGCTATAACAAACAAATTGTATCATAATATAGTAAATCTTGTAAAAACTCAAAATTAAAATCCGCCATCGCCATCTGTGAAAGTTGCCCGAACTAATATATGGATAATTAGCAGCGCCCCACGGTTTCACTTTAAGCCATTTTGTGATGTCATAGCTGTCAATTGGAATCAATTGCATCTTATGTGTGTGGATCTTTGCTCGAATGGCCGACATCGTACTTGTTGGGCAGGGTATTTTTGGTAATAGTTAATGGCTATCAATCTAATGTAGAACATATTTTATGCGGTGTGCCACAGGGCTCCCATTTGGGGCCAGTCTTGTTTAATTTTTTTATTAATGACGTCCCAAGCTGTTTCTTGCACTCCAAAGTTTTCTTATATGCAGATGATCTTAAGTTTTCAAGACTAATCAAATCTGAGGAAGATGCTAGGTATCTTCAAAGTGACCTCAATAGACTAGTTGAATAGTGTGAACATTATAAAATGCAGTTAAATACCGATAAATGTAAGCACGTAAAATTCACTAGGAACCGAAACCCCATTAGCTTTGAGTACCACATACATAATATCAATATTAGCGAAGTGGATACTATGAGAACTCGGTGTTATATTTGATAGGAAACTTACTTTTAAGCCTCACCTGGATCACATTATAAGAAGGGCTTCCAAAATGCTAGGTTTTGTTGTAAGAACCTGTAAAAGCTTTCGTAGCGACAAAACTAAAATATTTCTTTATAATACTCTTATTCGGAGCATATTAGAATATTGCAGTGTTGTCTGGCGGCCACACTACGCAACCCACTCCTTGCGTCTGGAGCGTGTGCAAAAGCTTTTTCTCTGGCATCTTGCATTTTGCAATGGCATATCCAAAAACATTCGCTCCTATCAAGGCAGACTAAAATATTTTAAAATTAAATCCTTTGCCAGTCGGTTGGAATTTGCTAGTAAGATTGTCAATAACAAAATTGATTATTCCCCATTGTTGGCCCCTGTTAAATTTCGAGTGCCTTCGAGGCTTCCGCGCAGACCCATTACAACACTGTGTCCACCACTAAGGAGAACTGTTCTAGGTGCAAATTCACCGTGTGCTAGGTTGTGCAAGGTGATAAATAGCTGCAGTGATTAGGTTGATATCCACTTTGACTCATTTAACAAGTATAAATTAATGTTTAACTCTTTGCCAGACCATTTTTAACTTACTAGATTAATACTGAAAATAAGCTGTTAAAGCTTAATTCAATTGTGCCACAAATACTGTATACCTGTCAACAGGTACTGTGATGGAAAGTTAGCTTAATCTATTTTTTATTATACTATTGCATGCTGTGTCTGCCTTTAAGTAATTGTTACATTACGTTTTGAATTATTGAATGTGTAATATTTAAGTATAAATTTAAACAATGAGGATCAGTCACATAACAAAATATTAGATTTCTAAATATGGGGGCGTATGCGCTATAACATTCTGATCATTTCGTTTTTTAAATGATTCAAATCCAACAAGAAATGACAAAGTTATTAAAGTTTTCTTTCGAAACGCTTGCTCGGAGCCGCGCTTGGTATGATGACGTCACACGTCGCGAACCGCGCCCGACACCCATGCAAAATCGCTACTTTGGTCAGTTTGGTTCAGATTATTCACCGTCTTGCTCATGTCGTGGCATGTAAATTATTTAGTTTTTACTATAATTTGATGTTATATTATTAGTATAACAGTATTTATATTGGCATTGAGTATCTATTGACATCTAAATAGATACAAGTAGGTAGTTACCTATTATGGAGGTCGGTTTTGTAGAGATAAAATGAAAAGGTAACTAAGTCTATACATATCTACTCCTACTGAGTACCTAAAATAGGTACCTAACTACCTACTTACCCACTTTAACTGCGTGTTCTGAGGATGAGATTTTTCTGGATTATTTAAATCATTCAAATATTATCTCTAACAAGTGCAAAGCACGAACCCAACTGAACCCTCAGTTTGAACAAGATAAATCTTTAGCTATACACGAAGTTGACTATGACGAAAACTATTGTTTGACCATTTTGGAACAATATATATTAATAAATTAGGTACTTACAACAAACATTCGCCTGATTGTATATATTATCATAGGATACAAATAAATCAATACTCAACAGGGCGCCCGGCGGCAGGCGCGCTTTCACACATAATCATAATCACAGATTGTGTTTATCACATGACAAAATCACCCACCCGCTCAGGGGACCTCTTTTTTTTATTGTATAGGGGGCAAACGAGCAGACGAGTCACCTGATGGTAAATGACCACCGCCGCCCATGGGCACCTGTAACTCAAGAGTCATAAGTGCGTTGCCGCCCTTTAAGGTGGGAGTAGGGGGACAGAGGAGACGAGTGGGAAGAGGGGGGACTGGGACAGGGGAAGGACGGGAATAGGGGAGAGGGAAGGGTTAGGGCCTCCGGTAACCTCACTCACGCGGCGAGAAGCAATGCAATCATAAAATTCACGAATAGATCCACTGACCGTATAGATTTTATTATAATATACCTATTGTGCATCGTTTCTATAATTTCTTAATAACATTTGAATTTCCGCGGATAGCTTTGATGTTTGTTCACACAGATGATGTTCGTTCGTTCATGCCTAATGCCTACCTACTCAAGTAAACAATGGAACACAAAGATATTCGAGCCAGGGCTGTACCCAGACCACGGGAGAGCCATGCTTCGGCATTTATGGGCCGGCTCGACCGGAGTAATACTACTACCTCACAGAAAACCGGCAGTGAAGCAATCTTTACCGGAGGCCCTAACCCTTCCCTATCCTCCTCTTCTCCCTACTCCCTCTCTTCCCCCTCCCACCAAAAGCCGGAAACGCACTTGTGACTCTCAAGGTGCAGGTACCCATGGGCGGCGTTCATTACTTACCATCAGGACCCGTCTGCTTGTTCCTCCTATCCCTTATCCCATAAAAAAAAAATATAATAACTACAAAAGCTAAAGGTGTCTAGTCATGTTAGGAAGGCCTTTACAATGACTGTTTAAATTACGCTGGTCAATGAAAAAACCAAAACATTCTAATCTTAAAAAAATATGGTTGATTGTCGGCCCACAGGTTATCTGTACTTTCCTTTTTAAACTATGAAATCAATAGATTCAGTAAATACTACATTTAAAAAAGTAACATGATAAATAGAGAGATAGATTACACTTTATTTGTACACCAGGTTCTTACAAAGAATATGTAACAGGAGATGTATCTTATCAATAGTGTACAAAGGGCGGCCTTATCGCTCAAAGCAATCTCTTCTCTAAATGTTATGCAAATTAGTGTTCTGTGCAAACTCAACTTTCCAAGTGAAAATTGACAGATTAAGGTCATTGACATTCCTATTCTTATTTTAAAGGCATTGTACAAGCTATGTGTACTATGGGTCTAGATAGCACTGAGTAATACATACCAAGATAATATTATATATTAATTGTTCACTTAACTATCATGCTATGCATTGATTTATAATTTGCAATAGATTATTATTTTCTAACGCAGCAGCAACTCGTTCTTTGTCAGCTAACTGCTTGTTCACTGCATATTCTGATGCGTGAGACCCAGGAGTTATCTCTACCTCTACTTTAAACCTGGCTGGGAGTGCTCGGAGAAGCTGCACACGGATCGAGAGTCCTGAAAGTGTTAAATGTAATACTGATTTTAATTTTTTATTTATTACTATGCCAATTTAATATTAGAAATGCAAATATGAGTTTAGCTCAGGAACAGTTTCCTGCATAACAGGTAGCTTATGGCCTTGTCGGCCTTGATGTGTATTAAATATTTCATAATGATCTGATCGAGTGAACAAATTTAGGAAAGACTAGCAGTTCCCGCGCGGCTTCGCTTGCATATACATATTTATATACTTAGTGCGGAACTAATACTTTTTCCAAAATAAAAGTAGCTTAAGTTGCCAATGAAAGTCTCGTTCCGAAGATTAGCCAGAACAGACAAACAATTTAAAAACTGATTTTAAGGCATAGGTATAGTGCAAACAACTGTATGAGCTTAAACAAAACTATTATTTTGACATTACAAACAGACACTTCAATTTTATTGATGAGTATTGACAAAACTTAGATAGAGATGATAAATTAGTCTAGGAGCTGTTTTGCATAGTAGAAATAAGAGACTACCATAAAACATTTCTACATCATCCTTGAGTTGACTAGTAGAAATTAGGACAGGCATTAAGTCAATGTTTGCAAAAACTTAAATAAATGTTTAAATAAATAAATAAAAAACGCGTGAGTTGTGTTCAGGACACCCGGTTAGAACGAAGCTCCTTTAGGCTTAGCTATATATCAATATATTTCATGGATTTGATAAATTGTATCAAAATACAGTAAATATTGTAAAAACTCGAAATTAAAATTGCGCTATCTGTGAAAGTTGCCCGAACTAATGGATAATTAGTATACACAACAGTAGTAGCGCGCATAATCCACAGATGGTGTAAATAAAACAAATCAACTCGCGGTCAGGATTTTTCGTTGCTCTAACACTTTTCCGTTTAGCCCCCATTCGCACAGCGTCTGAAGTGTAACGTGCTATAAGGAACGTCGTTTCAAACACCGCTTAAGTCTCACCTATAAGGGTAGCCATACTACAATGCGGTATTGTCGGTGTAAAATGAACATGGACCATATTTTTTTCATTATCGACTTTAATATTACTCTCTTCGATTACACGCAGCTCTTCTAATGTCAAAGGATGTTCAGGATCATTAATATTGCGTATTAGATCGAAAATTTCACGTTCGTCGAACAAGTCTTCAATACTTTCATCATAGTCTGCAGGCGTGATTTCTCGCTCTGAACCTTTGTCGTATATATTGGGATTAACGTTGTCGGCAGTTTTTGTCATTTTAGTAGAAACTTATCTAGTTTTAGCAAGTACCTTTACTAATAAAATAGGCAATGATAGAATAAAACAAGTCATATGTCAAAATATACACATCCTGCCAAGTCTTTGTCAAAATTGGTCTTGTTCAGAAATACTTGTGAAAATTAAAGTTCTGAATGGCCTTCATTTACAAATTTCGTAATCCTCAAATAATCTTACGGCAAAATATGAAAGTATTTATAATTTTAATTTAAGCTTTTCTTACTTACTTTTGTTAGAGCTTTAGATTTTATTTTTTAATTATTAAATTTATGTTCTAAAGTTGTTCCTGAACATCACAGAAAAATGTCAACTATAGATTAATCGCGTTCCATTTCACCTTCAGTATCTCCCTACATTTAGGCATAGGATATTATTGCTTTCTTTGTTACTCCAATACATAGCACGGTTCTTTGTTTCAGTTTATTAAAAAATCTTTATCAGATAGTGAAACACTCGATGACAGTTTCATAAAATCAATAACTTCCTGCTCTTGTTCAACTATTCATCCCAAGTTTTTGAAATATTTGTACTGCGAGGGGTGTTACGATAAATAATTAATACCGGAATAACATCTAACATGTAAGTAACATTTTCTTTGATATCATTTAACTATGAAAACCTTATTTAAAGTCTTTAGTTTCTATTCCTAATTTCTCTTTAACAATACCGATTGGAGTGTATAGAAAGTTGTTGTTTTAAAATAAGCCAAAGTGTTTACATACTCGTTCCTAGCGGACATAATAAAAGGACTTACGTTGAGGAATATATCCACAAAATAGATATCACCTGTCCCACAGAAGTTTTTAAGGAGAAAACTAAGTGTTTATCAAAATCCGTAACAGGGGGGTGGTTTAGCTATGACGTAACGGTTTTTGAGGGGTAAATTAGACGTAGTTACGCGAAATCGATTAGATCCACAACATGGTCTAGACTCGAAAGTTACTTGGTACATAGCTAAATGTAATACTACCCAATAAAAAATATTTATACTGAATATTTTTTAATGTTTATTTTAATTGGTTTGTTTAATGTGTGTTGAAAAAGGATTAGAAAGAAACAGGCTACCTTTTATCTCGAAGAATTCTAAACTATGAGTTTGCCTAGATAATTGGTTACTTTTTGCATTTTAGCAAAATAATATTTAGCAAAATAATATAAATCAAATTTCATTGCAAAATCTGTCTTCTGTTTATATAAATAAAAATCAATGTAAGTACAAATACAAATCTATTTATTTAAATTGTTCTAGAAGTTTCTATGTTCGGGACGTATGGGCCGGCTCGACTCCGCTCGACCATTATAAATCAACACACTGTCACAGCAACAATAGGTTTGTTTGTGAAAAGTAAAACAAATAATATATAAAATAAATAATACATGTCAGATATTTAACCTATTGGTATTGGCATAGGGCTATGTTTCCGCATTTAGACTCATAAGCAGTCCGTTATGTGTTCAGGTAGGCTGACTAGTTGCCTAGCTCCTTCCAGAAGCCTCCTGGGGTATTCACAGGCTTCTAGGAGCGACCGCGAGGATATTTGCCCATTGTGTGGCCACTCCCTTGCACTCTAGGACAATGTGGGCGGCCGATTCCTCTGCATAGAGGACTGTTTGTCGCATTGATGGTGAATAGGTGTCGATTTAGGGCCAGATGGCCCGTAATAGTTCCTACCACTATTCTGATGTCAAGTCGGTTGAGACTGAGCAGTCTTCAAGTCAAACGTGGTTAGACTTTCATCAGCACCATATTTAACCTAGTTTGTAATTCTAAGTTACAGTAGACGTTTGGTGATTATTTATCTACTGCCAATTATAACACCATCATTGTCCATAGAACCATGGCTGCGGTAGACCCATGGACAATACAACAACATGAACATGCCAAGTTCTCGGAGCACTTCAAGAACCTTGGGCCGGTCAATGGAACCTTGAATGGAGAACAGGCTAAAAGGTTTATGTTGCAGGTGAGTTTATTTTATAATTCAACTAGCAACCCGCCCCGGGTTCGCACGGGTAGCAAAGATATCTTCAAAAATCATCAACATATTTCAATCAATTTAAAAAAAATCTTAACAAATTATACACCTAAACCTTCCCCATGAATCACTCTGTCTATTAGTGAAAACCGCATTAAAATCCATTCAGTCGTTTTTCAGTTAATTGCGAACAGACAAACAGACAGAAGCAGAGGGGCACTTTTTTTTGTAATAATGTAGTGATTTAGCGAAAGGATTAGGAGCGATTTATCAACTGGTGTACGAATTAGTTTTGTGTCAACATCCACATACAACAAAAATATACTAGCGCGACATCTAGCGAAAACAAGCTGAACAACGCAGTAACTACTTCATCGTGCAACCAAAGTACTCCGCGATGAGACTCCCTTTCTGTTGGAGGGAAGTAACGTCAAGTAACATTTACTCCTTTTCTCGCGGAAGGCCCACTACTTACGACCCGACATATGTTGCTCCACTCCTTGATAAAAGGCTGCTTGAAGTCAACAGTTGAATGGTTATTACCATGTTTTAATAATAAATTCTCTTGCAGTCACAACTACCACCACCAGTTCTTGGTCAAATCTGGTCTTTGGCTGACACCAATGCTGACGGAAAACTGGACTTGAAGGAATTTTCTATAGCTTGCAAGGTGAGAACCATATTTCTACTAAACCACTTGGGTTTATTAGCAGACTTTTACCAGTTTTGACTGGCCTGTTGGTCTACTGGTTAGTGACCCTGACTGCTGAGCCAGAGGTCGTGGGTTCGATTCCCACCCAAGACAAATTATTGTGTGATAAGCATGTATATTTGTTCTGTGTCTGGGTGTAATTCATCTATAAAATGTACGTATTTAGAAATGTATAAGTATGCTTATCAGCAGTCTGGTTACCATAGTACAGGCTCTGTCTAGTTTGGGATCAGACGGTCGTGTGTGAGATGTATGAAGTTATTATTATTATTAGTTTATGTCAGAAGGCAGAGCCCCCATCTCTGTAAATGAAATAGTGTCCGTCAAAAGTGTGTATATAGGTGGCGCTACTGTAGTTAGAGGGCTTAGTAACATAAAAAAGGAAACTTCCACCTCTTTCCTGTGGCGGGATTCACAAACATTCAAACAACGGATACAAAGAACACCCAGACTTGGGACAACTGGTTGTGGATCACATAAATTTTTATCCCATGTGTGTCTTCGTAATGATATATTTTTTTATTGCAATTTTGACCTGCTCAAGCCATTTATTATACTTCCCAATCCATCCTGGTGCGGCAATATGTCTTTCCTTTCATTGTTTTCCCTTCTAACCTACCATTCCCATTCAAAATACTCCCATTTTTTTATTCCAACAGTGCCCGCTTGACGCTAAACCTATTATGTGGGTGGGACCAAAATATGGGTGTTTAATACATCTCTGCGTACCCTCTTGGGAACATAGGCGTGAATATATATTATGTATATATGTTTTTTTTTCCACCTGCATCTTTGTTCACTTCACTCCGTCTTAAACTACTAAGTTCCGTCTACAACCTACTAAGTTCATATCATACCATTTGTCGTTTCTTGAACTATTATTTACTGCTTCTGCGGTTTGCCCCCAATCCAAGATGGTACTTCATATCATCAGGCAGTTACTCTTCTGAAAGAAAGAAAACCTCTCCAACCAACCGTTGAGTGGAGGTCACTACCTCTGTTGTTTTCGTAATTACATTATTTTGTTTTCAGATAATAAATCTCAAACTCCATGGTATCGAAGTACCGAAGACTTTACCACCAGCACTTCTTACCTCGCTGAGTCCCACTGGTAAGGAAAATATTTTACAGGGATTTTCGTTCTAGGGTACACCTGAGGCCCCGGGAATGAAACCTCGTGATGGAACAAAAAAAATCAAGGGTATTAGTTGCTTCGACCACCTAAATATTTCTATGCAATTATTATCGTGGTTGTCATGGCACCGCTTACAACCAGCAGCAAATCCATTCTCACACTTTAATACCAGAGAGGTTGTAATGATTTGGTAGTTCTCTGTGATATTGTTTTCCAAAATAACTTTAATAAAAGGCATTTACAGGGATTTTGCTTACTGATAAAAAAAGGCCTGTAGATATAATTACTTATACTTATTTTACATTGACAGGTGCCCAAAAACCTCAATTTACTCCAACAAAACCACCCATCCCACCAATGCCTGCTATGCCCCCACATTCTCAACAACCTTTAATTAGCGGTCTACCACCACAGAGCAACCAGTCACTGTTAGGCGACTTGGTTGGACCACCATTAGTCAACACGAGCCCACAACCACCACTTATACCCCCAATGGTACCGCCGGTAAAACCCTTAGTACCGAACTCAGTCCCTGATTTGATATCCGGGGTTAAACCACCTGGACAACCAATGGCACCTTTAACACAACCACTAGTTGGCAACGTTCCAATGGTTCCTACACAACCAATGACTCAACAACCATTAATACCAACAGGGCAACCAATGATACCACAAATGAACGCACAACCACTTATGGCACAATCATTAATCGACGCTCAACCATTGGTTGCAACTTCACAATCATTAATGTCTTCGCAACCATTGATTTCAACGCAACCAATGATGCCGCCGCAATCGATGATGGCTCAAAACCCGCCTTTGATACCTCCACAATCGTTGGTTACTCAGCAACCGCCGATGATACCTTCGCAACCATTAGTCGGACCAACTCCAATGATTCCTTCCTCACAACCACAAATTCCTGGAGGCACAACCATGGGATCTTTGATATCAAGCCCTCCGAAGCCAGGAGTCACAACCATTGCTGGAATGGGGCAACCAATTACATCTACCCCCATCACTGCTATTAAAAGTGAAAACACTTCCAAGCCTGGTAAGTCGTTTTTTTTTTTACTAAAAGTATTGTCTTATTTTTTTTATATTGTAAGTACGAATTTAATGTCATTTTTTAACCGACTTTTAAGCAGAGAAGGTTCTGAATTCGGCTGTTTTTGTATGTGTATGTTACGTATCTTCGACATTTTTCAACCGATTTCAATAATTCTTTTTTAATTGGATGGGTTGTACTCAAGGTTGGTCCCATTAAACTTTAAACTATATATTCCATTCCTCTAACTGTAGAAAATCAAGGGATTAAGAATACATGTAATTATAATTTATCATGATTTGGGTAATACTATTTTTTTAAGTTAATTATTAATTGTCCAACCAAACATTTAAATGAAAACAAAAATTGACAATAGCGACTTGTGACGTCACAAGTCGTTACTCCATACTCACTGAAGAGTTCTACTATCCACCTATGCCCATGCCAAAAAAGCTAATAATAGCGTTAGTAGTTTGGTAGATATTCACGCACTTTTGTGTTATCGATAAAACAATATTGAATACAGTTTTTTTTACGCTTCGACGGAGTTTTCAATAACTTTAAATTCCGACTGTAGACAATTTCTAGTACCTACATAATATTTGTCCATAGGTTCCTTGGTGGGTTCGGTTGTGACTAGCCCCACTGAAGTAATGGGTGTGATGTCCCCATCACCAGTCGTGGAGTGGGGCATTCCACAACCGCAGAAATTGAAGTAAGTTTTGGTTCATTACCCGTTTAGTTAAAATTTTATGCTAGTATAACATATAGTGTAGCGACAAACATATACAACTAAATGTACTTCAGCGCCATCTGTCCACGAAAAGCCAAACTACAAAGCTAAGATCACCTATTGTACCTAGCCTCCTAACTAATATTGTAAATGCAGATGTGACTTTGTTAAGTATTCATGCCGTAACGCCTTTTTTTGCGTTAAACAAGGACCTAGGTATATTTTTTTTTATGCGATATCGGGGCAAATGACCAGACGGGTCACCTGATGGTGACTACCGCCGCCCATAGGCGTCTGCAACTTGAGTGCCACAAGTGCGTCGCCGATCTTAAATGTGGGAGTAGAAAAGGGGGGAAATGGGGAGAGGGAACGGTTATTGCCTACGGTAACCTCACTCACTCAGCGAAACACAACGTATGTATGTGTGTAATGTACTCCTTATGCTACTCTTCAAAGGTACACCCAGCTCTTCAACGCTACTGACCGAGCGAAGAACGGGTCGGTCTCTGGGGCGCAGGCCCGCTCCATCATGCTGCAGTCTCGTCTTCCGCAGCAGGCTTTGGCACAGATCTGGGCATTATCTGACCTGGATTCAGACGGGAAATTGGGTAAGAGATGTAATATAGAAAAAAACCTTTGAAGTGAGACATCTTTAGAGTCGTTTTAATTTGCAATTCGATGAAACGAAAAAGAGACAAACATATTCATAAATAGGATTTAGCCGGCGTGGGAATGAGATAGAATAAAAGTTTGTAGTGTTTCCTATAATCTTTGAAGAGAGACAAACATATTCATAAATAGGATTTAGCCGGCTAGGGAATGAGATAGAATAAAAGTTTGTAGTGTTTCCTATAATCTTTGAAAAGAGACAAACATACTCATAAATAGGATTTAGCCTAGAATGAGACAGAATACAAGTATCAGTGTTTCCTATAATCTTTGTCTTTGCGCCTGCGTACTACTAAGCCTTCAGAAAATGTGTCAATGTCAACGTGGTGCATTTTTGTGAATTTGCGTATTCAAATTCGTTGGTTAATTAATTTGTATTAAATATTTAACACATCTGTATTAATTTGACCAATAACTTTTATACAAATTATCTAAAATCAAATTTATTAACATTAGTAAATTATTTATGTTGTTTTTATATTTTATTTCTCATTCTCTCGTAGGTTAATTTTCTGAAGTTTCACTTCTGCCGTAAGTAAATTGCACACACACACATTTGATGGTGACTTTTTATAAAGTTTTCTATGACTGATTAATAATTAGTAGAGATCGCCTAGAGCTTGAAATTTGACACAGATTTTTATATTTTTTCCCTATACCTATCCAGTATAAGTTGAACTCTCATTGTATAGACTTACGTACCACGACGGGTCAACATATACAGCGTGTAAGTATCACCATCGCGAAGAACTTACAAAAACGGCTTTCTTTAGATACTTATCACGATGCAAAAGTCAGTTCATCATAAAAATGCGAGATTAAGGATTTACAGTCAATAGTTTGATTTTGCGCTACGCAATGTAAACGCAATCATTTTTGTACGGTACGGTATCACTCCGATTGAGCCGGCCCATACGTGCCGAAGCATGGCTCTCCCACCATAAAATGCATGTCTTATGACGCATGCATGTAAATAGTCCTTAGGGTGATACCTATTAATGCGTTTCAAATTTAATGATAATTGTCAATATTTATAATTTTTCATCCCCTGTATTTAATGTAACTTAGTTTATGTTTTTAGATTCACAGGGATTTCTTTTATAGGGTACACCTGAGGCCCTGGCAAGAAGACCCAGTGACAGAACACTGTGCGGCTTTAATCGGTTCGAATCCGACATACCACCTTACCGTTGGCACGGCGAGGTGATGACCCGTGGTATCCACACAAAAAAAAAGTTCATTTAAATCAAGCATTAAAAATAATTGGTGTGACGATGTGTTCTGTATTCCACAGGTTGTGAAGAGTTCGTATTAGCCATGTACCTGTGTGAAAAAGCCACGCAAGGGGAGCAAGTACCAGCCAAGCTACCCCTAGAGCTCATCCCCCCTACTTTTAGGTAAGAATTAAGAATAATGTAACATTATTGCGACGTCCCTCACTAAACCACGCAAAGGTTAATTGGTAGACATGTGGCATTAGGTCCGCCTCGTACAATGTAAACTGCAGGAAGTCCTAATAAATAATGTCGCTATACTTCGCAATTTTCAACTCGCAGCATCGCTCAAATAGGACTGTATGTGCATACCGTCATGCAACGTCTTTATATAATTCGATAAACATGTCATAGAAACATCTCGTACAATCTACTTGACCGCTGTTCGAAATTCTAGAACTCAGTAGAACATTCTTATTAATAGACTATTAGTTCCGTTTTTCGCTAAAAGATGGCGCCGTGCGTCCCAATTTAGTTTCCGCTACTCATGACTAGATGGCGCTCCCACATCAATTTATGCTTCCGTTACAATGTGTATGTATGTATTTACAAAAATAAATGTATCTTAAGTACGCATATCCGTGTTCCAGAGTCTTAATTAATAAATAGATTTTATGAATACTTATAGGTGTATGTTAGAGAGATCCGACTACCTGACTGGTGCCAGTTTTAGTGACAGGTATGAGATCCTGACTCTTTCGAGCTAGAGCCTACCTAACCCTCTCAACATACTCCAAATTATACAAGCTTTTATTTACCTTGCAATGTTTGTTTGTGTGTGTTCGGCACGAATCTTGGAAGCTAAATTAGCACCACTTCCCGATGTCCAATGGGGCTTAAATTTGGTGTACATATGTGTCTTCGGTGACAATACAACAAAATGGTACCATGGAGATGTTCTGATAATTGAGCCGGAAGACGGCCACAACTTAACAAGATAAACCAATCGGGTTTGGGCTCGATTGATTCGTGTTGAGGAGTACCTTTTTAAACATCAAATCTACACCAAAATAAAATTAAGTTTGTATTAATAGCTTGTTTTAAAAACGTGAGTGTGATGTGGTTTGGTAAACAACGCGGGCTAGTTTTGGTTTAGAAGGAGAGGAGACACTTATTTTGGAGTGTTCTTAAAAAAAAAATATGTTTTATTTAGGAGAGAGTCGGTGACGTCTAACACAAGTGCGAAGTCTTACGAAGAGAGAAGGAGAGAGAACATGGCGCGCGGTCAAGCAGAGTTGGAGAGAAGACGAACACAACTCGCTGACGCACAGTTAAAGGAAAAGGTTTGTTTTTTTTCACTTCTATAACCGAAACTTCAACATTTTTTTTTGAATAACTTTAATAATACATATTTCAAGTTTAATTGCCTTTAAAAATAAAGGACACTTTCTTTTTGTAGTCGGTCAAAGAAAGCTATTAAAATAATTATTATATTTGAAAATTTTGATATTGTTAATTTATTAAATAGTTATATTTTGTCTTATAAAACGCTAACAAGGAAGCAGAGGTAATAATTAATTTATTAAATATTTTTTATTTTTTTACTAATAATATTAATATATGTCATAGAAATATATTACTGTTATGTAAAGGTGTGGGTTCACTTCCCGCTCAGTAAAAATATTTGTATGCATGAATATTGTTACGAGCCGATTTATAACGAAATAGCATCAATTTATATAAATAATAAAAAATTAACACAATTACCACTATTCACTTTTACTATTCGCTACAACTCACACTTGCTCGCAGTATCGCCCAACTAGGACTCTTATGTGAAAACCGCCATGCAACGTCCTTATGTAATTCGAAAAATATCTCATAGAATGTTCGTGAACTATCCTGAAACATCTCGTACAATCTACTTGACTCGACCGCTGTCCCTACTCCTAGAACTCAATAGAACATTCTTGTTGATAGACTATTAGTTCCGTTATTCGCTAAAAGATGACGCCGTTAGTTTTAATTAAGTTCTTGCTACTTATGACTAGATGGCTTCCATTACAATGTGTATGCATGTATTTACAAAAACAAATGTATCTAAGTATGTAAGCTTAGTTGCTTAGATAACGCTGTGTTATATGTATCAGTATATTCATTTTAACAGGCGGAAAGAGAACGCAAGGAGAGAGAGGAATCTGAAAAGAGAGAGAAGTTACGTTTAGAAGCACAGAAGAGGGAGCAAGAAGAATTGTTGAGAAAACAGAAGGAGGAACAGGTGAAATCAATAATTATTCCTATAGAAGTAAAGACTAACTGGGGAAGTACCTTAATGTTTCTGACGCTGAATAGGATCGAAAAACCCCCTGGGAGGGGTTTTTTGACCCCATTTAGCATCAGAAACATAAGGGTTACTGACAATGGTAATCAATTACTAGTTCTGCAAGTTTCCAACCTTCCCCTTTGTAGAGAAATGAGAATGTGATGTGATCAGGCGGGATCAGGATGAGTTGTTTAGTTACTAAATACTTTGGTGTTTCTTCGCTAAATGGTGTTAGGATCAATAACTGTTGTTTCGTGTGGTAGTTTGTTTTGTTTAAGTGGTCCTTCGAACTGATTAATGTTATGCAGTTTTATACATGTCTGTAAATCCATGTAAGAATTTTTATTACGCGATGCAGGATTAGTAGCGACGAAATAGTACGGATTGTCATCACTAGATGTCGCTATGAATAGTGACTGTATATGTAAGTCTTAAACGCTGAATTTTCTCATGGACATTTTAGAGTCGGTCCAACCCTCTATTTTTCAAGTCATCATCCTCCGCGCCTTTTCCCAACTAAGTTAGGGTCGGCTCTTAGTCTAACTACGATACGGCCGAACTTCGATATTTTACGTGAAGCGACTGCCATCAAACCTCCACAACCAAGTACTAGGCGATATCGAAGTTCTGTAGTTAGACCAGGTTGTCGGACTTTATAGGGCTTGCAACTACCCGTAACGAATGCCACAGATGTTTGTATGGCACCCGGGACCGACGGTTTAACGTGCTCTCCGAGGCCCGGAGGGGTCTTAATGTTTTAAGAATGGTCACCCATCCTAGATTGACCTGGCTAGTATTACTTAACTTTGTAATATGCTAACCTACTCGGTTACCACTTAGCCACGAGCCCCTCTCCTCTATTTCTCAAGTATTACTCTAAAATTGTATATTGTGCAGGAAAAACGTGAATCGGCCCGAAAAGAGATGGAAAGACAATGTCAACTAGAGTGGGAGAAAAAGAGGTAAGTTTATTTTTATGTTGCAACACTGGCACTGGAACGAACAGACAGACTTAAAATAAATAGTAATTCTCGCTGTCATAAAGGACGTGGAAAATGACGCGTGACATTCTAAATGAGCGATTTTTTTTTAAAAGGCTCACAAATATATTCTTCACGAATTAATATACAGCGTGAATTTGTCATCACCATCCAAATTTTTCTTAACATTAGCTATCACACCCATTTTTGTAAAAAAATAGCAAAAATAAATTTTCCCAATTTTTTTCCCCACTGTTGTATAATTCCAGCTATTCCACCACTGTTTTAAAATTCCAGCTATTCCAGCAGAAACTGTCCAGCTGCGTGGTTACTAACCGTAAAACATACTAAGTAGGATATTCTGATAGACCCGCTATGGACACTTACGTACGTACATATACACGGAATGCGCTTTAGACATAACGCATTCCGTGTGTGTCACATTCACAAACTGTGAGCTGTTGAGACAACTGGTTTGACTGGCCTGTTGGTCTGGTGGTTAGTGATCCTGACTGCTGAACCAGAGGTAGTGGGTTCGATTACCACCCAGGACAAATAATTGTGTGATGAGCATGATCATTTGTTCTCTGTCTGGGTGTAATTTATCTATAACATGTATGTATTTAGAAATATATAAGTATGTTTATCAGCAGTCTGGTTACCATAGTACAGGCTTTGCCTAGTTTGAGATCAGACAGCCGTGTGTGAGATGTGTGGAGTTATTATTATTATTAACTTTGTGCAAATTACTCAATATTTTTATACTAAATGATACCAAAACAAATAAAATTAAAAACACCCCCGACTTGAACATCCCTTCAACGATTAGAAAACAGCTGATGACCTTCGAACGGCTGAACAGGTTTTAATAATAATAATAATAACTCCACACATCTCACACACGGCCGTCTGATCCCAAACTAGGCAGAGCCTGAACTATGGTAACCAGACTGCTGATACACATACTTATATATTTATAAATACATACATTTATAGGTAAATTACACCCAGACACAGAACAAATTTTCGTGTTCATCACACAATTATTTGTCCTGGGTGGGAATCGAACCCACAACCTTTCTTGAATTATATCCAAGAACACTCTCGATCAAGTCACCTTTCAAACAAAAAGAAACGCTCTTAAATCGGTCTATTCGTTTGTGAGCTACGATGCCACAGACAAACACAGGGTTAAAAACAAGTTTCTCATAATTTTCATCAAACATTCTACTGTGTGAATTTGGACGGTGATGACAGAATCATCTTATATAAATAAACAAATTTGACTCGACTGCTGTCATTCTTCACAGGACACGTGAACTTGAAGCAATGCGGACAGAAGAGCAAACCAAAGTGTTGAGTATGAAAGCGAAGAGTCAGGCTTTGTCAGCGGAACTGAGCACCATGTCGGCTAAAACCAGCAACCTGACCAAAGACATCAGGGAGACCAGGACTGCTGTGGCCTCGGCCAAGTGCACTATAGATGGCATGAGGTAAGACCCTTTTTTATTAACCGACGAAAAAAAAGGAGGTTCTCAATTCGACCGTATATATATATTTTTTTTTATGTATGTTCAGCCCTCATTCCGTAATTTATGAACCGATTTCTATGATTCTTTTTTTGTTAGATAGGGTATACCTCAAGGATGGTCCCATGTCAAGGAAGTCAGGATCTGATGACGGGATCCTGTTAAAATTGAGAGAAACCCTTATTACTTGGCGCCGACTCAAAATAAGTTTACATGAATTTGATAGTTTATGTAAATAAATAAGCTCAATACTCGACACTGAAATGGTTTATTTATTTTTTGCTTTTTGTCGGTTTTTTTTTGTTAAAAGATTTTTTACTCGTTTTTCTTCACTACTCCACTTCTAAGAGTCGTAGCGTGATGTTTTATAGCCTATAATCTTCCTCAAATATTGGGTTTTAAATTGCAAAAAGATTTTTTTAAATATCATTTTTAATTTCGGAGGTAAGCGCGTTCAACCAAAAAAACACGTGAGGTGGCTTTCGTTACATATAAATATATTAAATGGATTAAATAAATTGTATCAAAATATAGTAAATATTGTAAAAACTCGAAATTAAAATTGCGCCATCTGTGTAAGTTACGGAAATATATATATGAATAATTAGTATATAATAGTAGTATCGCGTAGAATCCACAGATGGCGTTAAAATAAAACAAATCAACTCGCGTTTTTCGTTGCGCTAACACTTAACACATGAGCAATGTCCCTTTCCTTTCATTGCCCTACCTTCTCTTCTTTTTCCATCTTTAATTCCCAAAATGTCTATCCTATCCCTATGTTCTCTTATGTGCCTCTGACAACGTATAACTAAAGTTTCATCATAACTGAATGAGTACTTACGGCGTGCAGGGGTAACAAACAATCTCACATTCACATTTATTATCATCATCATCATCATCACTATCATCATCATCGTCATCGTCATCAGCCTTTCCTCGTCCACTGCTGGACATAGGCATACACCACTGAGCTCGATGGTCAGCTCTCGTCCAGTTTTTCTCCGCCGTTTTGCGAAGGTCTTCACTCCACCTGGCCGCAGGGTGTCCCTTGACGCGATCTCCACTCCAGAACCCGTCTACCCCAGCAGTTGGGATGCTTAAGGCATTTTTTTTTCTTCAGGTCTGACCGAGACGCGAGCATGGCGGAAATGCAACAACTCAAAGCTAAAGTCAAGGAATTGAATGCCAAACAAATATCATTGAATAAAGAAAAAGCAGAATTAGATGCCAAGGTAGGTTTTACTGTAGTCAGTGAGGGCATGAACAAAAGTGCATAATCAATTATTCAACTGTGTTACTCGGTAACGCAGATGAAAAAAGTTACTTTTACATTTAACCACAATATTAGGTAGTTCTCTTGGGGTTATTGGCATAGTCAAATCTCAGATTTGTTAAACATACGAATTCCCGATTAGTTTTGAACACGACAAGCACTCTTTATCAAGGGTTAAAGCGACCGGCCGCGTTGGTCGGCCTGACACTAATTATAAATATGAAACCACTCAGAAAAGGTTTTATTCTAATAATACATTACAGTCTTTGGTAGAACTGGAAAAAATACATTCCTGGTATTCTATACTTGGATTTCAAATGCTAAAGTATTTTTATCTCAGTTACAAAGTAACACATATGAATCTTAAAATCTATATTTAATTTTTTTTTAGTTATTGAAAAACAGTAGATGCTACTTATCGTCACTGGCCGAACTTACCATGATCTATTTAATAAATAAAATTTTTAGTTCTTCTTCGTTCTCATCTTTAGTTTTCGGGTCCATGTGTTCACGAATGTTTATTCAATTCTTTTACCAAACGATATATTTATACTTTGGTAGTATATCCGGATTAAATCTCGCAACCTATCGACAGAAAACCTGCTGAATAATCACTAGGCTAGCGCCACATTGATTGCTGTTTTATTTCAATAGGCCAAAGCTTCAGAGGGTGCCGGTGAGGACGGCAAGTTGAATATGATGGAAATTACTCTCAAACAACTGAGAGATAAGGTATGTTTTAGATTGTTATATTTTTAGTTTTGTTGCCGACCGTAACTCATATGTTCTGACTGTACTACCTTTCTAAGTATTTAACAGGTAGTTTGACCGTAAGCATTAAAAAACCAGGTAGTTTAAAATAAAGCATAATAGTATCTTCTCTTATAAAAGGTGGTCCTTCGAGCCACGGCTGACTGATAAAAAAACTACTTCGTGTAAGCTTTGCATCAGTTATATAAGAAAAATCTATTTATTATTATCTGCAGGTGGAAGCTGCAAAAGCTCTGGTAGAGTCCAAGAAACAGGACCTGGAGACGAACAAGTCTACTCTCTCCTCTCTGCACGAAACGGTAGCATCTCTTAGCGAGAAGTGTGATAGAGTGTGGCAGCTGTATGAGCAGAGACGGCAGGAGTATGCTGCAAGGAGTTCAGCTCCTGCTGAAAGCGCTTGGCCAAGTGATGGTGAGTGTTTTACTAAACCTTCAGCTAAATAGTATAATTCAATATATAATAACTTGAGACATCTCACACACGGCCGTCTGACCCCAAACTAGGCAGAGCCTGTACTATGGTACCCGTGTTGTTGTTTTCCGAATGCGTTTAACAAAAAAAGTAATGTAATATATTTAACCTGTATGTATGTCTGTCCCTATGTCTCTCGTTCTCTCTCTCGTAACTACTAAACAGCGGAATCGTTTTGACGAATTAGATATCGTTAGATTTGTCTTTATTGCGCTAATGTCAGGGGGAGGGAGGGGGTATATTAAAATTTAAATCTAAATGATGGATATTTCGTGCCAAAATGTATGTTTTCAAATATATTTTTCTTCCGGGGCTTTTAAAATATTCTTGTGTAACAAGGGTCACACATTGCTACTATTCTTATTAACCCCTAGAGCTAAACTAAATCTTTGGGTTCGAACTCGCAACCACACTATCGCAAGTCCGACGGTTTCATATGTCTGACAGCGCTGATAGAACAGTTTTGCCTACAGATGCAGCTTGGCCAACTTCTAACGATGCGTGGGGTGAACCGGCTGCTGCTGAAGAAGCCTGGGGTGATGCCCCTGCCACTACAGGTATGTATTTTCGATTTCATCCTCCATCCCATCAGCTACCTTATAAGTAAGAAGAGGATAGTGGTTTTTTGCTATGAAGCCGAAATTATCAACCTATCAACTAATGATCTTATTATATAAGGTGTTTCTACAAATATGAGACCTACGAAGAGAATTACAGACCTTTATACTTATAGAAACTACTACAAAGAATTTTTAGAGATAATAAGTACATTCATTAGTGAAAAGAGAGCTCCAGTCCATAATATCAATTGTGCTTCAAAAAGAAAAACAACTGTACAAACTAACTTCTTAGTGTTATAAGTGACGATGACCCATGGCGGTATTTTTGTTTTTTTGGACATGACTAAAGCATTTGACTTTGTATCATACGATCGTTTGCTGTATAAACTTTAGAAATAGGGAATAAAAGGCATTATAACTGGCGTATAAGTAACGAAATGTCAATAAAGAGTGTTTAAAAATAATAGAATGCACTAAAGTAAATTTTATATTGAATTACGAAGTAAATTGTTATGGAGTACCACAAGGACGTGTATTAGGACTCTTACTCTTTTCACTTTATTAATGATTTCAGTAAAACCTAAGCATGGAAAAATATTATGATTTGCTAACATGCTTGGATCTGCCGGATATATGAATAATATTTTACCAGTTCGGATACGATTACGGATATGAAATTATTTCGAATGTTCCGGTAGTTCCGGATATGTTTATAGTTTTGTTACGGATATTAGATTTTAAGGGTTTGTAATAGGTAATTGTAAATAAATCATATTTAAATAAAAACAACATTATAGTTATTTCAGCTACATAGAAATAATGAAAACATGGCTTAGTATGTCTCATTTAGATTTCTCAGCTTATGCGGAGTTGAAGAGGATGTACAACACGTGCTGATGGAATGTGTCAAGAACCGAACAGAAAGAAAAGCACTGATGGAAACATTGAATTTGAGCCAGATTAATGTAGGAATTGCGCAGACTATTCTTTCACTACCAATATCTGAGATATCCAAACAGCTGTGTATTAGCGGTTCAATGTTTCCACAGTGATGTGCAATTTGTAGAGGGTACAATGGGGTTGACATATCTAAATAGATAAAAACCCGTACTCAATAACAGATTAAAAAAAAAAAAATTAGATTTCTCTTACGGAAATTATTCGACAGACCGACGCCCAGTACATTAATTTTTATGACCGTGTCCGTGTAGCAACAGAGGCGGTGGCTGTGGTGGGGGCGGCGGTGGGGGCAGTGGGTGGGGCGGCGGTGGGGACAGTGGGGGGGGCGGCGCGCTGGCGCTGCGTGTACGAGTTCAGCGCGCGCACCGCCGACGAGCTCAGCCTGCAGCCCGGAGACGCGGTCAGTGCACTTCTTGTTACATAATCTAGATGACACAGGCAGTCTCCAGCGCATATTGAACGAGCAAAACCCACGCTCTAACGTTTTCCGTCTTAACTCCTCAACCGATGATCATGATATTTTGCAAACGTTATCAGAGGTTCAGAAAAGAAAATGGGAGTACCTGTCATCCAGAAAAAAACAATGTCGTGGAAGAGCCATGCTTCGGCACGTATGGGCCGGCTCGACCGGAGTGATACCACGGCCTCACAGAAAACCGGCAATGACACAATGCTTGCATTGCTTTTCGACGAGTGAATGAGGTTACCGGAGGCCCAAATCCTTCCCTCCCTCTTCTCCCCCTCTTCCACCATCCCCTACCTACTTTGAAAACTGACAACACACGTTTGATTCTTGAGTTGCAGGTGCCCATACTCGTCTACTCGTTTGCCCCCTATATTATAAAAAAAAAAACTACTACCCCCAGGAATAGTCAATTGATGAAATAACTCCCGGCTTCTGAAAAGCTGATCAAAATATGTGATCAATTTCATTGGACATTCGAATGCAATTTGACTCAAAATTTTGCAGTAAAATATGACAGCTCTGTTAACTGATCCAATGATCACATCAAAATGTCTAATAATGCTATCAGCAACTTAATATATACTTGACAAGAAATTCGACATAAGAGTAGTTAATTTTTGCGTTGATAAATTTACATTAACATAATCGAAGCAAATCGTGGTAATGCCATATCTTCCTTCATTTATTCCCACCTTAAAGCTCGGCAACACACTTGTGATTCTTGAGTTTCAGGTGTCCATTGGCGGCGGTAATCACTTACCGTCTGCAGGTTTGTCTCCTAACACATAAAATATATATATTTTCCTTTAAAATATCCAGGTATACGATGCACCTCCACCGAGGGGAGATGCTGAACCCGGATGGCGATGGGGTACCGCTAGAGGTAATAAAAGTCTTATTTTCTACTAAATTATTAAATAATACAGATAACATTACAATACAAGTATAAATTACAAATCCAAAATACTATTAAAAGTCCCTGCAACGATCACAAAAGAGCTGGTGATCTTCGAACAGCTAATAAGATGTTTGTGAAGAACACTCGGTCAAATCACATTTCAAATCGAGCAAACTATATCCAAATCGGTCTATCCGTTAGGAGCTATGATGCCAGAAACAGGAACAAAAAAACTTGAGTTTATAAACTACTAGCAGCACCCCGCGGTTTCACCCGCGTAAGTCCCGATCCCGTGGGAATATCGGGATAAAAAGTAGCCTATATGTTAAACCAGGTCTCCAGCTATCTACATACCAGGTTTCATCGCAATCTGTTCAGTATCTTTTTTACGGTAGTTTCAGTACATTTTTGGATGAGATACCTAGGCATGACGTCACGACACGCCACGCACGTCACGCCACGCCACCACGGGTGGTCAAATCATTCAACCCATCTTGGCGAAATAATGTATTTTGAACATATGCCTATCTAGCCAATTAGCGCGAAAACTTTCATTGCGTGATCGGTGGTTCCCATTTAGTTTGGCTGGTTTTCGCTAGATGGCGTTGAATGTTAAAGTGTTGTATGCTTTGCAGGTCAGTCCGGCTGGTTCCCTGAATCGTACGTGGAAGATATTAACGCTCCAGCTGCGTATACTGAAGTTATTGAGCCCATGGAGATGAAGACGCAGCTTGAAGGTACGTTTGAACCGTACACTATACATCTTCTATAGTTTCATGGGTATGAGTTAAAACCGTCCTATAGGGTCTGACGTCTGTTAAAGAGATTAAAAGGGTTTCTTAATTTTTCTAGGGGTTATGTATCACTGTTCTAATATCATATTAATAAGGGTGTTACAGCATGGCGTGGTCAAATTTTGCCAGAAATAGTAATCTTTTTCTTGTGTAGATCCACATTACGGGTACTAAAAAACATATTTGATTTTTTTATGTCAATAAAAAATTTACGGGATCTACCAAACGACCCTAAAATCTTACTACATTTCTCTGTAACAACCCTTGCATAGTTTTTAAAATGGTAGATTTTAAACTAGTTTCAAATGGTAGATCTGGTATAATATAAAATGGTAGACTTTGAACTTACCTATGTATAGTACTGGATTTGAACTTTATTTAAGATAGTAGATCTTGAGATCATTTTAATAGTAGATTTCTTTGTTATTCTGCGAAATGGTAGATTTTTATCTTATTGATAGTAATAGATTTTAATCTCATTTAAAATGGCAGATTACACATCTCGCTTCGCATACTTGTCTATTTTTTACTTCAGTAGTTTAAAGTTATTGCTTCGCTCTTATGAATAATCGCTTAATTACATTAATCAACTTACTTTACTTACTTTACAACTTACTTAACAACTTACTTTAATCTGTGACATCTTTTCAATATTTTTTTTAGTTGTCTGGAGAAAATTGAATTTAGCCTATGGCCGCCCTTGAGACACATCAATAAGTTGACGAATCGTAGGCCCTTATTTAAAAATAACTTAATTGAAAACAAAAACCCCAAAAGTAAGCTACTTTTTAAATTTCCCTCCAAAACACGCATCTGCCAAATGAGTTTGGATACGTCACTAACCGATAAACTGACTGTGCCATGTGTGATAGAGTAGTATAACTATAAATGGAGGTAATATTATGATACCAACTGACAGCTGTCATCTTGTATATCGGGTAATGTCCTATCCATTGCTGTCACGTGACAATAGTGACTATTAAAGAGCCTTTTTTGAAAATGTGATTTTATGTTTTGCGAGTATATTGAAAGGGAAAGGCAATATCAGGAGATGGATATCGCTTAAACAGATAGACTGGGGAGTGTAGCAATAGCTGGTCAGGCTCGTATACCTGTTACTCAGACTGGTAACATCCGGGAAGTCGTGAGAGCTCTTTTATGATATAGGGGGCAAACGAGTAGACGGGTCACCTGATAAACGACTACCGCCTCCTATAGGCACCTGCAACTCAAAAGTCACAAGTCCGTTGCCGGGCCTTTGAGGTGGGAGTAGGGTAAGGGTGGAAGAGGGGGGGGGGGAGTTTTAGGGCCTCCGGTAACCTCACTCACTCGGCGAAAAGCAATGAAAATATTGCTTCACTGCCAGTTTTCTGTGGCCGTGATATCACTCCGGTCGAGCCGGCACATACGTGCATGGCTCTCCCATTTTTAATTTATATTTCTTAGATATAAAATACAAATTGTATGGGAAATAAAATAGTTACCTATATCGTCATCTTCTACCTATATTAAGGACATATATAAAAGAGAAAAAAAATTAAAATCTTCCTGCCCTATTTTGTTTAATGTCAAAGGGTTTGGGCTGGTTTCTTTTATGGCCAGCCTTCCTGACGCCAATCCTCCTTGGTAATGGAATCGTTTTCAGACAGGACAAAGGCAGAAGGTAAATTGGGGTAAGGACAACGGATAGGGCGAGGGAAATAGGGTATAGGGTAAAGGAACGGGACTGAGACTCTAGTAGCTCCAAGAGTGTCAGTCCTGTGGTTGGAGACGCTACTATAAGTAATCATATTTATTCTGTAAAAGTAATTCATGTTTTATTAATTTTTATGCAGAACTGCTATCGCCTGATGCTAGTGAGTTTGTGGAATTTACCCCCAACTTAATAAATTTGTGTTCCAATTCCCAAAAGTTCCCAAAATACAGGTTGTTACAAAATGGTGTGGTCATTTATGGTCGTATATATTTTTTTAAGAAAATTTGGTTTTTTTTTATAATAAAATCTTAATTTGAAAGTACTTGAAAATTGGCTGATGAAGATCTTAAATGTTAAGGCTGAGGATGAGGGTGTGGTGTCGGACTTGCTATCAAGCGGTTGCGGGTTCAAACACCACCAACTATTTATCGGTTATATATAAGGCTCATGATCACACATTTCTGTAACATCGTGTGTATAATAGAGAAATATTTGAAAAATGTAAAAGGTTATTTTGAAGTCGTACAACTTTCTTCATTCACGTGCTCTATTTCTGACATAAAGAGCTTTAGTTGATGTTCTGTATGACTCTTTTTGCTAAGACGGGCCAGTTAGTCTAGTGGCCAGTGATCCTGGTAGCTGAGCCAGAGATCGGACTAGGAAAACCCCCTTGGCCGTCACCTCACCGGAGTTTTCGGTGGGGTGGTGTGACGGAATCGAAACGAATAAAACCATACGGTGCGCCATACTGCGCCTAAAATCGACAGGATCCGGGAACAGCTTTTATTAAGACATTTGGACCCTACCTTACGCCTACCCCGGCACCGCCTTCGGGTAACAATCTCAATGAGGCGTCATCCAGGCACACGCAGAAGCTGACTCCTCGCGCGTGGCCTTAGGGAGAGGGAGCTGACCCTCATTACTAGTAATCTTTTATAAAATAAAAGCTCCCTTTATACTAAGTATTTATTTATATGAGTATGTTTTCCGCAGTTTTGTTTATGGTCACTGCTCCGCATCTAAGAGTCGTAGCGTGATGTTAAATAACCTATGACCTTCCTCAATTATTGAGCTATCAAATTATAAAATATTTTTTCAAATCCGACTTGTATACACATATAGTAAACTTATGACGACAGAAAAAAATACTTATAATCGTAATATTTTTTCACTAAAATTCACACCTAAAACCAGCTCTTTCAAATCGTTAGCAGATCACGTGGTTCAAAGAATTTAAACGAAATTAAAATCATCCTGTATATTAAAAACCTTTTTTGTCCCTGCTTGCTGCATTTAATTACCCTTTTATTATAACTCTTTTCTACAACATATTATTGGATGTGTATAGCGTTACTTAATCGCGAAAATATATATACAATAAATAAATATACTGTATACGTCTATATTCCCAAAGGGGTAGGCAGACATTAATCGCCCACGTTGTGCCAACTATTTTGGTCACAGAATAGGGGGCAAGCAAGCAATGAAAGATGTGAAAACTGCACTACAACCACTGTACTACGGAGACCACTGTACCACTGTGTACTGTACCACGGAGACCACTGTACCACTGTGTACTGTACCACGGAGAATTGACCTTGATATCTTTCTCGACCATTCCAAGCATTTTAAACGTAAAATTACCGTTAGCACTAACATTAATTACAAGTTGATGATGTGTTTGTTGTAATATATTTACTGGCCTGTTGGTCTAGTGGTTAGTGACCCTGACTGCTGAGCCAGAGGTCGTGGGTTCGATTCCCACCTGAGTCTGGGTGTTCTTTGTGTCCGTTGTTTGTATGTTTGTAAAGTCCCCCGCGACACAGGAGTAATTCCTAATGCAGGAGTTGTCTTTTTAAGAAAAAAAAGATATTTTCAGAAGTTTGAATTAGTTTTTAGTTAAGTATAAAGTTTAAGTTACTATTTTTGAAGTGATTTAAGCACGTTTGTGCACTTTTGCTATGGGGAAAAAGCACTGAACTAGTGATCGTCACGCTAATAATACATATATAGATTAGGGTGGGCCAAAAATAATTTTTAATTTTTTTTTTCTTAGCTACCATGAAAATATCGTCTAAGATGACGAAAAAAAAATTGTGTTAAAGTTTCAGCTCTTAATATTAATATTAAGAGGTGGCTCATTAGAGTTTTTCTTTTTTTCTTTAGTCCCATACAAAAAAATTCATATCTCACCATTCGTTGTTCGTACAGCAAAATGTTTATAGAGTTTTTTGTAGCAAATTGAACGTTTTACAAAAAAGGTTTCTTACATTTTCTTCGCACGCCTCGCCATTTTAAAGATATTCAAGATTGAAATTTAAGGATTTTAAGGTACATTTCTTTTTTGCTTCTGAATTTTGTAAGTCGTTGACAAATGAACGTTACGCAATGCGCAATACATATTTCTGCAGGAAATTAAATGCTCTACAAAAAAGGTCTCCCATGCTTAGTCGATTAGAATGAGCGTTTGAAAGATATTTATGATTAAAGTTCAATACTTATCGCTCATACTAATTTTTCAACATTTTCTTCGGAAAATTTTAATATAATTCATTAGTTTCGAAAAAATTAATGCAAATTTAAGTTTTTATCAGCACAAAAATACTTTCATCTATTATTTAAATTATTTTTTATATACATGTACGTTAGGGTGGGCCAAAAATAATTTTTAATTTTTTTTTTCTTAGCTACCATGAAAATCTCATCCGACATGAAAAAAAACAAGTTCTGGTAAGACCTGAGCTCTTAATAATATTGAGAGGTGCCTTATCGAGCTCAGGTCTTACCAGAACTTGTTTTTTTTCATGTCGGATGAGATTTTCATGGTAGCTAAGAAAAAAAAAATAAAAATTATTTTTGGCCCACCCTAATATAGATCCACTAGAGGGCGTTAACCTAAACATTGAGTTCTGTCAGCCTTATTAATTAATGTTTAAAAATATAATTAGTTTAATAAAAACAATATACTAAAAATTTGTCTGTGGAAGTGTTATCTTTACTTCAATAAACTTGTGAACTAAATACGTAGTGACAAAATTAACGACACGAAATATCCAGGGATACCGGGATCTGTATGTACTTATGATGATGTCACTAGTAGATGGCATCACTTTTTGAAGTGAAAACTTCTTTAGGCACGTTGGGCACTTTTGATATGGGGAAAAAGCACTGACCTCGCGTGACCGTCACGCTCAGATAACATATATTGTTATGATGATATATAGATGTGTCTGTGTATATGTATGTGTGTTTTCCTACGTCTTACAGTTTTTTTTTCCTAATTTTGTATGTTGTCTACATGTGAATGCTGGGCATATTTGTAATTAGAGTAGCATGTGCACTTAGATTCTAACTGATTAATGTATGTGAATGTTTGAGTTTACTCTGTAAGTACCTATGCCTTAAAAAAAAGGAAATAATATTGCTCATATGGGTGGGTTGAAGAGTGTTAGCAATAGCTCTAACAAGTCGGTCGCATACCTATCTATAACCGCGCGTTTCCAAATGGTTGAGCCTTGCAGCCTTGTGAGAAGAAATCGGGCCATCAAAGCGTCAGATTAACTTTAAAATTTGCAATAATTTTTTACACGCTTTTTACAATCAAATGAATTATTCTTTTAAACTTACTTTTTTGTTTTAATTATAATGAACGAGTGGATAGTCACTTTTGAAGTCCAATCAATCAAATATCAAAATGTATGTAATTGTAAGCAAAATGTTTAATGAAGATTATTACTATTTTGAAAATCAGCGCAAGCTCCTTATCGTCGCTAGAGACAGAATAACTCTCATTAATAGTTTGTAGTGACATCTACTTACTACAACGCCATCTAGTTAGGACAAACCGAACTACTTCGGAACTAATAATCCTGTATCACGCAGTGGAAGTTCTCGCGCATGCATCTATTATTCCTGGTCTGAGAATCCTCCCTTTGTTTTAGAGGGATATGACACCTGTTCCTCCACCAGCTGTTAAAAATGAGTGTATGTATTATATTTGTTATTCAGGTATTGCTGAGGTGCCCGAAGCTGAAATATCAAACGATTTGGGCGGCGCCATGCCAATTGTGGGTAAGTTTTTTGATCCATTATATTATTTATAGATGATCTATCCAACAAGAAATCATTACTGGGCGTGGCTATAATATGTGTTATCTCAGCGACATACACCGTGATGCTTATATATTGAAATGTTCTATGGTTTATGGTAAGGGCAAATAAAACTTTTTTTTTTTTCAATATTACCGACCCTTGGCTTAGCCTTGGCTTTGCACGCTTGCAATTTACCCGTTCAATAAAAAAACAGCTAATGTTCCTTTCTGTTAGTGAAAGGATTTTCAAAATCGGTTCAGTAGTGTCTGAGATTACCTCCCCCTGCATTTACCTAATCCTACTAATATTATAGACGTGAAAGTTTGTGAGGATGTATGGATGTGTGAATGTATGGATGTTTGTTACTCTTTCACGCCAAAACTACTGGACCGATTGCGATAAAACTTGGTATGTAGATAGCTGGAGATCTGGATTAACATATAGGCTACTTTTTATCCCTATATTCCATCGGGATCGGGACTATTGATGGGATGCTAGTATTAGTATAAACAATAAAGGTTTCTATTTCAAAGACGTAATATTAGACGCGACTGGTTGCTTAACTCCTTGATAAGGAGCCTCGATCGGGTCGAAGGTAGTTGGGCTTATACAAAACACACATAAATAAGTAAAACCGTTTAGTTAAAATTATATAAATAAAAATGAAAATCTGTTCATTTGTAATGAGAACGAACAAGTTTCTAATATAAATATCAGAAAACTACTGCCCTGCCAATAAAACGAATTAGGCGCCATACAACCGCCATTCATTTAAAAAAAAATTATAGGGAATATCACTCGGGATGATGTAAGGCTTCTAACGATACCCCATACATCCAAAACTTTTTTTTTTATGATATAGGGGGCAAACGAGCAGACGGGTCACCTGATGGTAAATGACTACCGCCGCCCATGGGCACCTGTAACTCAAGAGTCACAAGTGCGTTGCCGGCCTTAAAGGAGTAGGGGAAGAGATTTAGAAGTTATGATGGAATAAAGATACCCACATACAAAAATGAACTGTGAAAACATAACACTCCTTGTTTTGGGCAGAAGTTCTTTTCGCTATGTATAAATATATTTAATGGAGTGAATAATTTGTATCAAAATATAGTAAATATTGTAAAAACTCGAAATTAAACATGCGCCATCCATGAAAGTTGCCGGAACGGAGGGGTATAAAAAATTCTAAAAAATGGGTCACGTAGTATGGGTATGTTCATTAATATAAATTAACTCGCGGTCAGCATTTTTCGTTGCACTAACACTTTGTTTTGGCCATCCGCCGATCTAGTGAACTGTAACGTCCAATAAGGAATTCCCAAAAAACTAATTTTTAAATCCATTTTTTTGGCGTTTCTACTATGTGTTGCCTACTCCTAAGACAACATTTTGTATATTATTTAGAAGGTGGTGACTTCTACATAGCGGCGTATCCTTACACATCCACGGAGCCAGGTGACCTTACCTTCGAAGGGGGGGAGAGGATCGAGGTGATCCGACGGGATGGAGACTGGTGGACCGGCAGGATTGGCATTAGGTGAGTACAATTATTTAATTAGTAATTTTTTTTGTTGTATTTTGCCATCTGCCTAGATTCTTTTTTTTTATGGTATACTTAGGAGGCAAACGAGCAGACGAGTTACCTGATGGTAAATGACTAAAGCCGCCCATGAGCACCGGCAACTCAAGAGTTACAAGTGCGTTGCCGGCATTTAAGGTGGGAGTGGGGGGAGAGGGGAAAGACGGAAATAGGGGAGGGAAGGGTTGCAAGCATTGCTTCACTGCCGGTTTTCTGTGAGGACGTGGTATCGAGCGGAGTCGAGCCGGCCCATACGTACCGAAGCATGGCTCTCCCACGTTTGGCATTTAGCTTGAGGTTATGTGTTTTAAATGTGTCTTGGAGTTAGCTCAGCAACTAATCGATTTTGTTATCATCAAGACAATATAAGGTCTTGGAGGGTTTTCCTTCTTATCCTGCTGAAAGTGCTTATGGTCTTATCCATCAGGTTGCAGGCCAGTGCGTTTGGATGAGTTACAGACGTCAGCTGTTCCACTAATATTATAAATGTGAAAGTTTGGATGTATGGATGTTAGTTACTCTTTGACGCCAAAACTACTGACCCGATTGCGATGAAACTTGGTATGTAGATAGCTAGAGACCTAGATTAACATATAGGCTACTTTTTATCCCGATATTCCAACGGGATCCGCGGGACCCTGCTAGTAATCTATATATTAAAGTTTAGAAGAAGGTCTGAAGAAAATTGACATTTTATGGCCAATATCTGTTGCAAATTTAAAAATTAAAAACTGTTACATCAAACTACAAGCTTCCAGTACATGTTGACCTGTCGTTGGCTCGTTATTCTATACAACGACAGTTCAAGTTATACTAGCTATGAAATAAACCAAAAAAATTAAAACTTAATGAACAATTGTCGACCAGGTGGTCTATAGTATTAATAATTCCCATATTCTTTTGATTTTTGTTTGAACTGATCATTTTGTCCTCAGAACGGGTATTTTCCCATCGAACTACGTGACCAAAGACACGACGACGACCGACAACATCGCGCCCATTCCCGAGGCCGTGGAACCGCCCCCCGACGAGGGCCCTGCGCCCTCCCCCCCCGCCCCCCCAGCGCCCCTCGCGCCCGCCCCCGCCCCCACACCCGCCGCGCGCTCGCCCCCCACATCGCCCCCCGCACAGGTATCAGTAATAATAGTCAATTTGTCATCAGCATACGACAAGTGCGAGTCTGATTCGCGCACCGAGGGTTCCGTAAGCACATTAGTAAATAGATAGTACGTCCATAGATATTTTTGAAAAAAAAACCGGTCAAGTGCGAGTTGGACTCGCGCACGAATTGTTCCGTACCATTGTTATTTTATTATGATTATATATTATATTATATTTATTTTATTCTGTTTTTAGTATTTGTTGTTATAGCGGCAACAGAAGTACAGCATCTTTGAAAATATCAACTGTCTGACCATCACGGTTCATCAGATGCAGCCTGCTGACAGACAGACAGACGGACAATGGAGTCTTAGTAATAGGGTCATGTTTTTACCCTTTGAAACAAATAAAAAGAAATTTGTCATATTTAAAGGGTTGTCAATAAAATAGCCTGTAAACGGCATGCTCCGTAATATATTTGGACACATCTTACATTTGACGAGTTAAGAAAGAAATGCTTGCTAATTAAATAAAAAAATATGGTACCAACGAACTCCAGAATCTCATTAAAATATATTTTTAGGAACAAAAATCATCCACCCCGATATCATCGGAAGTGGCTTCCATCACAGAGGGAGTCCCTCGTCCCGCGTCCGCGGCTCGGAGGGACAGCGGGAGGGACTCCGTCACGGGACGGAAGAAGAACGAAATCGCTCAAGCTATAGCCAACTATACAGCCACCAGGTAAATTTACCTTTGAGAGTAGAGATTGAGAGCGTCTTAAAGTTGCTATAATTTTTAAGGAGGCAGGGCAGAGAAGATATCTATTTGAGCAACTAAATTAGACCAAGTTCTACATATACAGTGTGTTAGTATCACCGTCGCGAATAACTTACAAAGCGTCTTTCTTTGGATACTTATCACAATACAACAGTCAGTTCATCATAAAAATGCGAGATTAAGGATTTACAGTCAATAGTTTGATTTTGAACTACGCAATGTAATGCGACACGCGTACTGTGCGGTACAGTGAACGACCTTCAGCGCACGGTGCCGTCGAAGCAGCTGATTGCATAAATGTTTTACATTGCTGTTTTTGGCCGTATGGGTTATTTACTGATTTCTTTTTTAGTAAAATGTTCTGTTTACTCATTGTGATATCACTTTCAGGCAAAAAAAAAAATTATATGAATTTTCCGGCAGAAAATATGATTTTCCACTCAGAATGATGGTCTGAATACACTATTTCAGGATTCGGTACCGTGTCACTTACAGCCTTTATATACAGATTTAATGGATTGAATAAATTTTATCAAGATATAGTAAAAATTAACAAAAAACGCTAAATTAAAATTGCGGCATCTGAAAGTTGCCCCCGAACGAATATTGCCGTGTTCCAATAAACAAAGAACGATTCGTTTTGCTTACGGACGGTAAAATTTAGTTGAATTTTCAACGAAATTTTACACCGAACACGACATATACGGATTAGTATTGTTACGAGCTGAAATTCGGGATTACATACGGGATACAACAATTTAACACCAAACTAGACACAATTTATTTTAATAATTTGCAAATTAACACAATTACAATTAATTCTTACTATTTAATTAATCACTTGTACTTCGCACTTATATTTCCACTTGGTTTACTGGTATTATTCGTTGTTACTCGCAGTATCGCTCAACTAGAACTCTCTTAATGGCACAATGCAACTGCCCTTTTATAATCGAACGTTATTTCATAGAAACCACTCTGGAATTTTCTAATATTATGTAGAACATTCTATAAATAGGCTACTAGTTCCGCTCAATGTCAAAAGATGGCGTGCATCTCAATTTAGGTAATCTTAATCCATTATGACTTCCTCTATTCGACAATAGATGTCGTCCGCAGGTTATATTTTCGTAACACTATACGATATATTACAGTAGTATCGCGCAGAAACCACAGATGACATAAAAATAAAATAAACCAACTCGTGGTCAGCATTTTTCGTTGCACTTACACTTTTTTCCATCTAGCTGGCCGGCTGCCGAGCATCCAAAGTGAAACCAATATCCTGTTAACGTAACTCACTCCTAACACATTGTAGCTTAGCTGGAGGGATTAACAAGGATACTAGTAATGTGTAAACTGTTTTACTAGTAATCTTTAAATATATTTCTTTTAGCACGGAACAGCTCTCCCTAACCAAGGGTCAGCTCCTGGTCGTGAAGAAGAAGGCAGACAGCGGCTGGTGGGAAGGGGAGCTCCAAGCCAAGGGGAGGAACCGTCAAGTCGGATGGTTCCCCGCCAGCTATGTTAAGGTATGTATTAGTCATATTTTAGGGCAGTAGACCCCAAGAGTGAAGAAAAAAAATTTTTTTTTTTAATTTTTTTTTTTTAATTTTAAAACTGACAAATTGAACTTGAAAATTGACAGATAAAGCTAATATTTTGTATGTGAGAGGGCTGACATGAAATAAACTATGGATATTTAATACCAAGGATGTGGATGGAATGTCAGGATTTCTCTGAAAATCTACACTAATATTACAAAGCTAAAGAGTTGGTTTGTTTGGGTGAACGCGCTAATCTCAGGAACTACTGGTTCGAATTGAAAAATTCTTTGCGTATTGGATAGTCCATTTAGACAGACAGACGCGGCGGGGGACTTTGTTTTATAATATGGTTTGATTATTCAATCTGTTATTGAGAAAATCTATAAAATAACTACAAAAATTATGCTTTTTGGTTTTTATGGATTTTCTTAATGTAACTGAATGCTAGAGTTAGTGTGTCAGTGATTTAAGTAAGCGTCGCATTGTTAGATACACCCTGTAACTGATTGCTAGAGTTAGTGTGTCAGTGATTTAAGTAAGCGTCGCATTGTTAGATACATCCTGTAACTGAATGCTAGAGTTAGTGTGTCAGTGATTTAAGTAAGCGTCGCATTGTTAGATACATCCTGTAACTGAATGCTAGAGTTAGTGTGTCAGTGATTTAAGTAAGCGTCGCATTGTTAGATACATCCTGTAACTGAATGCTAGAGTTAGTGTGTCAGTGATTTAAGTAAGCGTCGCATTGTTAGATACATCCTGTAACTGAATGCTAGAGTTAGTGTGTCAGTGATTTAAGTAAGCGTCGCATTGTTAGATACACCCTGTAACTGAATGCTAGAGTTAGTGTGTCAGTGATTTAAGTAAGCGTCGCATTGTTAGATACATCCTGTAACTGAATGCTAGAGTTAGTGTGTCAGTGATTTAAGTAAGCGTCGCATTGTTAGATACATCCTGTAACTGAATGCTAGAGTTAGTGTGTCAGTGATTTAAGTAAGCGTCGCATTGGTAGATACACCCTGTAACTGAATGCTAGAGTTAGTGTGTCAGTGATTTAAGTAAGCGTCGCATTGGTAGATACACCCTGTAACTGAATACTAGAGTTAGTGTGTCAGTGATTTAAGTAAGCGTCGCATTGTTAGATACACCCTGTAACTGAATGCTAGAGTTAGTGTGTCAGTGATTTAAGTAAGCGTCGCATTGTTAGATACACCCTGTAACTGAATGCTAGAGTTAGTGTGTCAGTGATTTAAGTAAGCGTCGCATTGTTAGATACACCCTGTAAATTATTCTTCTATATGTGCGTTTGTTACTAAATTGTTCCTAAAGGGCTGAAACGATGACGTTGTTCTAGAAGGATGTGATCATTTTTTAGGGTTGTATAATAGACACTGTGAGTGACGTGAAATACTAGCAATTTTTATGAAAATTCTCATTTATAAAAAGCACACGGCAGAAGTGAAACTTCAGAAAAGTAGCCTACGAGAGAATGAGAAATAAAATATAAAAACAACACAAATAATTTACTAATGTTAATAAATTTAGTTTTAGATAATTTATATAAAAGTTATTGTTCTAATTAACACAGATGTGATAACTAATTAACATAAATTAATTAACCAAAGAATTTTAATACGCAAATGCATAAAATTTACACCACATTGACATTAAGATATTTTCTGAAGGCTTGGTAGTACGCAGGCGCATAGACAAAGATTATAGGAAACACTGATAATTGTATTCTATCTTATTGTCTTGCAGGCTAAATCATATTTATAAATATGTTTGTTTTATGAGCAAGATAATTTGTTCTGTGTCTGGGTGTAATTTATCTATAATATGTATGTATTTAGTAATATATAAGTATGTTTATCAGCTGTCCGGTTACCATAGTACAGGCTCTGCCTAGTTTGGGATCAGACGGCCGTGTGTGAGATGTGTCCAGTTATTATTGTTATCGTAACGCTTTTTTGTTTCATCGAATTTCAAATCTCAGCGATTCTAAATAAGTTTCACTTCAAAAATGTTAAACTCATAAATTGATATTATTTATTATTATTATTTAATATAATGTTTTATAGATACTACAGTCGTCCGGCCGCACTTCAGGGCGAACGACGCCTGTTCTATCCAAAATGGACACCCTGCCCGCTGAAACCGTCATTGATAAGGTGTGTGTCATCTATATGTATATTAACATGTGAACAGACAGATTTGTGAAGTTTGGAATAATTTAAAAAAATTATGAGGAGTGCAGATAGCTAAAAATTTTAATCATTATTCATACAAATAATTTACTGTCTGTAATGTCACAATAACAGCTTCTTATTAAATGCGTCTAAATGCTTACGTTATTTATACCAAAAAAATGAATATTATATTTTTGTCTGTCTGTTTTCTTCCGGCTAATCTCCGAAACGGGTAGACCGATTTCCACGGGACTTTGACTGGCAGATAGCTGGTGTAATAAGAAATAACTTACGTTACTTTTATTTTGGAAAAAGGTTCCACGCAAAAAGTATAAAAGTGTACACGCGAACGAAGCCGCGCATGGCACAGTGTAACGTGGAGGGTGGCTCGTGGTCTGCTCGTGGTCCCCCGCAGTTAAATTTAAGTTAGGAGAGGAATTATACACGAGAAACGCTTTTACAGATTATAATTGAACTTGAAGTACAAATATTTAGAGGAATTTAGACATTAGATATACTAGGCTCAGGGTGAAGGTCTTCAGAGGCTTTGGGCGTACTTCCGGCGCTAGTAGATGCAGAGTACTTAACTTCGCAGGTCGTAAGCAGCAGAATCCTCGCGCGTCGCGGCATGTATCTGTAGGCCCCAGGGGCGTGGTGCGGCGGGGGGCGGGGGGGTAGGGCTCAGGGGGGAGTGCGGGTGCAAGGTTTCGGTGGGAGGACGCAGGATGAGGCGTGACAACAGCTAGTCTGTTATACATTTAAAAATTGTGAAAAACTGCTACAAAAAGCTATTGACGTCCAGTATATTGTTACGAAAGCCTAAATTGACCCAAGGGCGCACCCTATTGTCTAGTGTAGGAAGTAATAGATTATCTAAATGGAGACGCACACCATCTTTGAACAATAAACGGATCTAATAGTCTATTTATGGAATGTCTCACAATGTATTAGAAAATTCTAGAGAGATTTCGAGTTTTCGGGAAATGTTACAAACTCTATGATGTAACGTTCGGAGTATATAAGGCAGTTGCATGGCAGTAGTAAATGAGTTCTAGTTTTGCGATCAGCGAGTAAACAAGTGCGATGAGAGCGAACTACAAGTGAGAATTTAAAAACTTTTAAAAAAGCTAAATATTCTTATATGTTCCATTACAGGTGATAGCCCTGTACCCCTACACGGCTCAGAATGCTGACGAACTGAGCTTCGAGAAGGACGACATCATCGCTGTGACGGACAGGAGCCAGGACCCCGCCTGGTGGCAAGGTACTACCTCCTACATACTCATTGTGTCCTGGTACTGTATCAGGCGTTATGTACAATACAATATTAACCTTAGCACATTACAATAAAGCTGAAAATCGTATGCAAGTAGTATATTTTTTTTCGAAAAAAGAATACTAGTAACGTGGGTCATACATTACTAGTATTCTTGTTAACTCCTCCAGCTAAGCTAAATGCTTGTGTTAGGAGTGGGTTCACGTCGGTAGTGCACTGGGTGGGGTTCGAACCCGCAACCACTTGATCGCAAGTCCGACGCCTTAGCCATTACGCTACCGCCGCTTATATATACACTCTACACTCTGCAGCTTTAATATATAAGTATAAATGAATACCGATTAATAAATATTATTTTTTTCCAGGAGAACTCAGGGGCATGACTGGCCTGTTCCCAAGCAACTACGTCACGAAATTAGTCAACTAAACAAACTATTTCAAATAATTTGTCTAGTAGTTGACGACACTATTGTTATTTATCGACTATTATTGTAGTATTAATCACCTAGGAAACTATATGTACCAATCGTTTGTCCATTTAATGACTAATCATTTGTCATCTAGAATATCTAGACAACTATTGTACAATTAGTATGTCTATGACTAATTAGTAATTTAAAAAAAAAATTGTTGATTATTGTTCCACGAATTAGCCAATTAGGCGAGTATTATGCACCTGTTCTACATTTAGACGATTAATATAAAACTAATTAACGAAGCGTTATTAAATCTTAGACCAGAATATTACAGAACATAGGTGGTTTATTATTTCAATATTTTTTCTGTAAACTTGTCAGCTGTTCTATAAAATATATTTATTATCTATGCACTTGTATGTCATGCTATGGCGGATAGAGATAAAGGCTACCATCTTGTAAGTGGGGTCAAACGTAAATAGAGTCCAGCTGACAGCTGCAAACCCTAAATTACATGTAATTAAAAAATGGCATTGATATATAGGTACTACCTAATTGTGCTTTTTTTTAGGGGCTAAGGGGCAAACGAGCAGATGGGTCACCTGATGGTAAGTGACTACCGCCGCGCATGGACACCTGCAATTCGAAAGTCACAAATGCGTTGCCGGCCTTTAAGCTGGGAGTAGAGGAAGGGGGGGAGAGGGACCCTTCCCTCTCCCCCCCTTCCTAACGCCTAAGGGCCTCCGGTAACCTCACTCACTCGGCGAAACACAAAGCATGGCTTTACTGCCTAACACGGAACAATGTTTTCCTAGCACAGAGACAACTGTTTAATTATCATTTTACATTGTTATTTTTCTTATGTAATATATCGTACACCTAGATCTAAACAGGTACCTATTAACTCAAAAAAAAATACTTTCTAAACGATTTAAAAAACAAAAAGAAACTGCTGTGTGCACTGCAGGAGTTTTGGAGTTTTATATGTTGCTAGAAGAAAGATATTCTAGGAATCTTGAGTTTTAATCATGTTTTTGGGCTGAAAATTGGATATTCATAGTTATTTCTCTATTCCTTAACAATGTAAATATATTTGTGTTATTATTTTGAGTTAAGCCCGTGTTGGTGAATTTAGCGTCTCGAGTGTTGGTGATATTTTTAAATCTGGTTTATTGGTCGGTAAGTATTGAGATCAGGAGTTCCATGGTGTGCATAATATAATAATACTCCATTTAGATCTACGTGTACGAATTATGTAACATAAGTAACTGTATTTTATATTAGCTTAGCAGTTGTAGACAGTGATGTATGCTGAGTTAAAATATTTTTTTTTAATCAAAAAAATAATTTCTAATTACTTGATGTTATGATTGTTTTCCTATTTAATATTCCTATTATATTGGTAGTTCCTCCTTTCTAGTAACTAAACCCTCGCTACAGTAGCGCCACCTACACACACACACTTGTGACGAACACACTTTCACTTACACGATGCTTCTTACTTCTACCCTCGATATGTAAGCCTTTATGTAATTGTAGGAAGTATATGCTGTTACGCCCTCAATAATGCCATTTACTAATATTTTAAAATATAATGTAATAATGTAGATGTTACGTAGACAATAAATGATGCATATTATATCGCCTTTTTAATTAATCTACGCCCTTTTTAGGGTTCCGTTCATCAAAAAGAAAAAAATAGGCAGTCATGGGTCTGCCGACAGAAGTGAAAACTTAAACGAAACAACGAACTTAAACCGTCACATTAGCAGGTTGGTGACATTAATTAATAAGGAGCTGACAGAACTCAATGTTTAAATTAGCGCCCTCTAGTGGATCTATACATGTATTGTTAGCGTGACGATCACGGATTTCAGTGCTTTCTCCCGATAGCAAACGTGCCTAAAGAAGTTTTCACTACAAATATAACTTTGCTGTCCGTTTGTCTGTCAAGACCCTTTTTCTCGGGAACCTGTAGAGGTATCAAGTTGAAATTAACACAAAATACCTACTTATACAGACCCTTGAAGCTGTAAAGCTTTTAAGTCAAGCAATCAAAGGATACGGCCATTTAAGCCTTAGATGTAACCAAATTGGTACATTCGCAGGTAAATCAACACCGATAGGGTACTTCCGTTTTATTAGAAGTGCGAAGTTAAGTTTGTCTATCGGAAAAACCGGAAAAATCTTCGAGAATTGAGTCTCTGAATGGGCACATTCTCCATACAAGTTTGTTAGCTTACGGAACTCTCGGTGCACGACTCAGACGCGCACATGTCCGGTGTTTATACTTGCATCATCAATTTATTAAATTAATACATTAACCACTTTCGTTCTGGTTTTAGTTTCTTGTCGTATCCAAGTTTTATTAATTCGTCTCTGAAGAAGCAAAGAGAAAATATAATTTGATTTCTGCTCGAGAGATGGCACCTCCTCGCCTAATTGGTAGGTTACCTGAAGGCGGTATCCGCTTTTGCGGGCAGGCGCTACGAGAAGGTCTCTGATGTCTTAACAACAGTAGTTCCCGGATACCGTCATATTTAAGAAAAAATATGGCACACCATGGTTTTAGTTGATTCGATTCCGACACACACGATGATGGTGACGGCCCGTGGGGTGTTTCCACATGTAAATAAAAAAGGAAAGCTCCTTCCAATGCTGTTTTTGATAAACTTTGGGAGTTATTCTGTCGGCGAGTTGGATAAAGCTCCAAGGTTTGAAGTGATGTGTATATCGGTGTACTATGGGACAAACACGGATACTTAATTACTGAACGTAATGAGATGAAATTTGGCATGTGTGTAGTTGAATTAATACACTAATTATTGTAATACATTTTACTACGCAATTCCTTTAGAACGTCGTGATATTTGACTGCTTGGTAAACAGTGGTCTATTCATGGTAAATTGTCCTATAACTCTTTAATTACTAACGGTACATCATTGATACTTAGCAACATGTTGCACACTCTTAAAAGGTTTGTATAAACGTGAAAATCTAGACCCCAAAGTGCATACTTTACGAACTAAGACCTAATAAGCGTATTTTACGTTTCTATTTTTATCTTTTAAACCCTACGACTTTTTCTAAATCTGTTTTTTAAACAAATATAAACAAATTCAAAACAACGTATGTAAAAATCTACAGCTCTCTATATAAGCGCTTTATATGAAAACTAGCTAATGGCCAAACGTTCGCGTAGTGGAAACTTGAATTTCTCCGAAGTTTATGCATGCACTAATTTTATTCATACATACACAATTACACACAAATACACACTAATTTTTGGACACATTTTTTTTCTTCTAAGTCCATGGATTCAAAAAAGTTCCGCCAGGACAACGTTCGCCCAGCGGAATCAGTTTTTAGCGAATTTCTCCACAATGGCTGCATGCACAAATTTTTTTTTCCCATACACAATTACACGACGTCATACACTAAATATCTGCATAATCAAAATCTTTAAATTCAACAACATTCCGCTGCGCGAACGCACACTGCACGAATATACGGCAAACCAATTATCTCAAATATCGCGCGTCGGATGAAAACGCACGTTAGCATGTGAACGATTTGAATAAAATGCGTGTCCTTGTTGACGCGTATTAGCAAAACGCCCGTTATCTGAACATGGTCTTACTCTGTAAAACGTTTTCTTTTGTAAACACAGCCATATTATACATCGAAACACCCACACCAATGCAAATAGTCATATTCATACAAATAAATATGTGCACTTACCAGGTATCGAACCCTCGACACATAAGTCATCTTCGCCGTGAGATAATTACCATTCAATTAAATACTTGTATTAGTTAATATGGTCCAGTCTATGTCCGTCCTAGTGGCGTCTCCAACCACAGGACGGGCATTCGGGTACGCAACCCCGGCCTCTGCGAGCTACTGCAGTCTCAGTCCCGTTCCCCATCCGAGACCTTGCGGTATCTCTTACCCTAGGTTACTTTCCCTACCCATTTCTCCTTATATATCTACCTTCTTCCTTCGTTCCCGTCTTAAAACGACTACATTCCCAAGGAGGGCGTCAGACAGGCGGCCGGCCTTTGCAATGACACACATCGCGCCAACCCCAATGAAAATTGGGAAATGTAGGAAGAAGATGTATTAGTTAAGAAACACGTAAGCATTGTGCATTGTTACGGAAGCCTAGATTGATCGGCGCCATCTATTGTCGAGTATAGATAATCATAGATTACCTAAATTGAGACGCACGCCATCTTTTGACAATCAACGGAACTGATAGTGTATTAATAGAATCTGCACCTAGTCGTAAGACACATTTGTACCATCTTTATGATAATGTTCTTGGCAAATAAAGATTACTATTATTATTAGAAAACTCCAGAGGGATTTCGAGTTTTCGGGAAATATCATGACCTCTCTATGAAATAGCGTTCAAAGTATAAGGCAGTTGCATGGCAGTATCAGTTCAGTTCTAGTTTCAAACTAGTGCGAAGTACAAGTGATAATTTAAATAGTGAGAATTAATGGTAATTGTGTTATTTGTGAATTATTAAAATAAATTGCGTCTATTTTGGTAATAAATTGGTTTACATTTCTAATCCCGAACCGTAGCTCGTGACAATATCGTACAATGGGTTTTCGAACGTATAACGTCTTGATTCCAAGTCGCTTTAACCATTATACGAAGCTGTAAGTTAGGGACACAAATAAAATACAAACACTATTTTTTATTTTTTTTTAATATTTTCTTTCTATTACTTAAACCAACATCATATAAATATTATAATTACTATATATTTTTGTTTCCTCCAACAAGATGTTATGTACTGCGCTTGTCGTATATAAAATTCAATTAAATACAACTACCCACCACAAAAAGTATTCAATAAAAATAAAAAAAAACCTTTCCATATTTATTTTAGAAATAAAATGTAATGTATAAGATGTTAGGGTGGTCATATTTTAGGGTCTCGACGACCCTAAATTTTAAGTATTTAGGGTCATGAAATGTAGTCTACTATACATAGACTACATTTGACAACCCTAAATACTTAAAATTTGGATATTATTAATAACAAAACCATGTGTAAATATATGTACCACTTTCTACAACAATCTATGGAAAACTTCAGATTGCATTAAATACTTTTTGTATGCAATGTACTACACACACGATTGCGTCACCCTCTGTAATCTGTTGCGGTCTCCACAAGTTTTGAGAAAACGAGAGAGACGGCAACATAAGAGAAATACAAAAACGTTTCATATAGTCTTAATAATTGAATTTCACATCAATAAACGCAGGGCATTATAAAAATTGGAGTTAGACAAAAGAACTAAAAATTTGTACCAAAACGAAAATCATTTTTTCTCGATTTCGGAATGGAACATAAAATTTAGAATAAGTTTTATGATTTTTTGGAAAAAATCTTGTCCCATCATATAACTTACAGTATGATATAATTTGTACCATGATACAAACATGGTACAGTTTGTTTAATAGTACAAACTTGTCATACAGTATAAGTTGTACAAATCGATGGTACTATTTATACAAGTGTTTAGTACAACTCGTACATGTTTAAAAGTACACAATTTCATTGATGTATTTAATTATTTTTGGAACGAATTTAATATTAAGATTTCCCTTACCATCTTACCAAATTTGCGAAAATTGTGACGAAAATCTTTTGAAAGAGATCACAGAAAATGTCAATTTCTTTTACAAAATAATAATTTTTTAAGGAAATTGAAACAATAATTTTAAAAACCATGTTGTCACCAACCCCAATATTAATAAACTTATTTAGATATTTATATACTGTACTGTACTGTATTTATGTACTGTGTTTTGATTTATTAAAAGAATTTAATGGAATCCCGAAATCTCACCAATATTTTTAGATATCAGATAAGATTGGTTTTATTAATCTATATATATATAAAAATTTATCCCTATTTCCCTTGGTCACGCTACAACTTGAGAACGACTTAACCGATTACGTTAATCTTTTTTTTATGTTTTTTAATACTTTGTAGAAGGTTAAAGAAAACTATGAATGTAATATTTTACTTGGTAAGGAAAGTTACCAGAAATCCATGGGCGCCATTGTCACGTATATGTGACAAACGAAAGATAAATGTTTTTTTTTTTACGAAATTGTTATAAAATGGCGTGTTAAAGGATATGACAATATAAGGTAAGGGAAGATCTAATATTAAATAGATTTGTTTAAAAATAATCAACAGAATTTCGAAAAAATTAAATTTTTTGCAATCATAAAAATTATCAGTGTATTTCATGTTGAGACACATTTTGGATGTCCATATGGATGTTCACATAATTATGACCATATATAAACGTTTAATCAATTTGATTTCAAATTCAAATTTCATATTTCAAATTAAAAAAAAAAGAACACCTTTTTCAGGAAACATAACACGACAAATTAAAATAAATATGTTGTAGTCTTGACTTTGTTTTTTTTTTTAAATATATTTTATAAAATAATGTACTTCATTGTTTTTGTGTATTAATAGAACTTTGTCTGTTGAAATTTTAAATCTACTTTTGCGTAATTTCAAAACGATATAAATATGCTTTTAAAAAATCTTGTGCTACCCTCTGCTAGTGATGAAGCCATATGTGAAAAATAAAATGCCCATTCAAACCTATGGCCAGCACAGGACCAAAAATATCATCATCAACATGAAACCCACTCACAGCTTAAAGGGAAGTGGTACATTACTGATGCTGGCTAGAATTGGCGCCAATGTTGTCACGATGGTCGCGCCAATGTCTCTCGACGAATTTTTTTATATAATTGTATGGCTTGGAGTCTTTTTCGCCTATTACATTGTCCACCTGCAAAGATAAAGAGTTTGAGACAATGAAGAATGTTAGAAGCTGAGAGCCCATGTTGAGCTCTTGAGACATTTGTATCTTGTAGACATTTTTTATACAAATATGATTTATTTAAATTACGCGGCTAAGTGGTAGCACATTACAAGGTCAATACTACTAGTAATACTAGCCAAGTCAGTCTTAGGATGGGTGACCATTCTTAACACATTGAGACCCCTCTGTGCCTCAGAGAGCGCGTGGAGCCGTCTTTCCTAGTTGCCATACGAACATCTGTGACATTCGTTACGGGTAGTTGGAGCCCTAAAAAGTCAACCTGGTCTAACTATAGAACTTCGATATCGTACTTGGGTTGTGGAGGTCCGATGGCAGTCTTTTTTTTTTCTTTTCCATGGAAGGTTAACCACCCCCATGGGAGTTTATTGCGGTGTGATACGCTCTGTTATTTTATACAGAGTTTTAGTGCTTACTGGACTATCTATTTCAATTATTATTTACATATTTATAAAAAAATTGTACATAAAGTCGGCAGTCACTTCCCGTAAAATATAGAAGTTCAGCCATTTCGTAGTTAGAATGAAAGCCGACCCCAACTTAGTTAGGAAAAGGCGCGGAGGATGATGATGAGTGAGTGATGCAAAGAGAAATAGGTGTATTTCTAATTATGTTGATAAAAATCATACATCCACACATAACCATACATTATACAGGCAGAGGTGTACAAACACATACATTTTGCCAACTATAGTTTCGATCACACGATGTATGGGGCGTAGGATTACTAGTACTTAACGCACAAATAAATATTTACGTGTTAATACACATAACATAATTTGTGTAATACTACAGTGAAGTTTTGTAGCAAAGAAATATACCAACAGTACCAATATATTATTAATTAAATTATAATATACTAGTAATGGAAATTAATGCTAATTCACTTTAATTTCACGATCATGCGAATTCTCATGTCTTAGCATACTATTTTCTAATACTAATACTATTTGCTAATTCGGTAATATTAAACATAGATATAACTTAATGAATAGTAAACCGTTGAAACTATATTATTTAAAACGCGCAATTATTTTGTGAGACGTTAACCATGTAATACAATATTATTATAAACTAAAGACAGCACAAAAAAAAAAACAGACAAGTTCAAAAACTAAAGAATATGTAAACAAATCTCTCACAGTCTATTGCTAAAACGAACTAAAGATTTATCTATGCTAAAGATCAACAAAACAATCGGATATACATCAAGTTACATACCTTTTACCTACCAAAATTAATAACCAATAATAATTAGGAAATTATACGCATTCATACAAAATGCAACTCTAAATACGTGCATTTCTTTTAAAATAAATAGTAACTCCTATGCACGGCCTCACTGCTATTTCACTGGTGTGACGTAGGTAAATTAGCATTAGGAATTAGCAAAATAGCAACGGCACGACGATTTATTTAATTTCATTTAGTTAGCACGCGGATGCGAAGGAGAGCACACGCTGTGTGAATGTGAAGCGTTAACGAACGAAGTGCAATGAATTAATACGTTCACGAAATTTCACAACTTCAATTAATTTGCTAATTGCTAAATCAGAATTCACAAATTTAAAATGAATGTGAATGCTAATTAATCCATCGCTATAACATACCACTAATATTATAAATGTGAAAGTTTGGATATGGCTATTTGTTACTCTTTCACGCCAAAACTACTGAACCGATTGCGATGAAACTTGGTATGTAGATAGCTGGAGACCCGGATTAACATATAGGCTCATTTCCATAAACTCGACTGGGCCGGAGCGCGGTAACCCACTGAATTGACCTGACAAGTCGAGCCCTCCATAAACTCGACTGGGCCGGAGCGCGGTAACCCACTGAATTGACCTGACAAGTCGAGCCCTCCATAAACTCGACTGGGCCGGAGCGCGGTAACCCACTGAATTGACCTGACAAGTCGAGCCCTCCATAAACTCGACTGCGCCGGAGCGCGGTAACCCACTGAATTGACCTGACAAGTCGAGCCCTCCATAAACTCGACTGGGCCGGAGCGCGGTAACCCACTGAATTGACCTGACAAGTCGAGCCCTCCATAAACTCGACTGGGCCGGAGCGCGGTAACCCACTGAATTGACCTGACAAGTCGAGCCCTCCATAAACTCGACTGGGCCGGAGCGCGGTAACCCACTGAATTGACCTGACAAGTCGAGCCCTCCATAAACTCGACTGGGCCGGAGCGCGGTAACCCACTGAATTGACCTGACAAGTCGAGCCCTCCATAAACTCGACTGGGCCGGAGCGCGGTAACCCACTGAATTGACCTGACAAGTCGAGCCCTCCATGAACTCGACTGGGCCGGAGCGCGGTAACCCACTGAATTGACCTGACAAGTCGAGCCCTCCATAAACTCGACTGGGCCGGAGCGCGGTAACCCACTGAATTGACCTGACAAGTCGAGCCCTCCATAAACTCGACTGGGCCGGAGCGCGGTAACCCACTGAATTGACCTGACAAGTCGAGCCCTCCATGAACTCGACTGGGCCGGAGCGCGGTAACCCACTGAATTGACCTGACAAGTCGAGCCCCCCACGTACTTGTAGCTTTTTACCTAAAGCGCGGAGTGGGCCTGGCCTGACTAAACCAGTTGAGAGGAAATGGTAAAGTACAGATATTAATTAATTCATTGAAACCAAATTAAATGAACACTTTTGACAGTGACCTTGTATGGAGGTGTGATAATAACTTCATTGTAGACTCTGATGTTCTGTCCGGCCCAGGAGACGTCGTCGATGACCCTCGCGATCGCCATGAACAGTCTCTGGCCCTCAGGGTCTAAACATGCTGATAATGCTGATACCTGGAACACAACAGATGAAATGAGTTACTTTATTTTGTTTTAATGAGGATGCCTGTCTACTGGTAAACTTAATGATACTGAAGACACGCAGTTAACAGCATTGTATCATTAGTTAGTTAGTTAGCGTAAGCTTAGTAAGCGTAAGGGTCCCTTGAAAACAGGATATTCTCCAGTCTTAGGAACCCTGTCTGTCTGGACTGTGTGACTACACATCTTTAATACCTAAACAATAGCTATCTGTTTTTCAGGTTTTTGGAACTTCTACACTTACTAAGCTTTAAGACAGGTAGAGAAATGCGCTACCGAAATCTTGCTCTATGTAGTCAACTTGTTAACATTTGCACCTGTGTCCCCAAAGGGAGGGATTGAAAGGGGGGAATATGGCTCTTCAGTTATTTTGAACACCCACATTTTGCCAGCTATAATTTTGTCCCACTTACATAATAGGGGGCAATCTTATTGAACACATTGGAAGTTGAAAGTATATTGAAAGGAAAGGCAATGGGGCCAGGATATTGCTTATATGGATGGTTTAGAGCACTGATATGTTACATGGGAGAGCCATGCTTCGGCACGTATGGGCCTGCTCGACTCCGCTCGATACCACGGCCTCACAGAAAACCGGCCGTGAAACTATGCTTGCAAAGGCCCTAACCCTTCCCTCTCCCCCTATTCCCACCTTAAAGGGCGGCAACACACTTGTGCCAGGTGCCCATGGGCGGCAGTAGTCATTTACCATCAGGTGACCCGTCTGCTTGTTTGCCCCTTACCTTGCTACCATACCATAAAAAAAAAACTGATACCCAAAGTGGTCTATATCAACCTGCAAAGGGTCCCAGTAAGTGGAAAAAGAAAATGAGACCATTCAGACCATGAGATGTAAACGTTGGTCCATGATAGGTGGATCTCATTGAGGTAAGCCTTGACTATAGTTTTGACTCCATAATAATGAAATAACGCACATAACAACAAACAGACCAACAACAACAGTACTATTCCTATCTCATAGGTTTTGCAAACAAATTTAGTTTCACAATTTTATAATATTAGTAGCAAATTAGTATATTTCATAAAGTTGTGTATCCAGGGGTCTACCCGAACCCAAAAGACATAGTGAGTGGTCTGCGGGACAATTAAGTTTGGGGTCTCTGTTTTAGAGGGTGTGAGCAGTAGCTCGAGGAGGTTAGGAGGTATACCTATAACTGGAACTAGCAACAACTGGGAAGGTAGAGCCCTCTTGTAAAATGTCCATAAAATATGGTAATTCCTTAAGCAGACAATAAGTAACCATGTAAAGTAGATAAATTTATTTAGTATATTCATCACCTTTCACTTATTTAATACACCTATACATCAAAAAAATTACTGCCAGGGTTAAAAATAATGTCTGAAAATGCAGCGCCTAAATTAAGTAACACTTATTGCACTGTTTAGTACCAACTTTCTACAATTTCGGCATACCTGGCACACAATAGCAAAGACAGTGAGATGAACCATGTAAGTGTGGAATGGTGTACAAGCTAAACACATCACTCCAATCAGTATAGGCCTACTTATTAGTAAGTAAATTCAGTAAGTCACATGGCACAAGGTGCTAACTTTAAACCTTCTATTTTAAGAGCCAAGTGAACAAAACCTATCAATCAGATTACCATTTTATCACTTGACATGTATATATTGTCTAGCAATAGGAAATAAGGCCATCCAACATGAACACATTATATAAATACATTTCATCATCCAAAAGCTTATATTTTAACTCGGAACTTTTTTATTGCCAAATAACCGCGAAAAATAAAAGGAGGTTGTATAATTTATATATACTTACTAGTCTTCTTTTATTCTCTATTGAATTCCGTACTCTTGTGTTTAATCTGTGCAGGTTGAGGCTTTGAGGTGGCTCTGGCACTGTGGTTACTTCTTTCTTAATTTGCACATCACTCACCAATGATAAATTCACGATATTTACGTCATGGCGTTTAGGATTACCACTAGAAGACGGACATTTAAGAATTAGCATCTTCGTTTGTGGATCAAAAGCTAAAACTTCTCCCTCAATATTTTCGTTGTAACATGTTCTCGTTGCTACTATACTGCCAATAGTAAAGCAATCCGACACTGCAGTGGACATTATAGACCGTTTGTGGTTAGGACGATGGCAATTATTAACATGTAATCGAATTGTCGTCAATCAGTCCAACGTGAAGTCTGAATATTTTGTTACTAAACGAGGACGTCCGCCATTGAACACAAATTGACAGACACAGATTAAATTTTGAAGTTTCTTAAAAAGCGTTTAGTTGTCAAAATGTGGTACTCTTATTTTAGTCTGTTCAGCCTATCTAGTTTTGTAGGGTTAAATTGTCTAACCCAGCGAAATTATAATGATGAAATAAAAAGGTACTTTTTATTAATATATTATCACTAAAGATCACAGCAAGATTACTACAATCCTTTCGATTAACTTATGCATATAATAAATTAGTAATCTGAATTTGATAATCAAGTGTTTATATTTAATTGTCAGTTAATGTTTAATATTTTCAAATCGTTATTGTGATAAAAATTTACTTTAAAGAAAAACAGATATTTCAGTGCAGCTTGTTAGAGAACCAGTAGATACAGCAGCTGTAATAATATAAAATATAACTAAAGTAAAGAAGAAAGAGAAGTAGTGAAAGAACTAAGAAACTTCTTCCAATAAAAAACCAAGCAAACGTGAAAATATGCCGCCCTAAGGCCATCAGCCTATGGGTATTTCCTAATGCGGCAGAATGCGGTAGAACAAGCCGCTCATGCCAAAGATTGATATCAATGATATAAGAACACGTGTCCTTCACAATGAGTAGACAAGTAGTGCTTTATTGTTATTTTTGTTTTTGTTGTCTTAATTAAGCAACCAAGTTACGGTTAATTTATTTCTACAGTATTTTTTAAAACTTTATCTAATTCACGTGGATTAAAAACAAAGTTAAAAGGAATATATAGAAAAGAGAAGACCGCCACAGACTCATACAACTTCAAATTTTGTTGTAAGCAAAGTGTCCTTGTAATTCGTGGGACGGTTAGGCCTTTTGGTACAGGCTGACGCATGATGTCCAGGATAAACTGTGACAGCAACCTTGTATTCATAACTCATCTCATTAACTGTTTAAATAAGATAACCATTTCCTAAAGCATTTATACCGCGTTCCAATAAACAAAATCGATTCTTTTTGCTTACGGACGGTAAAATCTTGTTGAATTTTCGAAGAAAATTTTACCGTCCGTAAGCAAAACGAATCGTTTTTTATTTATTGGATCGCGGCATTAGACTTTTCCAATAAATATTTATAAATAAAATTTATTGGGGACTCATGGTCAAACTGTGTGACTAACAGGATTTGATTTGATTTTGAGCCTTCGCGAGACACCGTTAACAGTTGTGTGAGTTCAATATACATATTAATAATATACTAGAGATCGCCTGGTGGTCGAATTTCGACCATGGTTTTGTCGTTGGCATTGTATAGACTTACCATGACAGGTAATCACAAATACTGGACGCGAGTAATTCCATTAAGCCGTTTTCACGTAATTTTTAAAGTTGTAAGATATATTAAATAATATATATGGTTTTGTTCAAGTGTATATTTCGGGGATGCCCAACAAGTTTTGGACCCGACGGGGGCCCTTTATCAAGGGGTGAGGCGTCCTGCCGCGTCGGTTGCAGGTGCCAGACATTATTCGAATGTAAGACATATTGTTTATAAATATTAGCTTAGTCTATATATCAGATCAGATTATCATCAGGATCGATTTTTTTCTGACTTATCATCAAAGGTACCATCAGTAATATCGTTTGCCTTCGTTTACAGGAGCGTTTCACTAATACCCCGTATATAGCAATGCATATATGTACTGCAATGTTTAGCCCTCGAGGTAAAAACGAGAGGTGTTATAAGTTTAACATATGTATTTGTGTGTCTGTCGATGGCATTATAGCTCCTAAACGGATGGACCGATTTTGATTTATTTTTTGGTTTGAAAGGTGACTTAATGGAGTGTTTTTAGCTTTAATTCAAGAAAATCTGTTCAGCCGTTCGTAGATATTTAGTTCTTTTCTACTCTTTGGTGGGATTTTTGAGTCGAGGTCGCGAGGGTATTTAAATTTTTTTGTTTATACCTGTATGAATATATTTGATTACTGAATTAAATAATTCTCATATGCTGTGACGTAATAGGGAATATTACGTTTAGTAACTTCATATTGTTCTTAAAACTCCTTTATAACAGGCAACTACTTTCTAGAACTGCATTTTATTACATCGCCTGAGCCTGATCTTGACCAGTCTAGTCATGGTAGACATAGCATCAATGCTGAATTGCCACAAATAGAGAAGATTTACTTCCTAATATAATTGTATAGATAGGGATGTTGACAAATTTTTGGACCTGCTTTTATTTTATACTAGCAGCGCCTCCCGGTTTCACCCGCGTAAGTTCCGATCCCGTGGGAGTATCGGGATAAAAAGTAGCCTATGCCTTAATTCAGGACTCCGGTTATCTACATACCAAGTTTCATCGCAATCGGTTTTTGCGTGATACTCTTTCACGTAAAAACCGATTGCGCACAAACAAACATCCATCCATCCATCCAAACTTTCACATTTATAATATTAGTGGGATTTACCGCAAAAATAATCGTAATTGACAAGAAAAAAGCGAAAACTTACTTTTAAAGTTTCTCGCTAAAACACACGTATCTGCTACACGATTTGATTACTCCCTAAGGCCTAGAGTAATATAAACTATAATAATTTGTAGTACTCTCCAAACTTATTGGCCGGTTTGAAATTGGCGCAACGCCATCTCGCGCATGGTACAATCGAGTGGAAAATTACTACCCCAAATATGACTTCGATGTTAATCAAAGTTCCTAAATGGATTTTAATTTGATTGACAACCCAACTGATACCTTAATTTTGCATTCTGTGGACCTGCTCGCGGCTATCTTTAGCCCGGCCAATGAGTTTGGGGTTTGCTGTATTTAATATTGATACCAACTGACAGCTGTCAGCTGGTTTATCGGTTAATGACGTAACGGATCTAGTTGGTGTTTGTAGTAATATGATAATTAATAGTTACTATTTAATACTTTCTAACAATTTTATTAAATTAGTTTTTTTTTTTTATTGAAATAATGTGGTTCTAGGTTTTTTAACATCGCAATTAACCAGTTACAATGTAGCATTCCTATCATGGTAGCATAAATTGTCATCGATATAGAAAAGCAATGGTTTTAAATGACAATAAGTACAAAGGAATATTGTATTGTAATTAAAGGTTGAATAATCATGAAATAAAACAATATTATAATAAAATGCATATCCTTATATTTTAAGCTCTTATCAATAATGATTAAAATGACACAACATATATATTTACACAGTGGCGATAGTAAATCAAAAAGCGATGACCAAACGATGGTGACGAAAATACACGAAAGCTATTATAGCATGGCGAATTATTTTTATAAACATTTTTTTTATATTTTTTTCAATTTACTATCACAGTAAGTTCTTAAATAAATTGTAGTTTACAAACAAATACGGCGAAATATCAATAAATTAACCTACTAGGTGGAATCTGTACGTCATATTTATACTTGCAGCGCATAATGCTAGTAACGTGGGTGCACATTATTAGTAGTGGGTTCACTACGATGGGGTTTGAACCCGCCACCTCTTGAATCTATAGCAATTTATAACGTACCCCCACTTTTTACATTTAAAACAAGGGTAAGTTTTAAAAGCAAGTACTAGGATCGCAGCGATATGTAAGAGATTAATATTCAAGAGTGCGACATAGACGCGAGAACCGACATAGGATTTCCACCATATTTTACTATAACAATAAATATCATATATATAAACATTTATTTTTCAATATATTATTTAAAATAAATAAAACGCAACAATGTTTTAATGTTAAATAAATTACTAATACATTTTCACGCCATCATAACATATAATTTTGCTGTATTTGTTCGTAAACAATTTCATATATTCAACTACAAAAATCAGTCACTGTTAAATCGTTTTGATATACAACAATCTATTAAACAATCCTGTTAGTGTAACTAGATCAGTTACTATTAAATAAATAGTCTTATATATAGTCTCTGGCCGACTTGTAACATAGCATGGCAACACTAGTCCGTGGTGTCAAAACACCCGCGAGTCATGAACACTCAGATCAACGACCGTTTAGCGAAGGGGTGGTAATATTTAAAAATTACCTTAAGTAATTCTGTTGCTGATTATTATACTCATACAACTTGGAGAGTGTACGATGATATGTAACATAATAATATATAGACCATAGAGCTGGATAATATATTTATTAAATGAAGTCAAGGTAACGATAAAAAGTGACTGACTCCTGCAGGTTTACAAAAGCGAATGAAAACTAGCCAAATCTACGAATAACATAAAAATATTAAACTAACAGCTTCTGATAATTTCAATTCAATATTACGCCTTGTATAATAACAAATTAGACATTCTTTATATAATGGCAACACTTTTAAAAAATAAATAGGTTTTTCCTACCGCAGAGACAATGAGTGATTTTTTTTTAGTGCTAAATAAAATATTATGCTTACTTTCATAAAACGAAACAAAATTAAATTGGAACTTAAGATGTTTTTAATCACCGAAATCTCAACTCACGCTTAACCCATTTCATAAGATTCAATCCTAAAAATCCAACGCCGAGATCAAAAACAACTACAATTTTATGAAAACTAATTATTTACTATGGTGTCCTTATCATTAACGAGATATAAAAATATTGAAAGTTATTATTATTTAAAAACATTTCGTCGGTACACTCTTAGTTACCGTCACAGAGGGGAAAAAGATTTTAGAATAGTTTTTTATAAATTAAGTGTCAAAAGTACCAGGCTCTTAGTAAAGGCTAGGAGCTGTACCGCTACGTGAGCGTATGAAGTGGCAACTTTTTTACCCAGGAAAGACTTAACAGCTGTATAACAGCTGTGAACTAGAAACAATGTACTAGGCTCGCAGTAAACGCAAGGAGTTATAATCTCTTCGCACTTCCTGGACTTTATTTGATTCGAAATTTGAAAGTTTTTATATATGTTGCCTCGACGTGTTATAATTAAAGGTACCAGGGTTGTAGTTATAGTACAATTTTTTTTAAATGAGTTGTGAGATGATTACCTTAAATGTTTTTATCATAGCCAGCAATATACTCTTTCGCACTTGTACTAATCAAAGTAATAATACCATAGAGTAAAGATGACATGTACCAGGCTTGCAGTAAATGATAGGAGTATCAACTTTAACAAGCGCTCTTTCTCGCGCGAGTGACGTCACTAGCACGCTTTTCTAAGAGTGTATAAACAAAACGATAATATTGAGATGTAATAAAGTTATACAAAAAATTGTACCTAACATCTACTTATATATATATTTAAAATCTTTTCCACAGTACAAACACAGTCGACGCACGCTAATCCTAGACAATATGACCCATACTCATGTCAGAGTAAGTAAAACACTTTAAAAATGCGGTTGGATATGGTCACCCATCAATTTCCAATACTAATCGATGGTAGCTGAACGTCAACTTGTCTAATATTGGCAGCTTATCCTTACTACAGCTAGCGCATTGAGACTTGTAACGATGCGATTTAAACACATAGACCAGTTGTCATACTGTTAGGAGACTTAATCGGGACTCAATCGCGATAATATTGTTGGTTACCCAAAGTTTCGTTCGAATCGCACTGATCGTAGTCAGTTTGGGGTAACTTCGCAAAAGTTTGACAGACTAGAATTGTTATCTTATTACCCATTTTCTTTGAATAAATGCGATTATATTTAATGAGTGACTCTAAGGTTTAGTGACTCTGTATTTCTTATTTGGGAGTTTAGTTTAGGTGTATTGTACTTGTTTGTAGATAACCGACTCTATTTGGGCGCTTCATTTAGGATGACCCTAGACGACCCTATTTTGGTTCCAAACTTAGGGTGACCCTATTACCCCCATTTGGGGTGACCCTATTACTAACATTTAGTGTTACCCTATTACTAACATTTATTTATAAGGTGAACCACTATAGTCCCTATATAGTTGAAATCGCATCACGTTACAAGGCGGGCCGTGGCGCGCGCCACACTCAGTCTTGTGTTCAGTTGATCACAATCAGTCTGGGCGGCAATATGCCACGCTTGCTCAGCCACATTCTGTAACAATACAATAATTTAAATTATCTGTTTTTAAATCCCAATACAGACAAAAGTTTTAAAGGTCCGTGTACATGCGAAACACGTGTCGAAGTATCGCTGATTACGATTTTAGACCTTTGGGCTTGCGCTTGGCTTTAGCTTGACAAACCGAGTGATTACTAGGAAGTTTCAAAAATCGTCTTAGTTAAAGAAAGTTAGGTACAGCAAGTTTCTACTCAAATTAGAGATGATCGACGTTGATAGTAACTCTACCCTACAAGAGAACTTTACTTCAAGAAGAATCAGACTTGAAAAATTTAAATCATTATTTTTAAACAGATTATAATTTTGATGAAATTACCGTAGAACCTAATAATTTTGGTGTTGTCGAAATGTCCGATATAATATAAATATATCCGTATAAAAAACAAAACGTGTGCGTCTCGGGACGCCCGACAGAAGTGATAACTTAAACGCCAGACAGACTGACGCCGTAACGCGTTACGTGACGAAGCGGTTTACCCCTCCCCCCCATAATTAGTTATCGCTTCAAAAATTGTAAGTCTAATCATTGAAATCCTCATGAGAATTGATAAAACGCGAACTTACAAAGGGGTATAATATTTTGACTAAGTTATGTTGATAATATATTTTTAAGCGATTTTGAACCTTATAGCATACATCACAGGGTAGCTTTTTATTACAGTCTCTTAAATAAGTTAGCCTTGTGTACAAAATGAGACAGTACATAATGAGTTTACCTTTTAGCTACGGTTGTCGTGTCACTTTTGTTAATTAGATGTTTGCTGTATTTAAAAAATACATACCCAATACCAGCTCCAAGAAGGAGCGACACGATGTTGGTGACCAGAACAGCTGCTATGGCTCCCCGGCTGAAGAGGCATGTGCGACGGACGGACAGACAGTGGCTCTGGAATATAAACAGTAAGGTAGTTAATTGTCTGCCCGGTTCTTATTGTCAAATGTAGGGCATTCCATAACCGAATCGCTTTGACAGAGAAGGAAATGTCAAAGAGTTTGGTAGAATGTTCTGGTATTTTTAATCTCAGGTATATAATATATAGAAAAAGGACAAAAGATCTTTCGACCAAGCGAGGTGATCATGCCTGGTGGACCAATATCAACGGTTGATTTTAGAAGTATACTAATCCGCTCGAGAATTTTCATTGCGCGATTCAGTATCAGTCGTTACCGAGTAGTTTTTGCCGTATGTGGAAGTCTATGAGTTTATGTATCTACATATATCTTCAAGGCGTCAGCACTTCTTTATTTCTAGGTCTAACTCAGCAGTATGAGCTGATGTTAAAGGTCTTACCTGCTGCATTGCAGGCGCAGCCAGTTGTTGTTCCAGCACTTCTATAGAGGAGGTGGCCGAAGGAGGACCACGGGCACTCTGAGGGTGTTTGAATCTCCAATCCCTGGAAAATATAGCCAAAACATTATTAGTTATTAATCTGTGGTGTTACTTGAGTTCAATTGCCGTTCTGTTCAAATATTTGTACATAAATGTACTCATGGCTATATCCGATAATATTCCGAACGATTCTATCGAATAAATTGGTACTTAGCCTAGATTTATTTGTTCACAAGAATAGATTAATAGGCACATAACTTACTGGTAAATAAATATTCACGACTTTATTGTGTCGAAATAAAAGTCGCTATTTGTTTAACTGATTTTGCGGAGTGAGACTTCTGTCCCTGTACTATAGGTGAATGTAACTGTAAGTAATTAGCACTGTGCGATCTGAATTGCGACTTTATTGCGTCGAAATAAGAGTCGCTATTTGTTTAAATGATTTTGCGGAGTTAGCCTTCTGTCCCTGCCTGTAGGTCAACGAAAAGTACTCACTTGGGCGGCTGCTGGTCAGGTCTGCTGCTCCATTCCCACACCCAGTCGTTGGAATCATCCTGGAATTAACCACCACAGATTATCATTGTACTCTAAATACCAGTTGAATGTAAAGTATGATAACCAACATTCTTTAAATAAATAAATAACAAGGATGCTGATGGAATGGCCAGAGATATAAGAGCGAAAAATAATCAATTGGAAATAGATAATCTATTATTATAATTTTTTTTTTAATGGTATTGAGGGCAAACGAGCAGACGGGTCACCTGTTGGTAAATGACTACCGCCGCCCATCACGCGGCGAAAAGCAATACAAACATTCCTTCGCTGCCGGTTTTTTGTGAGGCCGTGGTACCAGGCGAGCCGGCCCATTCTTGCCCTTTTCCTAAATTTAATTGGTGTCGGCGCAATGTGTTTTTTCTTCTTCCATACTCCTCTATCAATCGTCAGTTCACTCTTCCTCCCTTTCTAGCTATATCCGCTTTCACGCATGCCATCCATCTTTTCTTTGGTCATCCTCTACTGCTGGATCCGTCAAACTTCCAAAGAAAGAAAAAAGTACTGTATTTTATATTTACTTACCCTCCAGCAGTTGATATATACTCCTTTCAGCTCATCTTCAGTGGAGGGCTCCAGGTTTGGACTGTTGGGTGGAGATTTGGGGCTGGAAGGAAGAAAAAACCACATTAAATACTGAATATCTGGATAATATGATAAGTGTGGATTCAAACCCGGTATATCCGACGTGTCACAGAGGTTGTCAGAGTTTTGTGATAATTAAAAATAGTTTTTGGATTTTAGAAACTATATCTACCATATTTTATGTGGTCATATTTTAGAGTCGTATAGTAGACCCCGTAAATAAAGGAATGCGCTAACAATTTAAGGAAAATTCATGATGATTAATAAATAAATCTTATTTTGAAACTGATAAATTGATGATCAAAACTTCTTAACTTTGCGGTTGCGATGTACGACAAAGTGAACAATCCAACCGCAAAGTATAAGTTTGTAATCAGACAAACTTTTTTTTTATGTGATATAACAACAAATTAACGACTTTTGGATTTTTTCCTTCACTTGTGCTGTCAGACCTTGCTTCTCACCAAATTTCATGATTCTAGGTAAATGGGAAGTACCCTATAGGCTTTCCACCCAAAACCTATAGGGTACTTCCGGTTGACCTACAATAGTCAATTTTGGTTAAAAGCAAGGTCTTACAGCACAAGTAAAGGGAAAATGCCGAAAAATATAACAAATTGAAAATTACGGTAAATTTTGGTACTTACAAGTTTTCGCGAAAATATAAATTCGCCCATATCTTTTTATCGTGTTGACTCAGGACCTTGATTTTTATACACCTAATAGGGACTATAGACCTCAGTATCTGGTATAAATTTCAACTTGCTAGCTTCTGAGAAAATCGGTGGTGACACACGGGCAGACGGACAAGAGAGTGATCTTATAAGGGTACCTTTTTTTACCTTTTGAGGTACGGAATTCTAAAAAACTATTTATTTTTTTAAGCTATTTGTCGGCTACACATAACGCTTCTAGAATTTGACTACAGCTTTCTATACACCCTGTAAATATAAGAGAGAGTCAGTATTTAAAACGGTAAAGTGTATGAGCAGCTTAAGTGTGGGTGTCATGGAGGCCAGTTAGGCAATAAAAGAACAATAGCTGGTAACATCTGTTTAACAAATGATGTGTAGAACCGGTTTGTTTATACCACAGAACAATATACTTAATAATAGATACTAACGGAAGTCATAGAACTCTCCTGTTTTAACGTCCACCATGATTGTACAACTTTTAGGTAGATTTCGAAGAAAAGTCTACCTATTGGTTTGTACCAGTTGTAGAGTTTTCCAAAAATTTCTTCACAGGGGGTCTAGTTATGATCCATAGACCCCAAAACAACCGCCAGTTAAAAAGTTTATATATTTATATATTTATGTATGTACCTCAATTTTACCGGCACGACAGAGGTCGCAATTATGCACCGATTACTTTCAAACTTGGACGACAAATCAACAGGGCAAAAATAAAGGTTAAGTTCGTGAATGGGGGATATTCCCCCAAAGGGGCAGATTTTCAAAAAAAATAAAATAACACGAAATCTACCTCTGCGGGCCTGCTGCGGGCCCAGTTTTTTTAAGACGCGCATGAAGCAAATTTTGAATTGGTCCTTGTATGTAGTAGGTGGTTGTATGTATGTAGGCTCGATGGGTCCCGGAAGAAGGGAGGGGGAGGTTATCGTTATAAAACTATAAAGATAACCTCCCCCTCCCTTACCGACGAAAAGACGGAGGAGGTTCTCAAGTCGACCCGTATTTTGTTTTTTAATGTATGACCACGCATAGCTTTTTACAGGTTTGTCCGATTTCGATAATTCTTCTTTTATTGGATAGGTTCTTCGAAGTTGGTCCCATTAAAATTTTAACTAAATATTTCAACCATAGGGGTGGAAAAATTGGGGTCGAATGATTGTTCACCCATTGACTTTTCAGTGAACCGATTTTGTTAGAACTTAGCACACATGTAGTTCTAATGATACTACAGCATGACGGAGACCTGTAGTTGATTATTTTAGGCACAAAAAACTAAAAAAGAAAATACTTTTTAACAAAAAGAATTACTAACGAAAGTGAACTGAAAAGTGAAAAATAAACTTGTTAACCTAACTAAACTTCTACACTAATGTAAATCTATACTAATATATAAAGCTGAAGAGTTTGTTTGCTTGAACGCGGTAATCTCAGGAACTACTGGTCCGATTTGAAAAATTCTTTTAGTGTTGAATAGCCCATTTATCGAGGAAGGCTATAGGCTTTATAACATCACGCTACGACCAATAGGAGCGGAGCAGTGACCATAAACGCAGGTGAAACTGCGGCGACGGCTAGTACCTAAATATGGCACGTATGGGCCGGCTCGACTCCGCTCGATACCACGGCCTCACAGAAAACCGACAGTGAAACAATGCTTGCATTGCTTTTCGCCGCGTGAGTGAGGTTACCAGAGGCCCAAACCCTCCCCGCTGCCCTATTCCCGTCCTTCCCCTCTAATCCTCTTCTCCCGTCTTCCCCCCTCGCCCCCTCTTCCTCTACTCCCACCTTAAAGGGCGGCAAGGCACTTGTGACTCTTGAGTTACAGGTGCCCATGGACGGCGGACACTTTTCAGTGCCTGTCTTCTTTCATCGGCTAACAATTGGCGAGCTACCTCCGTCAGCTGCCTTTCTGTTAGTACCTAGTTACACGGTTACACCATCTAACATACTATTGACATTAATCTCCCTCCTAAAGGTGGCTTCCCACGGTCGGTGATATTACGGACGGACTAGGCTAAGGCCGTACCGGAGTATCTTCTTTGAAAGTGGTGGTGTACCACGGTCCGTGATATTACGTCTCTTTGCACGGTTCACTGCTTCTTCAGGTTGCAATTTCTCATCCTCAGAGGGTTCCAATGGGTTGCCATCAGGGTCAGTCAAGCTTTCCTTGCTTGAAGTCCACAACAATTTTCTTGCTGTAAACAGCATCAAAAAGCTGTTGAGGCGTGAATTCGCTTTGACTAATAGCTACAGTTTTGTATGAAACATACAGTTTCAGTTCAAAATCTTTAAGTTTTGGGACTATTATCTCTGGTATCATCTCATTTATTTAGTAGAAGTTTTTTTACGCGCTCGTTTAAACGGACGACCATAGTCCGCACCGCAACTTTGAAGTTACCACCGCTACGGACGCGTCTGCTCTTTCAAGGGCGCTCTTTTTCCCATGATGAAAGAAATATATAACCTCATTTATCGCAGATAAAAAATATCATTCGCACGGAAATTAAAACCATTTATGTCTCATATAATAACAATATAAATAGCCGTAAAACCACAACGACGTAGCGATGTTTTCTACTCTACTTCAAGGTCAGACAATACTACGTCTTATATTTTCGCGAAATATAATTATTATATCGTCACAAGCAATTTAGTATGTTTAGCTGCTGTTATATCAAGATTGGAGGGATACAGCAGATAACTGCTCAAATTGAATGCAACCGACAACCAAAACTATATATAATACTTTTTTTAAACTGAAACCTTCTTTAGCGGCGTTGTGCACTTTTTGGGGTGGGTAAAAAATGTTAAACTCGTCAGGACGTGACCCTGGTCGAAAATGTGTCTGACGTTCATATGTTTAAAAAAATATTTTTACGCCATCTGTGGATTCTGCGCGATACTACTGTAGTTTGATATATACTAATATAGTTAAGGCAAATTTCACAGATGGCGAAATTTAAATTTCGACTGTTTACAATATTTACTATTAGTATTTATTTTCACTTCTGTCGGCAGTGACAGGACTGCCAATTTTTATTTTTATTTGAGGAAGTTGGTTCACCCATTTACTTTGGTGTTGTCTCAATGGGGCTCGGTGCCTACGAATTGTACAAACATTCTATTATTTTGTAATATCCAGAATGAGCCGGATGTTATTATATACAGCCGGATAGTAATTTAAGTACAGATAGGTCGAATACTGGATAGATGCAGTTTTATCTCTAATATTAATACGCTAAGATAATTCTTTGTACCCATTTTTAAGAAAATTTCGCGAACAGAAGAATGTAAAATTTAGAAAACTAGAGGTTTATATGTAGAAATGGAGAAAGCTATGTGAAAACAATTAACCCTTCCCTCTCCCCCCCTCTTCCCCTACTCCCACCTTAAAGGGCGGCAACGCACTTGTGACTCTTGAGTTACAGGTAGGGCCATAGGCGGCGTTAGTCATTTACCATCAGGTGGCCCGTCTGCTTTGCCGCCTATACCATAAAAAAAAACGAATTCAAGCTACACCCACAGCTTGATTTAGTTGTTTTCACAAAGTACTACTCATGGTACTCAGTCGAGTACTCATGTACATGGTACTCGTCTATACAATGACAGTTCAACTTATACTGGAAATGAATATCTTGAGTTATGTTAAAATAGGCTTAACATTTAATCAATTATGGTCGAAATTCCATCAAAAGGCGATCTCTACTCTCTCTATAAAGATGTAGAAATATCATCCTCCGCGCCTTTTCCCAACTAAGGGGTCGGCTTTCAGTCTAACTACGAAACGGCCGAACTTCGATAATACGTGAAGCGACTGCCATTAGACCTCCAAAACCCAAATACTGAGCGATATCGAAGTTCTGTACTTAGACCAGGTTGTAGAGCTTTTTTTTTACGGCTCCAACTACCCGTATCGAAATGCGACAGATGTTCGTATGGCAACCGGGACCGTGGGTCTCCATGTGTTAAGAATGGTCACCCATCCTATACTGACCTGGCTAATATTACTGACCTTGCAATGTGCTAACCTACTCGGTTGGCACTTAGCCACGAGCAACTCGTAAATATGCACAAATAAATTCTCCACAATAAAGTAGGTTCAATATAATATTGAAAAGCCTTTGAAATGCTCCCGGGCGCCTCCCGGGGGCCTCCCGGGCGCCTCCCGTATAGGAGATATTAGTTTCAAGTTTCTTCCTATCCATGTGAGACTTAAGTTGTACAACTGTTTTAATGTTATATTTGCATTAGGTAGGTATTTAATTTTCTGTTATTTCAATTTAAATGGATAAAATACTCGTTTCTATTAATATTTTTGATTATTTTAATAGATTGATATAATATTTAACCGAAAATGTGAAGTCATTTTGAAGGAAATTTTCAGATTAAAATCACACAACACAAACTATTTTCATACCTAAAACTTAACAAAAAAACTCGGTCAAGTTCATATTAAACCATTCTCAAGATTGACATTGGGGGGCGTCCATTCTCAAGATTGACATTGGGGGGCGTCCATTCTCAAGATTGACATTGGGGGGCGTCCATTAACTACGCGAGGCGTTTCCCAACTAACATATAACCTCTTAAAATGAATTATACCATTCAGTGTAATTCACGCATTGAATTAGTAAACAGAATAAATACGCCAATGCGCGTGAGTGTGTGCACTGATTGTAGGGAGGGGGGACGGGGTCGACCAAATCTCACATCTCACCAGGGGGAGAGGGGAGGGTGTCTAAAAATCAGCAAAATCACCTCACATAAATAATGAATGCCCTCTAACGTAACATGATTGACCTAGGCGACGAAGGCCAATTTGACTCACGAAAATGGGATCGATCACCTGGGAAGTATATTTGCCTGAAGGAAGATGGTTAAAAATGTCACTAATTTACATGACGTAAATACTTTTCACGGCGAAAAGGCGGTAATTATTGATTTAATTATGACAAGTTTCAATAAATTAGTATTTTGATTAAATACTGATGATTTACTTATTTAAACAACGCTTGCAGACTGCGATAAGGCCGCCTATTGTACTGCTGTTTCCAATGTATTTATTTTTAATTGTATCCTATTTATGGTGTGCAATAAAGAATATCTATCTATCTATCTAAACAACATTGGCTATTTGTGCAGATATCAGTGAATTTAATGCCAAAGGTGGCATTCTCTACCGGTTGACCTTAATATGAATCTTAGATTATACATTATATGATCCACATGAACTTGTTTATATGGAAATTTTGACCCAGCTCTTGTCCCCTGGTAACTCAATGTTTTTTTTACTTCAAAAAACGCGTGACGTTTCTTTGGGACAAAGTTCCAACTGAACCCAGCAACTTCCCCGTTTTTATAACATTTTTCATTGATGCTATGCTCCTATTGGTTGTAGCGTGATGTTACATAGCATATAGCCTTCCTTGATAAATGGGCTATTCAACACTAAAATAATTTTTCAATTCGAACTAGTGGTTCCTGAGATGAGTGCGTTCAACCAAACAAACATAACTCATTAGCTTTATAAATATTAGTATAGATTTAATCATCATCCTCCGCGCCTTTTCCCAACTAAGTTGGGGTCGGCTTTCAGTCTAACCACGATACGGCCGAACTTTGATATTTTACGTGAAGCGACTGCCATCAGACCTACACAACCAAGTACTAGGAGATATCGAAGTTCTGTAGTTAGACCAGGTTGTCGGATTTTTTAGGGCTCCAACTACCCGTAACGAATGCCACAGATGTTTGTATGGCACCCGGGACCGACGGTTTAACGTGCTCTCCGAGGCACGGAGGGGTCTCAATATGTTAAGAATGGTCACCCATCCTAGACTGACCTGGCTAGCATTACTACTTAGCCACGAGCTCTCCTCGTATAGATTTATTGAATTGAATAAATTGCATCAAATTATAGTAAATACTAGCAACCCGCCCCGTCTTCGCACGGGTAGCAGAGACATCTTCAACAGTCATCAACATATCAATCAGTTTACACAAAATATTAACAAATTACACACCTAAACCTTCCTCATGAATCACTCTGTCTATTTGTTACCTCATAAAAATCCGTTCAGTAGTTTTTCAAGTTTATCGCGAACAGACAGACGCGGTGGGGGACTTTGTTTTACAAGTTTGTGTCACAAGAGTGTATCAACTCAAAATGAAGCTTTTTTCCTGTTAAAGATTATAAAAAGTGAACACTGTATATAGATTATTGATAAAATTAAGGGATTAATGAATTATTTAAATGATTGCAGGTTATCAAGTTATTTCCATTTTTTGAGTTAATACTCTAATATCTGAACAAATAAAAAAAAATATGAATTATTTTTAGTTGTTTTGTTGAAAAATTTGGCTTATTACAATTTATTATTATTATTTTATATTTATTGACGCGTAGGGAATTGATATTTACGTATGAAAAATGAATTATCTCAAATTTACCCTATTTTCAGTTGTTACAGTCTCGTAATAGCAGTGCGATGTGTAGTGATTGTAAAAACTCGAAATTATAATTACGCCGTCTGTGAACTACGTAAACATACTAACTAAAGCATTTGTGCTGAAGCCTCCCCCCTCCCTCCCTTTAACGCAACCACAATAAATAATTCGTGCAAAGGTCATATTCAAGAACAAATTGTTCTACAAAGTACCAGGGCATCATAACACATAAAGATATGTACAAAAGACTTTCGTTAGCTGTGAATTACAAACGTCCGCAGTTTCTACGACTCATTATGGCTTCATGCACTTAGTAATTAACTTTGCGACATGATCGATATTCTGCGTAAGCATGCAACCGGCGGCAAACGACATACCACATTAGAAAGTATATTTTGCATGTTTGTGAAAACGCCTTTGTATGGCCGCGTTCCAATAAACAAAAAACGATTCGTTTTGCTTACGGACGGTAAAATTTCGTTGAATTCGGCATTAACCGACTGCCAAAAAGGAGGCGGTTCTCAACTCGTCGGAATCTTTTTTTTTATGTATGTTCACCGATTACTCGAAGAGCCCTAAACCAATTTTGAAAATTCTTTTTATTGTTTCAAAGAGTACACTTCACAGATGGTCCCATTTAAATTTTATCGAAATCAGTCGAGCGGTTTCTTAAAAATCAACAAATATCTAAAAATTGTATACATCGATGATATTTTCGTTTGCTCCGAAACCTTGCTGTCTTATTGGAGCCGTGCGTTTAGTTGGCCTACCCATATTATATTTAATCAAAATACATCTACTTCCCACTGAAAAGCACATTGAAGTCGGTGATACTTTTTTTTAAAAAGATAATTATTGCCTTCTAATTAATTAATTAACACAATTATTGGAGGCCTTTTTGTTATTCCTTTCTTAACCGCAAAAAGAAAATGTAACCCAGAAAGGTTTTCTTACGTACCACTTCAAAACAGACCTGAAATTCGCGTACCCCTTATTAAATAAAAAAAATTTGTTTGTTTTTAATATTTCTTCTCCATCTTCAAATTTAAAAGCTATTTCTTGTCCCGTCGCTTACCTGTTTCTAGAATTTTCCCCGTGGCCCACTCAATAAAGATTGCCTAATTTTTTTTACTGATTTTCTTAGTCAAGTGATTGCTTTGCGTACCCCTTGATGCAACCTCGCGGGGGTACGCGTACCACTAATTGGGAAACACTGCCCTAGATAAAAGAACAGCTATCCCCGAAAAGTGAATAGATAATTATTATTCACGAATCATTAAACTACGTACTTCGTGTACGTACTGTGAGCGGTGGAAGGAAACATCCACTTAACATGTTTCTAATGACTGGCCTGAATTGAACGAAGATCAGACCGGCGAATTACATAATTACTGATGTATTCGCCAATGGCGATTACGTAATAGTAATCACTGGACATTGTTCAAGCAATTGATTAGACATTCCAGTGCCGTTTCGTAAGCTAACTGGTATATGGAGGACTTGCTCAGAAAACAGGCCATCTGGCCCTAAACCGGCACCTATTCACCATTAATGCGACAAGCAATCCTCTATGCAGAGGCTGTCTCAACGCAGAGGAAACGACCGCCCACGTTGTCCTGGAATGCGAGGGAGTGGCCACACAACGGGCAAGCATCCTCGCGGGAGCGAGGTCGCTCCTAGAAGCCTGTGAATGCCCCAGGAGGCTTCTGCGCTTCTGGAAGGAGCTAGGCTGGCTCAACTAGTCAGCCTATCTGAACGCATAATGGACCACCTATGAGTCTAGATGCGGAAACAGAGCCCTATACCAATACCAATTGCTCAGAAAACTATATTATGTTACACCCTGGGTAGAAGAAGCCACCATATCTGCTATTTTTAACCGACTTTAATAAGGAAGTGCAACTACAGTCCACCCAAAATATTGGTGTTTTTGAAGTGAAAAGTTCTTAAGGTACGTTTGTGCACTTCAGCTATGGGGAAAAAGCACTGAACTCGTGACCGTCACGCTAAGTAACCCTGGCGAGCCAAGGTACTTAGCCCGGTATTCTGCACCCCTGACAGTCCATCAGCAGTGACCATAAACGCGTGAAAATGCGAAGAACGGCCTGTTTCAAGGTATAGAACCAACTAGTTATAAATAGAACTGGTCTGACAGGTCCGATTAATATCAAAATGGAAATAAACAGATCTCTCCGGTATTATTTTATAGCTAAGAATAAAATGTCACATTTGAAATGACTCAGTATGGAAACATGCATAAACAATTATAGATTATTTATATTTTTCTTCTCTGTTTCTGTTTTTGTTCACTGATTATGTTGTTTTTTGTTTAGTAGCCATTGATAAGCTTTAGTGTTTTTAATAAAAACATTTCGAAAACAGTTGTATACCTACCTCAAACGGAGCTATAGTTTTATGTGTCCTTGAGGAAGGTAGCTGGGATAGACTGTATCCGGAAGGCGGAGCACCGGGTGCTATGGCGCACGGGAGAGGTCCATGTCTAGCAATCGACTGCGATAGGCTCATTGATTGATTGGAATAATTCTTACCGTCAGAATGGCTGGTTGCCTATGGCAAGCAGCTCTTATATTCAAGAATTGCTACCCATTGCTTATATTTGCTACAATTCTTCAATAATTGCTAGGTACACATGATACATTCAAAGAAATATGAATATTTTTTTGACCAGACATTCTGACGTCAGCCTCCGTGTTCAGCATGAAGGACGCAGAATTACCAAAAGTTTGTTGTATCAATAATTGCTTACTAATTGCTACTTTCAGGAATTTGAGTTTGAGCTTCGTACATACATTAGTTAAAAAAATATAGGTTTTATTAAAATTTGTACAAAGTGCCTGATAATTTGGGAAGGCAACAGTTTTTTTAGTACAACATCTTGTTGAAATCACACAGGCGTTCACGTTCTGACGGTAACGAATAATTACTTACGTTATTTAAAAGCGACTTTTAGTATGAAACCTTGTATTTAACATTAATATTGGTCGCAATTCTGTTACTTCACTCGCTAAATTAAAATTCACAAAATTTTCTTCATATAAGATGTAAAACTTATACACTTCAAAACAAGGTCTTATTTCAAATTGAAACAAGTAGGTAACATATGTCGCTATCAAAATAAGCAATTTATTTGTCGACTAAAGTCTGATACGCTTAAATAAACTTCAATACCACGTAGCGAGAGCCGCTATCCGTTGAATGCCATCTCTTTTGCTCTGTGTTTTTAGTAAGCGTCTTCGTAGGTGTAGATTAAAAACACGTCATCCTTGTTCGTTTTGAACAAGTTTTTATACGGCAATTATACAGCGTTTGAATAAATGGAGACTCTCGCTGCGTTGAAATAAAGTTGAGTATATGTTGACAGAGTGTTAGTGAAATTTAGCGGCGCTGAGAAATAGATGCTAGTAACAAATAGACCTTATTGCCAAGAACACTAGGTTGATTTTATATGAAGAAATTAAGTCAGGTTTTAGTTTAGTCGAGTGTAAAACAGAATCGGTACCATTATCGCATTTCATGTTTTTCTTAATTAACTCTCTTTAGCAATGATTTTGTTATTGCTTTTTGTATTTCCAATTTATGGATTAGTTTAAATTTTAAGCTGCTTTGAGGTTGGTCGCCTTCTACTCTTGTGCCCATCACAAAACTCTCTTCTCATTTTGCTCATGTTTCCACATCACATCTCCGTACCACGATATTCTTTTGCTCCTCAACTTTTCATCCATTGGCGCTATTTTCAGGCCCCCTCTAATGTATTCATTTCTCATCTTGTACAACCTAGTCACACCACACATCCATTTAAATCTCATCCGTTCCCTTTACAAATTATTTTAACCGACAAAATGGGTATGATCATTGGTTGATGATTGTGGTATACTGACCTGCCTTTGACGCTGGATGCTCGGGAGTGTCTTACAGAGGAGTCCCGGCTCTCACGCTGAGCCTCCCTCAGTAGTCTGATGTACTCATTCTCCACGGCGGCCAATCCGCCGCCCGAGTTGAGTTCTACCCACGATTCTGCTGGACAAAGAGAAGAAGAAATGTAAGCTTATAGGATAACTTTAAGAGCGGTCACACATTACTAGTTCTCTTGTTAACTCTTCCTGTCAGGCTAAATGCTTGTGTGACGTTCACGTCCCAATAGAGATGATTTTTACCCGAAGGTGGTGCTCGCGTTTTCGCGGGTAGGCGCTAGGAGGATTCTGGATGTCTTAATCCCTCTCTTTCGCGAAATTTTCTTAAAAATGTGTAAGAAAATTATCTTTACGTACCTATATAAGCATATAAAAATTTCATGTCACGTTGTTTGTTCGCGATGAACTCCTAAACTAATGAACAGATTTTAATGAAAACTGTGCAGTTTGGTCCAACTTGAGAGATAGAATATTTTTTTTTATCTTAATTTATAGTTATAATAATTTTTTATTGCAAATAACTTAGTCACAGCAACGCGTGACCGGGTAACTAGTTAATATATAGATTTCAAATACATAAGTGATGTCATTATGATAACTCACTTAATCTTATTTATGAGGCGTGTTTACAGGTACTTTATATTAATTTGTGATGTGTTATCGTGCCTTTCAAAGCAATATCAATCTTCCGCCTATTGAGAGTGAATCCAATAGAAATCTTACGTAATTACTATATAATAATAATAATAACTCCACACATCTCACACACGGCCGTCTGATCCCAAACTAGGCAGAGCCTGTACTATGGTAACCAGACTGTTGATAAACATACTTATATATTTCTAAATACATACATATTATAGATAAATTACACCCAGACACAGACCAAATTATTATGCTCATCACACAATTATTTGTCCTGGGTGGGAATCGAACCCACAACCTCTGACTTAGCAGTTAGGGTCACTAACCACTAGACCAACAGGCCAGGCCAGTCCAGATGAACGGAAAATTTCCTGGCTAACAGACGATACTTTTTCTTTCTAAACGTATGCGATTCGTACGCTCGTAGTAATTACAGTGAAAAAATAATAACAGACAAATTTGCACTGTATGGCATACGTGAACTTGGGGTCTTACGGACTTCAGTCAAATTTCGAAACTCAAAACTTACACCCGTCTCGCGACTTACTTGAAAGGTACTGGGCTGCACCGCATCAGGGATAGCGTCGATGTGAATGGGCGGGGCCTCTAAGACATCACGTCCTCAGTTAAAGGTTAAGAGACGGCGTTAAGGCTAAGGAAGAGAAAAGTAATCTCCCGTAGCGGAGAAGATGCACCGCACCATGTGCCAGTGGGCCTTAAATGGCAAACCTTAACTGCCCAAAATTTGTAGTGCAGAACCTTCTACCAACTCGTGCGACTCGCGTGTGATCAGTTTTAACCGACGAAAAAACGGATAAGGTTCTCCAGTCGACTCGTATATATATATTTTTTTTACTTTTTACAGGTCCGATTTCGATAATTCTTTTTTATTGGATAGGCGCCGCCGCGCCAACTCAAAGTTATTTAGTGTAGGAGTTTATTTTTCACTTTTCAGTTTCTTTCTTCTATCGTCGGTTTTTTTTTTTTTCACGTCACGTCAGTTCGCATGTCCGTGGCCATAATTGTCATTAAACAATGCGAAGGATCCGGTTTCGAAACTCACACAATACAGTATTTATCTTATTCTATACATAAACATGAATTACGTGACTGCTAGGTTATTTAGACAATCACGATGTGTTGGAAACTCGACATTTCAGGAATTTCAGGATTTCATCGGAGCTATTTTTAAATACTTCATAGAAACAATAGATAGCAAGACGCTGCGTAAATAAAACTTTAACCACGCTGTCAGGAAATATGATTTATAGTTTTTTTTTCTTTTTTTTTTAATGGTCATATACCAAACAAGCAGACGGGTCACCTGATGGTAAATGACCACCTCCGCCCATGGGCAATTGTAACTCAAGAGTCACAAGTGCATTGCCGCTCTTCAAGGTGGGAGTAAGGGAAGAGGGCAGAGGGGAGGAGGGGGAGAGGGCCACCGGTAACCTCACTCACTCGGCGAAAAGCAATGCAAGCATTGCTTCACTGTCGATTTTCTGTGAGGCCGTGGTATAACTCCGGTCGAGCCGGCCCATGGCCGAAGCATGGCTCTCCCACAAAAAAAATTTGGAAAAATTAGAAAATTAAAAATAATTCCTTTTAGCTCCATCATCATACATCGTGAATAAGCCCAATCTGTTGGACTCATCAAAAGGAATCATATGAGCCCAAACTCGAGGGGGTTACCAGTAGCCACTGAAGAGTTCCACTATCTACCTACTGGCTCCATCATTAGATACATACAAAGTTTCATTTCCATGAGTCTAATAAATTAATTTAATTTTAGTTTTTGATAATATGTTTATTAGGTTACTAAAACTCTCGAAAATAATATAAGAACCACAATAACAACGTTGTCACGCGTCATACTACGTCACCCCACTCTGAGACCTCGCGCCACGCACCACCCCACTATTTCTCCGAGATGACTCCTCCGCACGCACCACGCCTTGAGGGACTATAAAAACACGCTGCGAGAGTCAAGCCTCTCCCGCTTCAGACTACTCGGCAAGTTAAGTGCTCTTCATCTATCATCGCTGGAGCTACTTCCAAAGCCCCTCAAGACCTTCACGCCCTGAATTCTTTTAAATAACTGTTTTACAAGTTTAATTATAAACTAAGCGAACGTGTATAAACGTGTCTAATTCCTCTCCTCACTTTTTTTTTAATTTAAGTTAATTACGTTATAATTAAGTTAATTAAAATTTAATAAGTTAAATCATTTTTTTTAACTAAATAGTGTAACAAAAACCATAAAGATTTGTTCGTACACTAACATTCGTCACTGTACTCAATCGACACAATCCACTAATAATTAGTACATATTATTTTTTTTTTATGGTATTGGGGGCAAACGAACAGACGGGTCACCTGATGGTAAATGACTACCGCCGCCCATAGGCACCTGTAACTCAAGAGTCACAAGTACGTTGCCACCCTTTAAGGTGGGAGTAGGGGGAGGGGGGAGAGGGGAAGGACGGGAATAGGGAAGAGGGAAGGATTAGAGCCTCCGGTAACCTCACTCACGCGGCGAAACGCAATGAAATCATTGCTTCACAGCCGGTTTTCTGTGAGGCCGTGGTATCGAGCGGAGTCGAGCTGGCCCATACGTGCCGAAGCATGGCTCTCCCACGTTAATAGTAGTAATAATACATTCTACATAAAAAACACAAGTAAGTGGGTAGAATTGTTTAAAGCCAAATAAGTGGGTAGAATTGTTTAAAGCCAAATAAGTGGGTAGAATTGTTTAAAGCCAAATAAGTGGGTAGAATTGTTTAAAGCCAAATAAGTGGGTAGAATTGTTTAAAGCCAAATAAGTGGGTAGAATTGTTTAAAGCCAAATAAGTGGGTAGAATTGTTTAAAGCCAAATAAGTGGGTAGAATTGTTTAAAGCCAAATAAGTGGGTAGAATTGTTTAAAGCCAAATAAGTGGGTAGAATTGTTTAAAGCCAAACACTACTTACTATTGGTATTCGGTGACAATAAATTTCACGCTTATATTACAGACAGTAACAGATAATATGCTTATTTGATTGACTACCTTTTTTTAAATTTATTTTGATTGTGGTGGCTGGCAAATAAACAGGACTGCAGAAAATTTACATTTACCTTCGGGGGACCACGTGCAAACCACAAGGCAACTCCCTACGTTACAATGTTACAAAAATGAATATTTTATTTACTTTTACGAGCCTGGTGGTCTAGTGTTTAGTGATTCTGACTGATAATTGTGTGATGAACACGATCATTTGTTCTGTGTCTAGGTGTAATTTATATATAACATGTATGTATTTAGTAATATTTAGGTATGTTTATCAGCTGTCTGGTTACCATAGTACAGGCTCTGCCTAGTTTAGGATCAGACGGCCGCGTGTGAGTTAATATATAAAAGTTTAGCACTATATTTTTTTGCAATACAAAATACAAATCACAATTATCTGATAGCAAGTCCATTACGGACACAATTAGCAAACCTACTATCTGCTGTACATTAATAACTTGAAAAGCTAAATTTTGAAACAACAAAAAACCATAAATATGGAACTAAAAGTTTCTGATACAAATCCCATTATAGGTATTTTTGAAATGTCAGGAGTAGTAGTCAGTCAGACTAACTCAGTCGTGAAGCTAGTTGCCTGTTCTAATAAATAGATCCTGTGGAGAAGAACAGGCAAGAAACTCCAAGGACACTCTTTTTCAACATCTTTTTTACAAGTATTTGGTTACATTGCTAATACGCGCAAATTAAATGTGAGGACAATGTGACGTATTGTTCTAAACTATAAACAGTCGCGCAAACTACTACTATATGGAAGTAATAGCAGTTCGGAAAAGACCAGCCCCAACCAACGGCACTCGTTCACGAGCATGACGCACGCGCCAGCCATCGTCCACTTCAACCATATCAAAGGATAGCATACAGGAAGATACCATTTATTTACCCACAAATTGGCAACACTGACGCAGGAAAAACCGCGAAAACCAGTTATCGAAAAGGATACCAACGCATCAATCACTCACCACAGATAATTAAACATACAAAGTCAGTAACAAAACAAATATGGCGGTGGTCTTGACAATGAGAGGTTATAGACAATAGCACGACTATCTTAAAAGGTTATATCGTGTGACCTGCAGATTGCAACTGACATTGGTTTATCAAACTGATGTATTTGCGCCTCGTGGTTTGAGTCAAGCTGCCTTCGCATTTTGTACCGTCTGAACAACGTTACGTTGGGAATTTAGAATTATTATGGAAATCCCCACCAGAGGGGTATTAAAAAAAAATAGACTGTCATGGGACTGTCGACAGAAGTGAAAACGTAAACGCTTAAAACGTCACATTAGCAGGTTGGTGACATTAATTAATAAGGAGCTGAGAGAACTCAATGTTTAGATTAATGCCCTCTAGTGGATCTACGAGTATATATGTATTATTAGCGTGACGGTCACGAGTCCAGTGCGTTTTCCCCATAGCAAAAGTGCATAAAGAAGTTTTTACTTCAAAAATGAAACAATTCCTACCCGGTGTCGCTCTTCTATATTTTAAACAAAAATGCATTCTTTCTCAATCAATGTAATTATTTCGGAACTAATTATTATAATTTTTTTTTGCATAATAAATATTTAAAAACTTCAATAGAATGTGTTTATTTAACAATTTCTGGATTTCTGGGCAATAAATCGGTAATCCCCTATTGGGGATTACTGGAATAAACCCTACATTACGGCCTACACCAAAAGGTGTATAGCACTTTAAACCTTATTAGCTTGAATAACCTTATTACCTATATCTTAAGTATCTGTCAGATTTGAATAATTATTTTTGTATTAGATAAAGTATTCATTGAGGTAAATTATTAGCTATATAACATCACGCTGCGACCGTTAGACTCGGAGCAGTGACCATAAGCAGGACACTGCGGGAACGGTGTAAGTCCTACTAATATTATAACCGCGAAAGTTTGTAAGTATGGATGTATGGATGTTTGTTACTCTTTCACGCAAAAACTACTGAACCGATTGCGATTAAACTTGGTATGTAGATAGCTAGATACCTGGATTAACATATAGGCTACTTTTTATCCCGATATTCCTATGGGATCGGGACTTACGCGGGTGAAACCGCGGGGCGCTGCTAGTATGATATAAAATTCGAAAGCAAGTATACGTATGAGCTTATTCTCACCAGTGAATGTCCTATGACTTTTCACCCAAGGTCATCGACCTTAAGCGACCGACCGAATCGACGCCTTTAACACACGTGAATTTAAAAAAAGTCTAGACAACTATTTTTGTAAAATCAACATAATATACACATTTATAATTAAATTATTTTACATCTAACACAAGTAAATATGTTTATCAAAATGTGTTGATACCAAAAATAAATTTTAATTAGGTATGTATATTATTCTCATCAATTTCCTGAACGCATTACTATTATTATGTAACCTGTATTTCATATTCTACAATGTTACTGTTTATTTCAGCAGGTTAGGTCCACTCCACACTTTAGGTATGAAGCTACAAGTACGTGGTGGGCTCGACTAGTCGTGTCAATTGTTCAGTGGGCTGCCACGCGCCGGCCGGGTCGCACGTCCGTTCGGCGCTTAACATATTACATCACAATAGTAAATATTACTTTACTAAAATGAAAGCAAACGCTACGGGTACGCGGACTTATTAGGTAGGTACCTACCAAATGTAAACTTTTGTTATCTTAATTTAGGTTTCCCTATATTATTATTTATCTACAATTCACAGTAACGTATGCCGAATGCCTATTTTCTTAGCTAAAAATAAGATACTATAAGTCAAAAAAATTGTTTAGTATAAAAGCTAAAATAGTTTTAATTTAAGTTTAATATAAATAGGTGCTACTAAGTAAATGCCTAGTCTAGGTTTATTTGAAACGTCGTTTTTACACAGAAGTAGAGCAAGAGCCACATAGCTGGTAATTAAAAGTTCACATTAATTATTCTAAAATAAGCCAACCCTAACTTTGCGCGTCTTCAGAAGAGATTAGAGTTAAGGGAGGCAACCTCTAGGTGAATATAACTGTAAGTAATTCGAGCTATGCAATTTGAATTGCACTTTATTGTGTACGAGTAGGAGTCGCTATTTGTTTAAACGATATTGCAGAGTAGGTCTTCTGTACTGGTTGTTATGTATTCTGTGATTAAATGTCAAAATTGTAAATTATTTTACCACTTGTATGTAATAGTAACAAGTTGCGTCATGACGTGCTTTCGTCAAATCTTTCATTGTTTAGTTTGACAATAAAAATTGGTTCACGGACGATAATTTAACGTGTTAACGTCATAAGTAAGCCGATCGTGCCTCTCTATTGCTTGTTCCGCGCTCTCGCTTGCACGCTCGGCTCAGGCGGAACGTGACTATGAGTCATGCTTTTTCGTGCGCGCAGCCGGCGTTCATCGATTTATAACACGTTATCACGTTCAAAAAAATAACAACTAAACTTGCAGTTAGTAATTGTATTGTAATAATTTGTAGTAAAATATAATGTTAGATGTCCATTAAACATTGTATGCCAAATGGCAGGACATACCTGATTTAATTAAAACGTAAATATTTTTTGTAGCTATGATCCACAATAAGAGTCTAGAAGTTAAAAAATAATAACGAATCTATGAAAAATCTTTAATTTAATGAGAACTGTTTAATAATTTATTTTAACAATAGACAAACCCCCATTGTTTTTAATGTTATAGGAGGAGATGCTGGTCGTTGTCATTATGAGTCAGCGATCTGTAATGCGTCTTTACAAAAATAACGTCTCATTGTGGAGGTCCAATGAACTCATTAGAAGACGTATGTTTATTAAATGTTCTCAATGTTTACTCTGAAATAATACCTACTACGGTGCGTACTTTACATCCGCATACAGGCCCAATTGTTTATTTTTAACCGACTTCAAAAGAGGAGGATGTTCTCAATTCGACTGTATTTTTTTTGTGTTTGTTACCTCAGAACTTTCGACTGTGGGGTGAACCTTTTGATGATTCTTTCTTTTTCTTAATTGTCAAAATAAGCAGATAGACGGAATGTCTGCTTCTGGGGTATGTTTTGATGCTGATTCTAAGTTCTTACTTAACTAGGTTTTATCTGGCGACTTCGCTTTTTTTTATTGTGGAATAGGGGTCAAACGAGCAGACGGGTCACCTGATGGTAAGTGACTACCGCCGCCGCCGCCGCCCCGGAGTAGGGGAAGGGTGGAAGAGGGGGAAGGGAGGTGAGGGTTAGGGCCTTCGGTAACCTCACTCACTCGGTGAAAAGCACTGCAAGCATTGCTTCACAGCCGGTTTTATGTGAGGCTGTGGTATCACTCCTGTCGAGCCGGCCCATACGTGCCGAAGCATGGCTCTCCCACGCAAAATGTTAGTAAGATGACATAGTTGATCCAATCCATTATCTATTCTATGTCAGTAGGCGACGAAGCTTGTTAAGGCCGCGGTAATTGATATTTTAGCATAGATTTTAATTTAGACAAATTGCTGGACTACACTTGTTTAAATCGTAAGACCATAGTTAATTAAGTGATGTACATTTTTATAATAATAACTTCACACATCTCACACACATGCCGCGTCTGTCTGTCTGTTCGCGATAACCTGAAAAACTACTGAACGGATTTTTATGCGCTTTTCACTAGTGATTCATGAGGAAGGTTTAGGTGTATAATTTGTAACGATTTTGTGTAAATTGATTGAAATATGTTGACGATTGTTAAAGATATCTCTGCTACCCGTGCGAAGCCGGGGCGGGTTGCTAGTTATACATAAAATGCACAAAGGGCGACCTTATGGCAAGAAGCAATATCTTCCAGGCGACCTTTATATATAAGGCTAGATATGTCTATATTTAGCCTCCAGAAGAACCTCGGACCAAAGGACACATACCTATAGAACAGTCTAGACGGAGCTTACCAATGACATTGACTTTCAAAGTGCATTGAACTCTCTTTGTAATTCAGCATATTCACAACAGAGTGAAATATAACATCAGGTGCCTCGCACCCTTTGTCTGGAGTCAAGAAAATATTATGGAAAATACGGATCTCTATATATATGATTAGATAAAGATTAGACTCGCAGGACACAGGTGGTTAGTGATCCTGACTATCGAGCCAGAGGTCGTGGGTTCCATCTCCCACCCAGGACAAATAATTGTGTGATGAGCATGATCATATACTAGCCCAAATAAATGTGGTAAGAAGTTAGGAAAATGACGTTTTGATAGTATAGGACGGCTTTTACACTTCCCCACCTGATATTACAAATAAAAAAAAATAATTTTTAAAATAGGTCCATAGATAACGAAAATATAAAAAAACATACAAAAAAAAGTGTGTGTGTGCATTCACACACGGCAGAAGTGAAACTTCTAAATTAATTAACCAACGAATTTTAATACGCAAATGCACAAAAATTATACACCACGTTGACTATGACGCATTTTCTGATGGTTTCGTAGTACACAGGCGCAAAGACACGTGCTAGCATACGAAGATTATAGGAAACACTGTATATTTGTATTCTATCTCATTCTCTCGCACGCTAAATCATATTGTATTGTGTTTGTCTCTTCTTAGTGTGACTTTTTCGTTTCGTCGAATTTTCAAATCACGATTCTCAAAAGGGTTCACTTCAAAAAACTGTCAGTCGTAGGACTGCACGACAGAAGTGAAACCACTCATCTGTAGAACGTGACGGTCACGAGAGTTCAGTACTTTTTTCTCTATACCAAAAGTGCACAAGGTGCCTAAAGAAGTTTACATTTTAAAAATACATACAGCCGTAAATAGAATATCCTACTTTTTTAAAGTCGGTCAAAACTTTTGATCAACACGTTGTTCGAGCGACATTGTACAATTCTTATCTGGCTTCATTTAACAATCGTGTTAATACATACCTACTTATGAACAGACGAGGGTAACGTCGATAAAAAATAATCGCGTTCGTTGACATTTAACGTAATAATTAACGTTTTTAACCGACGAAAAAAAAGGAGGTTCTCAATTCGATTGTATATATATTTTTATAACCGACGAAAAAAAGAAGAGGTTCTCAAATCGACTTTTTTTTTAATAGTAGTATGGAAGTATCGACTTTACAAAATGTGAAGGTATGTTTCTTTTTTGTTCGTTGTTTTGTAATATTATAATATATGTACAGTTTAACGCCTGAAAAAAATATCACCGACTTCAATGCGCCTAAAATGATGATAAATGTAATAAACTGTATTCTTCATCCCTTAATTTGCCACCATAGGGGTGGAATATTTTCTTCAAATTTAATTAGGACCACCCTTGAGTACAACCAATTCAGTAAATAAGATTTATCGAAACCGGTTTACAAATGGCGTAGATATCGCGTAACATCAGAGAACATACTTCTTTTTCACCGACTTCAAAAAAAGGAGGAGGTTCTCAATTCGTTGGAATCTTTTTTATTTATGTATGTTAAACGATTATAAGAAGACGCCTGAACCAATTTGGAAAATTCTTTTTTTGCTTCCCAGGTAGTCCCATTTGAATTTTATAGCGGTTTTTGAAAAATCAACAAATGTCTAAAAATTGTATACATCGATGATATTTTCTTTTGTTCCGAAACATCGCTGTCTCATTGGAGCAGTGCGTTTAGTTGTCCTACCCATATTATATTTAAACAAAATACATCTACTTTCCACTAAAAAGCACATTGAAGTCGGTGATGCTTCCTTTTAAAGATAATTATTGAAGTCTGTTAAACAGCTTACCGTATCGATGAAGTACTAAGATAAGATAATTACAAAGACTATCAAACAATCGGCCTCTTCTTTCGATGAGATCAGTTGTGATTGAAGACTTTGAGAAAGCTATATTAAATTATGAACTAATCAAATCAAAACCATTTATTTCAATTAAACCAATTATAGGTATTTTTGAATTGTCAGGAGTAGGAGTCAGTTAGACTGTCAGTCGTGAAGCTAGTTGCCTGTTCCAATACGTAGATCTTATGGAGAAGAACAGGCAAGAAACTCCAAAGACATTCTTTTTCAAAATGTGTTTTACAACTAATACCCATTCCCTGCGTTTATGGTTACTGCTCCGCTCCTAAGCGTCGTAGCGTGATGTTACATAGCCTTACCTTCCTCAATGACTACTCTATTCAATACAAAAATATTTTTTCGAATCCGACTGATAGTTGCGTCCAGTTAAGGGATCAGTGCGTTTAAACAAAAAATAAAACTCTTCAGCTTTCACAACAGAGTAAAATGGATATAATATTTACTAAACCTTTCTCAAGGGAAACATCAACTTAGATTTAAATATCACATTTTATTATTCGTATTTAATTGTGGGCGTTCAAAACCAAACACAATAGTGGCTGGATTTATCTCTTTTGGGACATTAATTTCACATCATCTTTAAATCCAGTACAGTTTTGTCCTTTACCAAGGTAAGGTATTATGTGTCCGGATACCAAATAAAGCAACAAGGTATTATTACCTCGTGAATACTTAACACGGCACCAGAATATTCCCTTGTGGTACCCCTGTAACCAGACGGACTAACTAAGAATTTTAATTATGGATATATTAGTATTAGTTACGCTTGGCCTATCCGACCTGCAGAATTAATAAGTTGTTTGAATGATGCTTCTAATTTTTTTTATAATCTAATATGAACATCCGAGATCATAGTATAATTAACTCAGTAAAACACTTAAGCATAATCTGCTCAACCACTGTAAATATTTAACATTTTCTAACTTTGACGACAATCAAGTCTGTAAATCGTAACAAATCGCTAAGTTTTTTTATTAGTATGCTATCAAAATAATCTTGTTTTCGCACGCTTATTAAAACACACGCAATGTTTGCAAGGATCTCGTGATGGAAATCACAATATTAACGACGTTTATACAAACAACAATTATAAAACTGGTACTTTGCAAAACAGATTATCGTCTAAAGAAAGAAGTAATACAATAAATAAAAAATAATAATCATCCGTTTCGATTAACATACTCGCTCGAATGCTTTCGATTTCAAAACCAAATTGCGATTATAACGTAAACAAAGAATTACCTATTTCATCCACGGGCACCGAACTCAACGGCTCCGTCATTTTGCAACAATTCACAATCAACACTGCACTAAAACAATGGCAGAAAGGATTGTAATCTAACACAAAAACAAAAACTGAACACTTAATATCCAACTGCGTATAAATTCGAACAAAGAAAACGCACACGTCCGTCCTTCCTGACGGCCAACGCTACACTGAGACTGACTGATTAAAATTTTAAATTTAGAACGCGCGTTGGAGTGTAAACAAAGAATCGCCGGCGCATGTACTAGCTACGTACATAGGTTTATTACGATAGGTGATTGTTCCGCTGCTTCGATAATGGTTTATTTCAATCTCATGTACACAACTATAAAAACATTTGTAATATGTTGCGCGTCAATAGACTAGGTTATTTACGATTACGTATTCAGACAAATGTCTCCGAGACGATCTAGCAAAACACTTTGTTTGCGCTAAATTTATTTTCAACAGAAGTAGTCAATCGGAAGACGTTTATAAGATGAGTAAACCGGGACATAAAAGCGATAATATTTTATAAAGTACACCTTTTTGGTTACCCGACATTTGGACTGAATTGCACTGAGCGTGGTCACAGGCGGCCGTATCTTATCTTACAATATAAATATTATAGGGATTGCTAATTATATTAAACGGACATAAAATAGTGTGGCTATTATAGGCATTGCCATCTAAATAATTTTATATGATGCATCTAATTATATTCGTCTTATGGTCGACCAGTAGCGAAGGCAGCGTTCGGTATTAAATTCTTTGACACCTGTGCAAATATATTTGCACATGTAGTTTAAAATAGCATGAATAAATAAATAGCATTATCAGCAATTTAATAAGAATACATACATAAACTCAAGCCATTCGCTCTTTAGGGTAGACAGACATAACGGCCCGTCACTCGCTACATACCTAGCCTGCCATCACTTATATTACCGACGCCCGACAATCTCTTCAAAAATCCCGGACACATGTGTAAAATCGAGATTCTTTCCCGGACACCTTAACATACCTCACAAGCTTTCTCTACCAACGGACCGGTTTCGGTTTATACTTCATACCTGCCATTTCTTTATATTAGTTTAATGAGGATACCAACTCTACAAGTCATTTCTTAAAACCTATTCATCATCACATTATTATTCACTAGCTGCGCCCCGCGGTTTACCCGCGTAAGTCCCGATGCCGTGGGAATATCGGGATAAAAAGTAGCCTATGTGTTAATCCAGGTCTCCAGCTATCTACCTACCAAGTTTCATTAAAATCCATACAGTAGATTTTGCGTGAAATAGTAGCAAACATCAATACATCCTCATAAACTTGCACGTTTATAATATTAGTAGGATTATCTCTTTGAAATAAAACGCATTCACGTCAAAATTAGTGGCATTTGTACTAGAAGTTTTGTTTTTAAATCTATTGTTGATTAGGGTATGTTATTGTTTTATCCATTCCGATTGTATCCTGTCTATAATTCACAAACTACAAGTCACTGTGAAAACATTGAACCGCTGATACACAGCTGTTTTTGAAAGAATAATCTGCGCAATTCCTTAAATTCAATAAGTGATTTTTCTTTCTGTTCGGTTCTTGACACATTCCATTATCATGAGTTATGCATCCTCTACAACTCAGCATAAGCTGCAGTGTGGGTAGTTTTTGAAGTGAAAACTTCTTTAGGCACGTTTGTGCACTTTTGCTATGGGGAAAAAGCACTGAACTCGTGTCTGTCACGCTAATAATACATATATAGATCCACTAGAGGGCGCTAATCTAAACATTGAGTTCAGTCAACTCCTTATTAATTAATGTCACCAACCTGCTAATGTGACGTTTTAAGTTCGTCGTTTCGTTTAAGTTTTCACTTCGGTCGGCAGTCCCATGACTGCCTATTTTTTTTTTTATATAGTATGCAAACATGTTTGATGGTATACTTCCAGATCCAGGACTCAATGTCATTTTTACAAGCTTTTAATTAACTTGCAAAGTTTGTAGGTATGTATGTGTTCGGCACGAACCTTGGAAGCTAAATTAGAACCATTTCTCGATGTCCGATTGGGTTCAAACTTGGTGTACATATAATAATATGGTACCATGAAGATATTATAGCCTGTAGCCTTCCTCGATAAATGGGCTATTCACCACTAAAATATATATATATTTTTTATGGTATATCGCCGCCCATGGGCACCTGTAACTCAAGTCACAAGTGCGTTGCCGCCCTTTAAGGTGGGAGTAGGAGGAGAGGGGGAGGGGGAAATGACATTGAACTGTCACAAAGAGTATTCACCTTACGTCAATTGTTATTGTTTTTGTTTTAATATCATTGAGATGACAGCCATAACATTCCGTCAGTTGATAAGTTATCACAGCTATTAGTTGCGGTATATATATATTGGTAAGTAAACATATCATTGGTAACGAGTACGACTGGCCTGTTGGTCTAATGGTTAGTGACCCTGACTGGGTCGTGGGTTCGATTCCCACCAGAGTCTGGGTGTTCTTGGTGTCCGTTGTTTGTAAAGCCCCCCGCGACACAGGAGTCATTCCTAATGCGAGAGTTGTCTTTAAAAAAAAAAGAAAAAAACGATTAGTACGTTGGAAATGTTAAATCACAAAATTAATCGCACGTTACACTTCGGGCGTTAGGGGTCCTTTGTTTGGCATCGACTCGAATTTAGCTTATATAAAGTTTGATAGTTTATGTAAATACTTAAGACTTAAAAGCTTTGTTTATTTTATGATGATATAAATCTGACTTTTAAAAAGAGTGGCCATGAGTTTCTTTGCCAGTATTCTTCTCATAAGGCCCTACGCATTTTGGAAACTGGAAGTTATAGATCGACACAAACAGGCAGTAGATTTTGGTGTTTTTCACCTAATTTACCTTGACAATCCAGTACATGCTGTGGCGTCTGTTTGTGCCGATCTATGATTTTAACTCTAGCTTCAATTTAACGTTCATAAATGTCACTTAGTGTCTTAATTGAATAAAAGATTTTGAATTTGAATTTGAATTTGAATATGCTTTTTAGTTCTTTTCGTCGGTTTAATTTTTTGTTAAAAAGATTTTTATTTTATGATTTTCTTTCATCATCAGCTCAGCTATGATGTCTTCTAATCGCAAATACCTGATAAAGTAATGACAAGTAAACAGAAACACTATTCGTTATTACAATTGTCGAGGGTTTCTCTCAATTTTATCAGGATCCCATCATCAGATCCTGACTTCCTGGACATGGGACCACCCTTGAGGTATACCCTATCGAATAAAAAAAGAATAATCAAAATCGGTTCATAAATAACGGAGTGAGGGCTGATACATAAAAAAAAAATATGTATATATACGGTTGAATTGAGAACTTCCTTTTTTTCGTCGGTTAAAAAATAAATTCATTTATCAATAGAAAAGTTTATTGACTTGCAATATTTCGATTTTCATTTAAATCATGGGTGTATGGCTAAGGACACTGCGGCATGCTTAAGGATACTTCGGCATACCTGAGGATACATAGCATCGTTGCTATCAGTATAACCTATGCCGAAGGATACTGTTCTATCAGTGGGCGCCGCACATCGCGAGTTTGAAACAGATTTCGTTGGAGTTATTACAAACGCCTATGGTTTTAAAGCAAATAAGTTAGTATTGATTTGAATAAAGGCGATACGTGATCATCGTCTCGTCTCACAAATTAAGTCTCGTAATCCCACTAATATTATAAGTGTGAAAGTTTGGATGGATAGATGGATGTTTGTTACTCTTTCACGCAAAAACCACTGAACCGATTGCGATGAAACTTGGTATGTAGATAGCTGGAGACCTGGATTAACACATACTTTTTATTCCGATATTCGCACGGAATCGGGACTTACGCGGGTGAAACTGCGGGGTGCTGCTAGTCTTAAATAAATATCAACCGTATGATGACCTCGATACAAGTTATTGTCTGTCTCCAATTATTACAAAGACAGTTGATATTGTGACTCACACCAAAATATAAATTTACATACATACCTTCATACACCTCGAAGGGAAACGCAGAGGGTTTTAAACGCCCACATTTTGCTTACAATAATATGGTCTAACTCACGTAAAAAGGGCAAGGCAAGCCTTTTGCCGCCTACTGGGCGCTTTGGGAATTAAAGACGGACAAAAAAGACACAGTTTAGTTACCCCCAGACCAATGCAAAAATAGACGACCTCCAATGTTGCAGTCGTGAAGCTTTAGTCTGTGAGCTACGATTTCATGCCACTGTATCCTCAGGCATGCCGGAGTATCCTTAGCCATACACCTATGATTTAAATGAAAATCGAAATATTGCAAGTCAATAAACTTTTCTATTGATAAATGAATTAATTTTTTTTTAAATAGACTGGCCTGGTGTTATTTATCTAGTATGTTCATCAGCAGTCTGGTTACCATAGTACAGGCTCTGCCTAGTTTGGGATCAGACGGCCGTGTGTGAGATGTGTGAAGTTATTATTATTATTATATATCACCCTTGGACTAAGAGTATCAGTGTATTCATGACGTCACACGTACCTATCAGAATGACCAATTGATGTTCCTGTCCTAGTGGCCTCTTTAACTACAGGACGGACTACGGGAACGTGACTAAGGCCTTTTCCAGCTACAGCAGTCTCAGTCTCTACCTTGATCCTTTGCCCCGTCTGTAAACGAGTATAATCCCAAGGAGGGCTGGCGTCGGGTAGGCGACCGGCCATAACAGGTACCAGCCAAAAGCCTTTGCAATGTTACACATGTGGCCAACCCCAATTAAAATTGGGAAAAGATCATCAGAGCGAGACCAACTGATTTATCACACCGACTTTCACCAAACTTCTTTTTTTAACCCTCGACGCAACAAGGAGAACTTTCATAGGTTTTAACGTGGCAGAGCCATGCTTAGGCACGTATGGGCCGGCTCGACTCCGCTCGATACCACGGCCTCACAGAAAGCCGGCAGTGAAACAATACTTGCATTGCTTTTCGCCGCGTGAGTGAGGTTACCGGAGGCCCTAACCCTTCCCTCTCCCCTATTCCCGTCCTTTCCTCCCCTGTAATCCCCCTCTCCGTTATTCCCACTATCCGCCCCCTCCCCCTCTTCCCCTACTCCCACCTTAAAGGGGAGTAACGCACTTGTGACTCTTGAGTTGCAGGTGCCCATGGGCGGCGGTAGTCATTTACCATCAGGTGACCCGTCTGCTCATTTGCCCATTATAACATAAAAAAAAAGGTTAATTGTAAGTGTCTGTTATATATATAATAAATAGTTCCTAAACGGATGATCAACAATCTTCATTGATTGATGTTTTTTTAGAATCGTTATGATTTGAAAATTCGATGAAACGAAAAACTCACACTAAAAGGAGACAAATATATTCATAAATAGGATTTAGCCTGCGAGAGAATGACATAGAATACAAGTATACAGTGTTTCTTATAATTTTTGTCTTTACGCCTGCGTACTATATTCGCCTTCAGAAAATGCGTCATAGTCAACGTGTATAATTTTTGTGCATTTGTGTATTAAAATTCGTTCGTTAAATAATTTATGTTAAATTATTTAACACATCTGTGTTAATTTGACCAATAACTTTTATATAAATTATCAAAAATTAAATTTATTAACATTAGTAAATTATTTATTTGTGTTGGTTTTACTTTTTATTTCTCATTCTCTCGTGGGCCACTTTTCTGAAGTTTCACTTCTGCCGTGTGTGAATTGCATGATGAGGATGAAGGTGAGTGCAAAGCTATCATTAAGAAAATCTGTTCAGCAGTTCGAAGATCAGCTTCTATCTAATCGGAGAAGGAATTTTCAAATCAAGAGTATTTTATTTTTTTACTTGTTGGAGTGTGGAATCCATCACGGGTCATCGTCTCACGGGGGCTAACCGAGAAGTGTTATATCGGGAATCGAACCGACTAATTCTGTCACAGCACCCTACTCTCTTAACAGTACTGCGTAGTTTATTTAAACAATAAAGAACTGATTCAAGGATTTGTTTATTGGTGCATTCAGGCATAACAACGTGATATTTTTTTGTCTGTCTGTGCGATAATTCTAATATACGCTATCTGATTACATTTCCTGGGCTAGCTGCCCAGGAAATGTAACAAGATAGCGTATTGTTTTATTTAATTGATGATAATATAACGGGTGTAAGTGACGGCCTGCCGGATCTTGAAATAGTGGATTCAGATCATCCTTCTGATTCAAAAATCATTTGATTTTCTGCCGGCAATGTAACACTTTTTTTTAATTTTATATTTATTGGTAAAAAATTATTTTACAACTAGCAGCGCTCCGCGGTTTTACCCGTGTAAGTTTCGATCCCGTGGGAATATCGAGATAAAAAGTAGCCTATATGGTAATCCAGGTCTCCAGCTATCTACATACCAAGTTTCATCCAAATCGGTTCAGCAGTTTTGGCGTGAAGGAGTAACAAACATCCATACATCCATTCATCCTCACAAACTTTCACGTTTATAATATTAGTAGGATAAGTTAGGCTAATAGACATCATGTTGAAATTTTGCGAGACACATGCACCTGTCCGCCACCTGCCCGGCATCTGCCCAGACACAGTCAGTTAATAGGGTACTAACTTTTAAAATTTCGCGTTCCATGATATAATTATGTACTAGATGAAAACCCGGCTTCGCTCGGGTGAAATGTGACTCATAATACACAATCTTTTACAAAATGTAGGTAGGATATACGATAGAGATGTAAAAGATGTAATCGAAGTTACGCTAGGTAGATCAGGTAGATCAAAAGAACTTAATAAATAGTGTGTACGTGCGCATACGCAGCTATGATTTGCAGATTAGATGAGATCATTAGAGTACGTTGACTGCAATCTGATGTCATAATGAGAGAGAGAGAGAGAGAGAGAGAGAGAACTTCATAAAAGCTTGTAATATTATACTGGTTTCAGATACAGTCACGGATATTAAACTATTTCTGATTATCCGATAAGATAGATAGATTGCTAGATGCAATCTCTTCCAGGCAACCTTAGGATGGATCAAAATTATTCGGAGAGATAGTGACAGTTGGTGTTATGTTTAAAATTTTAATTATTAGTAATTTCTAATAAAAATGAAAAGTAAAAATATACAGATATTAAATATTAACGTACTTTAAATACCAATAGGCACTTATACATACATAAACCTAACTATAGTATATACTATATACATATATAATTAATATACCTTAATACAGTATACCTTAAGCGATCAGTAGTAACTACATACATACATATTAATGAATCCTAAGGTGAAAGATAGTGTTCATGAACCATTTTTTAATATAATCAATACAAATAAATGAAATTAAAGTGTCTATTTGTAATGTGAAAATAATAGGATTTTTTTTAAGCTCATAAGTTATTTGCACGATACCTATAGCTAAAAAACTTTTTTTTTTATTATTGTCTGTCTGTCTGTTTGTTTGTTCGGGCTAATCTCCGGAACGGGTGGCCCGATTTCCACTGGCTGGTGTTATAAGGAGTAACTTATTATATACTTCCGCGCAAAATATATACACGCGAGCGAAACAGCGACAGCTAGTACTAATAATAAATTTGTCACACCTCACACACGGCCAAATCCAAAATTAGGCAGAGCCTGCACTATGGGAACCAGACTGCGGATAAATATACTTATATATTACTTAATACATACATTTTATAGATAAATTACACCCAGACACAGAACAAATGATCGAGCTTATCACACAATTATTTGTCCTGGGTTGGAATCGAACACTAGACTAACAGGCCCGTCAAGGGAGAGTTTAGAGAGCAGGGGGAAATAGATTAGCAACTCACAAGTTACACAACTGTTGTTTTGAGTGTTTTATGTACGGGTTATCGTTTCCTATTCAGCCGAGCTGCCCGTGGTAATACATTTATGCTTGTGACTGTACCACAAAAACACATAGTCCATTGTCACATTTGTCACACAAGCAGAGATAAATATGGTTCAATATTGATTTTAGTCCATTTGTGGTAGATAAATAAAGACCTTGTGGATTAACATTACTGATAAAACTTTTTGTTGTCAGGCGGAGGGAATAAAATTTTGATCGGGGATCGGTAGTATGGTCAAGCCATTGTATGTCGTATTACTAAGCTTTAGAGTTGCTTTTCGTCTGTACGTACGTATCATGCTAACGAGCCAAGGCTGCAATTTTATAACTGAAAGTATAAGGCTTACGAGGGCCCACTGAAAATTTCGGGAATCAAGGAAGTGACACAACATTACTATTTAAAAATGTATTTATTGCTTTTCGAAGTATTCTCCGCGAAATTTGACACATTTTTCCATACGATGGAACCAATAATTGAAGCAACCATTCCATTCGGAAGTTGGGGTCTCCAAAATGGCCGTTTTGTAGGCGTCCACAGCTTCTTCAGGTGATGAAAATTTATTCTTTATTTTAGGGAAAGTATAGAAATCATTAGGGCTTAGGTCGGGGCTGTACGGCGGATGGTCTAATAATTCTATGTTTTCTTGCTTTAAAAACTCTTTTGTTCTGTGCGCGGTGTGAGAACTCGCATTGTCGTGATGGAGGATGATGCGGCGGTTGCAGTTCTCTTTACGGAGTTCAGAAACGACCTGTGGCAAACAAATGCTAGCAGACCATTCTGCATTAACCGTTCTTTGTCCCTGTTGTGTTGTCCCAAGAGAAATAGTCGCAACATGGCCGGTTTTGGAGACAAACGTGGCCACCACTTTTTTTGCAACACTCCGTGAACGAACAATTTTTGTTGGCTTTAACTCATTTTCGAACACCCAAACTCGTGACTGGTTTTTTGTTTCGGGTTCGTACGCGTATATCCAGGATTCGTCACCTGATACGATGTTGTATACAGCATTTGAGGATCCTGCGTGGAATCTTTCGAGAGTTCTGACGCACCAAGTAACGCGAGCCGCTTTTTGCTCTTCACAGAGCGAATGCGGTATCCATCGGGAAAACAACTTTTTTACACCTAATTGTTCATGCAAGATTATTTATATTTGACTCATGCCAATGTCTAAAGTTGCCTAAATTTCGCGGTATGTCACATGTCGATCTTCCTCAATCAGCTTACGCACAGCATCAACGTTTTCTTGGGTGACTGCAGTTTTTGGACGACCTTGACGGGGATCATCACTGAGCTTGACACGTCCACGTTGAAATTCAGCAAACAGTTTCAGTTTTGGATGGGGCTACATCACCAAATGCAGAAATCATCCGGTCAACACACTGTTTTTGCGTTAAACCACTTCGAAAGTCATACTAAATCATCGCTCTTGAATTTTCTCGAGTCAATTCCATTTTCTCAACGACTAAACAAGTTTGACAAAACCTTGTGACAAGACCGAGAATCTTTTTTTAAATAAATATTACATAAATGGTATTCGATTTTCAAAACCAAGGAGTTTTCAATTAAAAAGATTTTAATATGACAGAAACAGTGGAAATATTCCATTCCCGATACTTTTAGTGCAGCCTATGTACTAGTTATTACAATTTTATCATAACTAGAGTGAAGGGCTTCACTAACCCAAATGGAACGCTGTAACTCCCCGCTTTAGTTGTATTTTATTTACATAGCAAATAATAATAATAATAATAATAATTGTTATGACGAATAACTATCGGAAATATATCCTGAAAGATGGTACGGTGGACATCTGTCGGGCGTGCCACCGTCCCGGTGAATCTATCAGGCATATTATTTCTGGTTGTTCTCGTCTTGCCAACGGGGAATATTTGCATAGGCACAATCAAGTAGCCAGGATTGTACATCAACAACTTGCCCTTAAATACAATCTTGTGCATTCAGAGGTGCCATATTACAGGTATGTGCCCGACCCAGTTCTCGAAAATGGTCGTGCCACATTGTATTGGGATCGATCTATCATCACTGACAGAACTATTGTTGCTAATAAACCTGATTTAGTGCTGATAGACCGATTAGAGCGCCGCGCAATGATTGTCGATATCGCTGTTCCTCATGACGAGAACCTCGTGAAAGTTGAAAAAGAAAAACAAATAAAATACTTGGATTTGTCTCACGAGATTGTCGATATGTGGAATATTGATTCGGCAATCATTGTTCCGATTGTCATATCTGCACATGGATTAATAGCCAAGAGCCTCGATCAACACCTTAAGAGGCTCGCGTTAGACGGCTGGATCAAGGGACTGATGCAGAAGGCCGTTCTCCTTGACACGGCCCGTATAGTGAGGAGGTTCCTGTCTTTGGAGTCCTAACCACCGGTGTCTTGGTCCCTGTACCCGATGTCGGTGGTCTACTGTTTTTTATATTTTTAAATATATATATATTGTTTTGTACATATTTAAAAATGTAATTTATAAGTATTAAGATAAATAAAGAGGAATAATAATAATAACTCCACACATCTCACACACGGCCGTCTGATTCCAAACTAGGCAGGGCCTGTACTATGGTAACCAGACTGCTGATAAACATACTTAAATATTTCTAAATACATATATATATTATAGATAAATTACACCCAGACACAGAACAAATTATCGTGCTCATTACACAATATGATTAACATCATTGTCATTTATGTGTTGCCAACCCATCTGCCTTATATTATCAACATAAAAAGGATCCGCTAACATCGTTACCGTTTTTTGAATATAGAAAAGTAGGGTTGACACATGTTTTTTTTTTTGTATTGGTATTCGTAGAGGGCTCTGTTTCCGCATTTTAGATTCACAAAAGATCCATTATGTGTTCGGATAAGGCTGGGTAGTTGAACCAAGCTAGTTCCTTAGTTCATAAGTCTCCTGAGGCGTTCACAGGCTTGTAGGAGCGATCTCGCATATGGGTACGAGTATACGCAAAGTAAATGAATATATATTGCGGACTGGGCTGGGCCCACTGTCATAGCGTCGCCACTCTGGCGCAATACGTCTTCCCCTACAAAAAATCGCTCAATGCGGCTAAAAAAGTTTTCAGTTCAAGAGGCCAAGGAAATATATGCCCTAGAACAGGAGATCAGAATGACACCTAGTCGCCTATCATTTAAAACAAAGGTTCGTGCTCTCCTCTTCCGTGAACTGGCAGAATCAATAGAACAGTAGAAAAATATTTTTATGTATCTACTAGCTGTGCCCGCGACTTCGTCCGCATGGAATAGTGTATTTATATCGAATCAACAGCCTAAAATATAAGTTTCAAGCTTCTAGCTCTAAATAAGACGATACTTCCATACAACTTTTCATCCCCACCTTTCAATCCCTTACGTAGGGGGTTGAAAGGTGGGGATGAAAAGTTTTGTCACATTAAAAAGTAGCCTATGCCTTTTCTCAGGCTCTAGACTATCTGTGTACCAAATTTCATTAAAATCGGTTCAGAAGTTTTGGCGTGAAAGGGCGACAGACAGACAGACAGAGTTACTATCGCATTTATAATATTAAATAAGTATGGATAGTAAGGGTTATTTATATAGCTATATTTATATATTCATGCATGTATGTATGTATGTATGTATAAGCGGCGGTAGCGTAATGGCTAAGGCGTCGGACTTGCGATCAAGTGGTTGCGGGTTCGAACCCTACCCAGTGCACTACCGGCGTGAACCCACTCCTAACACAAGCAATTTAGCTTAGCTGGAGGGGTTAATAAGCATACTAGTAGTGTGTGACCCACGTTACTAGTATTCTTTAAAAAAAAAGAACCCATATATATGTAAATTTATTTCTTCTGATATTACACCCATTAGTATATTTCTTAATGCACCTACTTCATTCATTTCTACACCACCGTAAGGTGGATTGGCAGAGAACGCCTTTGGCATTAAGTCTACCTCAGTAGATATTGTGCATAAAGTATAAATAAATAAATACACATTGCTACATTTCCATTTCACGATAACCTATAACTCTCAACTTTTCATCCATTCCCCGAAGGCGTCATTTTTAGGGTATACTCGGGTCCCTTGCAAAAGACCTACTTGTGGCAGAACACGGTCTGGTTTTCATCGGTGCGATTCTGACACCACTTCATCGTTAGCCCTGGAGAAGTATGACCCAGGGTTCAAACACGAAAAAAAACTTGTCATCCACTGTGCATCACTACATATTATAAGACCCCCGCCGCGTCTGTCTGTTTGTTCACGATAAACTGAAAAAGTACTGAACGGATTTTCATGCGGTTTTCACTAATAGACAGAGTGATTCCTGAGGAAGGTTTAGGTGTATAATTTGTACCCGTGCGAAGCCGGGGCGGGTAGCTAGTCTCTGATAAACCTAATAAAGAACCACGAGCAGCAAGAAATAAAGACGATTATTGTCAGTAAGTAAGTAATTATAATTGGAAAACAATTGAGCTTTAACACTTGACCTGTTTTGTACTGATATGCAAGGATACGACCCACAATACTTTGTATTTGTATAAACTATATTAAACAATAATAAATGCGGCCAAGAACAAATTGTTTTAAACAATTAGTTCGACTTTTATGAAGGCTGGATTCAGAAAGGATAATTTTGTTACCACATGACGAAAGCAATCATCAAACCGAAATGTATTTTGAGTCAGGGTCAGGGCTTCTCAAATTACATTTCGAGAACCTCAAAGTTGCACCAGCGGTCAATTTTCAGATGCCATATAAGAAAAGTGATAAATTATTTTATGTAACTTTAGCAACCAACCAACCAAAGGAATCTGAAAATTGTCCGCTGGTCCAAGTTAGCAGGTATACATACTTTCAGAGTCTTTACTAATACTATATATTTTGTTTGTCAGAAGATAGATCTGGCGGCTCTGGGATCTTCCTCTATAAGGGCAAACACAATGATGCGAATTTTTGCCGTGCGAATGACAAGTACGAGGGATAAAACTTTGCGGCTCCATCAATAAGACAGCAATTCTCATTCCAGCTTTCTGCGATGTGCCGTCGAAAAAATTCGCATTTTTGGATGTTGACAAATGTGTGCCATATCATGCTAGATTATTATCGATGGGTAATTCACACGACGCCGCTATAAATGTTATTAACAGTGTAGATTGACCCAACGTCACACTTACTGAGCCGGTGTAAAGCAGCTAAATAAAATTGTATGTATTTCAAAGATCGGAAACGAGGAACGTGAAATTTGGAATACTAGAGCGAGCGAGCTTAAAAGTGCAGAGCTAAAATTACGTGAAAACGGCTTCCAGCAAGCTACACATGTTCAGAACAAATGTTGCCTGTCAGGTAAGGAAAGTCTATACAATGACAGCTAATTATGGTCGAAATTCGTCCGCCAGTGGATCTGAAGTTAACATGAAATCTCTCATTTTCCTTTCAAGGAAGCACGTGTATGTATCATTCGATGTGACGTCAACACCAATAGTTATTTATACTCACTACTAATTTATATATGGACGATCTAATAATAGATTTGCAGTATGACGTCGAACAAACTTTCAGAAATGAGGATGAGTATTTGTAAGGAAATGAGATCGTGTATTTATTTGCGACGCTGAAATCACTTTTCATGGCGTGCCAGATAATAATAACCAGCGACTTAATAAGCTTAAAATACTATTACAAAACCGAAAGAAACCAAAATCTTTTGACCATCTTAAGCCGTTCCTGCGAAGAAAATTGTTACTATCATTCTTAACCGGGCCCTACTTTTATATAAACTTGCGAGAGCCCTTAGACCCCCTTAATCCAGCCCAGTGGTAAAAGCCGTTCTTAGCTGAAATCTGGTACTCATAAACTACCTCCCTGTAAAATTTCATGTTCATTGCTTTGCTGACGTATCCTACCTTCCTCTCAAATTTCAGGTCTCTAGTACAAATAACCAAGGACTTTCATACAAACTTGTGAGGGCACTGAGACCTCCTAAATCTGGTCCTGTCGCAAAATCCGTCCTTAGCCAAAAACATAATCTACCTTCCCTGAGAAATTTTATCTTAATTTCTTTTAAAAAAAGTTATGACGGTAAACATGGACTGACGTGGGAGGCACTGGATGCGGAAGGTGGAGGACAGAGTGCTGTGGCGCACACTGGGAGAGACCTAGGTCTAGCAGTGGACTAGAATAAACTAGTCTTAATTAGTCTTAATTCAGCCATTTTTAACCGACTTCAAAGTGGAGGAGGTTCTCAATTCGCATGAATATTTTTTTCCTTGTGTATGTTATATGATATCATCGCCATTTGTGAACAGAGTTTAATTTTTTTTAATTGAATTGGTTGGTGTTGGTTGTTGGTAGTGGTGGTTCAGACTCAAGCTTGGTCCCAATTCAATTTGAAGAACATAATTCCAAATCTAAAGGTCGAAAATTAAGGGATGAAGAGTATTTAGGCATATTGAAGAATTAAATTGAATAATTGTTTTAAAACTTATTTTGCCAAGTTTAATATAACTATTTGCATAAATAATGCACGGGTAACATATTATAATTTTATTATTCGCTTTAGTTATCGAGTAGTGAGGTACTCGATACGAATAGTATTGAGTGTGAAACCATTATCCATACATCTATACTCTATACAAATAAATTAAATTGGAGTGTCTGTTTGTAATATTAAAATAACCACTTTTTACTAAGTGCATTTGGATGTATACACGGTACATATATTATACCAAAACAACTTTTTTAAAATTTTTGTCTGTCTGTCTGTTTGTTTCGGCTAATCTTCGGAATGGGTGGACCGATTTCCACGGGACTTTCACTGGCAGATGGCTGGTGTTATAAGGAGTAACCTAGGCTACTTTGATTTTGGAAAAAGAATTAGGGTTCCGCGCAAAATATATAAATATGTACACGCGAGCGAAGCCGCGCGGGAACTGCTAGAATTATGATAAAATTCTAAACACGCGACTTATTATTATAATTATATATAAGCAAGGCCGTATACAAGTATAGCTTCATGGTAAGCAATTACCGTCGCTTCTGAACACTTTACATGCTAACTGATATTATAAATGCAAAAGTGAGTTTGTTTGCTACGCTTTCACTCCTAAACTACTTAACTGGTCATGATGAAACTTTGCACACATCTTGTCAAGTGTACAGAAAAAAAAATCCTATGGGCCGAGGCTAGAGGTTGAAGTGGTATGTCGGAATCGAACCGAATAAAACGGTTTTCCGTGACCAGGGTATATGGCAAGGGACTCGGGTAAACCCTAGGAACTCCCCGAGAACCCCGGCAGCCCTTCCAGATTCCAGATGTCCAGCGCTCATGGATGCCGGAGATCATTCTGTGCTCTCCAGTGTCTGGTGCCTCTTCTTCGAGACGCGAAAGTACTAGTCTTCTCCGGTTCCCTTTCCACCACCTCTTAACTTCATCAGTTCCTCACAAAATGCAGCGGCGGATTCCCACTCCTCGCAGTTCCACTTACGTTTATGGTCACTAAGCGTGATGTGAAATACACAATTCTGGAGATTAGCGTGGTTAACCAAAATGATTATAGTTTAGAAAAAACACGCTTGGATGGCGAATCGAATAAAAAAAAAAAGAGTTCCTCTATCCAGCTCCTGGCTTCATCCATCGTTACTAAGACCAATCTGTTGGACTCGTCAAAACGAATCATATGAGCCCAAACTCGAGGGGTTTACTAGTAGCCACTGAAGAGTTCCACTATCCACCTCCTGACTCCATCATCAGATAAGCTCCAAGATGCCAAATTAAAGTATTGTCATCCAAACTACATATACATACAAAGTTTAATTTCGATACTACACTTAGTAGTTAAAATTGACTTTTTTTATATTAAACGAGCAGACGGGTATTTGCCATTTGTGAACCTACTTCAATTATTATGTTTTTAATTAATTGCGACGAAGAAAACATTCAACCTCTAATGATGATGATGGAAATTTATTTAAGGGATGAATAATATAACTTATTACAATATAATACACTAGCTGACCCGCGCAACTTCGTCTGCGTTTTTAAACTTTCCCCGTTTTTGCAACATTTTTCATTGATGTTCCGCTCCTATTGATCGTAGCGTGATGTTTTATAGTCTATAGTCTTCCTCGATAAATGGGCTATCCAACACTATAAGATTTTTTTAATTCGAACCAGCAGTTCCTGACATTAGCGCATTCAACCAAACAAACAAACTCTTCGGCTATATCTTATTACTTTAAACGAGCAATTCTTGTATGTATGTATTTATTTATATTTCGGGTATCTCGGAAACGGCTCTAACGATTTTGATGAAATTTAGTATACTGATACAGTTTTGCATTTTAAGTTAAACTGCATAGCTGAATTTCTCTCCCACATACTAATATAAGTATAGATAAGGTGCATAGCTGGAATAGATTGGATGCGTAATGCGAAGGACCAGGTGCTATGATACACGTTGGAAGAGGCCTATACCCAGCAGTGGACTACAATAGGCTGATTGATTGAGTTGTATCTACATAATACGTTGGTATTAGTATATGGCTCTGTTGCCGCATTTAGACTCATGGGTGGTCTATTATGCGTTCGGATAAGTTAGCTAGTTGAGCCAGCCTGGCTCTTTCCAGAAGCACAGAAGCCTAATAGGGCGTTCTCAAGCTTCTAGGAGCAACCTGGCTCCCGCGAGGATACTTCCCCGTTGTGTTGCCACTCCCTCGCACTCCAGGGTAACGTGGGCGGGTGTTTTATATTGCCTGTTAATGAGGCTTTTACGGGGTGTGAAATCGGTAGTAAACGCAAATATAGGTACTTAATACTCGCAATAATCGAACTGTAAACAGACCATTATGCTTTGAAACTCTCGTGTTTTCCGAGACATTGTTCCTTTCGAACAAATAAAATTCTCTTTCTATTGTTTTTTTGCGATTAAGGAGACGTATTTTTCTTTGTTTATTTTTTTGAATGAAAATTCTTTAGAACCGTTGTGATTTGAAAATTCGATTGAAACGAAAAAGCGAACCAATTTGTAAAGTTATTTTTTGTTTCAAAGGGTTTATATACTTCACAGATGGTCCCATTTAAATTTTATCGAAATCCGTCTAGCGGTTTCTTAAAAATCAACAAATATCTAAAAATTGTGTACATCGATGATGTTTTCGTTTGCTTTGAAACATCGCTGTCTCATTGGAGCAGTGCGTTTAGTTGTCCTACCCATATTATATTTAAACAAAATACATCTACTTTCCACTAAAAACCACATTAAAGTCGGTGATACTTTTTTTTAAAAGATAATTATATATTATGTAGACGTATGTACTAAGTTTAATTTGTGTAATTATTCAACATAATTGTTCGTTCAGAACTGATTATGTTAATATGTTGCAAGAATTTTCCCACATGATTAAGTAAACAAGTTTTGTAGACAACATGTTACCAGTAGGTCTACATGAATATTATCTGCATTTTATTAGAATACTGATTATTTAATTTTGTATACGGCTCGTGTAAACATTGTCATACAATAATTGTTAAGATCGTTTAATCGTGGGAGAGCCATGCTTCGGCTCGTATGGGCTGACTCGACAGGTGTGATACCACGGCCTCACAGAAAACCGGCAGTGAAGCAATTTGCTTTTCGCCGCGTGAGTGACGTTACCAAAGGCCCAAAACCTTCCCTACCCCCCTCTTCCAACCCTCCCCCATCTCAAAGACCAGCAACTATCCATGCGCGAAGCTCACCTTACCATCAGGTGACAAACCCGTTTGCTCGTTTGCCCCCTATAATATACTTCTGAAGACTGAAGTGAAAACTTAAACGAAACGACGAACTTAAAACGTCACATTAGCAGGTTGGTGACATTAATTAATAAGGAGCTGACAGAACTCCAATGTTGAGATTAGCGCCCTCTAGTGGATCTATATATGTATTATTAGCGTGACGTTGCGAGTTCTTGTTCTGCGCTCTCGCTTGCACGCTCGGCTCAGGCTCAGGAATGTGACAATGAGTCATGCTTTTTCGTGCGTCGGCGTTCATCGATTTGTAAGACGTTATGTCAAAAAAAAAATTACTATGTTTAGTTCAGCTGTATTCTTTATTCTCTAATTTTACACCGCTAAAGGTGGAATATTATCTACAAATGTAAACAGAACCAACCTTAAATACAACCTATTCAATTTAAAAAAATAACTATTGAAATAGTTTTACTAATGGCGAGGATATACGAGGGGTGATCAAAAAGTAATGATAAACGGATATTTCTAGTAATAATAAAATTCTAAAAAAATATTTTTTCAACTCCCTCCCTAATCCTTCACAACTTCCCTGACAAAAAATGGTATAAATAGGACGTCATTTTTAAAATATACATTCATTTGAATACTAGCAGTCGGAGTGATAACATCAAAATGGAGAAACATGAAGTGCGAAGCGTCATCAAATACCTGTGCTTGAAAAAAATGTCCACCAAAGACATTCATACTGACTTGGTGGAAACATTGGGAGACTCTGCTCCTCCATATTCTACAACTGCACGCTGGTGCAAGGAGTTTAAGATGGGAAGAACATCCACGGAAGACGAACACCGCGAAGGCCGTCCGTCCTCCTCCCTCACTGAAGAAAACGTCAAAAAAGTTCAAGATCTGGTTTTGGCAGACCGAAGAGTGACCATTCGTCATTTAGCTGAGAACACAGGCATTTCATTTGGTAGCATTCAAAGGATCTTAACTACCGAGATGAACATGAGAAAGGTCTCTGGACGTTGGGTCCCGAGAATGTTAACCGACGAACAAAAGAAGAAACGATTCGACATTTCAAGGACCAATCTTGAAATGTTCCAGGCGGATCAAGATATTTTTTTGGCTCGATTTGTGACTATGGACGAAACGTGGATTCATCATTTTGATCCCGAAACCAAACAACAGTCAATGACATGGAAAAGGCCATCTTCACCGACTCCCAAGAAATTCAAAGTTTCAAGCTCTGCCGGCAAGGTTATGGCGTCTGTTTTCTGGGATGCTGAGGGAATAATTATGGTTGAATACCTTGATAAGGGCGCTACCATAACAGGCTCCTACTATGCTGACCAAATCAAAAGATTGCGAGAGGCCATCAAGGAAAAAAGACGGGGTAAACTACGCGCAAAAGTTCTGTTCCATCAAGACAATGCACCTGCACACAAAGCTGAAGTTGCGATGGCTGCCATTCAAGAAGCTGGCTTCCAGCTGCTTGAACACCCACCCTATTCTCCAGATCTAGCCCCCAGCGACTTTTATTTGTTTCCTCGGCTCAAGGAACACCTCCGGGGCCAGAAATTTGAGGATAACGGCGAAGTGATGGCCGCTGTAGAGGCATTTTGGGAGAGTCAAGATAAAGATTTTTTTTTTAAGGGTATCGTTGGTTTAGAAAAGAGATGGACTAAATGTATTGACCTATTAGGAGACTATGTAGAAAAATAAATTTTATTTTTAAGTATATAGTTATTTTAATGTACCCATTCTCATTACTTTTGGATCACCCCTCGTACACAAACAAAAATGTACTTCAGTCGAGTGTGAATTGAGAACCTCCTAGTTTTTCAAGTCGGTTAATAAAACAAAAGAAAATCGGTCGACAGACAGAGGAGAAATATGCACTGAATTGTTTTATCTTGTCATTTTTTATGGTATAGGAGGCAAACGAGCAGACGGGTCACATGATGGTAAATGACTACCGCCGCCCATGGGCACCTGCAACTCAAGAGTCACAAGTGCGTTGCCGGCCTTTAAGGTAGAGAGAGCCAGTAAGGGGGGGGGGGGGGGGAAGGGTTAGGGCCGCCGGTAACTTCACTCTCGGGGCAAAAAGTAATTAGTATTGTTAATTGATTTTCTGTAGCATGTGTATATTTACAAGTCTCAATGTTGGTAAAATAAAAATAAAGCTATGCAATCATTGCTTCACTGACGGTTGTTTGTGGGGGGGGCCGTGGCATCACTCCGGTCGAGCCGGCCCATACGTGCCGGAGCATGGCTCTCCCACGAACAACACTTGTCTTTGCCAATTTATATAAATTTAGACACATATCACTCAACTAACTCTTACCATCTCGTTCTTTGCGAAAATAAATCACTTTCAATCAATATGACCTTCGTAGACGAAAGTCAAGGACATATTTGTGCCCTTGACCGCAGCAGACGTCGCCGTAGCCACGTAGCTGTCAGTACTACACGTCTATTGTTCTTTGTCTTTTAAGGTCAATGTGCAGAAACGTGTCTTAAAGCTCTTTGTTTTCTGAGAGTTTGTGTAAAATAAATGTTTACATTATAATTTTGAGAGTGTTTGCTTTGTGTGCATGCGGTTTATTTTGATATATCGCACTGCTATTACGAGACTGTATCAACTCAAAATAGGGTAAATTTGAGATAATAAATTTTTCATACGTAAATATCAATTCCCTACGCGTCAATAAATATAAAGTTATAATAATAATAAATTGTAATAAGCCAAATTTCTCAACAAAACCACTAAAAATAATTCATATTTTTTTTTTATTTGTTAAGACAATAGAGTATTGAGTCAAAAATTGGAAATAACTTGATAACCTGCAATCTCTTAAATAATTTATTAATACAGAAATCCCTTAATTTTATCAATAATCTATATACAGTGTTCACTTTTTATAATCTTTAACAGGAAGCGAGTAATCAGTTTTCTGTCGTTTCTGAAAAAAGCTTCATTTTGAGTTGATACACTTGTAATAGCAGTGCATTATTCCAATTTTGGTATTTCGTTGTACTCATATTTATGTATAACTAGCAACCCGTCCCGGCTTCGCACGGGTAGCAGAGACATCTTCATCAATCATCAACATATTTCAATCAATTTACACAAAATCTTAACAAATTATACACCTAAACCTTCCAAGATTTGTTAGACTCAAACTAAGCAACGCTTGTACCACGGTATAATGTATATACAGTACTCCTTGAAATAATTACCTACAGCCGGTCGGTAAACACGCGATGGGGCTACCCATAATTTCATCTACCTGCTTGAGTTATACGAATTTTGTATCCAATTATACAAACTGGCAGCCCTGGTACCGAGTGTATACCGAACTCAGGGCGTGGCGATCCTACCGTTTGTATGAAGATAATGCTGTATATACATTATACTGTACTTGTACTGTGTCTAGGCTCTAGGACACGGATATACATAATTATTAAGATTCAATTTCAATAAAAATGCATCTATTTAAAATTTATTTGACTGCCTTATTGCACAAGGTAATTTATAACAGGAAATGTTTTGCTCGAATTAATAAACTAATTAATACTTATTTACCTACATAAATGAGTCAATATATGCGCCACTTGAATCTTTTATGTACTACTAGCAGCGCCCCGCGGTTTCACCTGCGCAAGTCCCGATCACGTGGGAATATCGGGATAAAAAGTATGCCTATGCGTTAATCCAGGTCTCCAGCTATCTACATACCAAAGTTCATCGCAATCGATCCAGTGGTTTTTGCGTGAAAGAGTAAAAAACATCCATCCATCCAAACTTTCACATTTATAATATTAGTGGGATTGGGTCACCCTCGTGGTTGGAGTTTTCTTTAAAAATTTTATGCGACCACCATGGAGAAAATATCACTACATATTTAAAAACAAAGTCTTCCGCCGTGTCTGTCTGTCTGTCTGACTGTTCGCTATAAACTGGAAAACTACTAAACGGATTTTCATGCGGTTTTTACTAATAGACAGAGTGATTCATGAAGAAGGTATAGGTGTATAATTTGTACCGGTGCGAAGTCGGGGGTTGCTAGTACAGAATAAAAAAATAATCATTAAAAATCTATTTACAATTGTCAATTGTCCACAGTCTATTAATATCTCGACCAACGGAGAACCCAACAATACTAATACTATATTAACGTGGGTCACACATTACTAGTATCCTTGTGAACCCTTCCAGCTAAGCTGAATGTTTGTGTTAGGAATGGGTTCACGTGGGAATCAAATCCGCAACAAGTAGATTACGCTAATGCCGCCGACCGCCGCTTCGGTGATTTACATCTTATTAATATTATGGACGTTTACATACATATTATTCAAACATATACTAGCAGCAAAACCCGTGAAATACTCTCATAATATTGAACGACGTAGTTTTTTTTAAATATTTATCTCAAACACATCTCCAATATTACAGTACTGTTTATTTTTTATTATTATGGCAAACAAGCTCGTAACTTAAGTGTTCGAAGAGTTGGAAGAATTTTTGATAGACAAGAAAGATAAAAACATAAAAAATTAAGTAGACTGCAAGTCATGTTATTACTGACGTTTAACATGACATTTGTGCACACGCTGATCCACTAATAAACCAAAGTGCGAAAGAAAGCAGTGAACCTTTTTACTTCCAATATTTATATGTGTACGTCTTCATGCATTTGTTCGAAAAGGCCGAAATGGAAGATAACCAAAGCAAATTTAAAAGTACTTGTTAAAAAAAAAAAAAACAAATTGTGCAAGTGCACATGCACCGGTAGCAATAATCGAAATCGGTCTGTTTAAAAATGGAAGCATTCGTGACTTGCAATAATGAACCTTTTCAACACAGACACAAAATATTTATTCAAATCGCGAATTCACACTTCTGTTCGCGGCTACAGTGGTGTTCTTGGCGCGAAATTGAAACTCGACGTTACAAAATCAGCGTTCTTTAAGGTCAACGCTCTTCGAAATTTGATTTGAAAATTCATTTTGTATACAATCGCTGTCGCGTGCAGACGTCTACACGATGCTATTGTGATAAAATTTTGTCACGAATTGCAAACTGCATACAGCTGTTTAAAGTTGTAAATATTATTATATGCTTAGATGTTACGGGTGTGTTTACTTCTATAATAATAACAAGGTGAATTGCGCAGTATCTTATACATGAGTCATAGACAAAATGGTTCTTATAATCGAATACGTCATGTTTACTTAGAAGGTTGTCATTACGTTACATAACACATACATAACGGTTTAACACATACATAACAAATATCAGGTGAGTTGAAAGCAAAACGCCTATGTCATTTTCCAATAAAAAATAATAAATATTTTTTTTAGGAGAGACACGTTTGTAAGCAGCTTTGTCGATAACCCATCCATAGTTTATGCCAATGTAACGTATAACTGACTCCAAAATCCCCACAACCATTAGAAAAAGCTGATGGTCTTCGAAGGAAACTTAACAAAAATCGTTATCTATCCGTTAAGGAGCTATCATGCTACAGACAGACACACGGATACACATCACACACGTTAAACTTATAACACCCTTCCTTTTAAAAAGGGTAGGTATAGTTAAGTACACAACAAACAGAATATTGATGACAAACGGACATCCTATGACGTCTATAATAATCGATAGAGGTCGCAATTATGCACCGATTGCTTTCAAACTTGGACGACAAATCAACGGGGCAAAAATAAAGGTGAAGTTCGTAAATGGGGGACTGGGGAGCAGATTTTCAAAGAAATTAAAAAAAACACGAAAACCTCTGCTGGCCTGCTGCGGGCCCGGATTTTTTGCTTTTAAGTTCTTTTAGTCTCTTTTAGTAAAAAGATTTTTATAGTTTTTATCAAAACGTGATTCTGTCCACGTATAAAGCAAAACAATTCACGCACTTTGTCTTATCAATGCTGACTATTCAAGTGTTTGTAATACCGATAGCTAACACACGAAAGACATAGTAGAAGATTTCGGGGCACGGCAGATATCTGCTCGAAATGCAGCCGCCCGACATGAGAAAATGCACTAACAGCGTAGTTTACTTCCGCGAAAGTCATTGACTCACATAAAGTAATAACGCTTATAAATAATATGTGGATCATTGCCAAAAACGCACATGCCATAATTGACAACTACGCTTCAAACTAATTACACCGATATATTACCTGGGCAATTGTCAAAATTGCCCCTACTGGCGTAGGGGCAATTTCTTTAATGTCACCGAGTCTCATTAATCTAAGTACCACTTTTTAGCAAAATTTCGAGTACAGAGGAATGTAAAATTTAAAATAATCCATCTAATATTAAAAATGTGAAAGTTTGGATGGATGTTTGTTACTATTTCACCTGGAGACCTGAATATACGCATACGACTACTTTTTATCCCGATATTCCCACGGATCGCAACATACGCGGGTGAAACCGCGGGCAGGGCTACATCACTCGCTCGAGGTCGCGTTTTATATACCTACCAATTTAGCATCCCGTGGACGGCATAAGTGTAGGGGCGACAACGCGTAGCTGAGAGCACGCACACACGATGAACGATATTCTTCGTAATTAAAAGCAAAATGCCAAATCGAACTAATTGTACAGTGGACGTGTTTAGTTATGGGTAAATGTATTTATGTTAAATTGCGTTATTGTTAGCTGTTAGTGATCTGTTAAATGCTTTGAAAATAAGTCGCAATAATTATTTTAATTATAACTTATTTTGTCACTATAATTTAAAAAAATACTTTAGGTGTTTGTTCTTTACTCGCCATTGCCGCGTGGCTGTGTTAATAATAAATAATAGTTATCTTGTTAAGAAAAATAATAAATGTTGCTTATATATATTCTATACAATGTATTATACAAACTGTACTAAATCAGGTTTAGAGTATTTGGCCAGGGTGAATGGTGTTGTAATAAATGTAGTCTATTAAACTGTAAATAATAAACCCCTAACATCTAGGAAAGTAGACGAACTTTGTAGGTGTGGACTGCCCGCGTATTCATTGGTTTTATGCAAGGCGAACTGTCGGTTGCTTCTCTCACACAAAATGTTTGACATGGTACCTACCTATAGGATTTTCTTAAAACACGAATTAAATCAGGGCTAGGTGTCTGAAATGTAAAACATATGGAGAGCGGCACGGATAGAGGTATTTATTCGAGTAGGTAGGTAGTTATTTGTTAATTTTGACTTTTGTATAACATTACATGTTATACAAAAGAATTAAATTGGAGCACATATCATAAAAAGGGTTGCCGTTTAAAGGGCTCTCATAAGATACAAACAATCACAGGTAGCAGGCAGGTACCTATTGTCTTTAATGCTCCTGTGATTGTAGACTTTCGTTGTAATAGTAAAAATGTTCATAATGATAATACCTATGATATATTTCACCGTATGATTCTGAACATCGTTGGTTTATTATAAACCATACTCGCGTTATTATAAACTGATGAAAAAATGTGAAGTGCAACAAGAATTGCCAACTTTTTGTATGAGAAATAAAGTATATTTAAGTTGGAGAGTAAAAAACAGTATTTTAGAAAAATAAACAGTATTGTTTTTTTAAATTGAAAAACATGTTTTTGGAGCTTTTAGCACAAATCAATATCTTACTGTCATTTTTTAAATATTAAACCTCTCGCCATATTAAATCTTCATTAAAATACATGAGAAGTATTTTTTTTTTATCAAATTGATAGAAGCCCTTTTTCTGTAATCCCGCCACTTGGCATACATAACAGAAAAGCAAGCATTGAATCGTAATCAGGATATGTACATGTGTACAGCATCAACATTTTATATTACTATCGAAAGGTTTAAGAATAATAATAATAACACATCTCACACACGGCCGTCTGATCCCAGACTAAGCAGAGCCTGTACTATGGTGACCAGACTGCTGATAAACATACTTATATATTTCAAAATACATACATATTATAGATAAATTACACCCAGACACAGAACAAATGATCATGCTCATCACACAATTATTTGTCTGGGTGGGAATCGAACCCAATATTAAAAGTGAAGAATATTTTAATTACTTATAAAACTTAGGTTAGAGAAATAATTTTATTTATCATTACCTATATAAAACTCAACACCCATAAATTTGACTATCAAATAATCTATTTCATTATTTGTGTGTTTTGTACAATCTTACAAGTGTCTGGCAAAGCGGTTACACACACAGACAAAGGTAAGGTCGCGCGGTGGGCAAGGCGTTCTCAACTTTCGAAAAGCAATAATAAGATATATTTCTGGTCGCAGCTAGCGCCGGGTATTATTAATTAAATTTTGTAGGCTAATATAGCGTAGGTATTTTCACTTTTGTATGGGAGTGATGTATCTGTTACGAAGTAACTATTATGTTATCTGTGCCGCGGGGCCCTGCTAGTATTATAAATGTGAAAGTTTGGATGGATGGATGGATGGATGGATGGATGTTTATTACTCTTTCGCGCAAAAACCACTGAGCCGATTGCGATGAAACTTGGTATGTAGATAGCTGGAGACCTGGATTAACGCATAGGCTACTTTTTATCCCGATATTCTCACGGCATCGGGACTTACGCGGGTACTTGCTACAGAATTACAATGCTTTTCGTCCTTAGCTTACTTAACCGAATGCCACCAAATCGAACAAGATCTGTTTTTACCCATGCCCCTCTAGGTTGCCAGTTTTTTAATATTAATTGTACGATAGTATTTTCTTTGGCAGGAAACATAACATTAAAATTGTGTTATCATCACTACATATTATAAAACAAAGTCCCCTGCCGCGTCTGTCTGTCTATCGGTTCGCGATAAACTGAAAAACTACTAACGGAGTTTCATGCGGTTTTCACCAATAGACATATGATTCATGAGGAAGGTTTAGGTGTATAATTTGTTAAGATGTTGTGTAAATTGATTGAAATATGTTGATGATTGTTGAAGATGTCATTGCTGCCCGTGTGAAGTCGGGGCGGGTTGCTATTACAAACACTTACGTCACACGTGTAGCGTGGGAGCGTGTCAACGAAGTGTGATGTATGTATTGTATGACAAGGGGTGGGGAGCATAAGCTTCGTGACGTCGCATGTTAAAATCGGAGCCGCAATGTGGTGTTTGTTTGACTTCAACGTTCTCAATTTGTTGTGTACTTACTATACCCACTCTTTGTATGTTGTTTGTATGAATTGTAAAATTAACGCCCATAAGATCATACAAATCTCAAGTTGTTTAAAGTGGGCTGCGATTCTGATAAGCAAACAATACGCCGAGGTCATTGCTGATAAGAACATTTGACCAACGCGGTGTTGAACGTACGATACGATAAGTTCGTAAACTCTTCAAACACGAATTCTATAGTTGGTATATCCTTTTATTTACACATATACACTCACGACTGGATCCTCAAAAGGGTAGACAGAGACGTATAAAACTGCCATATTGTAGTCAACAAGTGCTTTTTAGGTCGAAACTTTTTCTAATTCTCCGAAAATTATGATTTTGGTGTCATTCGATTCGGAATGACTTGTAGAAACTTTTTGAGAAAATTGAAGGGCCGCTCGCAAAAATTGCAAAAGTTATAAACAATTAAGTGAAAAAAAAAAGGGGGTTTGGTTTTTTGCAAATATCTCGAAAACTATTTGAGATTTTAAAAATTTTAAAAAAGATTCAAAGAGAGCAGAAAATTTCCTAAAGAAAAGTCCGTACTTCCGGAACTGTAGGACCAATATTTATAATTTTCCCAGAGGGTTGAAAATATGCCCGAAAACGGGTACTCCGGCTTGCGCAAGCCACGCCCACTTTGGATATTTAATGAATAAATATTATTTTAACTTATAAAATATGAAAATTAAGAAACGAAAAAATTCAGGCACAGGATAGATCAATGAACAATAATCCGTGGTTCAAAAATTTTTATCGCGATTTTTTAATTAGTTATCCATTAGTTAATTAATTAATTAAAAGTTTAATAAAAAATATAAATAAATTAAAAAAAAAAAATACATGATTGTTTTTGTTTTTTTAAGTAGAAAAATAAAAAAAATACAGAGAGATAATTCATTTGTTTATAACAAATTGTTTATTAAATAAACAATGAAAATTTAAATAAAAATTAAATTTTTATTTTTAATATCAAAGACCAAGATAAATAATGATTTTTAAAAAAAAAACATTCCTTAATATTATTTACAAGTGATAGAAAAAAATTGTTAATTAACAAATCCATTTTTAAGCAATAAATAATTATTTTTAATTAGTTTTTTTTTTTTTAAAAGCACTTGTTGACTATTGTACCGATTTTTATTTAGTCTCATTCAAGCAAAGGTAATAATGTTCTCACCAACCGGGCACTTTGAGAATTGAAGTGGAAAATCTTGCGGAGTAATATTGGTTGACACGACGAATGTAGAGGACGAGAAAATTGTTTAGGTATTTAATCTTAATCCGAACAGCCCCTGACATCTTGCACTAAAAATTAAAAATAGACCGACTCGACGACTACAAAAGAGCTGATGATCTTGGAACGGCTGAACAGATTAGAACTAGCTACGCGGCCACTCGTTGCTCTGGCTAGGTATTTTGCTATAAAAAAAAAACAAAAGAAATCTATCCGATATTTTAAATGTGACAAAATGTGTAATTTTTGTTTTTTTTATTTTTTATTATGTATAAACGCCCGTGACGTCCCTTCTTAAGAGGCACCATCTGAAAACCAGCGCTGCAACCGTTGTTAGGTGCAGCATTATGCTGAGATGGTGACCTTTTCAGGCCCGCACTAATTGGCGTAAATCCTTTTAAATGTATAAATTTATAGTTTTTTTTATCTTCTTTCTTTGTTATTTATGTTATGAATGTTGCGGGTTGTGAATAAATATATTTTTCTTTCTTTTCTTTCTTCTTTCTTTCTTTTGTTTCAAAGGATATACGTCCCAGGTGAGGATGTATGCCCTTTGAAACAAAAAAAAATGTTTCAAAATTGGTTCAGAGCTCTTTAAATAATCGGTGAAATACGTAAAAAAAAAAGATTCCGACGAATTAAGAACCTCGTCCTTTTTGAAAGTCGGTTAAAAAAACTATTATTGTGACATTATAAACAGATAATTCAATTTTATTTATTTGTATTGATAAAGTGTTTAGTATAACGGTATGTGACTTTAGATACATGTATGTTTGAAACCCCGTTTTTATTGAGCGAAAATATCTTTATAACAAGACGAAAACATACTAAAGCAATTTCGTAACAGTTTCAGTTAAAGTCGCGTCTCAGTTGACCCCAGGGGGGTCCGGACACGTGACACCAATTGGCCAATCTTCCAATCTAACCAATCGTCGTCGAGCTCAGTACGTAGACCCCAAGTCTAAATATAGACTCAATCACTTCGTGACAAAAGAATTGCATATGAGTTTAAATTTATGGTTCTATTCATAAGGTGTCGTCCATTAATCACGTGATGTTTTTTGAGCTACTTTTTACCCCACGGGTTTTAGACTAACCCCACCTACCCCTAGCCAAAATCACGTGTATTTTTTTGTTCAACATAGTTATATTAAATATTTTCAGATTATTATAATTAAAAAATACAGAAATAATAGGGTGTTCTACGCAAAAATTAGTACACGTTATATTTAACTACACCCGGAGGGGGGGGAGGGGGGGGGTGTAGTAAAATATCACGGGTATTAATTTTGGTGATGTTTCGTGGCTTTGTCCGCACCACCCCCTTCGACGATCACGTGATTAATGGGCAGACTGCACCTTCGGACGTCGTCGGTTCGATTTCCTCTCAGTACAAAATTGTAGACAATTAAAATGTTCACAGCGTGTGTACTTCTATTGTCGCTATAACAACAAATAATAACGTACACAAAAAAAAACCGTGACTTCCTGGTACGGACCCTTCGTGTGCGAGTCCGACTCGCATGTGCTCGGTTTTATGTATGTACATATTTATTAATTTTCGTTGTCAAAAGTAGTTTACTAAAAAAAATATAATTTTACTTGACAGTAATCTACGCTATTCAAGCATAAAGCTCAATTCACACATAAAGCGGGAGCGGCTCGGGGGCGATTTATGTGTAAATTGCGTTTAAATCCTCTATCTGCTACTATCTGCTAAACAATAATTTTATCTACTTCCTTAAGTATAAGTATTAATTCTATGCACTTACATAATGTATGGCCACCTGTCAAGCAAAATATGCGTAGAAAATGTTATCTAAGTTTTAACACGTAAATACTGTTTTCGTAATATCCTCTGTTAAAATGCAAGGGTAGCTAAGCACCGTAAGGGTCCATCCATCAATTACGTAACACGAATTTCATGATTTTTGGGCCCCCTCCCCTTTCTTGTCACAGGTGGTCACATTTGTGAAACCACCCCTACCTGGTGTGACGTCACATATTATGCAATTTTACACCCAAAACTGAGAAGAGCAATTCTAAAATATTTTTTTAGTAGAAGTGTAGTAGCGTGTGTAGTCTTTCGTTTACAGGTAATGTTTTGTGTTTAATACTTTAGATTTTGACATGTGACGTCACGAAGCTTATAACCTACATCTTGACACACAATGCCACACTTCGTTGACACCCTCCCCCTTAACGTGTGACGTAATTAATGGATGGCCCCTAATAAATTTCACAGACTGCCTTTTTAAAACCCGACTTTTTGACGATCAACAGCAGTCATCATCTATCTGCCCTTTTTTAAATTTTCATTAAAGTCGGCGCAATGTGTAACATTGCAAAGGGTTTTAGCTGATTTCTTTTATGGCCAGCCGCCAGGATGACGCAAAACCAGCTTGGGAATGTAGCCGTTTTAAGATGAGAAAGAAGGAAGAAGGTAAAGTATAAAGAAAATAATGTAGGGAGAGGAGCTTAGGGATTGCCCATTAATCACGTGAGGCTCGAAAGGGGGGAGGAGGTTCGGAAAAAATCACGAAATATCACAAGGGGGTGGGGGTGTGTAGTTAGATATGGCGTGTATTATGATATAAAGATAATTATTCTGATTTTTTTTATATTTTGAACTAAAATAATACACGTAATTTTGGGTAGGGGGATGGGGTTAGTCTCAAACCTCACCACGTATCACCAGGGGGGGGGGGGGGGTAGCGGTAAAAAAGTTTTTGTGTTTAAAAAAGCTCATAGGGTAAGGGATACCGCAAGTCTCGGATGGAAAACTGGAGAACGGGACTGAGAATGCAGTAGCTTGCAGAGGCCGGGGTCGCGTACCCGAATGTCCTGCATACGTCGTCATCGTACAAAAACGACGGGTTGACAGTAACAGGAGACTACTAGGACAGGAGACTCCTAGGACAGGCTGGTATGCGTCAGCAGTGATAAGAATGAGTAAACAGGGTGTCGCTATCCACCTTCCGGCTCCATCTCACCATCGTGAATAAGCCCAATCTGTTGGATTCGTCAAAACGTATCATATGAGCCCAAACTCGAGGGGGTTACCAGTAGCCACTGAAGAGTTCCACTATCCACCTACTGGATCCATCATCAGATATATACAAAGTAGGTTAAAATTGATTTCCAAGATTTGTTTACATCGTTACTACTAATACAAAAGCGTGTTAAAAAAATTATCGTTTCGTCAGCATCAAAATTCTTGTGAAATCATCAAAATTAATCTTATCAACACATAAAGAAAGACCTTCGATTCGGTAATCTACGTGTTTACTCATAGATTACGTAGTATTTTGCGTATTTTAAATATCGCGATGTGTGACGCGCCACATTGGAGATAAAAACGTAAGAAAACAAAAATTCTCATTATCTTAGTGATACGATACGACAGTGGATAAACTGTTATTCAAACTAGACATTGACTTACGACGACTTACGACTTTGACCGAAGAGTGATTTTGTTTAAGCGCGCTAATCTCTGACACTATGATAGAGTATTCATTGAGGAAGTTTGTAGGCTATGTAACATCACGCTACGATCTTTACGAGCAAAGCAGTGACCATAAACGCAGGTAAAACTGCGTGGGGCAGCTAAATGGTCAAATCTAAGGCCTAAATGACCGTATCTTTTGATTGTGTTGACTTAGGAAACTTGATTTTTTACAGTTTCAAAGGACCGCTGACATAAGTATTTGATGTTAATTTCAACTTGATAAACACAGACAGACAGACGGACAACAAAGTGATCCTATAAGGGTTCCTTTTTTCCCTTTGAGGAAGGGAACCCTTATAAGATCACTTGTGCGTCTGTCTCGTCGTCTGTCAGGGCCAATTTACTCCGAATGTATCTGCTTGTTCGCTATAATCTGTCCATTTATTTCTTCTTCTGACAGTTGGATAAGTAGTCAATTAGATGCCGTTGTCGATGCGATTAAAAATAAATCGTGTCTTTTATTTGTTCACTAGCAGCGCCCCGCGGTTTCACCCGCGTAAGTCCCGATCCCGTGGGAATATCGGCATAAAAAGTAGCCTATATGTTAATCCAGGTCTCCAGCTATCTACATACCAAGTTTCATCGCAATCTGTTTGGTAGTTTTGGCGTGAAAGAGTAACAAACATCCATACATCCTCACAAAATTTCACGTTTATAATATTAGTAGGATTATTCAAAAACTTGAATTACAACATTTTGATGTTATTCATTAAAATACAATATCCATAGATAACTATCGATTTATTAATATGGAGTAGAAATATTTGTTCTCATTACTGTGTACAATAGAACGTAATAATTTTTATTGCGTATAATACAATAATCATTTATTTTTGAAAAAATACTATTTAAACAGTATCATAATGTCTACGAATTTTATATAAATTTTGTCTTAAACTGTAAACTTTTGTAATTTAATTTTACAAACACTGGCACAGTTACGTCAAGCAACTCAAGCGTCTGTCAATAATTATCTTTAAAAAAAAAAGTATCACCGACTTCAATGTGCTTATCAGTGGAAAGTAGATGTATTTTGTTTAAATATAATATGGGTAGGACAACTAACGCACTGCTCCAATGAGACAGCGATGTTTCGGAGCCAACGAAAACATCATCGACGTATACAATTTTTAGATATTTGTTGATGAATGAAAATTTAAATGGGACTACCTGGGAAGTATACCATCATCCTCCGCGCCTTTTCCCAACTAATTTCGGGGTCGGCTTTCAGTCTAACTACGATACGGCCGAACTTTGATATTTTACGTGAAGCGACTGCCATCAAACCTCCACAACCCGAGTACTAGGCGATATCGAAGTTCTGTAGTTAGACCAGGTAACGAATGCCACAGATATTTGTATGGCACCCGGGACCGACGGTTTAACGTGCTCTCCGAGGCACAGGTAGGTCTCAATGTGTTAAGAATGGTCACCCATCCTAGACTGACCTGGCTAGTATTACTTAACTTTGTAATATGCTAACCTACTCGGTTACCACTTAGCCACGAGCCCCTCTATCAAAATATAGCAAATATTGTAAAAACTAAAATTCCACCATCTGTGAAAGTAGTCCTAACTAATATATGCGGATAATTAGTATACAAGATATTACAACACTTTTGAACAGTGCTGTATTGCAGTCACGTACTCAAATAATTACATCTGTAAATCATAGCGTATACACAATTTTTATTACGCTCTGTTGACCTACGTGATTTAGCGAGCTGCTAGCGTAACTTCCATTACTTCTTCTATTTCTTAAGAATTTTTTCAACGCATTTTGTAAAAAAAATTCGCGAGCCAGGGAGGGTGATATTTGGAACACTTAAAGCTTATGTATAGAATAAGTGAAGAAAGCTAGTATTTTTAATAAAATGTGTTACAAATTTAAAAATTACGGGAAATAGGTTACATCTTATCGTAGGAGAGCCATGCTTTGGCACGTATGGGGCGGCTCGACCGGAGTGATACCACGGCCTAACAAAGAAGGAGTGTGTGAGGTTACCAGGGAGAAGATTTTATCTAACCCTTCCCTCTCCCCTTATTCCTCTTTTCTCCCCCTACCCGCAATCTCCCTTTTCCCTCTACTCCCATATTGAAGGCAGGCAACTCACTTATGACTCTTGAGTTGCAGGTGCCCATGGGCAGCGGTAGTCACTTGCCATCTGGTGACCCGTCTGCTCGTTTGCCCCACCATTCCATAAAAAAAAAATTACAGTAGTGTCGCGCAGAATCCACAGATGGCGTTAAAATAAAATTAATCAACTCGCGGTCATCTCTAAAAAAACTTTGTTCGCTCGTAAAATTTTCGTCTTGTCTGCCAAAAGTTGAAACAAAAAAAAATTACTGCGCGTCTACCTATACTACGGCGTAAGTGACGAAGATTGTGAAAGGTCTTAGTCGTTGTTGTCGTGAATCAGATGTTTTGTTTTCAACCTACAGCTTTGTTTACAAAGATAGTGAATAAGCCCGTCATAATACTGTTGATAAATATTAGCGGCTATGTTTACCACCTAAGAAGTGCGCATATTGATATCGGTAGTGGCGCAGAATATTCCCGCTCAATTTAAATACTTTATTCATGAATACTTATTTATATACATATTTGCATCGATCTGGGTATTTTTAAAGGACGAAAAAAAAGGAGGTTCTCAATTCGACCGTATAATATATATTTTTTTTTTATATTTTTTTTTTATGTCTGTTCAGCCCTCACTACGTTATTTATGAACCGATTTTGATTATTCTTTTTTTGTTGGATAGGGTATACCTCAAGGGTGGCCCCATGTCAAGGAAGTCAGGTTCTGATGATGGGATCCTGAAAAAATTGAGAGAAACCCTCGAAAATTGTAGGAACGAATAGTGTTTCTGTTTACTTTTCATTACTTTATCATTTTTTTTTATTTTTTTTTATCAGGTATTGCGTTTAGAAATCATTATCATTTTTCATCATCATCATCATCATGATGATTAAAAAAACCATGAAATAAAATCTTTTTAACAAAAAATTAAACAGACGAAAATAACTAAAAAGCAAAAAATAAATAAACCTTAAGTCTTAAGTATTGAGCTTATTTACATAAAGTATCTAATTTTATATAAACTTATTTTGAGTCGGCGCCAAACAACAAACTGATTAATTTTCAAAATTTTATTTGGCGCGCTCAATACTTAAGACTTAAGGTTTATTTATTTTTTGCTTTTTAGTTCTTTTCGTCGGTTTAATTTTTTGTTAAATAGATTTTATTCATATCACTAACATTAACTTTTTAACGTAAATTTCTGCCATTTATTATAATAGGCCTCTAACTACGTGTGTGTGTACAATAAAAAGCAATTGATTATAAACATGTGGTCGAGGCAAATACCATTCTTATCGCATAAAGATCAACATACAAGGACATGATGAAACACCTGCGAAACCACCGCGCACCTTGTAGAAACATTAGCTACTTGTACTAAGAGCGGAAAAGATAAGCCGCTGGCGAATGGTGAATACTGATTAAAAGGTTCCTGTATTGATATTGTGGACTCTTGTTCAGTGGCTGTACCATAAAGTAAGCCTGTGCCTGGTAGTAGACAAAGAAGAAAGGCATCTGAACAAATCATAGACAGTCAAAATATTTTTTTAAGGAATACAAAATGAACTAAGACGAATGAACAGGTGTTTGTCTCATTACTCATTACATTAAAATAACTATTGATATATAAAAGCCCAAATACAAATATTTGAAACGAAAATCTCTTCTAATATCCAAAATACTCCTTTATCGTAATAGGTAGTAATAAAAACCGTAAAATGAAATCAGTCACCATTTAAAAGTACTAGGCATACATAAATCGAAGGAGGTTGAAAGTAATCAAGAAACACTTGAACCGACAGGTATAACACGTCCATATATAGAAGTCACAATACCAATAACTTCCGTTCAAGATGGCCTGGCTTTTTACGTCCGCGGTTATTCATCGCTGTATCACGTACGCGTTGTTATAACGCAGATTAATATTAATGACCTCGAGTTCACGTAGACGCCATATTGCATATTTTGATATGTATTTTTAAAACGTAAACATACAAGTTTATTTACTGCGCCATAATTTTATCCGTAGTTTAGAAATCTTTATTTTATAAATAGCAATGTGTGTACTAGTCAGGACAACCCAAAAACTTAAAATACACGTTTCACTATGAACAAAACAAGTTTTGTTGACATTGGTGCTTTATTTATTTATGTTTTTAATGTACTTACCGCTTAGATCTTCGATGGTATTCAGCTTCCGCGTCGTCATTTTCACGTAAACAAGGTGCACAACACGATAAAGCGGTTATTTAGTAGTAATAATCACGTTAAACTTGAAAATCTTTCGCGATTGTTTTGAATTTACACAAAGAGAAGAACCTCTCCGTGCCGTCTTTGTTTTCTTTTTGTTAGCTGTTTTGATTTTGTTCCGCTGTGACAGAAGGCGTGCAAATCGCAAATGCACCTGATTGGGTTTCATTCATTTACTTCAAGCCAATGAATAGACTAAACGTCAGAATCAAAAGTTTTCATTGGTTGAGATTTTGTAAACACCAGCTGATGCTGCCAGGTGCAAAATCATTCAAGGACGTACAATCACCTTTTTTTTTACATTCTGCATTGAACAATTTAAAATAATATGTAGTATAAATTATTTAATTTTGAAAAAAAGGATATAAATGTAGATCATTCTATTGATATTTTGATTTATACTTTTTTAACAGTAGCAACAGCAGTTGCCCGGAACGCCTAGTGATGCAGATTTATTTGTTATTTGTTCTGTTAATTATTGTACATTTACATTACATAAAAAATGGAAAACATTACTATGTAAGATACAATATGAGTAATAAGATGTTTATTGATGTTAACTATTTGCACAGATAATATAATACTATACTAGTACTATTTGCTAACAATGTACACTTACTCATTTCAAATTTCATTCATTTAAAGAGATCACATTTCATTCATTCCATACATCATACATTCATCATTCATCTTTCTACAGTTTTCTGCATAATTCGTGGTGATGACGTTAGTTTGAGAAACGTTACATTTCAGCTGATTTATTAATTAAATTTATAAATATGAGTGCTAACAAAACAGGGGATGAGTATACTTCCTCTAGGGATTTTGACGATACTGAAAGCCCTAGGTAAATAGTCTTATATTACATGAATTTCGAACTATTCCAATGTTGCTGTCTGACAGCTGATTTGTATCGCGGGAAAGTTAAAAGGCGCCAAATAGTACTGGCGTTTGGCGTGGTATTTATGTGAAAATACGATATGGTATAATCAAAACCGTGCATATTTCGCAGGAAAAGAATGCGCTTAAACAATTCAAGCCGCAAAAGCTGGAGTTTAATGGACAGGAAAACCGATCACGAGGTAAGAGATAGACTATTCCCGCTTTTTTTGTATTCCTTTTTTTTTGGTTATAATTTGCAATTGCATATCAGAATACTCGGAGTATTTTTACTTAAAATACCTTTCCTACTTATCAATGCATTCAACTTACCAATTCCAACGTAAGTATAGTGTTATTTAGCTATAAATGATCGTAATTTTGGCGGGTACACACGTCGATACTGTAAGACATTTTGTCCAAAATCGTGGTGATAATTCGCTTCTATTACGTGTTTTAAACTAGGCCATAGCTAGTATTCTCGTCAATTAATCTTTACGTATTCTGAATATGCTGTAATATGCGTTTTTAGATTTTGTCATGGTATATGCACGCAGTTCATTGACCTAACAGTTTTGGTTCGTCTGCAATTATTACGGCACAATGGTCATCAGTCCCATGACCTTAGGTATTTAAAATCTATTTTGTAATAAGTTTATTGCTTAATAAATAGACAGAATCATTGATGCACCAGTTTTAAATCTTAAGCACTCCAATGTTTGATGTCTGAAAAGCATATTTTTTAATCTAATGTTGTATGATATTCTGTTGATTCTATATTCTGTGAATTCTGTCTTCATATTAGAAAATACAGTAGTGAATATTACTTTGTTTTCTGTTATGAGAACAGTAAGTATTGTAATTTCATCATAATGAGCTATTACACCATTCAGAAGAAAACTGCTCTGAATGCTCGGTTAACCCTAACTCCCCAAAGAATCCTAGTAACCCCTTCATGGTACCGACGATCTCGTAGAGTGACCCTGGCCATTTGCCATTTGTAGCAATTCAAAAAATCTTTTTTTAATTGAAATGTTTTGTACTCAAGGTTAGTTCTATTTAAATTTGAAGAAAGTATTTAGGGGTAAATGATACAGCTTTAATACAGTTTATCATGATTTAACAGTTAATTATGGTCCTGTGTTGTATGGTCAGCCCTATTGCCCACTATGGCATCTTTTCAAGACTTTCAAGAGGTTTACCTATAAAAAAGTGGTCCTGAGCCAGAGGTTGTTGGATTGATTCCCACCCGAGACAAATAGTGTGATGAGTAGATTATTCAATTATTTCTTCTGTATCTGCTCAAGGAAAATGGTTGAAGACTAAATTTTAAGAAATGTGAGCTCATATGAGCCCAAACTTGAGGGCTTTACTAGTAGCCACTGATGATAATCAGATTAGCTCCAGGATGCTATATTATAGAATTGTCAACCAAACTACATGACTGGCCTGTTGGTCTAGTGGTTAATGACCCTGACTATTAAGCCAGAGGTTGTGGGTTCGATTCCCACCCAGGACAAATAATTGTGTGATGAGCATGATAATTTGTTCTGTGTCTGGGTGTAATTTATCTATAATATGTATGTATTTAGAAATATATAAGTATGTGTATCAGCAGTCTGGTTACCATAATACAGGCTTTACCTAGTTTGGGATCAGACGGTCGTGTGTGAGATGTGTGGAGTTATTATATAAAGTTACAGTTTGATATGACAATTAGAAATCGGTTATAACTTACTCCCAACATTTATTAACATAGTTACAATTGAAGCTAATGAAAGCTTTTATTGAAACTTCGAAAAATATACTGGAAAACTATCCAAACCAACTAGATGTCATGCTTTATTTACCCAACTGCAGAACTTTTTGGAATAGGTGTAGGATCCTGGAAGACGACAGTAGTAAATGAGCCAGTTTAACTTGTAATGAGAAATATCTCCCCCTGGTAAACATTAACACACCTGCTTTTAGTTGGAAGGACTGATCATACAATCTGGAGGCACAGAAGTGCCCCTGCCAAGTCGAGGATACAAATAAAAAGTGTGTGTGTGTGCAATACACATTTTTTTTTTTTTTATTGTTCAAAATAATTCCAGATATCTAACATTATCTACATGTAAGCTACTCACTTAAACCGTAACGGTTTTTGTGACATACAGCAGAAGTGAAACATCAGAGAAGTAGCCTATGAGAGAATGAGAAATAAAATATAATAACAACATAAATAATTTACTAATGTTAATAAATTTAATTTTAGGTAATTTATACAAAAGTTATTGGTCAAATTAACACACATGTGTTTCACTTGTAACAAAAAAGAATAATCAAAATCGGTTCATAAATAATGGAGAGAGGGGCTGTACATACAAAAAAAAAATATATATATATATACGGTCGACTTGAGAACCTCCTTTTTTTTTCGTCGGTAAAATTTGTATATTCCTAATTTACATTCAATTGGAACCTGTGGTTTAATAACTATTGTAAGTCAAAATTCCTTCATTTTGTCACTTACTGAACTCACTCACCGCTCAGCCAAATGGCCAAGTAATTCTAATTCTATTTATTAATCATAATATCATGTCAAAATGTTGTTATTTAACAAATGAAGTAATCATTAACTTTTTGCGGTAGAAGAAATGCGTTACGACTCGTGAGAGTTTTTTATGTTATGTTTTTGATAGAATGAGTTTCTTGCCTGTTCTTCTTCACTGGATTTACGAATTGGAACAGGCTTCTTCACAACTGACTTAGTCTGACTGACTACTACTCCTGACAATTCAAAAATACAGAATGGTTTAATTGAAATAATGATAAATAAATGATTTTGATTTGATTTGATAAAACTATACAAAAATAAAAGTTTGCAAAGCAATAGAAAAAAACAATAACAACTGTTTAGCACTTTGTAATTTTTCTATTATTTATTGCATGCGAATTTAAAGTAGATACTTTGTTAACAGGTGCTACAAGAAATGGGGGTCAGTCTTCTTGAGCCTGATGACGGTGGTGAGCTTCTATGTGATCCCGGTACTTCAGGTCTGGTGAGTATATACTGGATATTTTTAGAATCCGGAAGGGTCGGCATCAGCCAATGAATGAAGAGAGGGTTTGGTAGGGTATTTATGCAATAAAAGTGTGACGTTTATGTGGTGAACACGGATAGATAGATAGATAGATGTACTCTTTATTGTACACAGAGCAGGTTACAATATTTTCTTATAACTAAATACTTACTAGCTAATACTATGTACAATTGGCGACCTTATCGCAGTTTGCGATCTCTTCCAGGCAACCATTGGATGGAAAGAATAATAAACATGAAAAGAGGGCTGCAGTGTACATGGAGCCTATGTAGCAATTTATAAATAATATATAAGTACTAATTACATATACTACTAACTATAAATATTAATGATTTGTAGATGGGTATGATGATTGGTACACAAATATATACATACACACACATATATACATATATGCTTAGACATATCACAAACACACATGAACAATGTATAACAAATACGTACATAATAATTACATAATAGTACCAAGTATGTCACAATTCATAGAGAGATATAGTGATCTTTCACTTGTTTTTTAAAATTTGTTAATGTTTGTGCACGTCTGATGGCTAGTGGCAGTTCATTCCACAGACGGACAGCCTTTACTGTGAAAGATTTGTCCATAAACTTTGTGGTATGTGTCGGCATTTTTAACCTAAGATTCTCAGACGACCTCAGAAACCTTGAATGCGTATTATGCAAAAATTCGAAACGTTTTTTGAGATAGTGAGGAGCGCTAGGATTGAACAGAATATTGTACAGTAGTGAAAGGATATGAGTATTCCGGCGAAGGCGTATGGGTAACCACTTGAGCTTAATCCGATATTCAGAGACGTGGTCATATTTGCGTAATCCAAAGATGAACCTGATGCAGAAATTTTGAAGTCGCTCAAGTTTTTCAAGTTGGTCCTCGGTGAGATCTAGATAGCTGGCATCTGCATAATCAAGGATAGGAAGAAGGAGTGATTCTGCGAGCGCAATCTTAGTGGCAACCGGAAGAAGGTTACGCAGTCTTCTGAGGGACCCTGCAGATGCAAAAAGTTTCCTACTAACCTCTTGTAATTGTGGACTCCAGGATAGGTCTTTGTCAATGTATATCCCAAGGTTCTTTACTGTATTTTGAAAGGGAATAAGGGCACCATCGCAGCAAATCTGGGGTTGACTTAACCAATCTATTTTTGTTCTCATCCTAGAAGAACCAACAACAATCACTTGTGTTTTCACAGGATTCATTTTTAAGCCGTGCTGCTTACTCCAAACACAGATCTGTTCTAGGTCTATGTTTATAATGCCTATAGCCGTTGACAATTCTTCTGGAGAGGCTTGAGTATAAATTTGCAAATCATCAGCATAAAGGTGGTAAGAAGAAGAAAGTTTATTGGAAATAGAGTTTATAAAAACTGCAAAGAGCAAGGGAGATAGAACGCCACCCTGTGGTACGCCAGCAGATGTAGTGCACCATGCAGAGAAGGTGTCTTCAATGCGGATGCGCTGTCGGCGACCAAACAGATAGTTACGAAACCAGTCAATCGCCGTTGGAGATATGTTAAGAGAGCACATTGTCCCAAGCAGCAGATCAAAATCAACGGTGTTGAAGGCGTTACTGAAATCCAGTAGAGCTAACACCGTCAATTTGCCATTTTCCATTCCCGACCTAATATCATCCGTGACATGAGCCAATGCCGTTGTGGTACTATGACCGGGACGAAAACCAGATTGAAGGGGATTTAAGAGGGTGTTTTTACAGAGGAAAGAGTTTACTTGGTTGTACACCAGGCGTTCAAGAGCTTTGGAGAGGAAGGGTAAGATGGATATAGGACGATAGTCAGAGAAGCTGGTAGGATTAGATTTTTTTGGTAAAGGAATGACTTGCGCTTCTTTCCATGCCACGGGAAATTTCCCACTTGATATGGAAGAATTAAATAGGTGAGTAAGAACAGGAATAATTTCGTCCAGGATTGGCAGGATCATGTCGCGACTAATATTATCACTTCCAGTTGCGCGGGAATTTATAGACACTATACTCTTCTTAACATCACAATCGGAGAATTGGCTAAAGACGAAAGCTGGATAGTCAGGAGCTGGAAGAGAGGAAAGATATTTTAGTGTGTTTTCTTTAATAGTCCTATCAAGGTTGGACGAAGCAGAGAAATGGCTATTCAGTAGGTCGAAATTTAGGTCTTTAGGGACTGTATCTTGTCGAGATTTTCCAACTCCTAGTGATCTAAGAAATCTCCATACTTTGGCTGGATCTCCATTTTCTACAGAGGAGTGAATATGTTGGCGTTGTGCATTCCTACACACCTTATTGCAGTGATTTCGCAATGTGATATACTTCTCCCAGTTGTCCGTAGTTGGGCGTCGTTTAAATTTTGTCTTGGCTGTTGCTTTTTTAGTTAGTAACATTTTAATTTCTGCTGTAAGCCAGGGTGAAGGAAGATGTTTTATTTTTATTTTGCGGATTGGAGCGTGTATGTCATAGAGTTCGGTCAAGGTTTCTGTAAATATTTGAATTTTTTTGTCTATGCAATTTGTATTATACAAAGGACTCCAATCTATGTTGCCAGCGTCCCTACAAAGGTCAACCAAATCCATGCCACGAAGATTGCGCTGTAGTAGGATTTTTGATTTTGTTTTTGGTGGTCGAATTTTATAGGATAAGAATAGGAGATCATGGTAGGAGAAAGAATCAGCTGAATATTGGCCAAGTTTTTCGACATGTTCTACGGAAGAGACAGCGAAAATGTCAAGGAGGGAAGGGGTACAGTTAGGAAAATGATGAGTGGCATTGTAAGGCAGAATAGAGAGGTTTTTAGCCTCTAAACAGGAACGGAACGAGAAGGAACGAGAGTCATTTTTGAGGAGACATGTATTAAAATCTCCTGCAAGGATAGTGTGACTGTACGAAGGGATCAATGATTCGAGAATTGTGTCTAGAGAAGAGAAAAAAGGAATACGAGATGTGGGACAATAATAAGTGCCGAGAAGGATTTTATTGTGATGAAGTTCAACTTCAATAAATAAATGTTCGCCCGCATTTTGAGGCGGCGGCTGTGTTGATATACTCAAAATAGAGAAAGGAATATGTGTTCTAAGATAAATAGCAACACCTCCACCTCCACCCTGCGCGGTCATTTCGTAGCGCAATGGTTAAAGTGGTGGCCTACGACTTTCCTTACCTCCACATCTCTCCATTTGCTACTACAAGCGTTGTGGTTTTGATATCCGCACGGTAGAAACATTTGTGTAAACATTTGTGTGTTGATTGTAATTGGGGCCTGCGAGGATACCAGCGTTGCAGAGCGATCTGTGACAATAGCTGACGCAGGTACCCTATTTGATCTTCGGTACCACCCTAGTGTTAAGACGTATGTTTATTGTGATAACGGTAGAAGATACCAATAAAATAGTTTTCTTTCTTTCTATAATTAGTTGTTATGTATTTGCGGGAGAGCCATGCTTAGGCACGTATGGGCCGGCTCGACCGGAGTGATACCACGGCCTCACAGAAAACCGGCAGTGAAGCAGTGAATTCATTGCTTTTCGCCGAGTGAGTGAGGTAACCGGAGGCCCTAACTCTTCCCCCCCCCCTCCCCTCTTCCACCCTTCCCCTACTCCCTCCTTAAACCGGGCCGGCAACGCACTTGTGACTTGAGTTGCAGGTGGCCATGGTTGGCGGTAGTCATTTACCATCAGGTGACCCGTCTGCTCTTTGGTCCCACACTTGCCGGTTTTCTGTGAAGCCGTGGTATCACTTCGGTCGAGCCGGCCCATACATGACGAAGCATGGCTCTCCCACGATAAAAAGACATGGTGGGAACGTACCCTAACGACTTATTCTTAAGTAAGCTCTAAGCTTGTGTGTTAAATTAGTAAAAATCTCATTATTACACACTCTACCCTTGTGTCCTCATAGAAGTCGATTTTATTCTACTTAAATTAAATTAAGCTGTTAACAGTCGTTCCCAAGAGCATTTATAGGCTTCGGTAACGACTTACCATTAATTAAGCCTTTTCTTGCAATTCGACTTACAATGATTAATAAACGTATCATTCATTATCATTAATCCTACTTATATTATAAAAGTGACAGTTTGTGAGGATGTATGGATGTTTGTTACTCATTCACGCAAAGACTACTAAACCGATTGCTATGAAAACTTGATATGTAGATAGCTGGAGTCTTTGATTAAGACATAGATATTCCCACGACACCGGGACTTACGCGAGTGAAACCGCGGGGCGCAGCTAGTATTTAAATAAATAAAAAACTGTATACCTACTTCATATTAATATATATATGCATGCTGTGTTAACCTTTAATTAATTGTTACACTTATGTAAGTAATACATTTGTAAATAATTGTAAGATGCAGTGTAAAAGAATTGTTGGTTAACCATACATAAAGACAATAATAATAATAACTCTACACATCTCACACACAACAAACTAGGCAGAGCCTATACTATGGTAACCAGACTGCTGATAAACATACTAAAATATTACTAAATACATACATATTATAGATAAATTACACCCAGATGCAGAACAAAAGGTCATGCACATCACACAATTATTTGTCCTATGTGGGAATCGAACCCATGACCTCTGGCTCAGCAGTCAAGATCACTAACCATTAGAACAAACAGACCAGTCATAAAAATACATTTAATGCGAGTGGACCGCTGACAAAAGCCAGTAAAAATTTATCATATTTTTGTTACAGATGCACAAATCACTCAAACGTAAACGTGACATCGAAAATGTAAATCCAAATATAAACTTAATAACGTCACCACATTCCAAGTTTAGTCCAAAGAGCCCAAGAGTGAGGACTGCCAGCCCTAATGCCGGACCATCAAGAGTAAAGAGTCCCAGGAGTGCGGAGAAACGTGAGTATCTTAAGTAAACAAAGTCAAATATCTACACTACACTTCACTTCGAAAAAACACTGAACGGATTTTCATGCGGTTTTCATTAATAGGCAGAGTGATTCATGAGGAAGGTGGTGAAGGCGAAGCTGGGGCGGGTTGCTAGTTAATTCATAAAATTAATTAAAAAATGATTGAAAACGTCTTTTTTTTGCGGTTTGCGTCAACGTAGTCAGTATCCTTTAGGAAAATCTCGTGTTTTTTCGAGCTATATTCAGATATGGCGCGCAGCGTTTAGCGCTTTTTAACTTACTGTCGGCAAAAAATTATTTAAAACTATATTTATAAATTACTACGTGAAAACTAGAGGGGGAGGGGGGTCTTGGCATATACTACGGGTGGTCACCGAGGGGGAAAGGGGTATAAAAAAATTGTAAAAAATGGGTCACGTAGTATGGGTAGATTCCCTAACGTGTGTATCTGTGCGTTTGGCTGTGGCATCATGTTTCTAAACGTATGGACCGATTTAGCTTTAGTTTTCTAGTTTGAAAGATGACTTGATCAAGAGTGTTCTTAGCCACCATCATCTATTTTTTACTTATTGAAAGGATTTTTGAGTCTGAGATTTGTGTTGTTATTTCCAGAGCCTCTCCAACCATCTGATCAACAGTATCTAGAGACAACCCTATTGTTCAATGATTACTTAATAGACGAGGAGACACCCCTGGGTCAGTCGATCAGCGCGCAATACCTACCGCCAGCACCCAGTACTGCGAAGAAACAGCAGGAACATACGCGTGAGTTTAAACAACTAATATTTACTGCCCACATTGCAAACGAGCAGACGGATCACCTGATGGTAAGTGATTACCGCCACCTATAGACACCTGCAACTCAAAAGTTAAAATCAAATTCATGTATTTCAACTAAACCATTATGGGTATTTTTGAATTGTCAGGAGTAGTAGTCAGTCAGACTAAGTCAGTCGTGCAGCCTGTTCCAATTCACGAGCATGATACACGCGCCAGCCATCGTCCACTTCAACCATATGATATCAAAGGGAGTCGAACGACCCGACACGCATAGTCACAAATGCGTTGCCGGCCTTTATGGCGGAAGTAAGGGGAGGGGGTAAGGATGGTTACACATAACACAAGCATTGCTTCACTGCCGGTTTTCTGTGTGGCCATGGTATCACTCCGGTCGAGCCAGCCCCTACGTGCCTCTCCAAAGATAATGAAAGATGCAAATGAAGACAGACGTATTTTGCATCTCAGTATCATCCATTCAACTACAAATATGGGTCACTTGCTTGTGGACTTCCACATAAAGCAAAAACTTACTTCAACACCATCTAGCGCAGACAGGCTGAACTATCTAGTAACTACTGAAAGCATCTACATCGCGCAATGAAAGTTCTTGCACCGATTTGTATGTATACAAGCTCCCAACATCAACATTACCCTCACCTGGCCGGAGGAACCTCCCCTTGTCTTGTAAGGACACAACACCAGCCTCTCCAAAAGCTTTATTTTTGATGAAAGGTACCCATCATGTCCTTTTCCGTTGGCAGAATTTCATTATGATCGGTCTAGAGGACTTGGACTTCCTGACAATGACAATTCCTGAAGTTTTGCACAATGTGTGCAGTTTGGTCCAATTTGAGAGATAGGAGTTTTTTTCACAGTACCGTGTGGCTGAGCAGCTAGTATTAATATAGACGTCACACAGCGCATTTTAACCGCTCACACGACAGTATCCCACCCACCAGCTGTCTTTTTTTTCGTATGGAAACCCCCTCGGGCCGTCAACCCACCGGGGTTTTTGGTGGGGTGGTGTGTGGAATCGAACCGACTAAAACCACACGGTGTGCCGTACTGCGCCTGAAATAGGAGGGATCCGGGAACAGCTTTTATTAAGACATCCGGACCCGCTAGCTGTCTGCCCAAATGCTGTAGTTCCTAATTTTTATTTAATTTGAAATAACTCTTACTTCCAGCTTTAGGTTTACAAGAGGAATTAATAATAAGCCGTCGCCATAAGCCGGAGCCGATGGGAACGGACTCCTTCAACATTTTATCAGACGAGATGATCCTCAGCGTGTTCCGGTGGCTACCTAAACGGACTTTAGCGCATTGTATGCTTGTTTGTAAAAGGTATGTTGGGATCAATTTTTTATCGATACGATACACTCGAGAGCAATTAATCCGGGTCACTCACAAAAGATATCTGAAAATTTTTAAAGCTAAGAATGTTATCTTAGTGCAATAGAAGAGATCGCAGAAGTCTCTACTTTTAGTTTGTAAGAAATTGTGTTTAATAGACATTTAAATACTCCTCATTTCTTTTGTCAATACATACACATTATATGTACACAAACACACCCATACCGATTCCCATAGACAGACATATTCGGTATAGGTAGAGAATGCCCTAGGCATTAAGTCCGCCTTTGTACAAATGTGCATAAAGTTTTAAATAAACAAATATTCATACATAGGTACTGTTACGAAAGTCTAACCCGCTGCCGCCATCTATTGTCAAGTAGAGGATGTTATAAAGGGTTACGATTACCTAAATTGCACGCCATCTTTTGACATTGAAGAGAACTAATAGTATATTATAGAACGTCCCATATTATATTAGAAAATTCCAGAGTAGTTTCGATTTTTCGGATAATATCACGATCAGAGAGGTCGAAATAACGTTCCAGGTTTATAAGACGGTAAATTGCGGTATGAATTAAGTTATAGTTGAGCGATCCGCGAGTGAATAGTGAAGTGCAAAGTTTAAGTGATAATTTAAATAGTGAGAATTAATTATAATTGTATTAGTTGTTTCCTATTTTGGTAATAAACTCAGTTTGTAACAGTACCAATGTTGCTCGCCTATCCGTAACAATCCTCAAATATGACTAGATCGTGTACAAATATTGTTTTTTTTTTTAAAGATGGCACAGACTGGCATATGACGAGACCTTGTGGCAGCGGTTGGACCTGGGTAGCAAGACCTTGGCTAAAGATGCCATAGGAAGGATTCTTGCTAGGAAACCTGTCATTGTAAGACTGGCTAGCTCTGAGGTAGGTGTTAAAAGATATTTACATATGTACATATAAGTAATCACGTCTGTATTGTGTCAGAGGCGTATTTAACATTAACATTTTGCCAATTATAATTTTGTACAATTCAAGGGGCCATCCATAAATTACGTCACACGAATTTCATGATTTTTGGACCTCCCCGACCTTGTCACAGGTGTTCACATTTGTGGACCCCATCCCTGAACTGAAAAGAGCAGTTCTAAAACTATTATTTTTTTAGAAAAAGTGTAGTAGCGTTGGTATGTAGTCTTTCGTTTACAGGTAATGTTTTGTGTTTAATACTTTGGATTTCGACAAGTGACGTCGCCCACCCATTGTCACACAATGTCACACTTTATTGACCCCCTCCACCTCCCTTAACTTGTGACGTAATTTATGGATGGCCCCGAAGAGGCAAATTTATTGCCTTTAACTGGACACTTTGCGAGTTATAGATGAGAATTGGGAGTATATTGAAAAATATAGGTAGGTAAGAAGGAAGACCTAGTCCTTAGGCCTTCTGTACCCCTGACAACAAGTTTCTGTAGGCTAAAACTCCATGATGAACGGATGAGTAGTTAAGGCGTGGAAACGTAACAAACAAACTTACAATAAACTTATTTATAATATTAGTTAGGATTTTCTTTCAAACAGAATGAGATGTTATGAGACAGTAACGCGACCGAAGCAGTAACTAGCGGGCTGTAACTAGTATTAGTACACAATCATTTCCAACATAGTGTTCGGAGCCGGTTTTCGGGATTAGAAAGATACACCGATTTATAACAAAATAGACACAATTTATTTAAATAGTTAGCAAAAAACACAATTATAACAAGTCACAGATAAAATTCTCACTATTTACACTCACTATTCATTATACTTCGCACTTGTTACTCGCAGTATCGTTCAACTAGAACTGAAAATTTACACCGCCGTGCAACGGCCTTATATAATTCGAAAAACTTCTAGAACTCAGTTGAACATTCTTATTGATAGACTATTAGTTCAGTTTTTCGTCAACAGATGCTGTGATTCTCAATTTAGGTAATGTATTACTTCTTTTACTCGTCAATAGATGGCGCCCGCGGGTCAATTTAGGCTTACATAACAATCGAATTGAATAAACTCTTCTCTTTCAGATAGGAGAATGGCATCCCTCCGCGTTACCGGAGCCCTCCCGCATCCAGTACTTAGACCTCAGCATGTCCTCCGTAGACCAAATAACGTTAAACAATCTTCTCCACGCGTGTCCACATTTAAGCAAGCTCAGTGTGGAGAGCGTCCAATTAGCTGATACCACTTGTGATTTAATTGGTTAGTATCTACAGGGTGTTACAGTCAAATGTGGTCATATTTTAGGGTCGTATACATGGGGTCTACCCCGTGAATGACGTAAAGGGATTTTTAATATAGAAATCTGAGATTTTATACTTGAAAATTGACCATTAAAGCTAATATTTCGTATGACAGAGGTTTTACATGCATGATGTTAATGAAATGTCCAGATGTTTCTGAAAATGTTTGCATAATTTTTTTATCGAGGAGTGAAGTGACTTGTCGCGTCAAATTCGTAAGTCGCGCGTAGGTCGCTTCGCCCTTTGACTTCGGACCCCTGTCGGGTTTGAAACAAGTCAGGTGTCCCACACATGAGTACATTTCAATATCTAGAATAATAAAAACGATTGATTTCTTAAATTTACTTTTCTATTTTTTTAGGTAAATGCAACAAATTAGAAACTTTAAACCTAACAATGGCGCAGGGTATAACTGCTCAAGGCCTGTCGTCAATATTAACAGGATGTGCTGGGTAAGAATGACAGAACTCAATCCCGCAATGCAACTTATACCCTAACGTTATTTCATAGAGTTCGTAACATTTCCCGAAAACTGAAAACCAGTCTGGAATATTCTAATATAATGTTGGACATTCTATAAATAGGCTACTAGTTCCGCTCAATGTCAAAAGATGGCGTGCATCTCAACGTAGCAGCTTTCCTATACTCGACAATAGATGGCGCCCTCGGGTTAAACTTTTGCAACAATATTAAGTACTAGTAGCGCCCCGCGGTTTCACCCGCGTAAGTTCCGATCCTGTGGGAATATTGGGATAAAGAGTAGCCTATATGTTAATCCAGGTCTCCAGCTATCTACATACCAAGTTTCATCGCAATCGGTTCAGTAGTTTTGGCGTGAAAGAGTAACAAACACACTTTCACATTTATAATATTAGTGGGATTTCAACATTAATGTGTATTATGTGTTGCAGGCTACAATCTCTGAACATATCGTGGTGTAACTTAGACGAGGCGTCATTGAACGTGCTGGTGGACAAATTACCGCAGAAACTGCAGCGGCTGAATGTGAGCGGAGCTAGAATTATGACTGATGCTGGTGAGTATATACACCATTAATTAACACCTCGAGTTGGGGGTCGTCCATTAATCACGTCATGTTTTTTTAGCATGATACGTGGTGAGGTTTTAGACTAACCCCACCCCCAAGAATCAATTGTATATTTTTGTACAAAGTATCTTGAAAAAAATCATAATATATATTATTTTTTAATAAAGATATAATCTAATGCTGGAAAATTAAGCACCGTGATAAAAATCCCCTAACAGACATTACGGTTGAAGATTGTTTCTGACTGGCATTAAAATTATGTAGGAAAGGTGTAATCAGGTGAAAATCACAGACTTACTGGCGACTGACAAGCGGCCGACGGGCAAATCATGCCTGGCAACTGCGAGTCACGGTCATTCGTCGCTTTTCGGTTTAGAAACCGCGCGTTCAACGAAAACATAAATACATGTGATATCTTATTTAACCCCTCCCCCTTCCGCCTTATGATATTCTGTGATTTTATCTGAACCCCTCCCTCCTTAACAGCTTCACGTGATTATTGGACGACCCCTAGCTGGGTCAGATAGCAAAAGCCAAAAGACCTATTGAGCGGCCAATCTTAAGATTCAAAGATTCTTGCAAACTGTTCATGAACTTATGAGACCGACATTACTGCTGGAGTCCCTGAACACAACGAAGACTGGCTGGTCAACCTCAAGCAGAAGAGACTTCGGCGTGCTTTGCCACGTACCTGCCTGTAGACTCACCATTTACTTCCAATCGTTGATGCCAAAAACTGCTGTCGTAAGACAACAGTCACCAAAAGAGATGCAACAAACATCTTTTTAGGGTTCCATTCCTCAAAACGAAAAAGTATCCTTTGTAGGATCACTGTATTGTCTGTCAAGACCCTTTTTCTCAGGAACCCGTGGAGGCACCAAATTGAAATTAATATCAAATAATTATGTTGGGTTCCCTTGAAGCTGTAAAAAAATCAAGCTTCTAAGTCAACGCAATCAAAAGATACGGCCATTAAGAGATTTTAACAAATTTGAACCTAAAATGCCTAACTATAGGAGGTTTTCAAGATATAGTTCCGACTGCCCCGCACTCTGCTCAGATGAAGCTGTTTTCTTGCGAATAATCGCTTGGAAGCTGTCTACGCGCCCGGGCAAAGATCTCCGAGGCGCTACAGAATCGAGGTAGTCGCAACAACATCCTGAAAGTATTATTATATTGAACGCGCAGGACATCTGAGGCTCTTGTGTTGCAATTGACTCATAGGTTGCCGGTGTAAGAACTTTGAAAATATGCCTTGAACAAGATATTCTTTACTTGGTCACTGTAACAGGCTAATCTTGCCAACATGCTACCTCTAACTGCAATTACCCTACGCTCTCTCTCGATGTCTACATCATCCTTAAGGTTGTCGGTATGAAAATGCCGGCCCAGAAGACCATGTATTCACTCTTACTTACATTATACACAAGTCCATGTGGAGCAGAATAAGTTTCACATATTTTGAGTAGTTCACTGATTGCCCCAGCAATCGGCAGCAACACCATGTCATCCGCGTAGTTTATATTATCAACGCCCACTCCATTTACTCAAGATCCCATTCATGCCACTGAACTCACTGATGAGACCATCTACGTTCAAATTGAAAAGCCTGGGATATGTTAATCTACCCAATCTCATTCCGCACTCCAATCTGTACGTCTCAGAAGTAATTATTTAGTAAAGGTTTTGAAAAAAAATTATCATCAAGTGTAGTTTTTTCATAACCATAATTTGTTACATAATAAGCCATCCGGTTTTACAAGGGGTCGCTCTACGACTGACGCCGGTGTTGAGCTCGTGGAAAGGATACCTAGGTCGTCACGGACAGATGCCTTGTACCTTTTTGATTCATCAAAGGCTTTTGATTGTGTTGTTCATGAAACTCTAATCAGGAAATTATATCACTAGGGGATCAAAGACACGGCGCTGGATCTTTATACTTCTTCTATAAGTAACAGCATTCAGAAAGTAGATATTAATAGCAAGTTGTCTTCAGGGTCAGTGGTGAAAATGGGAGTTCCACAGGGTTCTGTACTCGGGCCATGTTTGTTCTTATTCTATATTGATGACTTATTTCATCTTGTTAAAAACACGAAATAGTGTTGTTTGCAGATGATACTTCCCTCTTATTTAGCATAAAACGTATGATTACAAACTTTGACTATGTAAACGCTATTTCGAAAGTGCTTCTCTGGTTTAACGTTAACAACGTATTTCTCAATACTAAATGTATATGTTTCGCTACTCCAAACGTTAAACATGTGAAACCACTGGTAGATACCACTAAGTTCTTAGGCATTACACTTGATTCTAAGCTTCAGTGGGGCCCACGTCTTGATAACTTATCGAATCGATAAGCTAGAAAAATTCGACTTTCGCAGACATGGCTTGTCAAATCGGCAAAGTTTTTAACGATATGGCGGGTATTAGACAGGCAAATCATGAAATGCCGGCGAATCATGACATGCCCAGGCAGATCTCGATCCGCCTACGACATATACACAACAAACAGTTTCAGAGTTTATTGATTACAAACAAACAAAATTTTTCTTTTTCTTCGCAGTAGTGGAAGACTTATGCTCCCGTTGCCCAAGGCTGGTGGAGCTGGACATCTCGGACTGCGGGCGGCTCACGGCGCGCTGTGCGCCGGCGCTGGGGACCCTGCAGCGGCTCGAGCACCTCGCCACCAGCCGCTGCTACATGCTGCCGCCACACGCTCTGTAGTTAGTACTTACAGTTACTTATATGTACATATAGACCCTGCAGCGGCTCGAGCACCTCGCCACCAGCCGCTGCTACATGCTGCCGCCACACGCTCTGTAGTTAGTACTTACGTGTACTTCGTGTCCTTTCAAAAGTTACTTATCAGATTTATACCGATTTTATGTTCTGAAACATTGTACATATGTAAAATTATCTGTCCCCTGGCTTTATTTTTAAGAAAATATTTTTTTGTTAAAATTATTGGGCTTCATTTTCTAAGCGAGCGAAATGTACAGTTACTGGCTTTTTAAGAGTTGTATAGTAGCTACCACGGACTGATACATATATATTTTGTTAATCCCTTCATACTGTATATAGAAGCATACACATATTTACACTAATCGAGAAATGAACTTACGACCATCGAATTACCACTCCACAGAGGCCATAAAAAATATATAGTTTCTTTTAATAACTCTTTTCACGACGGTCATCACACAATTATACGTTCTAGTTGAGCATCGAACCCACGCCCCTATCTCAGCAGTCTGAATAACTAACCACGAGACCAGCAGTCCTTATGTCGACACTATATTAAGAAATGCTAATAAATAATAACTTGGAACATCTCACACACGGCCGTCTGATCCCAAACTAGGCAGAGCCTGTACTAAGGTAACCAGTCTGCTGATAAACATACTTATATATTTCTAAATACATACATATTATAGATAAATGAATGTATATTTGTCTGTACAGCAAGCTGGGCAGCACTCCGTCCCTCCAGTACTTAGACGTGTGGGGCATGCTACAAACCCAAGCCCTCTCCGCACTCCGAACCGCACTACCTCACGTCCAACTCAACCAGTTCATGTTCAGGTAACTAAACCTCTTATATTATAAGCTAGCCTTTGCTATCGGCTTCGTTCACATTCGAGATTTTATTAACTTCATATGGGGCGGCTCGACCAGAGCTATACCACGGCCTCACAGAAAACCGGCGTGAAGCAATGCTTGTGTTGTGTTTCGCCGAGTGAATGAAGTTACCGAAGTCCCTAACCCCCCTCCCTCTCTTCCCTTAAAGGCCGTTACAATTTTTAAATATATTAATAGAATTTTAGTTTCTGGATTTTTGAAATTCGATTATAAAATTTAGTCATTAATAAGTATAAATAATATAAAAAATAAACTATAATTATTGTCATGTTATTTTTAAGTCGTTGCCTTCTTTTGTTAATTCACGATTCCTTCTCTTCTCGAACTAACTCTTTTTGCATTCAAAATTGATTAAACCATTTCAATAAACACTTTGAAGATAACATACACTATTTATGTACTTTATATGACAGTTCTATAATTTGACATCTTGGAGCTGGTCTCATGATGAAGCCGAGAGGAGATTAGTGTACTGTTTAGTTGCTACTGGTAAACCCTATATACAAATACAAAATTAAATTTTAATACGATACTTCCAAAGTTGATTTACATAGATAGATAGATAAAACATTCTTTATTGTACACCACAGTTGAACAGAAATTAAATATAATTAGTTAGTTTATACTGATCTCCGGCCTCCATGAGCGCTGGCCTGGGGGTAACGGGTCGGGCTGACCGTTACCCTTGCAGAAGCAGGCCCAAGACGGTGGCGCGACGTGTTCCACGCGCACCTCTCTAATCTGGAGTGGGGTAAGGCCCCCCGTACTCCATGGTGTGGTCGCCTGCTGAAGGCAACCAAGGTCTGCAGGGGTTCCCGGAGGACTCCTTCCTAGGGTATACCCGGGTCCTCCTGCAATAGACCTCCTTGTGACGGAACACCGTGTGGTTTTAGTCGGTTCGATTCCGACATACCATCTTACCGTTAGCTCCGGTGAGGTGATGACCCGTGGGGGTTTCCACACGATAAAAAAAAAAAAAATACTAAGCGGCAAGTACAATGGGCGGTCTTATCGCTAATAGCGATGTCTTCCAGACAACCTGTGTATGGAAACAACAGAGGAAAATAATCGGTAGCTGGTGGCGTACCAAAAATATTTAGAACTGGAACAATGAAATAATAAATATAGTATCTAAGTAAAGCGAATGATATTATCTGGGAGGTGAAAATGGGATGAATAGGAATACGTGAAGTATCTACACATACATACATATATATATATATATATATATTGTAACGCGTGGAGTACTTCTTCTAATTCAACTGCGGCGTGCTCCACCACGTATAAAGCTTGGGGCTTTATGGTATCCGGGTTCGATAGGTACTAGCTAGAGGAGGAAAATTAAAAGAGCAGGCAAACGCACTATGCGATATAATCAGGATCAGATTATTCGTGTAACAATTATAACTTCACACAAATTAATTATAAATAATACTTCTTGAATTATTCTGTGCACATTGCCCGTAAGTCGTCAAGACAGTCTTCTGTCCTCCCCGCAACTCTCTTGTCTTCAACATTTATTCTTCATAAAATATTTCGAACGTGTTCTAAATTCGAGTTTGGTGCCACCAGTCCATGCCTCTTGCGTAGTAAAGGGTTATTCTTCCAATCGAAGGAGTATGCAAGCTGTGCGAGAGGTCTCGTCACTACAATATATATATATATATATATACACACATATATAGCGAAATAACTATAATAATTAGTAAGTAAGTAGTTAAAAGTCAAGCTACTAAGAACTTGTTGTAATTAAAGCATGTTGTTTTAGTGCTATAGCAAGACCAACAGTGGGACCTCGAAGAACATCAATATGGGGACTTCGTACGAGAGACTGATATTATAAAAATAAATTATTTTATACTACTATACACCTAAAACATCTGTAAATTATATACATGTCGCTATCGTCAATTTATTTGTAACTATAAACAATAAGAGTAATCACCCCTCTTTAAAATACATTATCTTATTTGGGGGGCAAAGAAAAAGTGTCCAGTTGATAGCAATAAATAATAGTTCAAGAAGTGACCGCAATGGCGCTAGTGTAGAGGGTACAAAATTGATATGAAGTTAGCAGTTTTATAAACGGAGTGAAGTGCGCTGATAGTCGAGTGCAATTTTAAGGTTATATATAGGAACCCAGCTATAGTGAATGGATTTTTTTTTTTAATTTCTAATCATAAACTCGTCTCGTCTAATATGTATCTGTGGAATAGATAAATTCTAGTTGGCATAAACAAATTCTAGGATTTAAAAAAAACTTTTGTCATTGATTTTAACGAAAGTAATAAGGAAGATATGTTTATTGTATTTTTTTTTTAAATAACTCATCATCTGATTATACATTTAAAATCTTAATTATTTGTTTTATTATTGGTCAAATTTGCATCGTTCCTTAAATATTAATTTTGCCAAATTGAAGTTATAGACAGGTTCAGCTAGTGTTTTAATAATATTTTTATTAAAATGGTTAAAAAAAAAGTTAAAACAAATCACCTAGTTTTACACCCAATCTCTTTAATGAGGGTCAACAAAAACAAAAAAGTTCGATGTAGGCAACCCTATGCTAGAAGATACAGAACACCATCAAATTTTGTTCATCATTTATTTGAAATTACTTAATATTTTGAAGAAAAAAGCTTAAAAGAGTGATTGAATAGGACAGAAATAGGGTTGCTGAAATTTTTTTTCATTAGTATTTTTTTTCGGAAAATTTATAAAATATAGATAATTTGCAAAAAAATAAAAATATCTTTGTTACTTATTTATTTACTAGTTTCGTTATTGCGATAAAACCATTGATCCATCTAATATTTTATAGTATATTTCTTTAATGGTAAAAGACAAGCCGATTTATATTGCAATATTAAGCAAGATGTTACAGAAAGGTGTAGTAAAGTTTTAGGAGCGTTATATGTAGACGACAATTAGCTGATTTAGCTTGAAAAAAAAATTTTGAAAACATAGTTTTTTGAAAATATTTTTTACTTAGAAAAATACTTTTCTTATTATAGCTCCACGTTTTTAAACAACACATTATGAATTTTTATATAAATTTCAATGACTTTTTTATGCAGACATTTTCTGAAAAATCCGGACATTCCATCAGCATCCTTGTTATTAAATACCTATAGTTTCATTCATGTCAACCCTCTCACATACGAAATATTATTTTTTCTGTATTAAAAACCACGAATTTTCAAAAAATTGTTAGCGGTTTTCGTTATTCACGGGGTCTACTATTAATACGACCCGATAATATGATCACACCTTTCTGTAACACCTGTATAACATAGTGAGATTAGCAATCCTAGCTAGAAATATTCTTTGAGATAAAAAGATTTGGAAAATATTATGTACACATACAAGACATATATAAAAAGTTACACAAATAGTGTTCAAGTTACGTCCATTTTGTTCTAAAAACAAATCAATCCAATAATTCGACGATCTACTGTAGTAATTATAAATGTTAGTATTATAATCGTTTGTAAGTTAAGCAAATTGTAAAATATTATCACTTAATTTTTTTTAATAAATATTTTTTAACATACTGTTGTTTTTTTCTTTGTTTAAAGACTTTTAAGATGTAATTTCGAACGACATAGTGACTAGCGTCAAGTTCAACAAAAATGTTTGTTTGTAACCGACTCCTTAGGGCGCGATTTTGACCCACTTTAAACTGTCAGATTTCATTCAAATTTTGCACACCTGTCAAATACCGATGACAATGCAATATTCGATTAAAAAAAATGGTTTTCTATATAAAGCGTGTTTTTTTGTTTTTTTATTTATGATTACAGTAGGTACCTGTTAATGTACCTAATACAAATATGTCATACTGTAGAGGGTCGTCCCGCGTATGAAGAAAATGCAATCTTGAGGGGATGTGGATAGCGTAATTAATTTAAGGTACAGTGACGGTATAGATATATGACGGCCGTACGCAGTCCCGTCCACCTTGACCAACAAGGCCGAAGGCAACGAATGCGGCGTAGGCAAAAGCAGATGGTAGCGAGCGTCACAAAAGTGGCGCCATCTATTAGTGACTTATAGAACTGATGAGTAACTTTGTTTACTAAATCGGTTACAATACTCTATTTACTTATTGCAGTTTCTAAAGCGATTATAGTCACTGCTCCTTCTCTTAGTTTTATTGGCGTAGAACCATTCTCAAGATTTGAGAATTTTATAGAAAACTAAATCTTCCCATGAATCACTCATGTCTATTTGTGAAAACCGCATGAAAATTCGTTCAGTAGTTTTTCAATTTATCGCGAACAGACAGACGCGGCGGGGGACTTTGTTTTATAATAATAATAATAACTTCACACATCTCACACACGGCCGTCTGATCCCAAACTAGGCAGAGCCTGTACTATGGTAACATGACTGCTGATACACATACTTATATATTTCTAAATACATACATATTATAGATAAATTACACCCAGACACAACAAATAATCGTGCTCATCACACAATTATTTGTCCTGGGTGGGAATCGAACACACGACCTCTGGCTTAGCAGTCAGGGTCACTAACCACTAGACCAACAGGCCAGTCAATATGTTGACTGGCCTGTTGGTCTAGTGGTTAGTGAGCATTTGTGTCCGTTGATTGTATGTTTGTAAAGTCCCCCGCGACACAGGAGTAATTCCTAATGCGGGAGTTGTCTTTTTATAATAAAAAAAAAATATATTTTTCAAATTCGTCTGGTTCCAGAGATTAGTGTGTGGTTGGTTGAACAAAGAAAAACCGGACAAATGCGAGTCTGACTCCTTTGTCTGTAACTGTACCACTGTAACCTAAGTAAAAATAAACTATTAAATAGATGTAAGTCCAACCGCAAAATATGTGTCAATACAAAAAATATTTTTTCATGTGATATAACAACAAATTAACGACTTTCGGTTTTTTCCTTTACTGGTGCTGTCAGACCTTGCTTCTTACCAAATCTTACCGAATTTCATGATTCTAGGTTTATGGGAAGAGTACCCTATAGGTTTTGATTTAAATCTAAGGCTTAAACGGCCGTATCTTTTGATTGCGTTGATTTAGAAGCTTTGGTTTTCTTACAGTTTCAAGTATTAATTTTAACTTGATGTGTCAACGGGTTCTTGAGAAAAATGGTCTTGACAGACAGCAAAGTGATCTTATACGGGCTTCTTTTTCCTAAAATTACTATATTGTTATAGATCATAATCTGATATCATCGAAGCACGTTTTCGTGGATAGAGAACTTTGGGAAAAATAAAAAAAATAGATTCCAAAACGGTACATTTAATCAGTCGAAAATGGTTTATTTTATACCCGAGAATGATAACAGTCAAGCATTAATTAACAGGAACGCATAACGATTGTAAACAACAGCTATTCAATGGAAATTCGGAAAATAATATTAGTAATAAACATCAAATCGATCGTTAGAGCAGTTTTTTTTGTTAGTTTAAATATAAATATGGCGGGAATTGTTGACAGTTCGAAAACAAATCTTTATCTGTAATTTTTTTATTAAAATAATAAAATCATTTCAGTTTATTTTAAAAGGTATTTTTTTTAAATGAAAATATTTACCTTTACTGTTTACATAATTATCCTTATTTCATGTCTATTTCTAAGTTTAAAATTAACATTGCAAAATTTATATTGTAATGTAAATATACCTACATTAGTTTTATTAGTTGGGGCAACTCAATGTACTACGTTAAAAATAACCTTTTACTATAGGAACTTACATATTCGGGTTTTATTAATTAGTATAGTTATATATTACCATGCAGAATTTAAGGTAGTATGATTTAGGTTAAGTGGAAGTCAGTGAGAGTGAAGTTAGTCCTAGATTAAGAAAAAAACTTAAAAAAACATTCCGATTAGAAAAAAGATTTACTGTTGTTTACAACCGTCATTTATTGATATGAACACGATTTAGTGGATCACAGATTACAATCAGAAGGCCTTAGTGCATTGGCTTTTGAAAAATAACTCTTCATACACATTGACAAAGCCTAAAATTAAAAATATTCTCAATAAAAGAAATCCTAACAGGTTTCCTATGCTTCGCTTACGTGTAAAAAAACTGTAAGTGATTTAAAAAATCCCGCTAATATTATAAATAAAAACAATTTTACAAACAAAAAAAAGTAATTTTCGTCAAGATTTGTAACCTGGCATTTTTAATATCACTGATAAAATTTACTTACAAAATAATATAAAATTCGTATATATAAAGTTACTGAATTTACAAGTGAAACTTAATACCCTTCAAATGACCATAAAAATAATAAAAAAAGTCCTTCGAAAAATTAAGCAAAGTTAAGCACTAAACAGTTTTAATATGAAGAACAAAATATACCTAAAATACTAAATGGAAGAAAACAATGAATGACATTAAACTGCTTTCATCCACACCGTATTTGGCCAATGTGCATGTGACATGTCTCACGTGACCTTACCTTTCTTTTAACTTTTTTTTATTAGTAGATTTCGTTTCAGTTAAATTATGTGTATGCTCAAAATTGTATTTCCTGTGTGAGCTTTACACCTCGGCATCCGCAACCAAACTACTTTTTTTCAACTTGACGACTTCATACACGCATACTTTTATTTCACGATACAAAAAAAAAATACTTTGATTGAAACAAAAAGGATAACTCCAAAATAACATACTAATAAGTAATCTAATCATTATAAAGTTTAAAAAAAATGTATTTATTGGATAATTTCACAGTTTTCCTAAAGGGCTGTTTCAATTTCTAGGTCTCTGGTTTTTCAGTAAAAATAAAACATGACTAACTAAATAGCAACCAACGCGGGTGGCGGTGGAGTATCTTAAACACGAATTATTTTTCAAATGCCCATGCACAATTAATTACAACAACTATTTTAAGTCCTAATAACAGTTGGGATCACAGAAGTGTTATTTTGAATTTATTTTAGTTTATTCGCTCGCATTTAAAACACATTAGCCTTGTAAGAATTTCATGTTAGAATACCTTAATATTAAATTAAACAAAATGAATGTTTGGAACATGAATGGTAACGGTTAAAAAGACCATGTGTAGTCTCTCGCTCTGAAGAAATCGGAGAGATGACAAGCCAATATTTTTTTTAGATCCTACGGTTTTTTAATTTATTGCTTTAAGGGTTGCTTATTCATAACGACGCCGTATAAGATTTCCAATCTATATCGGAAAACCCGAAGAAATTATTAGAAAATATTCTCGATATTCTTTGAGAAGAGAATTGTATAGCATCTTACTACATATTAGTGGGTAGTTGAAAAAAAAGTTCTGTTGACCAATCATTCATTTTGAAAATGGAAATTACATTTTAATAATTGATAATTACATACTAAGTGTAATTCAACGTCTGTTTACAATTGGGATACTTAGCTAGATACCTATAAAAGATGTCTTACATATTATCATTTTTTTATCTTTTTTTTTTATTTTACTCTTAAGTTTACTCTAAGTTACATCTTTTATTTAATTGAATGGTTCGAATTGATTTTTTTATAACTTTTTAACATGGTATTATAAAATATTGCCTTATCTAATTTTTTTGTGAGGATTGTGTCAAATAATGTGATTTATTCAACTACATAGTATACATTTTTTGCGTATTCTGCAAGGCTTACGTGCGCTATTATATTAAAAAACTAAGTTATCGCTAATTTAGCATAGGCGGTTGCAGAATTATGAAAATGTATTTAAAAAAACAGTAAAAATAAGGAAAATATAAAATTTATTGCACATCATTTCACCAAATTCAAACGATTTAAAAGATACGCATAAAAGAAGAAAAAATCTTATCACAGTTTTGTATATTTTATGTAAAGTTAAAATTGTCTTAAATGGTGAAGGAAGAAAACAAATTTGTTAATATTATCACAGATTTTTTTGAGTATTTCCCAATTTTTGCTGTTTTCTTCACATTCTCCAGGATAACAATGTTTCCTTTGAATAAAAATGGCATCAAAAATCAGTCTTTTGAGTATTTCTTTTTATTTTGAGGCATCGTGAGATCAGTATAAATAGCTATTGACTAAGTTACAATTAGTTTACAACAACGGTATGAGAATTAATTATAAATAAATCTGTTATGAGAACAGGCTGCTGCCTTTTTTTTAATTGACTGACAGTAGACAAGTTATAACAAACATGTCTAAAATCCACTTGACTGCTTCTTATTTTTGTGATGTTTGTTGTATGATACAGTATTATACGAAAATAAACTAAACCAGTTAGATTCCAGATTTTATTAAGAAACTAGCGACTCGCACGCTTCGCACAAGTCCGATTTACACTTGGTTTAATAAATAACAAAAAATTTTTTTTTATTTTTGTTTGTTAATTTTTTTTGTTATTTTCTGTGTCCAATAAACGATTTTAACGTAATGTTTACATACCTTACTAATTAATTTTCTCTGGTCACAAAATGTAAAAAAACATGATAGTAAAATAGTTTAGGCAATAGGCAAATGTTAGTTTCAGTTCATAAATTCTTACAGAAAATTAATTTTGCTATTTCAAAGTTTTTTCTTTGTTCTACAAATATGCGAAACGCAAGCCGCCATGACATTACACTGTCACCAGTAAAAAACTAAGTCCTAAATTGTAAATTTTGTTGTAAATTCGCGACTATTTTATTCCCATCGTGTATTTAACTTAAATATTATTATGGACAACGATTTTTGTGAAGGCAGTACTAATTTTTCCAAAATATGCAGAATAATAATTGAATAAAAAGTATTTTTTGCCGTAAATCCCGATTTTGTTCTGCCAAATTCCCGAATGTTTAAAACATCGATATAGGATATACTGTTCTGCCTACGTCACCAATCATAAGTATAGTAACACATTTAAAATAGGGCAAAATAGCAATAATTTACGCTTTTACTGTCGACATGACGTCATTACGAATGAACATGGCGTGTAGCGTTTTCATCAATTTACGCGCGGAAATTTAAAATGTAAACTTGAAATGCATTTTAATACCACTTATCAATTGAGTAAAATTTTAGTAAATTTTCTGATTGTTTACTGTTGCCTTAGGATCAAATTAAAAAAATGGACTAAAACCCTATTATAATGCAGCCCAATGTCACTTTATCTTTACTGTAGCTATAGAACTGTCATAAATATAATAACACAAATAAAAATGACATCATAAGACAGTTTTGTTTTGGACAAGGCTGTCTCGGTCACCGAAGGAGAGAGTGTATAATAATCATCACGATCGCATGTTTTAAATCTAAAATAATGTACTTTCTAATTAATTCTCACACCGGCAAACGACATCTAATTTATACAACAATTTAATGATAATGAGATACGTATTTAGAGTTAAATGACTTTTGAAGTTTTTAACTGCTTTTTATTCAACAAATTGTAAAATATATGCATTTTTCATGGCGGATAATTTTCTGATACTTTAACAACTCTTTTTTGGACACAAGTGAAAAATAGAAACAAAATGGTCTACCAAAGCTCGATTTTTTTTCAGTGGTGATCAATATTATTATTAATACTTCTATTTATTAATGTATTGACATGTCTATAATATCTACAACTATAATTATTTTTTTCTTCTTTTTTAATATTTTTATTAAACTACGATTACATATATTGAGGCGTTAAGATTAATGTGCTTATCCTATATTAAGAGCTAGATGATTAAAAAAAGTAAAAAATGATCAAGTCTTCTAATAACACCCTGTGTGAGATTTGAATACATATTTTTTCGCTTTTTGACACAAAAAAACAAATAAAAAATATTAAATAATAATAAAAAGTTTCCAAAAAATATGAATAATAAGAACTACTAATTTTTTTTTTCAAATTTTAAAGCTGAAAATATAATAAAACTTACAATGTTACTACAAGATTTATAAAAAAAAAAATTGCTTTATGATTTATCAATAAAATAAAATTTCATTTAGGTACATCTCTAGCGTCATTAAAAATATAATGACCACATTAGGCTTAAAAAAGGTACTAAGTAACTTACAGGGTTTAACCGAAATACGCCATTATTGACCTGAGTGTCTTAAAGCGCCATTTGACATCAAAATATAATAAAAAAGCGAAAAAATACGCAGAAATTACTGTTTTTTTTTTATTTGACTACAGTGTATAAATGGACAGCCTTTGAACACCTAACTCGAAACAAGTTTCAATGTGAGCACCTCTTCTTATTTTAACTAATTTATTAACTTAATGTCGCCTTTTAAATCAAAAAAAGGGCAACAAAACATTTATTTAACAATGTAGAGATCTTCTTAAACAGAAAGAAAGGAAAAACAACAAGATAAAAAAAAAAGAATTAAAAATGTCATTGCTTATGTAAAAAAGCTGAATATTTGTTTAAAAAATAATCAATATAATTAATTTTTATACTAATAAATCAACTTTTCACAATATTGCTGAGTTAATTATCATGCAAACATGCTTTCTGTCTGAATTTAAATTTGATTCTATACTTCGACTACAAACTGTTTTATGCAAAATTTGTTAGAAAGCGCTCATAAAAAACATAAGACTGATTATTGTTAGTTTTATGTAGAATAACGTGTTAGTTAAACAAGGAATTTAAGACAAATAAAGAGAAGTTAGTGGATATAACAGTATTTTATTAAGTAAACACATCTTGACCCACTTTGACTATAACTTTGTGTGTTATATGAATTATATCGGTGTACATCACAGAAACTAATGTGACAATGACAATTTTATGATATACATGAAAGATTCAGGTTTATCTAAGTCGGCTATGCTTTTAAAAATCTTTTTTTTTTAAACACATCATAATCAGCAAGCACAACCATGTATGAAAAAATTTTGATAAAATGAGTAGCAAGATTTTTTTTTTCAAATTCACAAAAATTCCAAAAATGCTTTTTTCATACAAAGTTTTGGTTTTTAAGTGAAACTTTTAATTTATGTTTTACGGTATTCTTATACACAACAAATGTGCAAAATTATTGAGACGTAACAATCAGGTTTTAAACACAAGTTTCTTTTTAATTTAGTTGCTTGTGTGCAACACTGCATATCATTCAATAAGATAATATCTCACCCATTAAATATAGATAGTATTTTTTAATATGTAAATATAGGCATTGAATCTTCGCTATCTAATTTTGCCAGTATACAAATATACATTTCTATAGCAGTTTTCACTAACTCCCTCTTTATTGCAAAAAAATGGGGTGCCACCTGGATAGATGCAAGTCATCGCAGTACACATACTGACTCTGTTAAGATGTAACAAGTCACGTTAATTTACAAATAAAATATAAAAAGTTGTATGCAGATGAGATTTCAGAGAGACCAATACTAGAGCTATGTAGTTTATGAACGCTTTCACATAAATAGTGTTAGTCATACTAAAAGTTCGAGCTTAAATAGTGTAGAAAATTAGGTAATTGAAAGCTGGAAAATTAGTCTTATAACATACACAACCAAACATATTAACACAATTCACTATAGCCTGCTACAATTTTGCGAACTGATATCCTTATCATTCATATTTCCAAAATAGTAAGAGTGACAGAGACACAAGTTCTGAACTGCAAATGAATAATGCTTTAAATATTACTTCAATCTTTTTACGTATGTTCCTGCCTAATAGTTTAAAATAAATGTATAGTATAGTTGTTCATTCAAATAACTCAGACAACTTCTCTTTACGTTCCAAATGGGTTTCATCACTGCAGTGGGCCATGAGTATAGACTCACCCACAATCAGATTTTCAAAGCACAGTGAACATGCGTACATAGCATCACCAAAACAAACAATTTTATTATCATCCCGATACATTCTCATTGGGTTTAACACTGTACTCGGCTGAATTTCTTTTCCACTTGCAACACATTTCTTTATGTATGCAGTTTTGTAGAGAAAGTGAATTTTTTCACAATGTTTCTGGCTCAAAATATGCCTCAGCAATCCATCTTCTTCATGTTCAGTTATTTCGCAAGCAGGACAAAAAAAAGATATAGTACATTTCGATTCATATCCATCTGCAGTCTCGCATTTCAATTGGATACTGTGAACTTGCACGTAAAATGTAATTCGTTCAATCGCTGGCTTTTGCAAGAGCGTGTTGAGGAGACTGGTATCTTGGAAGCTGTTGTAACTTATCACCTGGTCCAAAGACTCAGAGTAAGCAGACAGTGTAGTAGAATCTAAGCTGAAGTTCCCAATCGAAGAAGTGATTGATTGGTTAGATAGATTTTCAGTTTTCGTGGTAAGACCAGAGTCTGATTGATTCAAAGACTGGTTGTGACAGCTGCAGAAGCATTTTTGAAAACATTCATCTTGCTGTAATTGTGTATCAATTTCATCTGTATCGTTATCAAATAAATTTAAGAATGCATCTCTGTAATCAGGAAAATCAAAGTGTTTCATACGTTTTTTGGTGGAGAGCTTTATGGTTTTGTGCATTCGCTTCCCTTTATGGAGATCAAAGGTGATACTTTTCCTTATTCTTCGGGGTTGAACATCTTTTGTGTCTACATTTTGAAAGTAATTGGTTGAAAATTGTTCTAAGCAATATTTGAGTGACTGAAGTTGTTTCTTGAACTTTAATTTGGTGTTGACATCTTCTTTTTCCATTACAACGTTCCAGGATTCAGTAGGACTATCACGGCTCACATTATCCATATACGTGACTTGTCCTAACATCTTTGGAATGTTAGAAACATCAGTACCGGGTAGAGCAGTCACAATGGATTTTCCATTAAAAATTTTGGACACTTCAATGTGGAACTGAAACTCACTTAGCAGTTTCTTTAAAACACATTCAATTTTCTCAAACTTCATTTGGTAGTTCAGTAGTAATAGTATTCTTTCTTCTTCATTTTTTTCCAATTCCACATCTCCGAAGGATTCAGGAGTAACTGAAGGCAGTAGCTCTTTCTCACACTTTGATTCAACTTTTCTACACATTTTAATTTCAAACTTTTCAGCTTCATTTTTTATCGAAATATCAGTGTCCGAGCATTCCGATAGTGACTCAATATCCAGTTCGTCTTCAGACGATTCCGATGTGATATCAAACTCAAAGGAATGACTGAAATTTAATTTTCTAAACTTTTCACTGAACAAATCCGCACTTTTGGAGTCAAGCAAAATATGTTTTGGTGTATTTTCAACATATGTGCTATCCGTGTAATACAAATTCTCCGTCATTGACTGACTAGCCTTTTTAATATCTAACTTCAAATGTTTGGATCGACGATTTTTAGACACATCAATGTTAAGCAGATCTGTGTCAGACAGGGATCCTTTACTTGCAGTGAAATTTTGGACAGAGGCAGGCAGTTTTAAGCTGGTTGCAGTAGGTTTTGATGTGGAATCAGGCTCAATAGCTTGGAATTCTATGCTTTTTGATGGTTCATTGAAATAATAATGTGGAGAAGGAGAATCTTCTCGTCTATACTCACCTGGACTGTTCTGATCTCCAGATTTCGAGAAGTATGATATATTAGAAAACATTTTTCTTAGCGAAAACGCCATATTTATGTCTTATGCGCTCTCGCCCACCTCGATCGTACTGTTTATCTCTTGTTTACAGTTACTCCAATTATCTGGTAGACAATTACATACAATTTATATGCAACCTAACAAAGAATTGCTAATAATTAATAAATAATCCTCTTATTTTTACCTTTGCTGATGACAATCCGATGGATTCACCACACTTTTATATGTCATGTCATCTTGAGAAGGAAATCATGATATTTTTATTGCATTTACCCACAATTCTAAATGGAAAAAAATGTTTTGGAACAATCAGCTATTTGCAGTATCATAAACTTGTCAGTCAACTCAAAAGTACAACACGAAATGTAAAATCTACTGTGTGTATAACCCGACTAAATTCAGGATTATATCGATTGATATTATTTTTCGCGTTACTTGTCTAAAGATAGGCTTCTGAAGAATGTTAGTTACATTTTTCACCGCTTCTTTTGTAATCATTCGGGTAATACGTCAATATTTTGTTGCCAGTTTTATTTCGCAATTGAAACAGTCTGCTTTTGAATTATGTGTATTATATTATATAATACACATAATTCAAAAGCAGACTGTTTATATACATTCAAATTCTGATTTAATGTGATAATTCATGGCTGTTTACTGTTTTTAAATAAAATATTTATGAACTAGTTTTTGTGGGGCTTTATCTGTATGAGTTAAACGAGTGAACCACCATGATAAGTTATAGAGTCAGAAATAATATATAAAATAGAATTAAAAAAAACAGCCGCAACTGTTTTTTAATTAGCTCGTTTAGTAAAATATTTACTAGGTACTTTAGTTAATAAACCAAAATTTTTATCCCGATATTCAGACGGCACCCGAATTTACGCGGGTGAAACCGCAGGGCGCAGCTAGTAATATATACACTCTATATTATAAAGGACTAGCAGCGCCCCGCGGTTTCACCGGCGTAAGTCCCGATCCCGTGGGAATATCGGGATAAAAAGTAGCCTATATGTTAATCCAGGTCTCCAGCTATCTACATACCAGTTTCATTGCAATCGGTTCAGTAGTTGTGGTGGAGTAACAAACACCCATACATATAATAAACATAATCACAAACTTCACGTTTAGAATATTAGTAGAATGCTATTTAGTGCTCTTTTAATGGCAACATCGGAAAAAGTTTTTTTCTACGTACGAACCGCTTATACGTATTTAAAATAACTGGTTTTAATTTTTATGTTGCTATATTTTTTAGACAATATTTTAACTATCAAGTTTATTTTCTATGAATATTTTTAATAATTAACTAAAATTACTCAAAAAAAGAAATAAATAATGTTTTTTTTGTCCGATAATTTATGGCACGTAGAACGAAACTTAAACTTGATAGGTTTATTTTGTCAAATCTGTCTAATTGTAGGCATTTTGTCGAAAGCAAGAGACCTTTCGTTTTGTTGATAAAAAATATTTAGACAGACCGATTTAAATCATGAAACCTGTACTGGACATCGATTCCTTGCGTACGGAGCATGAATCAGACGAACAGTGGGAAGTTAGGCGAAATTTTATGGAGGAACACAAAGCGAACTTTGAAGAACGTGAACTTATAGTTTTAGCACAACTATTTACTAATATTGAATTCTTAGGATGTCGGTACGTAATTTACACTAAAATATGAACTAAATACGAAGGGGTTAAATACTTCCCTGCCCCAAATTCATTAGACATTTTTAAAGTAGAATCTGAAAAGTTGACTTTTTATCTAACATTTTGGCATAGAATAAAATCGGTTTGTTTTCATAATGTATTAACATTAGTCCATAAACTATCTGCCATAGATGAAAAAGCCGATGATTATATCATAATATTGTTAAGAGTCATAGTCATAGGACTGCACGTCAGAAGTCAAAATATAACTGACACATCTGTCATCTGAGCGTGACGGTCACGCGAGTTCAGTGCCATTTCCACATACCAAAAGTGCCCAACGTGCCTAAAGAAGTTTTCACTTCAAAAATTGTTAATGAGTAATATTGTGAGTTGCTGATCAGAAGTGTTTATTTTTGAAGAAAGTAAAAGATCTACTAGTGACATTAATTACAATTATGTTTTTGTTTTATTTTTCCATATGAATTGTGCACTCAATAAGTACTTAATAAAGTACTAACTAATTAAATTTTTAAACTAATAAGGAGCAGACTGAACTCAATGTTTAGATTAGCTCCTCTAGTGGAGTTGTAGGCTAAGGGACAATATCTATTATTAGCGTGATGTGCACCATCCAAGTTCACTGCTTATTCCCAATAGCAAAAGTGCACAACATGCCTAAAGAAGTTTTCACTTCACAAAAACACTTTTTCCAGCTACCCACCAGAGACAATGAAGAGAATAGCCAAGCTCTCAGAAAATGTTTCAGCAAAGTACAGGGAGACCAGAAAGAATAAACTAAAGAGGACCTTCATACAAGCTAGTGATGCGGCTGAACAAAAGGCCAAGAGAACATTTACTAAATAATATTGTAAAAGAATTAGTATAAGGCTCTAATACCAATGTTTTTCGATATCTAATTACTGCTGAAAACAAAAATAATTACACACATAAAACTTCAAATATGTTTAGTCAATTGTACCTCATAACTAACTGAAGCAGGAAGTAATTTTAATTTCTTCATATGTCTCAGCTTTAGTGGCTAAGGCATCAATTGGATTGGATTTGCTGTTGAGTGGTTGTAGGTTCGAACCCACTCAGGATACTAGCATTTAGGGTAATTGGATGGGTTATTAACCATCCACTGCTGGACAAAGGTCTCCCACAGGGAGCGCCAACTATCCCAGTCTTGGTCCCGCATCCATCCACTGCCAGCCACTTTCAAGTCGACGGTCCAATGTGCCGCAGGGCTCTACACTATGTTTGCCTAATCGCAGTCTCTACTCTAGCACATCCTATATTGACAAAGGCCTAGAGTTTTTTTCTCATAAACCAGACTATGGTTTAATAATTATAGTTAAAGGATTTGCTGCTGATAATACTATACCACAATTATTAAAGTAATGCAGTTATACTTACCTCCACTTCGGGGAGACCTGGCTAGTTTTGGACCTGAAAGGGGTTTATTATTGTTACGAATAACCCTCCATCTATTGGTGACTGTGGGAAGGTGTAGAGAGCTACAAAATAAAGATACACGCCATCTGTTGAGACAACACGGAACTAAGTAGTTATCCATTAATGGAAGTTGTCCTAGTATGTATTAGACTTCTATTGTTTTGTAGAATTAACCAGATGTGTCGCAATGTTTCTAGAAATACCGTTTTGCTATATAAAGCGTGGCATTGCGGAGTAGTTAGTTAGTCTTCAAGTGAGTGTCAAGTGAGTTTAGTTTCAAGTGAGTGTCAAGTGAATTAACAGCGACTAAAGTGTAAGTGAATTAAGAAGTTTAGTGTAATAGTGATAATAAATTATTTTAATTGTGTTGTTGCTAGTTTCCCTGTGTATTTTGTGTATACATCAAAAATAAAAAAATAAAAAATAAATTGTCTATTTCGGTAACAATCTCGTATAATTCTCTAATCCCGAACCTCGGCTCGTAACATTATTATTACCCATTATCAAGGTGCGAAGCGACCTGTCGACGTGTCAGATATTGCTCCCAGAAAGACATGTGTAAGTACAACTGTATATATATCTCATGAGTCATTGGAAAATTTTATTTTAACATTATACCTACTTTACATTCAAATTGTAGTTTTATTTATTTACAGTTTTATGCAAGGCGCCCATAGGTGTGTCCTACCAGTCGGAAGATACAGGACTAATAGCATAATAGTGTCCTTTTCTGTTGGTAATTAGGGCTGTCAGAGCTTCATTAGAGGGGAGATAGAGTCAACTCTATCCCCCTCTAATGAAGGCTATGCTTCTAAATAAATAAAATAAATGCGGACGTGAGTTCGTTTGTTTGGTAGTTCTCACTCCTTAACCAGTCAATTGATCATCATGAAATTTTACATACACATTGGCATAGGGTAGAAAAAGAAATAAAATGTGTGTCAGCTCCAACGCACGACTGGAGTTTACAATTTACTGGTCTCTCTCTCTCTTTCCCCTCCCCTCCCTCCCTCCCTCCCTCACTCACTCACTCCCTCCCTCCCTCCCTCCCTCTATATATTCTGTATATATTTACACATATATATAACATAAAGGTCTACACATATCTACTTACATGCGTCGACAATAAGGAGTAAACTCCAATAAAGCATAAAAAGCACAATAAAGCGTTACGCTGCCCTCCGATCACTAAATTTTACTCTATATATTTTTTTCATACGTGGCGCATTATATGCAAATCGATTCTTAAGGAGTAAACTCCAAAAAGTTAGTCCCTCTGGATACTCGAATCCATAGACAAAGTCAACATTAACGTGAGCGTAACGCGTGAGTAACGTGAGCCGCAGGCATGAACTAGTAATATTTTAAATGGGAGAGTAATTCTGTCCACTATGCTTCCAGGCCTATACTACTTAACCAATCTTAATTAATTTCGCCATAGAGATAAACAGGACTTGGAGAAGGACAGGCTGTCTAACAGCTTTTTACAAAATTAACAATATTTGTCTGTCTGTTTCTTCCGGCTAATCTCTAGAATGGGTCTACCGATTTCCACTGGCAGATAGCAGGTGTTATAAGAAGTAACTTAGAATACTTTTTTTTTATAAACAATACTAACACTGTGGGTCACACATTACCTTCATTGAGTATTAAATTATATCAGCAATAATATAACGGGTGTAAGAATGGCCTGCTGAATCATGATATACTAGATTCAGATCATCATTCTGAGTTTAATGATTGAACATCCTGTCGGAAAATTCATATATTTCTTTAAGTGATATCACAATGAGTAAACAGAACATTTTACAACCATGCAATGTAATAAATTAAACAACATTTATACAATCACCTGCTTCGATGGCTCCAAATGTTTCAGGTCATTCATGTTATGTGTACATTGCATAGCGCAAAATCAAACTAATGACTGTAAATCCTTAATCTCGCATTTTTATGATGAACTGTCTTTCGCATTGTGATAAGTATCCAAAGAAAGACGTTTTTTGTAAGTTCTTCGCAACGGTGAAAGCGCTGTATGAAAAAAAAATTCTAACATGTTCATAACTTTAAAATGTTCTCCTGTAAACCATGATCTTTAACATGTCGCTTTTTGTTGCGAAACTATTTTGACTGGCTGGTTTAAAATAATTATGATCTTATGTTACTTTTAAAATAATATAATAAATAAAAGGACATCAACTATTATTTATTTCTTCTAAAACAGCAAGACAAGCCCTCTTGAACGGAGACTTGTGCATTTCTATAATTTTTTCAATTTCTGAATAATTAATATTAGTTTTCATATTTTTTTCTTGTTGTAAATAAGCAAGAAGTAATTTACCATAGCTCTTGTCAGCAGAACAGTGATGACAATGAGTTTTTAACACAGATAATATATATTTTTGTATGCTATCAGTTTTATTACAATTTTTATATGCTGTGTAGATATTAAATGTGTTATGTGAAAATTCTTCACTAGATAATTCTATATTGCTTATGTCATTAATTAGTTTGTTTTGTTGACCAGCATTCAATGTTAATATGAAGTCATATAATATGCTGTTTTGTATATCTGTGTCTTTAAAAATGACTTTAAGCAGGATTTTAAAACAATGGGCATGTAATTTGTCAGTTTTAAGTAATAATTCAGTACAAAGGCGAGAGGTACTCTTCTTGATATACAAGGGAACAAAGTATTCATAGAAATATTGTAAAAACTGATTGTTATAGTTTGTATTATCAAATATATGATGAATTAATTTCTCTATAATATCAATTGGTAGATTTTCAGCTACTTTTGACATTAATTTTGGACTATCGCTACATTTTTTGTATAAAAGATCAAACTTAGACGCTATGTCGAAATCCGGATCATTTAAAGTTTCTGCAAGTTGTTGTATGTCTTCTTGAGTTTCTGCAGGCGCCTCAATGACATCTAGTTCAGGAGAATCTTCTATTAAAACTGTTATATCTGATTTAACCAGATCTAAGTTCCTCGGTCCAAATCTTTGCAACCATTTATTATTGTTATCCGGCGGCAACATAGCGGCGGCGTTAAGGCATTGCTGTAAAAGTGGTTTGGATTCTGGCGAAAATGTCCAAATGTAAGACATATTTGGGCACATTAAAATTTGTAACACGTGGTGAAAAGTTTTATTTGTGCGCCTCAAGTCAAAAATTTCCCAAACTCATTTTCCATTGAATACAGTTATAAAAATTATGAATACGATACGAATTAATGTTTTATTATATTTTCACAGTACCAAGAGACAAACAAAAACAAATAAATGTCAAAATATGACGTATCTAGTGTTGCCGTCTCTGACGAATCTTACAAAGAAATCGCCTCAAATATGATTATTTTAATGAAAAAAGATAGTCGAATATCATATTCGGAAATTCAGTTTCAATACGAGGCAGCCAAAGTTTTAGTACTTGAGGTATGAACTCAAATCATGAACAAAAAAACCTAAGGGGGAGTAAATACCTTCAAACAATAAAGAAATTTCCATCAACTTAAGATCACTTTGCTTGTTGCTAAATAGGAAAATATTAATACCTAATCATCATTATCATTGTCATCATCATTATCATTATCGTAATCATTTCTTTCAGGGCTGAGCAGTATTTGAATTTCTTGTAATTAAAATACATATTTAAAATAAAAATGCGAATGCGATACTTTCTTGAATTGTAATTTATATTAAATAAGATATTTCTAATATCTACGTTCTCTTTTTATATTTTATGTTCTGTATTTTAAACACAAAACATAGAACACAACAACAACAGCGGTGGTAGCATAATGGCTACGACGGCGGACTTGCGATCAAGTGGTTGTTGGTTCGAACCCCACCCAGTGCACTACCGTCGTGAACCCACTCCTAACACAAGCGTTAAGCTTAGCTGGGGTTAACAAGAATACTAGTAATGTATGACCCACGTTACTAGTAATCTTTATATAAAAAAAAAACAACGTACATCCTAACTAATTCTATAAATGCAAAAGTGAATTTATTTGTTACGATTTCTGGCCTTTATTACACAGGCGATCATCATGAAATTTTGCATATACTTTGTCAGAAGAACAAGTTCATCCAAAAAAGTACTGTTCCTTGGGATACACGAATCCATTGACCCAATCTACATTAGTGCTAGGGGAACCGTGGGATAAAGCTAGTGTGAAATAGTTTTTTTTTATTTGCAATTTAACTTGAAGAGCTCGGCTCAGTATTTTGAAAATTAAAAGATCGATAATAATACTTAAATATATGAATGTTAAAAAAAGAAGAGATATTTATCACACAAAATGTATTAATAACAACAAAACTGACAGGCCAAGGTATTATAATAGGTTTAATAACTAACTAGTTAAAAATAACTCAATTGTTTTAAGTTTTACATAAATAATAGGATTATTAAAGATATGTGTAACTGTACATGGGTCGAACCACCGGGACCACGGGTAAACAGTGGTACTAAAAGGATTAGGATTAGTAGGATAGTTCAAAATCGTTACAAAAAACTGTTGCAAAAATATTTTTGTGACACAATTAGGCTTTATTGTATTTTATAATAAGTAAACCAAAAAAATGGGTACGATAAAACTAGATATTAGAGTTTACTCAATTTTATCTACTGCTCTTTAAAAGCAGTAGCTATTATGAATTATTTTATCAATGTGTCAATGATAGCTTAATGTAAAGAATAAAACTTAATTTAGGCAATTCAGAGGTATTTAATTATCTTTTAATGATCGCGCTAATTCCCGTAAATACATAATTATAATAAAACTTAATACAAAATTATAAACTGTTATGATTCTAATTAAATTATCAAAAGCTTCGAAACTAAGTTAAAACTTAAATAGACCTAAGACTAGACAAAGTTCAATTTATTTTAAATAGGACTAGCTTCAATTTATTTTATATTATTACTATTCAAAATATTATTGTTACATTTAACTCTAGTTAAAAAAAATAAATACTCATATTTACATTTCAAAATCGTCTGATGGTCTTGGTATCACAATTCTTGGTCCATCGAAAATATCTTCTTGAAGAGCCTCTAAATCACGATGAATTTTCTCTAAAGCTGCTTTACAAATACTTTTAAATGACGTGCGATGACATTTCACTAGTTTCTTCAAGTCTCTCATACTTACACCGCGTCCTGATATATTCTGAACGAAGTGCAACAAAAGTTTGCCATAGTTTGGATTGTGAGCACAAAAATCACTGTACATTTCTAGTTTAGAATATATATGTTGGAAAATGTTGTCTGTCATTTCACCATTCTTGCATAATAAGTATGTAACGGGTAAAATATGATCGAACTTTTCTGGAGTGAAATGTAGTTCCTGATATAGCTTCAATAGATTCGTACAGTCTTCCTTGTTGAGACGCTGTACATAATCTTGAAGGACGCAGCTTTTAATATTTGTATTCAATAACAGTATCTTCATATTGGTTTTGAACTGGATGGGATATGCTTTACTTCCTTTTATTAGTAAGTGTAAAGAAAACCAAGTATAAGGGCGTTGCAGAAAGTACGAGAAAAAGCACAGGTAAAATACTTCTAAAAAATCTTCATTTATTTTTGTTTTGCTGAATATTTTATTGCATATTAGTTCCAAGGCTTTTCCAGATAAATAAGTGGCCAGTTTTGGCATTAGAAACTTATTTTCAACACATTCTTTTTCGATATAGCTGAAGTGCTGTAAGGGGTCTTCTTCAATTAATTTGTAAAGGCTTCTCTCTGGCACTCCGGGAGCTGGCATAATTATTTTAATACTAAGCCGTCCTTTTCCCTCTGTTTGTTCCATCTGTTCTTGGGCTATTATTTTGTTCCACACATCTTCATTCCTAAGATAATTTAAACTGAAGTACTTATGGCCGATTTGTACCAGCCACTCAGTTTGACCCATCGTGTCATTGGAAACATTCGAAGCGATAACATTATTTTGTAATCCTTCCATATTATTAGTATAACTAGAACTCTTAACTTCGTTATTCACTCACAAGTAACACGAAAGAAGCAGAAATTCTCAGATATTAAATATGTTCACTAAACTCAAGGTGGTTGAGACGAGACTTCTTTACACCGAGAACGTTATACATAAACTGAATAAAATTCTCAAATTTCTCGTCTATTTATAATTCAGGTAAATAATTTGAACTACCTGGGATTCTATTGTTTAATTATTTACACAGAATACTTAGAGATTAGGCTATTAGCACGAGAAAACGGCTTAACCCTAAGTAGTCCACTGATGTTCGTTAACAATCATTAGAAGATTTTGCGAAAAGGATTAAACATTTTTTACCTGCCATAAAATAAAAGGTTGTAAAACGATAAGAGAGCGAATTGTTTACGATTTTAAAGTAAATTCATTGTTTGTTGCCTACTTCGTCTTGGTGTCTATAAAATTATACAGCTAACTTTAAAAATGTTTTTATAACGAGTCAGGTAACTATATTATGTTCTGCAAAGCTTAGTAGTAAAGTACAATGGAAATTGCAAAATAAAATATTTAGTAATATTTATTTAATTTAATTTTTGGATTTCAGTTTGAACAATTAAAATACAAATGAACAGAGTACTTTACGAAACTGTTTCTTGATACCATGTAAGTTTCAAGGCTCAATAGTTGTTTTATTTTTTAAATATATAATATACGTTTTCGAATAGGCAACTAACTTCACGACTGACTTTACTTGAAATAAATAATTTTGATTTATACAATAAGTTTGAAATACCAAAAGTTGCATGTTGAGATATATTTTAATTTGTCATGTGATAATCAACGCTATTGAGGTGACATTTTGACTAGCTTGATGGTCTAGTGGTTAGTGACCCTGACTGCTGAGCCAGAGATGGTGGGTTCGATTTCCATACAGGACAAATAATTGTGTGGTGAGCATTATCATTTGTTCTGTGTCTGGGTGTAATTTATCTATAGTATGTATGTGTTTAGAAATATATAAGTATGTTGATCAGCATTTACAGTTACCATAGTACTGACTTTGCCTAGTTTGGGATCAGACGGTCGTGTGTAAGATGTGTCAAGTTTTTATTATTATTTTCACAGTACGAGAGAATTAGTTAGTATAAGACTGAACTCAAAGCAACAATAGGATACATTTTTTTACTTCTTAAGATTTTTCTAATATTGCAATCCGCTCTGATATATCTTAACTATTATTAAAGCGATTATGACTTTATTTGTTTGTTATTTTTTCACATCCAACTTAACTGGCCATCATGGTATTATGAATACACGTTGTTAGAGGTACAGTAAAGGACATTGAGTACCTTTATCACCAAATAACTTTAAAAGCTATTATACGTTTCTACTTTCAGAAGTGTCACTTTGTTGTCAATAAAGGTATGAGTGATATACGATCTATTTCTGCATCCATACTGTCAAAAATCATTAGATAATAAACAAATCTCGAACATGTTAGGAAGGTAAGAAATAACCCTTCACAAAAAAAAAACTGACAACCATATTTAAACGAGAATATATTTATTTAATTTCTATCTTTTTTTAATATTTGTACCTAGTCAGTGTAATTTAATAGACTTACAACTCTATTTTTAATAACTTTGAGTCTTAGCTTCAGTTATATGGATTTTGATTCTCGGGTAGCCATATATTCATTCAGGCATCAGTAGATCTGTAAGTATTGATATGTGTTGTAAAATGTACAATATTATTAAGTTAAAGATCATTAGAATGATGACGAATGACACATTTAAAAAAATTTAAGTCTATAGAAGTTACCCTACTAGATTACTTATCCGATTACTATTAACTAACTGTATTAGTAATTAACCGCAGATTTAAGATTATCGGTATTATAATGGATGTTATTATTCTAATATGTATAACAATCATAATCGACTACAATAATTGGAAGCTAGTTCGCAACACTACAGAATAAGTAATGAACGTCACTGTCACAACATTGAGTCAAGTCAGTTTGACTTTGTTCACGAAACTCGTGGGGTGTGTATGTAACAGATCAGCTAAATACAAACCTAAAAATTACGATCGTCGGAGTAAGAATCACATGTAAAAAGGGAAGGGAATATTGGTGAGTTCTTATTTATCATTTATTTTGTTTTCGTAATGCGGCAATATGTTCTATTTAAAAAAAATATTTTATAATTAATAAGGTTGTTTGTTTGTGTAGTATTTTTATTGTTGTTTGTTCAACTGTATTTTTTATGTAGGTATATACAGTTTTTCCTCATAGCTAATTATTTTCTGAATTGTATTTTAATTAATAAACGTGTGTGTAGTAAATATTTAGTAATGAATGCGTTATTTTTCATCAATGATTAATTTTGATCATAGTTTTGGTTTTTTAAGCGCTTAATTTATCGGACTGCCTATTTTTAATAATTAAATTACTGCCTGTTGTGAAATATCTGGACAGAAGGGTACCTTCTGTCCAGATGTGTATTTGTCTTTGTCTTGTATGTGTATTTTTCTGTACTCCTAGCAAGTAAGGTTCGCATCTCCTCTATGATTCTTAATAGCCAAGAGGCTGGGAAGACTGTGGGCTGATGGAGGGTGTAGGTATCCCTAGCAATGTGTAAAATACACAAACTAACCAACTCACATACGCATATAGATCGACAAAGGCAGACATGATATTATGTTATCTACCTTTTATTATATACTAGCGACCTACCCCGGCTTTTGCACGGGTAGTAAAGACATCTTCAACAATCATCATTATATTTCAACTAATTTACACAAAACGTTAACAAATTATACACCTAAACCTTCCTTATGAATCACTCTGTCTATTGGTGAAAATGCGTTCAGTAGATTTTCAGTTTATCGCGAACAGACAGACAGACAGATAGACGCGGCGGGGGACTTTGTTTTATAATATGTACTGACTAACAGTTCCCGCGCGGTTTCGCTCGCATGTACATATATATATTTCGCGCGGAACCCTAATTCTTTTTCCAAAAAAAAAATAGGCCTAAGTTACTCCTTATAACACCAGCTATCTGCCAGTGAAAGACCCGTGGAAATCGGTCCACCCATTCCGGAGATTAGTCGGAACAAACTGATTTTTAGGCATAGGTATCGTGCAAATAGCTGTACGAGCTTAAAAAAAACTATTATTTAGACACTTAAATTTTATTCATTTGCATTGATTTGACAACCTATTGATGCGATAACTCTGTGTGTGTTAATCTATAATCCCACTAATATTATAAATGTAAAAGTTTGGATGGATGGATGGATGTTTGTTACTCTTTCACGCCAAAACTACTGAACCGATTGCGATGAAACTTGGTATGTAGATACCTGGAGACCTGGATTAACATATAGGCTACTTTTTATCCCGATAAAATTCCCGATATTCCCACGAGGTTGGGACTTACGCAGGTGAAACCGCGGGGCGCTGCTAGTTTTTAATATTTTTTTAAATTGACTATTTCGACCTTTGATGATCAATTTTATGTAGTAATATTAATAGGGAATGAATTTCGTGATCATCATTTCGGCCGATGCAAGGGACAGCCCTTGTAGTGGGAAACACAACACTAAGCACCGCTCGTACTGTGGGCTCTAGAACACGGATATACATAATTACACACATCATCCTCCGCGCCTTTTCCCAACTAAGTTGGGGTCGGCTTTCAGTCTAACTACGGCTGAACTTCGATATTTTACGTAAAGCGACTGCCATCAGACCTCCACAACCCAAGTACTAGGCGATATCGAAGTTCTGTAGTTAGACCATTTGTTTGGTTGAACGCGCTAATCTCAGGAACTACTGGTTTGAATTGAGAAATTCTTTTAGTGTTGGATAGCCCATTTAATTGCGTTGGCTTAGAAATTTTATTTTTTCACAGCTCTAAGGGACAGTAGACTTGAGTATTTGATATAAATTCCTGCTTGATACCTCCACGCGTTCCTGAGAAAAAGGGTTTTGACAGACAGACAGACGGACGGACAACAAAGTGATCCTATAAGGGTTCCGATTTCTTTCGAGGTACGGAACCCTAAAAAAGTCGATTTCAAGCAATTTTTAATAAAATTTGACATTACTACGAACTAATGTTCGTCCATACGACCATATATGATTATAAAGCGAAGTGATAAGTAGGTATATTTTGTATGTATGTAATAGATGATAAGCAGCGACCTTTTAATTTATTTATTAGATTAGAACCAGTCCGATAAAATAAGCTCATCCTAATGTTGCCTGGAAGAGATTGCTTTGAGTGCGTATTCTCTCTTAAACCCTGGCGTAAAAAAAAATAATACTAACAAGTCTTAGTGTATTTGTGTGTCTGTCTGTGGCATCATAGCTCCCAAACGGATAACCGATTTGAGTGCGTTTTTTTGTTTGAAAAGTGACTTGATCATGAGTGTTCTTGGATATCTGTTCAAACGTTCGAAGATCATCAGCTCTATTTAATCTTTGAAGGGATTTGGAGTCGGAGGTATTTGACATTTATATAACACTAAGCAGCGCCCCGCGGTTTCACCCGGTAAGTCCGGATCCCGTGGGAATATCGGGATAAGAAGTAATTCGATGCGTTAATCCAATCCAATATACATACCAAGTTTCATCGCAATCGCTTCAGTAGTTTTGGCGTGAAAGGTTAACAAACATCCATACATTCATACACTCGTACATCCTCACAAACTTTCACATTTATAATATTAGTAGGATGGTAAATAAATGAATTATTTTTCACACGTTGTCAGGATTTGCAAGTTGATTTACACTAGGTTCCCGGAGGCTTCTTTCTTAGGGTACCCCGGGTCCCTTGCAATAGACCCACGTGTGACGGCACACCGTGTGGTTTTAGTCGGTTCGATTCCGACACACCACTTCACCGTTAGCTCCAGTGAAGTGATGATCCGTGGGGGTTTCCACACAAAAAAAAAGTGGATTTACACTAAGTTCTTTTGCCCTCGTAATCTTGTTCCTATCAGCACCACAGATAAGAGTTACTTCGTAAAGCCAGCACTGTGACGTATGTGGCCTGCTGAGAAGTGACACAACAAACTCAAGAGTTAAGCCTCTTTGAACAGATTCACTTAAATTACAATAAAAGTATGCAAAACTGGCGGATAAACTACTGCTATCCACAAATTCTTGTAATTTAGGTAATCTTGTACTTTATTAACCGACTTCCAAAAAGGAGGAGGTTCTCAATTCGTCGGAATCTTTTTTTTTTATGTATGTTGACCGATTACTCGAAGACGCCTGAACCAATTTAGAAAGTTGATTTTTTGTTTCACGAATTTTATCGAAATCGGTTGAGCGGTTTCTGAACAATCGACAAATATCTAACAATTTTATGTATGGATGATGTTTTCGTTTACTCCGAAACCTCGCTGTCTTATTGGAGCAGTGCGTTTAGTTGGCTAACCCATATTACATTTAAACAAAATACAATTTATCATGAATTAGGCTCATTGAAGTCGGTGACACTTTTTTTTAAAAGATAATTATACTTTATAGTAAGTAGCATGTTGACCCGCGCAACTTCGTGCTGAGTCACATAGAGAGAGAGATAAATTTTCCCCTATTTTGCAACAATTTTTATTGATGCTCCGCTACTATTGATCGTAGCGTGATGTTATATAGCTTATAGCCTTCCTCGACTAATGGGCTATTTAACACAACGCATTTTTCAATTCGAACCAGTAGTTCCCGAGATTAGAGCGTTCAACCAAACAAACAAACTCTTCAGCTTTATAATATTAGTATAGATTTTTTCATCAGATAGGATTCAATGTACATTTTTGATATATAGGTATATAACAATAAGATATTTTGGCAACATGATAAGCATTTTTTTTTTATTACTAGTTTAATACTAGTTATAATACTATAGATATTTATAGAATAATATAGATATTTTAATGTTCGTATTGTAATTGGGGCCTGCGAGAATATCAGCGTTGCAGAGCGATCTGTAACAATAGCTGACGCAGGTACCCTATTTGATCTTCAATACCACCCTAGGTGTTAAGACGTATGTTTATTATTATGTAGAAGATACAAATAAAATATTTTTCTTTCTTTCTTTCTTTCTTTTGTGAAGGTTAGGAAAGAAGAACAAAGAAAGAAAGAGAATGGTTATGTTTATTGATAGCTTTAACACCAAGAATAAGCATAAGCTTACTGTTTTTGTAGTATTAAGCATAAAAAATATTCAATACTAATACTCTTCCCCGCCAGACTAGGCTTCGCTCGCGTGTACATATCTATACATTTCGCGCGGGACCCTAATTCTTTTTAACCGACTTCAAAAAAGACACACACACGACACACACAAAGTATTTTTTTTTTTTATGTTTGTTACCTCAGAACTTTTGGCTGGGTGTACCGATTTTGATGATTCTTTTTTATTTTTGAAAGCTGGTGCTTTCCGTGTGGTCCCATTTCAATTTGGTCCAGTTCTGACAATGGCATCTATGAGAAAACCATATGTCTTTTATAGAATAGTTTTTTTTTAAGTCGTTTTAAGAAGTTCGTGAAAATAAAAGTAGCCTAAGTTCACCTAAGTTCACAAGCTGTCTGCCAGTGAAAGTTTCGTATAAATCGGTCCTTTCGATCCGGAGATTAGCCGAAATAAACAGACAGACGGAAAAAAATTGTAAATTTTGATTTCTTGGTATAAGTATCGAAATATGTAAACGTTCAGATGCATTTAGTAAAAAACTGTTAACATAACATTGCATATAGACACTTCAATTTTATTTATTTGTATCATTGATTAGTCACCCTGACTGCCGCGCTATGGGTTTCGATTCCCACCCGAGTTTGGATGTTCTTTGTGTTGTCACCACATTAAAAACTCTTATTTATTTTATTAAAAATATAGACAAACTATAATAGATGATAACACAGTTCACTATTTAATAAAAATAAGTTAATAGATATTATTTTGACCCGTTATACCGGTAACGCAATACTATTGGTCGATTGATAAATATTACAAATTGTGAGATTATAAAAGGGTAGGAATATGTTTAGATTGATGAACTTGAGTGTAAACAGAGGTACGAACAACTTGGCAGTTGCTGTTAGTTAGTGATTTTCATAGTTTATATCAGTGGTAACGAGACTGTTACTAACATTTGTGTCCGTTGTTTGTATGTTTGTAAACCCCCCGCGACACAGGAGTCATTCCGACTCACTCCTAATGAGGGAGCTGTCTTTAAAAAGATGTACATTAATATTTAACAGAAAAAAGTAGTGTTTACGATAGGGTAATAATAGTAATTAGGTTGTACAAATTGCTTCGATGTCATTAACCCGCAGATAATTTACTAATCAAAATAAATATTTGTGTGACCCACACAAATGTCAGAAACTCTTTGTTTTGAAAATAAATATAGTTTATCATTATGGACAATACCGTTTATTTTAACCGACTTCAAAAAAGGAGGAGGTTCTATGTTCGGCTGTATGTATTTTTTTTTGTATGTTCACCGATATTTCCGTCATATATGGACCGATTTCAAAAATAAAAAAAGTTATTTGAAAGGGTTCCATTGTCACCAAATCCGAATCTGATGATGGTATCTGAGGGTAAACGAAGGAAACCCTCAGAAATTAAGGACAAATGTAGTTATTGTTATAAACCGACTTAAAAAAGAAGGAGGTTTTACGTTCGGCTATTTGTATCTTTTCTCTATAACTAACTAGCAGCGCCCCGCGGTTTCACCCGCGTAAGCCCCGATCCCTTAGGAAAATCGGGATAAAAAGTCTATATGTTAATCCAGGTCTCCAGCTATCTACATACCAAGTTTCATCGCAATCGGCTTAGTAGTTGTTGCGTCAAAGAGTAACAAACATACATCCATCCTTACTCTCTCGATCAAGTCACCTTTCAAATAAAAACAACTAAATCGAATTTGGTCCATCCATTTACGAGCTATGATGCACACATGTTAAACTTATCACATCTCGATTTTACGTCGGGGGTTAATAAAATACCCTATTGTGTTACCGCTTGGCGGTGGTTCTGAACCCTCATGGAATACCTAATCCATCCTTTGAAGGGTCAACATAATTAATGGACTGTTAATTGTTTCCTTTTTGCTTTGTTACACATGGCGGTGTGTTAGACCACCATGTCGGCATCATCAAAGATCACATTGTCATTATCTAATAGGTACCGACACACAATTGAACACAGAGACAAAAGACATAAACACCCCGTTCATTAACTGGCCTGTTGGTCTAGTGGTTAGTGACCCTGACTGCTAAGCCAGAGGTCGTGGGTTCGATTCCCACCCAGGACAAATAATTGTGTGATGAGCACGATCATTTGTTCTGTGTCTGGGTGTAATTTATCTATAATATGTATGTATTTAGAAATATATAAGTATGTTTATCAGCAGTCTGGTTACCATAGTACAGGCTCCGCCTAGTTTGGGATCAGACGGCCGTGTGTGAGATGTGTTGAGTTATTTTTATTTTATTAATGAATTATATTTATTTTAGAATATATCCATAATTCGCTAGTATACAATTGACCTAAATAACTATGTTAGTACATGTAATAGGCATAAATAATTAATTATATTACTGTCATGTCTGTCTGCAATGACACTCAGGAGACGGTTAGGGCTACCACGTATCCTCTGCAGCAGTGAAGCCGCTCGCTTTCGCCTTATTGCTGCGGAACCGTCTGTGTGAGCATCGGCGAACATGCCAGAGGCACTGCACCACCGTGGCAGCCCTAACAGCATCCGTCGTTATTGACGTCGGCTAACATTTATAAATCACTCATCCTCCGCGCCTTTTCCCAACTAAGTTGGGATCGGCTTTCAATCTAACTACTATACGGCCGAACTTTGATATTTTACGTGAAGCGACTGCCATCAGACCTCCATAACCCAAGTACTAGGCGATATCGAAGTTCTGTACTTAGACCAGGTTGTCGGATTTTTTAGGGCTCCAACTACCCGTAACGAATGCCACAGACGTTTGTATGGCACCCGGGACCGACGGTTTAACGTGCTCTCCGAGGCACGTAGGGGTCTCAATGTGTAAAGAATGGTCACCTATCCTAGACTGACCTGGGTAATATTACTTAACTTTGTAATGTGTTAACCTACTCGGTTACCACTTAGCCCCAGTAAAGTCCTACGTCTCTGCCTGTTGTTGGCGATAAACTCTATAATTTGAAATATGTAAATTTGTCCGCAAACATCTAGATTTTTATACTAAAAGGGAAGACATACAAACGAAAATTATACTAAGACACAGAAATAACCTTAACCTGTCTAGCTCGCGACTAAACATTTGTAATGTCTATAAAATATATATAATAAATAGAGATCGGAGAATAATAAATGCATATTTATCTAAAGTTATTTTTTGGATAACAAATTATGGAAGCGGCTTCTAAGTATATTTTTATTTACGAATGCAGTTGTATTGTCGCGTCGCTTCTTGCGCACAAGCAAGTATAATTTGCCGTCTCACTCGCACTCTTACAAAATGCTTACATTTCCTGGGGTTTAATAGGCCCGATTTAACACTTGTTACAACGTAATAAGGTTGTTTTTGCTTCGTCAAAAATCACTGACAATAAAAGTAGGGAAAAGCAACCATTATACGTTGTAACAGAGCAAGTGTCATTTGTGTCAAACTGGGGTTTATTACATCTCACGGAGTATAGGTACACTTAAATCTGAATTTCCTGGAATCGCGGGATTCTTTCGATAAAAAAGTGCTTTCCATAATAGCCAACATCTCAACTTCAGGTACATATGCATCCGAATATCCGATCCGAATAGCGCCCCGCGGTTTCACCCTCTTAGGTCCCGATGCCGTTAGAATATCAGGATAAAAAGTAGCCTATGTGTTAATCCATATCTCTAGCTATCTACATACCAAGTTTCATCGCAATCGGTTCAGTAGTTTTTGCGTGAAAGACTAACAAACATCCATACATACTACTAGGTAGGATAGACGAAAGCCCTTAACAACAACACAGTAAGTAGACATTATCTCAAGTAACATTTACTGGAATTTATAGTTATTTCTTGGTCTTTATGCTAACGAGTATAATATATGAATTGATAACACAACAATGTATCGCCACTAATTACATCAACTATTATGTTCAAATATTTTGTAGTAAAACAACCATAGACAGTTTAGCGATAGTTAAATAGATAAGGAAAATAAGTTCCTTCATTATTTAGAACCAGCAGCGCCTAGTGCTTTCACCCGCGTAAGTCCCGATCCCGTTTGAATATCGGGATAAAAAGTAGCCTATATGTTAATCCAGGTCTCCAGCTATCTACATACCAAGTTTCATCGCAATTACTTTAGTAGTTTTAGCGTGAAAGAGTAACAAACATCCATCCATCCATCCAAACTTTCACATTTATAATATTAGTGGGATTGTTATTAAACCTAAAAAAAGCAATGCATATATTAATAATGCTCTTTTAAAACGTCCTAATGACATTGAATCGCGCGAAATAATATCAGCAGGCTTAGGCCGACTTGCGCGACATAACTTAAATGCATTTAGAACGTACAAAACACGTTTAAAATAGTTAAACACGATAAGCGTCTTGCACAACAATAAATTTGTCTAAGAAATTGTCAAAGTTAATAACCGAAAATCCGTTATTTAACTAAACGCGTTTAGAACAGCAGAAATGTCAGTCAGTTTTAGGTGACTGTGAATGACAGTTGTGTTTAATTTCTGATCTTATAAATGATTCATTAGTTTAGCATACACTGTGTCTGTTTAATAACAGTTGGTAATATACAATGATATATTTTCGGTACAGGCAGTCATCGGAACTATTTCGTAATGGTTCCCTCAATTGTCTACACTCCTCCCTTGTTTTTACTTGTGGGAACCCCAATGGGTTATCACCTCATCGGGTGACATCATGGCGTTCAATCACAAAAAAATCTACTGTGGTCTGTAGGGGACTCGGATATAGGCCGAAGCCTCAGGCAAGCGCCATCATCGCTGTGGTATCCAAGCAATAATATTCTGTTACATATTACACAGCGAATGCCATGCGAATGAAATACAGGACATGCGCTCCCGGCCTCAGCGAGCTACTGCAGTCTCAACCCCGTTCCCCATCCGAGACTTGCATCCCTTACCCTAGGTTCGTCTCTCTACCCATTTTTCCTTCTTTCCCGTCTTAAAACGACTACATTCCCAAGGAGGGTTGGCGTCAGGCAGGCGGCTGTAAATGAAACCAGCCACAAGATGCAACCTTGGCTCGACCCCATTGAAAATTGGTAAAAGAGCAGGAAGATGAATATAATATAACAGCGCCATCTAGGCCCAAACTAAGCATAGCTTGTCCTGTGGGCTCTAGAACACGGATATAGATAGGTACATACTTAGATACATTAAATAAATATGTAAAATATAGAAACACCCAGCCTAATGCAAATAGACATTTTGAAACAGTTTGTTCATAGGTCGTTAATGGTACATTTTAGAATTACGGACAACAAACGATTACTATTATACTAACTTTTAAACTTTTGCGCTCTATGATATAATTATGTATTTATACGGGACGCGATCACAGGCTGACTGTCCACGGCCAGTGCAACCGGTCGAAACGTCAGCCAATTCAGAGATGCAATACCAATTTCGTGATCGCGTTAATTCCTGTGTAAATACATGATTATAATATTATTATGGTTATCTACGAAATATAGAGGAAATCCTGTCATTTATTGTGTGTATGTTATGCGCATAAATATTCGCAAATTGGGAGCAAATTATTTATAATGATTCTTTTTTTTTGTAGAAATTATGTCTCTAGTGGTCAGTCTCATCACTGTATATGGTCACTGCTCAATAATAAATTAAAAGTATAGTTTAAAAAAAAACTAAAAACAACAAGGAGCGATCATAATGGCATCGAATTCAAACAGACGACAGACGTACGGCGAGTTAGTTTATATAAAACTAGCTGCGCCTCGCGGTTTCCGCCGCGTAAGTCCCGATACCGTCTTAATATCGGGATAAAAAGTAGCCCATGTGTTAATCCAGGTGTCCAGCTATCTACATACCAAGTTTCATCGCAATCGCTTCAGTAGTTTTTGCGTGAATGAGCAACAAACATCCATACATCCTCTCCAACTTTCACGTTTATAAAGTCAGTAGCATTTGATAGTTTATGTACATAATCTCAACATTCAAGGCATAAAATGTTTATTTATTTTTACTTTTTAGTTCTTTTTTGTCTTTATAATTCTTTTTTTAAAGGTTTTTATAAATAAAACGATCGAAATTTGACCTCTGGGCGTCCATAATAAAAATTGTCGTAATACTAGTCCATATATTCAAGCTAGCATAGAAAAAGATCTAGTCCAGGCGTATAAAGTCATGTCTATCTAGTTCCAACAGGAATTAAATGAAAAAATGTGTGCCGCATAACTGTTTCCTGCTGAGAAATGTCCGCTTCGTTTTAAAAGCATGTCTATTTTATTTATGTGTAAAAAGTATTTTACACGGATGCGATCGACTGGCCTGTTGGTCTAGTGGTTAGTAATCCTGACTGTTAAGCCGGAGGTCGTGGGTTCGATTCCCAGATAAATAATTGTGTGATGAGCATGACCGTTTGTTCTGCGTCTGTGTGTCAATGAATCAAAATCATTTATTTGCTCAAATGTGGTTCTTTTACACGTTAGGTATAAATATTAAGTGTAGCACTTGAGTGCTTTTAGTGCTAGAACTCGCACGCGCATAAATCTTTGAAAGTTAATGCGATATGTCGTAATCGCCGTTTCCCCGGATTTGTCCTAGAGGGCGTCCGGGGAGCGTCCGGTCGGGGTTTTTTAAAAAGTGTTCAAAAAACCCCTACACTCTGTGCCAGGGGCAACAATTATTATATGAACAAGCTGTTTAATTTAATAAAAAAAGGGTAAGAATCTCGATTTCACACATGTGTCCGGGATTTTTGAAGAGCTTGTCCGGCGTCGGCAATTTAAGGGATGGCAGGCCTCCTACCCAAAATAAAGTTTGGAAAATTATTATTGCTAACTCATTGGTCACACAACAATCTAGAACGATTTGAATATCTTATCAAATCAACAAGTAAGGTGTCGACATATTAGTTGCATTATTGAAACAAAATCTCTTTGATATACAAACTTATTGCATGAATTATCTTAAGTGTGTAAACACTTGAAAATGTTGCCACATACGAATATTTCTTAAGATTACATGGTGTGATTGACCTATCATATTTGAGTGCTGTAGATATTTCTATTTATTTGTAATAGCTAATGTTCGCTCGGTCGTTTTTCGACAGTAATTTTTATAAAAAACTAGTTGTCTTATTCCACGGAACTGTACATTTTTTTCGGGATAAAAACTAGCTTATGTGCAATGCCAGACTATAATCTGTTCCTGTGTCAAATTTCATCGACACCCGTTCACCCGTTTTTGCGTGAAAGATTAACAAAACTGACATTCATATAATTTATTAGCAGTTCCCGCGCGGTTTCCTTCGCGTGTACATATTTATATATTTTGCGCGAAACTCTTATTCTTTTTCCAAAATAAAAGTAGCCTACGTTAATCCTTATAACACCAGCTATATGCCAGTGAAAGTCCCGTGGAAATCGGTGGACCCGTTCCGGACATACGGATAGACAAAAATTAAAAAAAAAACTATTTTAAGGCATAAATATCGTGCAAATAACTGTAAGAGCTTAAAAAAAAAACTATTATTTTGACATTACAAACAGACTATTTTACTATTTTTTGTATTGATGATAATAAATTATCGCTAGTACTTACTCGTATGGGGTCGTTCATTAATCACGGGATGTTGTTTAGCATTTTTTTTATCCCCTTCCCCTTAGTGATACGTGGTGAGGTTTTAGACTAACCCCACCCCCCTAGCCAAAATCACATGTATTTTTTAAGTTCAAAATATATTTAAAACTATCAGATCCCGTGGGAATGTCGGGATAAAAAGTAGCCTATATATATATATAGCGTTAGTCCAGGTCTCCAGCTATCTATATACCAAGTTTCATCGCAATCGGTCCAGTACTTTTTGAGCCAATTCGTTACAAACATACTTACTTACAAATCTTTCCTCTTTATAATATTAGTATAGATGTATCTTTAAATACAGATATGACCGCGCGTTTTACGAAAAAATAAATACACGTGATATCTCACTACACCCCCCTCCCCCCCTTGTGATATTTCTTGATTTTTTCCCCCCCTTTCGAGCCTCACGTGAATAATGGACAATCCCTATACAGTATACAGTTGAATAGCGATGTCAACTTTCTCGTTAATTATCTGAACTGTACACAGTTACATATCACTGATTTCGCGACCTAGCGTCGTATTACAAAGGCATGTGTCCCCAATGGGTAGGCAGATGTATTACACGCTATCACTATTTATCTATAATATCAAGATAATAATAATAATGTGTTACACACGGCCGTCATATCCCAAACTAGGCAGAGCCTACTATGTTAACCAGGTTGCTAATAAACATACTTATATATTTCAAATTCAAATTCAAAATCATTTATTCAATTAAGACACTAAGTTACATTTATGAACGTTAAATTGAAGCTAGAGTTAAAATCATAGATCGGCGCAAACAGACGCCACAGCTTGTACTGGATTGTCGAGGTAAATTAGGTGAAAACACCAAAATCTACTGCCTGCTTGTGTCGATCTATAACTTCCAGTTTCCAAAATGCGTAGAGCCTTATGAGAAGAATACTGGCAAAGAACCTCACGGCCGCTCTTTTTAAAAGTCAGATCTTCAGGTACAATAGTGTTAGTGTTACACGAAAGGTAAACAGGATGCAAGCTGATGCCACCTGAATTTCATTTTATTGAAATGCTCCAAAAGCTAACGTACTAAAAAATAAAAATCACCCAGTGATACCGTTGAAGGTTTGAACCTATTAAACATAGAAATCATTCAAGGTGCACATCTACCTTCATTCAGTTATTAGATATATAGAGATATTTCTAAATGCATGCATATTAAAGCCTATGCGTTAATCCAGGTCTCCAGCTATCTACATACCAAGTTTCATAGCAATCGGTTCAGTGGTTTTTGCGTCCAACATCCATCCATCCATCCAAACTTTCACATCCTACTAATATTATAAACGTGAAACTTTGTGAGGATGTATGGATGTATGGATGTGTGGATGTATGGATGTATGTTAACACTACTGAACCGATTGCGATGATACTTCTTACGTAGATAGCTGGAAACCTGGATTAACACATAGGCTAATTTTTATCCCGAAATTCCCATGGCATCTGAGTTACGCGGGTGAAAACGCGGGGTACAGCTAGTTTATAATATTAGTGGGATTATGTATATTGATTACATTATTTGTCTTCCAGGTAGCTATGCAATTCCTTCTGCTCCTTGTTCTTGGAGCGTTTGGAGCGTATGCCGTCCCCATTCAAGACAGTATTTCTCCAAGACCAGGCGAAACTTGTGGATATGAGGTAAGCCTTTTAATATATGAGGTCCTCTCAGCAGACTGGATTGAAGCCAGACAATTTAGATCTTGAGTTAATCTATGTAAATCAATAAAATTAAAGTATTTATTTGTAATGTCATAATAACAGCTGTTCAAAAAAATCAATTTTTGTCTGTCTGTCTGTTTGTTCCTACTAATCTCCGGAACGGGTGCACCCATTTTCACGGAACTTTTACTTTAGGATAGTTAATGTTATAAGAAGTATCTTAAGCTACTTTTATTTTGCAAAAGGGTTAGGGTTCCGCACAAAAATATAAATATGTACGCGCGAGCGACTTCGCGACGGACACTGTTAGTATTATATGCATGTGTACAGGTGTTACAGAAAGGTGGGGTCATATTTTAGGGTCGTATAGTAGACCCCGTGAATGACATGAAGCGCAAATAATTTAAAGAAATTTCGTGATTATAAACAGAAATATAAAAAAAAAAACTTTCAGATTGAATTTGAAAATTGGCCGATAAAGCTATTATGTCTTACTAGCAGCGCCCCGCGGTTTCACCCGCGTAAGTCCCGATCCCGTGGGATTATCGGGATAAAGCCTATATTTTAATCCAAGTCTCCAGCTATCTACTTTTATCTAAGTTTTGGCGTAAAAGAGTAACACACATCCATCCATCCAAACTTTCACATTTATAATATTAGTGGAATTACATATTATTGATTCATTAATGTAATTTTTTATATTACTTGTATTTAATAATCTTTTTTAAGGCTTTTAAGGCTTTAAAGGCTACTAAGTTGAGACAAATTGTTAAAATAAGACCATTTATGTACACTTGGTTGGCAAATAAACAATGATTTGATTACATACCTACTTCCTGTTCTCTTTAGTCTCACACCTTTGTCAGAGTGTTCGTGGTTGCTAGATGGTCATGGAGGATTGTTACTTCTAGATCGGACCGCCTTTCTCGTGATCTTTCTCCACTTGGTACGATGTACGGCGTTCCGAGAGTATGTCACCACAGATGTTTATGTCACTGTTTTTATAAGGACTATCCAGAGGGTAGGTGATCGCCCTCTGGACTCTTGACCTTCCATCTGGCCTTGTACCACCAGGCATACATACATGAACCCTAAAAGTATATAGCAACACCTCTCTTAGTGGGACATCAATCGTGTAATCATTTAACAGACTGATTCGTTGTTATATTTAACCGACTGCAAAAAAGGAGGATAGAGGTTCTACTTCGGCTGTATGTATTTTTTTTATGTATGTACATCGATATGTGTAGACCGAGTTAAAAAACTTTTTATTTGAAAATGTATGCTTCCACTGTGGCCCTATTGTCACCAAGTCTGGGTCTGATTACAGCATCTATGGGGAATATATATATATCTATCTACCCGGTCATGCGTAGCTGTGACTACGTAATTTTCAATAAAACATATTGTGACTATAAATTTAGTTAAAAATTATGCTATCTCTTAAGTTGGAAATTTGGTCCAACTTAAATTTCATTAAAATCGGTTCATTAGTTTAGAAGTTCATCGCAAACAAACAACGTGACACGAAATTTATACATATATAGATATATTTACTGTGATTTTTATGTTTAAGAAAGAAAAACTGATGTGACTTGGTTATCATGTTGTCATTCCTAGAATCCAGCATTACAAATAGATTTCAATAATAATAAAACAAATCTTCACGGCCAGAAAGTGCATCGTCTTCAAGGAAACTAAATAACTAAAGATCAATTTACGTCCACTGAAGTAGTAATATCAAAAACATTAGCAGTATGTTTGCTTTACATATATGTTAGCAGATAAACTTTGAACTTATGCTCTGATAACTAATATTAACAAATAACTGGAAGAAATTCTACAAAGTATCACAGGTCACATATTTGTGATAGTGACATTCTCCACTGTCTTCTCTCTTCATGAAATACGGAGCCGAAACGTGGACACTCACCGTTGGACTGGTCCACAAGTTTAAAGTCAGAGAACTAGATTAGCCGCCATCGCACAGAATCAGTATGCTAAAGTGGAAGTGGGTCGGTCATGTTTCCAGGCGGTCTGATGGTCGCTGGAGCCGACTTGTGCACGTAGTGTAGGGCGTCCTGCGGCACGTTGGACTGACGACTTGACGGAGGTGGCTGGCAGCGGATGTATGCGAACTACCCAAGATTGGGACAGTTGACCCTCCTTGGGGGAGAAAGACAAATAATTGTGTGATGAGCATGATCATTTGTTCAGTGTCTGGATGTAATTTATCTATAATATGTATGTATTTAGAAATATATAAGTATTTTTATCAGCAGTCTGGTCAGACATTAGGTTCTGCATAGTTTGGACAAACTATTTAGTAATCTGTGGTTTGGTTGTCAGACGGCCGTAAAAAAAGGAATATTTGTTCGTTTGGATTTTTAAAGCAATCGGGTTTCAAGCCAAGCCAAATAGGTCGTACACCTGTTAACTGCCCTATACATAACTCCATTGCATCTGTCCATCTAAAGGTTGTCTGTAAGAAATCGCAACTAGCGATAAGACCGCCTTTTGTACAATTTTTTTTTTTGTCTTTGTAAATATTTTGAAATGTTCCTCATGGTGTACAATAAAGAGTATTGTATTGTATTGTATTGTGTACTTTATAAAGAGGCTAGGTCTACCGCGGGGGCTGCGAGGGGCTCAAACGGGTAGATGCAGACACTTGTTTGACTATTGCACAATAAGATTATGGGTTGTTTTTTAACAGATTAACAAAACATTCAGATATTTTATTAGTATTATATTCCGTTCTTAATTGAGCTGTTTATATTCCTAAGTATTACTTATTACGTTTCATGCACCGACTTCAAAAACACCAGTAGGTACCTAGTGCCTAAATAATCTTATCTATTACATATATTAAAGGTGTCGCTTGTTGATTGAAGTCTTTAGAACTCACTCGGTCCCGTTAGTATTTTGGAAGTCAGTTCAACTTTTTTTTAAAGTATTTATTTTGTTATTGTTTCAGAGTTGTCCCAAAGTGAAGCCAGGTGCTTTGAACGTACACATAGTACCTCATACTCACGATGACGTCGGTTGGTTGAAGACTGTCGACCAATATTATTATGGAAGTAAGTAATAGATATATTATTATTTATAGTTACTGCAGTATGTCATTCCTCGAAAAATACTGAAACTGTTGAATTATTCCCTAGTTTTATACTTTGCAAAGTTGGCAGGTACTTTATAAAGGGATAAAATTTATGTATAAGGTACGGTACCTTTATTGCTACCCGACGTTTCGATCGAATTGCACCGATTACTGATTAAATTTACCACAATTCAATGTTTCACATACTCGTCCCATTTTGCAGTAGAAGCAATTTGCTGTTTCGTTCACGCATATAATATAATATCAGCTGCTAACCCAGTGGCATAAGATTCCCAAATCAGACAAATCCCTTTTTGTTTTTCTGCGTCCCATTGCGTAGAATCTAAGACATAGTTGCCAAAATGTGGGAGTATAAAACACCCCTGTCAACCCCTTTCGATATATTTAGGCGTTAATATAAATAAAGAAAACTTATCTATCAAACGTCATGACTCAACGCTTTTGTCACGTTACACGACACCATTACGTTTACATTCTTATATCCATAAATCAATTTCCAGGTCGGAACTATATTCAGAAGGCTGGCGTCCAATATATACTGGACTCTGTCGTCAAAGAGTTATGGGAAGATCCAAAGAGGAGGTCAGAATATTTTTATTCATATTCCAGATTTTTTTTATCGCAGGAGACTACCATGGCTTATTTTATATTAGGACTAATCCTACTCACAGCCCCGCTCCTGTGACTCCTGTTGGTCCTGTTGACCCATGACAACACCGAGTGTGACAATCGGCGAGTCCCAGGAATAGGAGAAGAATATATTAAACTGTCTGGAACCAGCAACGAATTTAATCAGGACTAAATTGGAGGAGTTAAAAATGCTTCAAGAGGCTTACTGTATTATTTCTGCACGCGGCACAGGATTTCTAATCTGTATATCCTATTAAATATTTTTTTTTATTTTCCAAATAGAATTACAATTCATCTCAGAGTCAATAAAACTTTGGACTTGGAAAGTGGAATCTTCGGGTCATCGTTTAAGCTTTCGATACAGTTAATATCAAATGTTATCTACAAAAAAATAAAAGAAACTGTCTATGTTGCCCAAGAGCTTTAACTTCTTTACGAACTAAAGTAAAAGTAATGTTAATATCTTTTAAATATTTAAGTGTTCTGGTTCTACCAAATGACCTAATGTTTGAACTCCCACAAGGAAGTATTTTGGGCCCTGGCTTACACCTGCAACCTACTTACTAATACAATTAATTTGTTTCTAAATTTACTTAACCTTCTTATGAGGTTTTTATCTTGATCAGATTCATCTACGTCGAAACCGCCTTCTTTTGGAAATGGTGGGTCCGTCAACCCGAAGCTATCCAACAGAAAGTGCACACCTTAGTTAGACAAGGCAGGCTTCAGTTCGTGGGTGGTGCTTGGAGTATGAACGATGAGGCAGCATCGCACTACCAAAGCACAATCGATCAATTCACATGGGGTTTAAGGTTGGTAAAAGCAAGTTTTTTATTGTATAGGGACCACATGTGCTTTAGAGAAGTCTTGTGATTATATTGAAGGTTCAAAATGATAAAAAAGACTAAATTTTTCCTACCTTTTATTAGTTTTGTCCTAGCTCATTACTAATCGATTCATCTGAATGCTAATAAATAAGGTATTTGACTGTTAGAGTCTGTGCGGAAAGAGAACCGTCGTAGGTTTTGAGGTCGCAGCAGTGCTAAATTACCTTTTTACACTGTTACATCATTATTGTTTTACTGTATTGTACAGTATTGCTTACTGTCGAACTATAATGACGTAATACTGTTACGTCATTATAGGTCGACATTATAGTCAACATAACAAAAAAGGTAATTTAGCACTGCTGCGACCTCAAATCCTACGACGGTTTGTCTTTCCGCACAGACTCTAAATCTGTGTTTCTTGTGATGTAATTCGTTGTTATCGTGAAATAATTTAATTTTTATGTTTACATTTACAAATATAACTGGCCTATTGATCTAGCGGTTAGTGATCCTGACTGCTGCGCCGGAGGTCATGGGTTCGATTCCCACCCAGGACAAATAATTGTGTGATGAGTACGATCATTTGTTCTGTGTCTAGGTGTAATTTATCTATATAGTGTATGTATGTATATAGTGATATATAAGTATGTTTATGAACATTCTGGTTATGTAGTATCTGCTCTCGGCTCTGCCTAGTTTGCGATCAGACGGCCGTGTGTGAAGTGTCTCAAGTTATTATTATTACCTGTTTTTTAAAGTTTTCCATAACATTTCATTTCACGTGTAATATAAAACAATATAATTTAGTGTCTTAATCATTCTGAGTATCGTTTTCCCCTATTTCACTCTTGCAGCAAATTGAACAAAACCTTCGGCGCCTGCGGTCAACCCAAAGTTGGTTGGCAGATAGATCCTTTCGGCCACTCGCGAGAGTTCGCTTCTCTTCTATCCATGATGGGGTACGATGGACTGTTTCTTGGCAGAATTGACTACCAAGACAAGGGCACCAGACTCAGGAATAAATCTATGGAGATGCTGTGGCGAGGAGATGATGATCTTGGTATGATTTTATATCTTTAGTAGCTGAATCTTACGATATTATAAGTTTTATAGTTAAAAGTGTGTATCTTTAATAACACATACACTGGAGTGTATATACCCACATTTTGCCAAATATAATTTGGTATTCCTGTAATAGAGGCGAGCAACTTGCATTTTGGGAAAAAAGATGGGAAAATTGGCATTACATTAAAAAGGAAAAGTAGCCCAGTCAATTAAGCCATAATTATCTTTAAAAAGTATCACCGACTTCAATGTGCTTTTTAGTGGAAAGTAGATGTATTTTGTTTAAATATAATATGGGTAGGACAACTAAACGCACTGCTCCAATGAGACAGCGAGGTTTCGGAGCCAACGAAAACATCATCGACGTATACAATTTTTAGATATTTGTTGATTTTTAAAAAACCGTTCGATTGATTTCGATAAAATTTAAATGGGACCACCTGGAAAGTATATCCTTTGAAACAAAAAATGAATTTTCAAAATTTGTTCAGGCGTCTTCGAGTAATCTGTGAACATACATAAAAAAAAGATTCCTACGAATTGAGAACCTCCTTTTTAAAAAAAGAGGTTCCACCTCTGTATGAGAAATAATAAGATGGAAACTCATGTAAACTTTTATTTTAGCATTTTTAATGTTTTTTTTTTTTAATTTTTATGACCTAGTTGTATGAACTAGTTTCCTGCTTATTATCCCTCATTTTAGGGTGAATTGCTAATTTGACTGGTGCCGTACTTGTAACCATATAACTCCACGGAAAATGTAACAAAAGCTTTCAAATTAAGAAAGAAATAACAAAGACATTACATTCACATTACATTTACATTCACACATTCACTGCTTAAAAAGCGTGTGCTATTCAAAATCTGAATGCTGACTGAATCAGTACCTAACCGTCAAAACGGTAGCATCCGTACCTTTTTGTATGAAATACTAAGGCGTGACGTCACGCCTTAGTATTGTCAAATCATTTACTTTTAATGTTAATTTAACAATTATAATCTAAATTGAAAACTTTAAAATAAAACGACGACAATTTTCACAGTATTTTAAGTTATTTTATTGCGACACTTGGCGAAATAATTTATTTCGAGAATAGGCGTCTACCCAATTATCAATGCTGACAGATTCAAATACAAGTGTCGACCGTGCCGAACATTCAGCTAAAGAAATCGAAAAAGAAGAGAAAGGGGGGTGGGAGAGGTTTATTTTACACCCGACATCACTCACAATCATTGGCTCTTTGTAGGACGTTTGGTGGAGAAATATCTTGAACTGTACTCGTCAAATACAATTTTATTCTCACGAATCTCGTATCTAACGTGGGAGAGCCATGTATTCGGCATTTATGGGCCGGCTCGACTCCGCTCGATACCACGGCCACACAGAAAACCGGCAGTGAAACAATGCTTCATTGCTTTTCGCCGCGTGAGTCAGGTTACCGGAGCCCCTGATCCTTCCCTCTCCCCTATTCCCGTCCTTCCCCTCTCCCCCTCTCCTCCCCTCTAATCCCCCTCTCCTCCCCTCTAATCCCCCTCTCCCGTCTTCTCGCTCATCCCCCTCTTTCTCTATTCCCACTTTAAAGGGCGGCAACGCATTTGTGACTCTTGAGTTACAGGTGCCCATGGGTGGCGGTAGTCATTTACCATCAGGTGACCCGTCTGCTCGTTTGCCCCCTATAACATAAAAAAAAAATCTAAGGTTATATTTTTTTTGTTTGCAGGTAAACCATCAGATATATTTACTGGGGCTCTTTACAATACGTATTCACCGCCCCCTGGGTTCTGCTTCGACGTGTTGTGTAATGATGAGCCAATTGTTGATGATCCTAATTCACCTTTGAACAATGTTGAAAGTAAGGTAAGGAAATCTCTTCTGAACACTGCTTGTCTCCTGGAGACGTCTTCTTTTAAAGATTTCGTGCTATTCTGAACTGAAGGGAGGAAGGCCTTTTTATGGGATAGGGGGCAAGCGACCAGACGAGTCATCTGATGGTAAATGACTGCCGCCGTCCATGGGCACCTGTAACTCAAGAGTCGCAAGTGCGTTGCCGGCCTTTTGGGTGGATGGAAAGGACGGGACGGGTTGTCTGTGAGGCCGTGGTATCACTCCGGCCGAGCCGGCCAATACGTGCCGAAGCATGGCTCTCCGACTTACTTCCGATGTGGCTCACTGGTCAAGACGCGACCAAAGTTTGTACCGGTTCCCAAAGGCTTTCTTCTTAGGGTACCGGGTACCCGAGTACCCTACAACAGACCCGCTCATTGAACACCGTGTGGTTTTAGTCGGTTCGATTCCGACATATCACCCGTAGGGGGGTTCCACACGATAAAAACTGTAAAATTTTAGTAATCATGCTCCGCTTAAAACTGATTGTACTAAAACTGACAAGTTTTTTACTTACATAACTATGATATCAAACAAGTACACGACCTGATGGAAAGCGGTCACCTTTGCCTATGACACTAAGTCAGTGTCAAGTGTGTTACCAACTATATATGGTATAAGAGTCTGCCGTACCCTACTTATGGTCCAAGAGCCATCGATCGCCAGGTCTTCGTCTATAAAAGCTGTTTATTTTTTTAGTTTATTTGCCCAACCGGTGGCTAAGTATGAAGCTTGGATCATGGTAGCTTTGGTAGCTATGAAGCACCAAATGTGCAAAAAATTATATTTATATTATATATATTTTTGATATTCTCTTCGTGATGATATTCGAAGTCACATCATTCATTGCCAGATGCCATATGATACATGGGGCAAACGAGCAGACGGGTCACCTGATGGTAAATGACTACCGCCGTCGTTGCTGGCCTTTAAGGTAGGAGTAGGGGATAGGGAGAAGAGGGGGAAAGGGTTAGGTACTCCGGTACCCTCACTCACTAAGAAAGAAAGAAAGAAAGAAAGAAATAGATTTAGATCTACGTGTGTGATATGATACTGGGGTAACTATCAATAGATGTGATCCAAGTAGCCAGACAGACCACAGTTATTTCAATGATAACCAGTTTTTTCTAGAATACTTTGTAACTAGCGCAACTATCTACTTTTAACGGCTTATATTTGGGCAATCAAGAGAGTTAGAAACGCATTGCAGACTTTAGAGCAATCTATATAAGAATATGTTCCTGTCCTACTGGCCTCTACGGTCACAGGAAGTACAGGACATTCGGGGCCTCTGCGAGCTACTGCAGTCTCAGTCCCGTTCCCCATCCGAGACTTGCGGTATCCCTTACTCTAGGTTCCTCTCCCTACCCATTTTTCCTTATACAAATTTACCTTTTACCTTCTTTTCAAGTTCAAGTCTTAAATCGACTACATTCCCAAAGGGTGTTGGTGTCAGGCAGGCGGCCGACCATAATAGAACCCAGCCCTTTGCAATGTTACACATTGCGCCGACTTTAATGAAAATTGGGAAAAGGGCACGAAGAAGATGATGATGATACAGCTGGGTGCATCGTAATGTAGTCCGTTTCGCGATGCTGGTGGTGCAAGGTCAGGGTTGCATTGGCAACATCCAGAAAGTCAAATTCTTCTAAGTTAAACTTATTTTCGTCAATGAAACGAAAAAGTCACACTAAAAAGAGACAAACACATTCATAAATAAGATTTAGCCTGCAAGAGAATGAGATAGAATACAAGTATACAGTGTTTCCTATAATCTTTGTATGCTAGCACGTGTCCTTGAATAAAAGAGACGAACATATTCATAAATAGGATTTAGCCTGCGAGAGAATGAGATAGAATACAAGTATACAGTGTTTCCTATAATCTTTGTATGCTAGCACGTGTCCTTGAAGAAAAAGAGACAAACATATTCATAAATATGATTTAGCCTGCGAGAGAATGAGATAGAATACAAGTATACAGTGTTTCCTATAATCTTCGTAAGCTAGCACGTGTCCTTGAAGAAAAAGAGACAAACATATTCATAAATAGGATTTAGCCTGCGAGAGAATGAGATAGAATACAAGTATACAGTGTTTCCTATAATCTTTGTATGCTAGCACGTGTCCTTGAAGAAAAAGAGATAAACATATTCATTAATAGGATTAGAGAATGAGGTAGAATACAAGTATACAGTGTTTCCTATGATCTTTGTCTTTGCGCCTGCGTACTACGAAGCCTTTTTTATTCACGTGTATAATTTTTGTGCATTTGCGTATTAAATTCGTTGGTTAATTAATTTATGTTAAATATTTAACACATCTGTGTTAATTTGACCAATGACTTTTATATAAATTATCTAAAATAAAATTTATTTTACTTTTCGGAAGTTTCACTTCTGCCGTGTGTGAAAAACAATGTGTGTGTGCAACACACACTTTTTTTTTTCAAGACTGCCACGTTTGTGGGGCTCTGCGCTAATTATTCTAAGGCGTACAGAACAAATAATATCCTTATAACAATGGGAGAAGACTTTCATTATCAAGATGCTGGCATGTGGTTTAAGAATCTTGACAAATTAATACAGTAAGTTATTCGTCTTCCGAGGCGATATATAAACGAATTCAGGGGATTATCAATTGTTTTTGAAGTGAAAACTTCTTTAGGCACGTTTGTGCACTTTTGCTTTTTGGAAAAAGCACTGAACTCGTGACCGTCACGCTAATAATACATATATAGATCCACTAGAGGGCGCTAATCTAAACATTGAGTTCTGTCAGCTCCTTATTAATTCATGTCACCAACCTGCTAATGTGACGTTTTAAGTTCGTCGTTTCTGCCCATTTTTTTTTTAAGAGTTATTCTTGAGTTTAGGTACGTTTGGAAACTTTCGCGTTCCACGATATACAGGGTGTATATTACAAAGGAACACTTACTTAAATCACTAATAGGGCAAAACTCTACCATGCAGTTACAAAACCCCTACTTTTATGAGAAACGAAGGTAAATATACCTGGAACATCAAACGGTCATAACTTATAAACAGATAGTTTTTTTTCAAAATTTCTTTTTGCATGCTAGAGTCAGGCCCTTTTAATGATTTAAGTAAGTGTTCAATATTCAGATACACGCGGTTAAAATTATGTAAACGGAAATTAACGTGATATCGTAAGAGGAGGGTGTGCACCACTCTGCAGGGTAATAAAGATAGCAGTAAGACAGAAGAATCGTCTTCCTGGCTTACTACTATCTCGTTTACACCACCACGGCCAGTGCAACCTGGTCGAAACGTCAGGCAATTTTATGTAATACCTAATCGCGTTACCTGTTACTTATGGGATGTACGTATATGTAATTATACAGCGTAAGTATCGCAAATACAAAACAAAAACGTATCTTGCGATACTTATCACAATGCAAAAGTCAGTTCATCATAAAAATGCGAGATTAAAGATTTACAGTCAATAGTTTGATTTTGAACTACGCGATGTCACGCGACACGCGTACGTGTGAGGTACGGTGAATGACCTTCAGCGCAAGGTGCCGTCGAAGCAACTGATTGCATAAATGTTTTACATTGCTGTTTTTGGCCGTATGGGTTTTTTACTGATTTTTTTTCGGTAAAATGTTCTGTTTACTCATTGTGATTTTCCACTCATAATGATGGTCTGAATACACTATTTTAGGATTCGGTACCGTGTCACTTACACCCTGTATAATTATATATTATGGAACGAGAAAGTTTTAAATTTACTACACAGTAGTTATCTATTAAACACAAGGCTGGCATTCTTAGTTGCCGAGATTTTCAGATATTTTTAATTGACCCGGATTCATTGCTCTCGAGTGTATTTATATTCTGTTTATCATTTTTAACGTGCTACTTTGCAAATTGCATGTGCATGGTGCTTAACAGGGATGGATATGAAATTTCGGATATGTATACGGAATACGGATATATCGATAATATTATACCGGTTTCAGATATGAAATTATTTAGGATTATCCGATAATTTCGGATAATTTTCTATAATTCGGATATTAGATAGAAATATACAAATAGGAAATAGTATGGCTTTATTTCCAGTTATAATATGATTACAGAAAAAATATTAGCTAAACAAGTGATAATTATAGCTATTAATATTTAAATGTTATCTATTTGAAAATGCAATAACGAATTTATAATAACAATTATACAACCATTTTAACCACAAAAAAATTATAAAAGCTTGTCATAATATCTCATTTAGGCTCTGCTGCTATTAGAAATTATTCGAAATTTTTATATCAGATTCGGTTACCTTTTCGGATATATTTTTATTACGGATATCCGATAGTTTCGGTTACTACTTAAAAGTCAACTTTGAGGTGGTGTTTAAATAATTAATCACGCTGAGTGTGATTCATTTATGTCATGAAATTTTACATACGTTATCAGGGATATAGAAAAGGACATCCAGAATAAAGTACTGCTCTCATCTATACTTGAATTAACTCACAAAATTTACTTTCAAAGTTAGTAAATTAAGCTAGACCTACTAATATTATAAACGTGAAAGTTTGTGAGGATGTATGGATGTATTGAGGTTTGTTACTCTTTCACGCAAAAACTACTGAACCGATTGCGATGAAACTTGGTATGTAGATAGCTGGAAACCTCGATTAACACGTAGGCTACTTTTTATTACGATACTTCCACGGCACCGGGACTTACACGGGTAAAACCGCGGGGTGCAGCTAGTAAATTATAATAAAAAAAACACGCTTAAATAACAAATCGAACCAATACTTTAGCAAAACTAAAAGAAAAAGCTTTAATGTCAATCCGAATTAAAAAGTACAAGTTCCACTATCCACCTCCTGGCTCCATCATCAGAACATCGTCACCAAGCCCAATATATTGGACTCGTCAAAACGAATCAAATGAGCCATAACTCAAAGGGTTTACTAGTAGCCACTGAAGAGTTCCCCTATATACCTTCTGGCTCTATCATTAGATCAGGTACAAGATGCCAAATTATAATATTGGCATCCAAACTATGTAGTTTTCACCAACTTTCTATATTTGATATTGTTTTAAGTGCCCCCCCAGAGCTACCTCGACCATTTCTGGACTTTTGTATCGCACTCTTGCTTTAAGTTCACTGCTCAGACTCAGGCTTCGAAAAACTCCCAGATCCTATCAGCAGTGATTGTTTGTATTTCCTGCGGTTGCATGATGTGCAATCCTAAGTTAATACTTCGGAGCTGCATTAGTGGGCCACAGAAGCATAGAATATGCATTGTAGTTTCTACTGCCACTCGACAGAATCTGCATATTGTGTTATCGCCCAACTTTAGGTTGACCATATGTTTGTTCAGTTTGCACACTTTAAGTATCAAACCGAACTAAAAAGTAGAAAATAAAAAGCGTATCGTGTGTATACCCCTCGGGTGTTACCTCGCCGAGATCTCGGCGGAGTGGTTAATTGGAATCGAATCGACTAAATCTACACGGTGTTCCGTCACGAGTACCAATAGAAGTGGGTTCAGGTGTAACCTACAGAGGTACCGATGTTGTGCCTCTCCCACACAATGAATTCTCCGACCAGACGAGGTGATCATGTCTGACGGACTATGGCCTAGCGTTCATGTTGGGGAGTTGAAAACTTTCTTGTGCGATGCAGATTCAGTAGTTACTATGTAGTACGGCTAGTCTTAACTAGATGGCGCTGAAATATGTATTTGCTGAAGGTGAATATTGCCTTAGTATTCCGGCAAAAGCAAATACGAAGTTGCTTGAGTTTGATTGGAAATTCGGCGACGTGATATTTGCGTTAAATATTTCTATTATTGGATGAAACTAATTTATTAATAAGAGATTTGTGTAAATTTTCAAGATAGCTACATTCATGGGGCTGTGCGCTAATTATTCTAACGCGTACAGAACAAATAATATCCTGATAACAATGGGAGATGACTTTAACTATCAAGATGCTGGCATGTGGTTTAAGAATCTTGATAAACTGATTCAGTAAGTCTTGTGTAGTGTATACAGCTTCAAAATAAAGAGAAAATCTATTAGTAAATGAACTATGATTGCATTGCTTATGTCTCATTTATTATTACAAAGTGTACAGAAAAGTGATGTCATATTTTAGGAGGGTTATGTATATCCGATAAATAGATGTCTCTATTAAAAAAAATATCCGAAAAACTATTATACACCCCCATTTTTCCTACTGTAATTTTTTGCCCCCCTGACGTAATAGAGGGCAAGCCTATCGTCAACATGGGAAAATTTAAAGTGTATAGAAATGTAAAATGGTACGTGTTATCAATTTTCATGTTAACTTCAATGATTTTATTTTTTTTATCCGGACATATCCGGATAATCTATTACCATCCTTAAAATTGAGGCGGACAGCGAGCGGGGCGGGACGGTGTCAAATTCAAATTCATTTATTCAATTAAGACACTAAATGACATTTATGGACGTTAAATTGAAGCTAGAGTTAAAATCATAGATCGGCGCAAACAGACGCCACAGCATGTACTGGATTGTCGAGGTAAATTAGGTGAAAACACCAAAATCTACTGCCTGTTTGTGTCGATCTATAACTTCCAGTTTACAAAATGCGTAGAGCCTTAGGAGAAGAATACTGGCAAAGAAACTCATGGCCACTCTTTTTAAAAGTCAGCGGAGTGAACAGTTTGTATGGTGCTAGCCCGATCCCTTACTATTTATAACTTATAGTTTTATTCATAAGTCTTCTCCTTTACAAATATTATCTTTATCGATTAATTATCACGTGCATTTTGTAAGTTTCAAAATAAGGGTTGTTTATTTTAATGTTTTTTGCATTTTACCCTACGACCCTAAAATATGACCACACATTTTTGTAACATTCTGTATATATGCTTTTTTTTTGGCTACTTTAAGCTAAGTAGCGTGATGTTTAAATGTTTTGCATATGCTTATGATTTTTTTGCTATTAGAAATATTGTTTAAGAATAATATCAATATATTAAAAGCTCTTATTTCTTTTATACGAAAGAGTCAACTTCGGGATGGGACTTTCTGTGTTTCCATTAATTGTGAGAGCCGCACGTGGACCAATAAATTCCAACAATGCCCTTTTTTTTTTAGAAAGACAACTCCCGCATAAGGAATTAATCCTGTGTCGCGGGGGGCTTTAAAAACATACAAAGAATGGACACAAAAAACACCCAGACTCGGGTGGGAATCGAACCCACGACCTATGGCATAGCAGTCAGGGTTACTGACCACTAGGCCAACATGCCGGTCATCATAGTCGTTGTAACTGAGGGGGCCCCAATTGAAATTCTTACGTCAACTTTGGACAATATTAGTACCTACACCCTAACTTTGTATTATTTGAAAATAATTTTAATTATTTACCATTTCAATTATGGCGCAAATCTCATGAGAGGAGGAGAGGTATCGCACCAAATCTCACCAACGCTGGAGGATTGGACCAAATGCAAAGGGGGCACACTTCACATAATTAATGGATGCTTCCTTACCTACCCCTCCTTGAAACTAAGCGATTTGCATAATAAACCGCGCTAGTAATGTGACTATCGTGTAAGTGGATGCGATAGCTCGATAAAAAGAAACCGCTGTTATACGGGGTCCTTCTATCCTTGTCTAGGGCGTGTAAGTGGCGTGTGTGTTTGCGGATAAAAAAAGACAGATGAGACTGAGTATGGCAGCGTCTCTTCCGCGGTCTATTCCGTCTAGTCTATGGCATTGACCCATCTAAGATGCATCTTAGTCAGCCGGCGTGATAATATCTAGTAAATTAATTAAGATATAAATTTCTGAATATATCAATTCAGAATACAATTAAGTATTTAAACTATTGAATAATTAAACTTACTATGTAAGGATTTTATTTTGATGTTTTAACACGCTTTCTAATACATATTTTGGCTGTTAATGAGTTATATAAAATAATTGCGTTAAATTAGCGTAGAATTACGAGTCTTTGTAGGCTCATAAATTTTAAATTAATGCTTTATTTTACTATTTTGTTACATAAAAAATACCTATAACTAGTGTTCGCCCAGTTATCGGTACGTCGTCGTCGTAAACGTCAAAACGGTAGGTGAGGCAGGTACATATTTGTATAAAATACTAAGGTATGACGTCGATTATAAAATTAATTTAAAGCTTTTAAATAATACTGGATGACAATTTATTACAGCATTTAAGTTGTATCCTACCCTATTAAAGTAGGTTGAAATTGACATCCAACTTTTCTTACATAATTAATTACAAGTGAAGCTAATAAAAACGTGTTAAAAATCTTCTAACTCAACTTTAAGATAATACTTACTTACTTAAGGAAGGAGAAGTATAAATAATAAGGTAGTTGACTTTCAGTCAATTAACAGTATTCTTTATTACCTCGTATCATTATGATAATAACTTGAGATACCTCACACGGCCGTCTGACCCCAATCTAGGCAGAGCCTGTACTATGGTAACCAGATTGCTGATAAACATACTTATGTATTAATAAATACTCATTACACAATTATTTGTCCTAAGTGGGAATCGTACCCACGATTTCTTGCTCAGCAGTAAGGATCACTAACCACTAGACCAACAGGCCTGTCAACGACTGAATGACTTTTTGATAATTTAAGTATTGTTGAATTTTATTCCTCTCGGCAAACCAAGTGTCCTAGGATATGTGTCGAATTTTTTTTCATCAAACTCGGTGTGGTATCAAAATGAAGATGATTAGAACAAGTGAAATTTAAATATTAATTTAATAAAAAAACAATTTAGAAAACATACGATTATGTTTGTGAGCCACCTGACTGTTCTAGTACCTCTACCCCCAAAGGAGACCGTAGTGAACCAGAATTGCTGGCAAAGTGCTTTTCTTTTTTGCAGGTTTTAGGGTCACTACAGCTTCACAGAAGTTGCAAATGTTTATAGGTACGGTAATAGCTCATCCGCTTATCATCAGGCTTTACGTGTGCTTGTTTGCAAACTTAAGAGTATAAAAAAAGCTTATTAACATATCACCTTTTTTTCTCTGTTGTATTAAAATAGTAGGTAATAGTAGGTAGTAGTATTTTATCATTATCGATAATAATGTACAGTCAAAGTTTCAAAGTACAAAAGTCAAAGTCAAAGTACAAAGGTTTTCAAGTTTTTAAATTTAAAAAAAATACTTGAAAACCTTTGAAAATATAACGTTACAAACATGCAGTAAAAAAAAAATTATAAATTAAAAATCTCATCCTTCTGTAAAGTCGGTTAGAAATTTAAGACTCAACAGTTGCAACAGCAGATGCGAATAGTCACAATAAGATCTAACAGCCATAGTCTTTTCCAACATAGTTCTTTTAAGTAAACAATAGTCACTTTCACCACTGCTCTTATAAGTAAGTAATCAGTATTCACAGGTGTCACAATAATGTCACCGATGTAACTGGAGCTATAAAATCTAAAAACCTTCAAGTTATGTAATATATTAACAAAAATAAAAAATAACAATTAGACAATGGAGCTAACGATACTTTAAAAATATGTATTTTGAGAGAAATTGGAAATTATGCTAGGATAATAATGTCTTACTGACTGAGAAACATCTTTGAAATAAATGCTTATTTCTACCGACAAAATTATTATTCTAATAAATTATAAAAATATTAAGTGAATAAGTACAATTTACTAAAATCTTTAATCTACCTCTGAATACGGGTGGAACAGTCACAATAAGATAATAAGTAAACCGTAGTCATTTGCAACATATTCTTTATAAGTGAAACATCTCTTTTCAGATACAACTGTTCATAGAATATGTGCAAAACCAAGCAAGAAACTTCCGTACCGATAATATTGTAATAACTATGGGTGGTGATTTCACGTACCAAGACGCCACTATGTGGTATATCAATCTAGATAAATTGATAAAGTGAGTACAGAATGAGAAAGAGTTTATTTTTATATAAAAACACACGATCATCAGAATATTTGATATAAAAGTGCCGGTGCATTTAACAACTTTCTTTGACATATCTTTTATGGTTCTGGCTGTTCGTTTGTGCAACGCATTACCAGTACAAATACGGCAAGCTGAAACCCTTATAGCTTTTAAACATATGGTCAAGCAACATTATCTATCACTGTAATATTTTTTATTTCTTTTTTTTATTCAATTATGTACATAACTAAGATCAAAATTAAATTCGAATATACTATGTTATCTCTACTAAATAGCTATATATACAGGGCTGTAAGAAACACCGTGCCGAGTACTGAAACAGTGTATTCGTATCATCATTCTGAGTGGAAAATCATTGGAATTTTCAATGTCAAAAAATCATTTTTTTTTTGGTTAAAAGTGATATCACAATAAGTAAGCAGAACATTTTACCGAAAAAATCAATAAGTACCACATACTGCAAAAAAAAAAAAATGCAATGTAATCGATCATACAACATTTAAACTCTTGACGGCATCGAACTTTTAACGTGATTCACCGTACCGCACAAAAAGAGTACCTACGTTTGTAACTTGCGTTGGTTGGGGTTGGTCATTTCCGAACTGCTGTTACTTACATATAGTAGTAGTTAATAGTTTAGAACAATACGTTACATTGTCCTCACATTTAACTTGCGCATATAAGCAATGTAACCAGAGATTTGTAAAAAACATGTTAAAAAGAGTGTCCTTGGAGTTTCTTGCCTGTTCTTCTCCACTGGATCTACGAATTGGAACAGGCAACTAGTTTCACGACTGACTTAGTCTGACTGACTACTACTCCTGACAATTCAAAAATACCCATAGTGGTTTAATTGAAATAAATGATTTTGATTCTGATTTGATTTTTAACGTTTACATTGCGTAGCGCCAATTAAAACTATTGACTATAAATTCTTAATCTCGCATTTTTATGATGAGCTGACTTTTGTATTGTGATCAGTATCCACAGAAAGACGTTTTTGTCATTTTTTAAGTGAAGCCTAAACTTACACGCTGTATATTTAACATATGTTTAAATATTTGTCTGTATTTTCAATAGCCTGCCATCAACTAGCATGTTTTTATTTACTACTTCTTCTATTATCTTCATCTAAAAGTTGTCTCGTAACTATAACCGCCCCTTGTACCTACTCTTAATTTCTATGCTAAGATCTGTTTCAACCTACCTATCTAGAGAACGGTGTGGTCTTATTTGATATAGACGTACTAGTTGAGTCAGTTTGAAACAACAAGATATATATAAAATACAAAAGTCTCAAAAAAGGTTTAAATTTTGTTTTAGAAATGCCTCGAAATCTTAGACACTAAAAAAAATCAGAAATCAGGTAGCACTAGGCACTTAAAATAATAAGCTTAGATACACATTCCAAACAGTTAGGTTTCAATTTTAATTTAAACTTCAATGATTTTGTTTTTTATCCGGATATTGCCGGACGAATTCGGATATTCTATCAACATCCTCGTAGTTTATAGCCTATACTTCACGTCAGATTTGCGAAATATTATTTTTATCGATAAAATATGAAGTTCAATTTATCAATTTCGAATAAATTTTCTGTATTAAAAATCACGATTTTTTTTAAATTTCTTATCACTTTACGTCATTCACGGGGGTCTTATACGACCCCTGAAATTTTACGACACGTTTCATCACTAAAAGGGCATGGCTCCAGCATGTAGTTACAAAAATAATAAAAAAAAAAAACTATCCTTTTAAAAGTTTGGCCGTTTGAGTTTCCAACTATTATCACCGCCGTTTCTCATACAAGCATTTGCAATTGGTAAAGTTAAAGATTTGAATTTGGAATTATTGACTTTTTTATTATAGGATAACGACAAACGAGCAGTCATCTGATAACTCAAGAGTCACAAGTGCGTTGCCTGCCTTTAAGGTGGGAGTAGGGAAGGGCTAGGGCCTCCGGTAACCTCAATCACTCGGCTAAATACAACACAAGCATTGCTTCACTACCGGTTTTCTGTGAGGCAGTGGTATCACTCCGGTCGAGCCGGCCCATACGTTCCGAAGCATGGCTCTCCCACAGAAAATCCATAAAAACTAACTTCAAAAATTATGTAAAATTTTTCATTACTTCGTTTTTATTATTTTTCTCAACTCTTTCGTAACTGTGTGCTAGAGTTATTTAAACAATTTTCGCATTGTTAGATACATACAGATATTTCAAATACTCACTATCTTAGAGGGGTTCGTGGCTATGTGGTAACCGAGTAGGTTAACACATTACAAAGTTAGGTAATACTAGCCAGATCAGTCTAATATGTGTGACCATTCTTAACACATTGAGACCCCTCCGTGCCACGTTAAACCGTCGGTCCCGGGTGCCATACAAACTTCTGTGGCATTCGTTACGGATAGTTGGAGCCTTAAAAAGTCCGACAACCTGGTCTAACTACAGAACTTCGATATCGCCTAGTATTTGGGTTGTGGAGGTCTGATGGCAGTCGCTTCACGTAAAATATCAAAGTTCGGCCGTATCGTAGTTAGACTGAAAGCCGACCCCAACTTAGTTGGTAAAAGGTGCGGAGGATGATGACACTATCTTAATCCATTTAACTGAAGGAGATTGACTTCGATCATTTAATTACTGCACTGTCATAATTACAATCATCATCCTGATGATGAGACGTCCTTTTAAAACACGGGTCTCTTAAAGATTTCTTCTAAGAATGGTCAATTTTAATTACCTAATTAATATTCCACAATTGAAAATTTAGTTTAATAACCGACTTCAAAAAAGGAAGAGGTTCTCAATTCGTCGGAATCTTTTTTTTTATGTATGTTCACCGATTACTCGAAGACGCCTGAACCAATTTAGAAAGTTATTTTTTGTTTCAAAGGTGGTCAGGTGGTCTCATTTAAATTTTATCGAAATCGCCTGAGTGGTTTCTGAAAAATCAAATATCTAAAAATTGTGTACATGGATGATGTTTTCGTTTGCTCCGAAACATCGCTGTCTCATTGGAGCAGTGCGTTTAGTTGGCCTACCCATATTATATTTTAAAAAAATACAGTTTATCATAATTTAGACACATTGAAGTCGGTAATACTTTTTTCAAAAGATAATTATTATATTTGTCAAATTACTTGCCTATCAAATGCATATAACTTTAATGGATGCATGTTTTCTGATAACCACAAAGCGTAGATTGGTTTTAATTATACATGTAGATACGACTGTTTTCTTTTATACAAATATACCTTTACTAAAATATAACTACAATTTATACTGTAAATTATTAGGTCTTTGCATAATAATATAATCCGCATGTCTGTTTCATTTCAAGGTTGACTTATAAGTTTATAACGTTCGTAGATAATCTACTAACAACATAATATAGCCAATTGGTTTAATGTCTTCTTATTTGTATAAGTAACTGGTTTAATATTATGTTCGTTACTTTTGTGTTGTTTGTTCACCTTCATAAAATTAAAATTATGGATAATAAATCAAAAAAGAAACTGTAAATAAAACACAGTATGTTACAAAACGGTGTGGTCATATTTTAGAATCTTTATGTCTAGCCGATAAATGGATGTGTTACCTGACAAAAAAAATCTTAGTGTAGATGCACATTTCCAAGCAAAATATTAAACATTTTCATTTCAAAACACAAGAACTCGAGTTATTTTTTTATAGCAGACATTTTCATAGAAATCCGACCATTTTATCAACATCTGACATTAACGGGCCTGGTTGTGGAGTATGATGTATTATGTAGGCCGTACTAGGCCAGCAAAGGTTTTTGTTTTAATAATATGGCGAATTTAATATTTCATCATCATAAATATCAGTGTGCCACATTTGTTTATTGATTATTATGGCAAAATATAGTTTAATTTTTGTAGTTACGTATAAAATAAGATGTCATCTTTCGTATAATTCACTTTAAAGCTTTTATTTCCGCAAACAACCATTGAACAACGCGGCACTTCGTAGTATTGACAAAATGTTAGAGAAACGACGCGGTCGCTGGTTGACACTCGATTAAAGACAAACGAATAACAAGCACATTTTACGCCAGATACGGGCACACGCGCTACGCCTACTTCACAAATCTCCCTTGATCATGTCAGACAATATATTAGCTTTATCAAGTCGATTTCAGCTTTAATTTTTTTTTTTCACACACGGTCCTCTGATCCCAAACAAGGTAGAGCCTGTACTATGGTAACCAGACTGCTGATAAACATACTTATATATTTTTAAATACATACATATTATAGATAAATTACACCCAGACACAGAACGAAAAATGATCATGCTCATCACACAATTATTTGTCCTGGGTGGGAATCGAACCCACAACCTCTGGCTTAGCAATCAGGGTCACTAACCACTAGACCAATAGGCCAGTCAGTTGTTAAAAAATATCTTACCATACGAATTTTCATAAAATTTCTATCGCTTTATGTCATTCACGTGGTGCACTATACGACCTTAAACTATGACTATATCTGTGTGAAACAGCCTGTATGTATTTGTATTTTTTGCTAATGCTTTCTGTGCATGTTTTGTTTTTGCATGTGTCTTTAAAAATAAAAAAAAAGATGGTTGATTACTTTTTTCTTACAGGTACACAAACTTAATAGCGGCCAAAGATGAACTAAACATAACATTGTTTTACTCTACACCTAATTGTTATTTAAAAGCAATCAAGGATGCCAAGTAAGTGTTAAACTGTCTTGTACCCCTTATACCATAAGAAATATATATTTATATACTAGCTGCCCCGACAGACTTCGTTCTGTCAAAAGTTAACGACGTCAAATGTTTGACGGCTGGGGACCTGTGTTTTAATTCTTATTTACTCTGTGGTTTGTATAGGAAAAGAAAAGTGTTGTTTTTACTATTTTCCTCGCAATTTTTACGTTTTTTCTCTCCATAAGAAACTTCCCTGTGCCTTAACGAAAATATGAAAAAAGAAATTAGCCGAATTAGTCGAGCATTTTTCGAGTTTTGCGCTTAGCAACACATTTGGCGATTCATTTTTATTTATATATATAAATAGATTGATACATCGCCCCCTTGGTTTGTCTTACGAAATTATTTACAAAGTACAGTGTTTTTTTGTTGTTAAATCTTAGACGATAGTACCGAAGCCTTCGTGTACGATTCCGATTGATTAGAACTTTAATTTTATACATAGAAACACCCATGCAAAAACAAGTATTCATACAAACGGAATTTGAATTGAGTTGATATGCTTTACCGTCGTTACGAATGAATGCATATGAATGAAAGAGACGTTCATCGTTCATTGTATGTGTGGAGGAACGGGTGTCATGTCCCTCCAACACAAAGGGAGGATCCTCCGACCAGGCGAGGTGATCATGCCTGGCGGGCCGCGGCCCTACGGTTGATGTTGGGAAGTTATATATTACTAATTGGCGCGAGAACTCTCATAGCGCGATGCAGGATTAGTAGTTACTTCGTAGTTCAGCTTGTCTTCGCTAGATGATGTTGTAGTATGTTTTTACTGTATGTGGAAGTCGCCACACATAAATGTCTATATGCATCAGTCTAGGTGTTTTCGTATATAATATGTATGTATTTATAAAAATAAATGTATGTATATCCGTGTTTGCCTAGTTTAAAATTTATTACTATTATTTTATTGATTAAAAAATAATCGACATGGTTTCTATTGGGCGCCCATTACACGGTAGGTTTTGCTGTTAGTTTTGCCACAATCAAAACGGTGATTGACGACCTATCGTCTAATGCAGTGATTGACGGTTGCATGATAAAATTTTAATGTCGATATTATTTCATCAATCACATACGAACATCCGTCAATCATAACTTTTGGTGATGATTAACGTTTGCATGAGCGTCTAATGAACGCCTTAGTTTTATAGTGTTATCTCAGACTTCTTTGTTTTAATTGTTTTCAGCCCCGATTTGCCCACGAAACAGGACGATTTCTTCCCATACGCAAGTGATCCCACCGCTTTTTGGACCGGCTACTTTACGTCAAGACCGACTACTAAATACTTTGAGAGAGAAGCTAATAATTATCTACAAGTGAGTATTAGCATTTACAACAAATTTCAAATCATTAATACATTGTGTAATAAATGTCTTTTAAAAAAAAGCATCACCGACTTCAATGTGCTGTTTTGTGGAAAGTAGATGTATTTTGTTTAAATATAATATGGGTAGGACAACTAAACGCACTGCTCCAATGACACAGCGATGTTTCGGAGTAAACGAAAATATCATCGATGTATACAATTTTTAGATATTTGTGGATTTTTCAAAAACCGCTCGACTGATTTCGATAAAATGTAAAAGGGACCACCTGGGAAGTTATAAAATAAATCCAAATTGGTTCAGTTGTCGTCGAGTAATCGGTGAACGTACATAAAAAAAAAGATTCCGACGAATTGAGAACCTCCTTCCTTTTTTGAAGTCGGTTAAATAGCTCTTAAGGTAGGCGTGGGGTAAGTGATGTTACAGAAAGGTGGGGTCATATTTTAGGGTCGTATAGTAGACCCAGTGAATGACGTAAAGCGCTGACAATTTTAGTAAAATTCGTGATTGTTAATATTTTGTAACTAAAAATCTAGGGATGTTAATAGAATAGCCGGATTTTCCGGAAATGTCCGAATAAAAGATAACAATTAACTTTAAAAAAAGTAAAATAAAATCATGATGTAGTAAGTTGTATTTGTCATTCCTTAATTTTCCTTCCTGAGAGGTTTATTATTTTCTTCAAATTTACATGGGACCAAACTTGAGTGCTTCCAGTTCAATATTATTTTGTAGTTGAGATCTGTTCACAAATTGCGAAGATATTGTTGAAATGAGAACCTTCTCCTTTTAGAAGTCGGTTAAAAATCATAGAAATATACAGGAAAACATTTTTTCTCTATAAATACTTTTGTCTGATATATCCAACTTTATCGGCCATACATTAGGCTCCTAAAATATGACCGCGCCCTCATTTAATATATATAGTAGATCTTCTATTAATAATAATAACTTCACACATCTCACACGCGGTCGTCTGAATCCAAACTAGGCAGAGCCTGTACTATGGTAACCAGACTGCTTATAAACATACTACTAGACCAACAGACCAGTCATATAGTTACATTATATTTACAGATGGTGAAACAACTCCAAGTGCTTGCCGATTTGGACAAACATAATGAATTTGTTTTAAATGAACTCAAAAGTGCCATGGGTAAGTTTTATTAGTTTAGGTATTCATTTGGGGCAGTTATTAATAATCCATAGAGAACCAGAGCAGATTTTTGAGTGAATGAATGAAGAAATGGATGAATGAACTAACAAAGGAATGAATATATAAAGGATTTCTAAAAAGATCTTTTCAGACGTTTTGCAACATCAATTAGTTTAAAACAAGATGGTGTCCTTTGCTATGAATGGCCTTGAGAAGAAACGCCAAAACATACTCAAGGATTCAAGTCTATATAAATTAGAAATTTGTAACTTAAAGCTTCCACTGTGGTTATTCTTTCGCCAGCGTTGTTTCTTCTGCTGGGTCATTTATAGTTGCATGAGGACTACACTTGTTTTTTGATATCGATGAGTGCTTAAATGCAGCGAGGCTTTTACGTTCGACTGATTGACTCCTACTCCTGACAATTTAAAAATACATTTAAATGGTTTACTTGAAATAAATGATTTTGATATTGATTTTCCTTGCCTATTCTTCTCTATAGGATCTACATGCTGCTTCATGACTGACTCTAACTGACCTTTAATTGAAATAAATGATTTTGAATTTCGAATTTGAATTTTGAGAAACTATCCATGCAAGATGCGGTACCCATGTATTTGGTTACTTTAGAATTAGTAGAATCTATACAGTAGGCCGGTAGGGGTCGACTACGCAGGACATGCTCTGATGAAATAACTGATGTTCTGAAGAAAGGTACAGCTCAGAAGTACCCGAAACAGGCTTGTATGAAAGGTTCAATGATAGGAGAGGAAGGTCGTCAGGTATTTAAGGATAGAAGCAAGTGGCAGACTGTTGTCTCTGTCTACCCCGAATGGAGAATTATGTACATGTGTAATTAATGATCCAGGTATAATGCAACACCATGACGCCATAACTGGTACTGAAAAACAACACGTCACCCATGACTACGAAAGGATTCTAACACAAGCTGTAGACGATGCAATGATTATTGCCAAGGAAGCGTTCAAGTGAGTACACTGTAGTAGGTCATGTCAGTATCTCTTTATTAAAAGTCAATACGGTGTGTTCTGTTGAACATTTGTAAGGCATAACAACTTGTGACGTCATATTTTGCTATTGTCAAATCTTTTACTTTTAAAGTAATAATTACAAAAGTTAATGACTTTCGGATTTTTCCTGCTGTGAGATCTTGCTTCTTACCAAGTTTAAATTTATACTCGACATATCTATAGTAAAAAATGTTTTACTCGCGTTTATTTTTCGGCTAGTTTCGGCCCCACTAGGGCCTTTTATTAAAAGAGGTAAAGCGGCCTGTTACATTGGTGTGAAGCGCCAAACACCTTATCTTATTTTTGTTACTCAATCACTCCAGAACGGCTGAACGGATCTAGCTGAAATTTGGCACAGAGATCATAGTCTGGAATAGCACAGACTAATTTTATCCCGGAAAAAATCTATGATTCCCACATCAAAATTTCCACTTGAACGAAGTTTTACGTTTAATTTTGTATTTAATTATTTTTTTAGTAAAATTACGCAGAGAGACGCATCAAAACCGCCAATACTAGATTTTACTAGATGTCATTTGAATGAATCTAGCTGCTACATTTCAGAAAACAGCGAGCAATTTATAGTGAGTGATATTTATTTTATTATTATGTTCATAGACTATGAAGCTTTTAAACTGCCGATACTTGTATGCATAATAGATTTGTAGATCCGGACTTAGTTGATCGTGGTCTCGATGGAGATGACTAGTGACCACGATCGATGCAATTCTTTGACTTGACATAAAGGTATTGGACTTTATAAATACACACATTTATTAAAATGATAAAAAGCAAGACTCTAAGACTAATTTGCTTTGATAAAACATTAATTTAAAATTAAAAACATGTGAGAGAATAAGGGAAAATGATTGATTTATTTTATAGTAGATCTAAGCCTAAGAATTATAATGTTCAACTATAACATCATCTAAATAGACAAATCCTGCAATTACATTTAAAATATTAAATGTGAACCGTAAAAAATATATATTATTGATTTATATTGTAATTTACAGGTAACAGTATATAATCCTTTGGGTTGGCAAGTGAGGGAGCCTATCAGAATACCAGTAGCTGAGTCTTCGTATGAAGTATTTGGACCTGACGGTAAGCCATCTTGAGCTCCATTCATGTGGAATTTTTAAACGACTTCGACTGTTTTTTTTTTGCGTTTACACATGTTACGCTATATCTTCGCTAATTATTAACCGATTTCAATAGTTTTAAGGGTCTCAAGGTTGGTCCCGTAGAATTTAAATAATAAAAAAATATTTACACCTCTAGGAGTAGACAATTAAGGGATGAAAGAAACAGCTTATTTTAATTTACTATGTTTTAAGCGCATTGAAGTTAATACTTCTTTTAGAGATAATTATTTGTTTACAGGTAAACAAATCAAAACTCAGTTTGTTGATATTTCCACGTCTGTTACGTCTATCCCAACTCGTGTTTCCGCAGCTACCAAAGAAATTGTTTTCATAGCTGATTTAAAACCGCTTGGATACAAATCATTCTATATACGTCAAAATACACGAGTCAAAAGAGATAACAGTATCGATTACTTTACCAATATCAATGATTACTTCGATTCCGTAAAAGGTAAATTTGATGAAGATATAAAAGATAAAGAATATAATCTTTTGCAAGAGAAAGATAGACCAATAGCCCCTATTTCTTTACAAAATGACGAATATAAGGATACTAACGTAGTAATACTAAAAGATAGCACGAATGATGAAGACTTGCGAGAGTTGAAGACCTTTTTGAAATTTAATAAAAAGCCAAAGATGATTCTGGCTAGAAATAAAATTGAATTCCCCAAACTAAATGATGAAGAGATGAGGATGCTTTCTGATGAGCCTAGAACGGTGGAAAGATTTGAAGATGAGTTCATTTTGGAAAATCAGGTGGGTAATATTATTTACTTACATAGAAATGACACAGCCATTTTCTGTTATTGAAAATTAGATTTTTATGTTTTTGTAGCACTAGATTGCATCAAAATTAGTTTGTTCAGAATTAGTAGATCCAAAAGACAATTAAACCATTAAATATTTTCTCATAAATTTGTTTCTAGGTATTCACATCACAGAATACATTACAGTACTACTACAGTAGTTCCACTGAGTAAAATCATTTGAAAAATAGCGACTCTTGATTCTACACAATAAAGTGCTACTTAGGTCGCAAATAACTAATCACGTGCAGATGTTGCCTCTCTTTCTATCGCGTAAAACTTACTTCTTCTGAAGACTTCGACGTAAGTTTTGGATCCTTCTTATTATATAGGCAGTCTACTGAGTTAGTCAGACCCGACAAAGGAGCCTTACTTATAGCTTCGTACCTGTAGTACGGAGTGGGCCTGGCCTAGTATTACTAAACAACTGTTGTTTTTATATCTACCAGTACCTGTCTTAGGGACGTACATATTCTGCGCAAAAGCGTTAATTCGAAATATAGCAGTCGTGTTTTCTTCTTCAACTTCCTTTTCACTTATTAGATGTGTTAATCGGCACTTAACCGCATTAATATCTATAAGGTACGATACCATGTTGTTTAACAGACGTTTTAATCGAATTGCACCTATAACGACGATCGGCGCAATTCGATCGTAACGCGACTCAGTACCGATTTTGCACATCTAATATGCATACTAGTTTTTAACTATTCATTTATATTTTTTGTTGCAGTTTTTCAAACTCAAAGTAGACACAGCAACAGGGCAGATCAATGACTTATCTTTCCCGGATGGCTCTCGTCTAAACTTTACCGTCAACATGTATTATTATCCAGGATGCAAAGGCCGCAATACCCAACCCTCTGATAGAGCTTCCGGTGCTTATATTTTTAGACCAAACGCAACAAACCCAACGAAACTAAACATGATTAGAAGTTCTGTCGTTAACGGCGATATAGTTAAAGAATTTAGAGTTAATTTACACCCAAGCGGTTACATCAATACTAAAATATATGATAATTTAAACTTCATTGAAAATGAATTTATCGTAGGACCAATTCCAATTGACGATAATATTGGCAAAGAATATGTTGTTAAATATGGTTCAGATATTGTTAATAATGGTGAATTTTATACAGATTCTAATGGCAGACAAATGCTAAAAAGGAAATTGAATTATAGACCTCAGTACAATGTTACATTGCTTGAACCGATAGCTGGAAATTATTATCCGATTACTAATGAAATTTATATACAAAACGATGATTTGAAAATGACTGTTTTAACCGATCGGTCTGAAGGTGGTAGTTCTTTGGTAGAAGGTGAAATTGAATTAATGGTACATAGAAGATTGTTATGGGATGATTCTTTTGGAGTTGGAGAAGCTCTTAATGAAACAGCTGCGGGTAAAGGTTTGGTCGTTAGAGGAAAACACAGGGTTTTCATTACGAAAAATAAAGATAATATTAAGAAAAATGTACTGGGAATGCATCTAACACCACATGTGCTAGTTTCTGATGCTCACACCGTTCAATTTGAAGACTGGTTGAAACTGAACAATGATTTCAATTTTGTTAATAATGAGTTACCAAATGGTATTCATTTGTTGACTTTGGAACCTTGGGATGAGAAACTTCTTATTAGATTAGAGAATTATCTTGATAAAGCACCAAATTCTGATGTAGAATTAGATTTGGGATCGATTTTCAAAAACGTAATTATTAAAAATGCAAGAGAAACGATGCTAGCTGCTAATGTCTGGGCTGATGAATATAGAAAATGGACGTGGAACGGTGACGTTCCTGAATCAAGCAATCGCATTGAAGCGTTGAAAGTTAAAGTAAAGGCAAAAGAAATCAAAACATTTATCGTAGATTATGAAATAAAGAAATAGGTTCAATGTTGTATTGTACTCAAAATAAATACACAAATAAATAATAAAAATAAGCGGTTAAATAAAATTATGAAAAGTTAAAATGATAGGTTGTGATTTGCTCTAGATGTGTTTTGGGAACGCCATTTTGGGACGTAGGTACATACTTGACTCTAATCAAGGTTTTACAGAAAGGTTTGGTAATATTTCAAGGTCAAATAATTTTAGCAAGATTTGTGATATGTAATACAGAGTTTCGAATTAATCCGAATTCGGAAAAAATCCGAAAAATCGAATTAAAGGTAATAAATGCTAAAGATATTGATAAAATATCCATAACTGTACTACCTAAACTTAAATTGACATAAAAATTGATAACACGTTTAAATGTGGAAGGAAAGGTTTATATTAAACGCTTCAGTACACCCTTCCTGCGTTTAGTTAACAAACTTTTATTATTAATATCACCATAAACTTTTTTTTTCGTGTGGAAACCCCCACGGGTCATCACCTCACTGTAACTTACGATGAAGTGGTATGTCGGAATTGAACCCAATAAAACCACACGGTGTTTCGTCGCAAGTTGGTCTTTTGCAAGGGACCCGGGTATACCTTAAGAAGGAAACCCCTGCAAAACTTGGCCACCTCTTGGTCAGTAGGCGGCCACACCGTGGAGTAGGGTTGGCCTTGCCCCCCTTTCGGTATAGGTAGGCGTTGGCGAACCCTTCACGCCAATATCTCAGGCCTGCTTCTGTTAGGGTAACGGATGAGGAAAGAGATCGTTCTGCATCTCTGGCGCCTGTCGCATTTTCTGAGGGACGGCAGAGTTTCCGTCCTCTCCTGTACCCTTTTCACGGACCCTGTAACTATCCTTAACTAAATATCATACCTTTCTGGGACACCTTGTTAATAAAGATAAGAAAATGACTCGCGCTTGGTTAGAGTCTGGAGCCCATTTTTGGCTAACTGAATCTTGCATAATTGAGGTGAGTCTATCAAAATTAGGACCAGACAACTCCAAAACTTTCCAACACTAAATTTGAAAACTGCTTCGTTCGTTCATATCGTTAGGGTATATGACGACAGAGCGCAGGATGAATACAGAATACCCCTCAGCGCGCGCGCACCTCTATTTATAAAATTTGACATTTACACCTTTAGCTGGAGAGAGGGTACCCTCCTCTTTCTTATTCAATAGGAACCCTATGCTTGTACGAGTATAATATAAATAAAAGTGATCTTATAGTTGAAATGTAAATTAAAACACCAAAAAAAAAAAATCTATTAGTAGAATTATTTCTTCGTCAATCACCCTTCCTGGAGGCGAGTAGAACGTTCGAGTTCTACGTTAAGTGTTAAGCTTCGTATAGTTAAACAGTTAATAAGTCGATGTTTATGAAACAACACGCATAATATAAAAGAGTGACCAACCTAGTTCATAATGCCTGCTGGCGGTGCCCCAACAATTGATGTTATGATATTGTATGTAACGCCGATTGCGTTGACAACTTTCCTAGCGCGATGCAAGGTTACTAAGTAGTTCGGCTTCTTTTTGTTACATGTCGCTAGGTATATCGCCACAATAATCTTCTAGGTACATTAAAATTAAGCTATCTTTGGCCGCAAATCTCGGAAAGTGATTGCGTTTTAACAGAAAAGTGTTTTTGTATACTTATTATTCCGAAGATTCAATGGAAATGGAAAATTCTTGCATCGATTGTCATGGCAACCGTGCTTATGACAACCGTTGTCAGAAGAATGGTTGTCACACCGTCCGCTGTCAAAGCAACTTTACTTATGCACGGTAAAGCCTGGCCTGGTCTATCTAGTTTTATACAGTGTGTTTTAGAAAGGTGTTGTCGAATTTTAAGAGCCTTAGGGAACGTACCTATACTACGTGACCGGTTTTGGGGGGGCGAAGGGGGGGGGGGGCTTAGGTTTTCGTCACGTAGTCAATATCCTCTAGGGAAATCTCGTGCTTTTTCAAGCTATATTCAAATATGGCGCGCAGCGTTTAGCGCTTTTTAACTTTCTGTCGGCAAAAAATGATTGAAAACCATATTTATAAATGACTACGTGAAAATAAGAGGGGCAGGGGGGGGGGGGTGTCTTGGCATACGCTACTTGTGGTCACCGAGGGGGGAGGGGTGTAAAACAATTAAAAAAATTGGTCACGTAGTATGGGTATGTTCCCTTATGTGTAGCCGACAAACAGTTGATTGAGCTTGAAAAAATACAACATTGGTTTTTAATTTTTTATGCAGACATTTTTAGAAAAAATCTGGACATTCCATCTATATCCTTGGTATTAAATACCCATAGTTTCATTAATGTCAGTCCTCTCTCATTGGAATATTAGCTTTATCGGTCAATTTTTAAAGCTCAATAAGTCAGTTTTAAAATAAAATTTTCGTATTAATATCACGATTGTTCCTAAAATTGTTATTCACGGGGTCTACTGTAAGATCCTAAAATAAGACCCCACGTTACTGTAACATCCTGTAGCTATACGAACGATAGAATAGAATATAACGTAATGTATAATGTTGTTAGCAGAACTGGGCTAATTGGCCCAGTTAGTGTTTAATTTTTAATGTGCTTTTATATTTTTTCAATCATTGCCTGTAACAAAGCAAATTTTAAATAGTTTCATTTCTTCTACGTTATTATAATTAGTATCATAGTAAATTGTGTATAATTTTGTGAATAATATCATGAACCAAATAAATATTTTTAATATATTATGACTTTTTTTTGAGGATATTCAGAAATGTATCATTGTATTTCTTTTTATGGTACCTATACCGTACCATACCGGGCAAAAGAGCAGAAGGGTCACCTGATAGTAGATGACTACCGCTTCCCATGGGCACCTGCAACTGAAGAGTCACAAGTGCGTTGCCGCCCTTTAAGGTTCAAGGGGGAAGGGTGGAAGAAGGGGAGGGGAAAGGGAAGAGTGGGGGAGGGGAGAGGGAAGTTTGGAAGAACCTCACTCACTCGGCGAAAAGCAATGCAAGCATTGCTTCACTGCTGGTTTTCTGTGAGGCCGTGGTATCACTCCGTTCGAGCCGGAAAATAAGTACGATTTAAAATCTTTAACTTTACACGTTCCACCTGCTTTTATGAGAAACGGAGTTAAAAATACCTGGAAATTCAAACGGTCATAACTTGTAAACGGATATATTTTTTTTCAAAATTTATTTTTAAATTGCATGCTAGAGTCATGCCCTTTCAGTGGTAGAAGTAAGTGTTCCTTTTTCAAATACATCCTGTATAATTAATATCCCTCGGGAGAAGTAGGTTCTTGTTTTGGATAAAAGGTACCCTATATCTTTTCCTGTACCCCTGACCACGTGTACGCAAAATAACATGATGATTGGTGATGACTATGAGTAGTTACAAACAAACTCACATTCACATTTATAATGTTAGGATTATGATCAACAAATAAAACTCAAGAACAACTTAAAATAAACCTATTTAATTATTGCATCTTAACTAATACCACACACAACTTAGACAAATACGCTTCGCTTGGTCTAGCCTTTGACACTATTAAACAAGTTGTTTCAAAGATAAACCTTTTTTATACAATTGTGATTCAAATTGTATCTTCTCTTAGCTAAATCGCAGTTAAAAGTAAATTATTCAAAATATTTACACACAAATAACGCTTTTTTAATGATCTAGGATTACTTATGTCTAAGAAAAAGTTCATATAACAGTTACCTTGATACGGTCTAAGGATAGCTCCTTATGGCAGTCCTTTTTCTTATAAGTACAGTAAGAGAAATATTTCAGTCAAAAAATGAGATCTATATCAGTTTTTTTCTTTAAAATATTAAGGAAAGTTAATCTTTACAATCTGTTAACAAAAATGTATGTGAAAGCTTATAAAACTTTAGCAAAATGACTTAAAGGCCTTCACAAAATCTACCGATGCTAATTATACTATGAATGTAAAAAATTAACTAGAAACTGGGTGTCAGACGTAAATAACTGCTCTTTAAGAGACTTATTAAGAACAGACTATTACTATTAATAGTATTCTTTATTCAAAAAAAGAAAGAAAGACGATGGAAGTTTAGTAATTTTTTATTTTATTATACGACGTGATTTTTAATTCAGAAATTTTATTTTGAAACGAATACTCACAAACTTGGTAATTTACCGATATAGCTAATATTTCAGAAGAATGAATGAATGAAGAACTGCCAACGGTTAATCTGCTTTACCTTGTATATTAGCTTGAGCTACACTTTTGGGCTAAGAAAATACACTAGGAAGTTCATAGTTACATATAAACGTTCTTATTTGTTGCGGAATTAATTCTATACCCACTGTTAGATCAACTGTATCATAATGTCTCAAGACGTCTTCAGCGAATTGCAAATTACTAGAATTACCAAAAACATCATTAAAATTCTTAACAAATTTATCTTTTTGCCACTGTATCTTAAAATAATCTGATCTCCAAATATTAGTTCCTAACATTGTCTCTTTACAACTAGTTATCACATAATTCTTAAACAAACCTAAAATATTAACAGTTTTAATTCCATTTTTAACTACATCGTTTGTCTCTAAATAATTTTCGAGACGAATCAATACTTGATGATTCCATTTCTCAAACGATAAAATGTGTACGCCTACCGGCAATTTCTTTTTTAATGCAGAATATTCGTTCCTACATGAGGACCAATTTGTGAAAGAAATACTGGGTTCAAAAAAAGGGTGTGCTGATGTGAATACTTGGGGATGTAGTTCAAGCTCTTTGGCAAATTTCTTTTCGAAGAACTTGTTGGGTTTGTAGTCAGCTTTGGATAGGTATAAACGATGATTCCCTCTAACGATAAGACCTATTCCGAATAGAGTCTCGTTCACAGGGCCACTGACTCCAGTGTCGCGGGTGAGAATTCTTCTGTGGAGCATTATGTCTATTTCGCCTTGGTTCAAAGACGAGCAGCCTTCACTACGGTCAGGAAAGATGGAGAATCGGATGTTTTTATCAGTATCTTCGATGTACACTTTAGATGTTATTGGGTAGAAGTTGCCTGAAACCCAAAGTTTAAAATCAGAAATCACTTACGACTATAATAAATCAAGAAAACGACTTTATATAAAGACACTACCCTAACTTTTAATCTTTCGCGTTCCATGATATAATATTATCTACGTACGTACGTCAGGCAATTCAGAGGTATGTAATACCTTTTCGTGATCGCGTTAACTCCCGCAAATACGTAGATAATATTAAAGACACTACCGACACCATACTGATAGTTTTAGCTAGAAATAAAAACTTTTTTGGAGCTCATGTTTACCTGGTCCTTGAAACGAAGTACTTTGAAGTGATATTTGCGAGGGGTACACTATTAATGCGGTGAATCTGCGGGAACGTGGTATCTAAAGGCATGCTAACTATGCTTAGTGTGAGTTTAGATAGCTCTGTGTAATATGTCCTAGAACAATATTATATCGGACTTCCCGGCAAGGGCTAGTACAGGTATGCGACTCTGACCTGCTCGCGCGATTACTTGAACCCTCTAATACATCAGTAAAAGCAATATCCCTTTCCGTCTTTTACCCTCCCATCTTACCTACCTTTCCCCTTCAACATACTACCAATTTTCCCATCTTTCAATCGCCCAGTAGACGGCAATAGGTATGCCCTCTATTACGTGAGTGGGGCCAAAATTATCGTTGGCAGAATATGGGTGTTTAATAACGCCTTCGGGGAAACAGCATATTTGCATTCCATTATGTCAAGAATTCTTTCAAAGGAAGTAAAAAAAAATACTTAAAAATAACAACAAAGAATATTACAGCGGACATACTTGGTACATCAGTAGTGACTGGCGTATACGTGGACCTCATATTCTTGATTCTTTTAATTGTCTGTCGGCCATTACTGTCTGTATAAAATACTCCGTTATTATTCAAATCCGTGGCATATCTGATAAATATATCTTTGCCAAACCCATCTTGGATTGGAATTGGTCCCACTACCCAATCGACTTCGACATATGGCAAGCTTTTATATAATCTTAGAGCCGCGGCTGTGAACGTCGAGAATTGAATTTGAGCTTCTTGAACGAATTCGGATTTGATTACCTTCAAAATTTGATTTTTTGATGTAGGTTCTGGATTTGGGTCCATAGGTCTAAAGACAAAAGGACCCGGTCTTTTCTTAGTAGTCCCCATCTGATCGGGGTCATCAGAAACATAGTACATCATATTAATATCAAAGTTCATGTAGACTCCGTTAGATAACGCTATGCTAGTAATCTTGCCAGTATTTTGATTCAAGCTGATCTTTATGTGCTGGAAAAAATACGTCTTTAGTTAGATCATTGTAATTAAAGATTGTGTAGTCAAATTTATAACAGCGCCATCTAGATAGTTAAGGCATGACAATTTGTATGTTTAATTAATAAATAATGATAACAATTAATAAAACATATAAATATTAAGAACTCAACATTATCTTTGGTAGAGAGAGAGATGTTTAATTAAAATTTTTCTAAGTACATATTATTAAATTTCACTAAGCGGGAATCGAACCCGCAAAAATACCAAGGCAAATAGGTATACTATTTGCCTTGGTATTTTTGTATATAATAAGTATTACCAAAGTATTGACCAAAACAACTATATCTAAATATGTATACCCATGTACTAGAGCCCACTGTACAAGCCATACTTAGTTTGGGTGTAGATGGCGCTGTGTTTTATGTCGTAAAACATTACTATTATTAATGATATTTTAAAAAGCCACTTACTTCATTCTTAATAAAATCATCCGGCGATTGGATGCTGAAATAACCAGCCCTCTCCAACCTTCGAAAGACGCGCTCCTCTTCCCAAGTCACCTCACCTTCACTCTCTTCATCATTGGTGGTGTTATGGCTCGGTTCATCATCATAGAAGTCAGGTGCTGGCGTATCAGTTGGACCTTTGATGGTAGTGGATGTAGAAGTAGCTGAGGTTGTGGTCGTGGTGGAAATGGTTGTAGGAAAGGTATCATCAGTCAATTGTTCGGTTGTGGTAGTGTTGGTTGGCCAATGTGTTCTTTGTGGTCGGGGGGGTTCAGCAGTGGTCCTTATAAGATGTACTCGACGGGCACTGAGGATACAGATAAATAAGCGGATATTATTCTAGACAGGATAGATGAAGATGAGTTCAGCTCTCATGCCTTAACTTCCAACCGATCAATATACAGAAAGTACATAAAAGGACTTCCAGAAAAAAGTACAGTTAGCGAGGGATAGATTGATTGACAAAATCTAGCGAGCGAATCCGCAGACAAAAGCACATAGCTCACGGTAATAAATATGGCGACGTGTCTCTCCACGTGTATTCTTCAAAATCATCATTTTCTTTATCAGAAGCTTCGCTGGCTCGTCTTGAATCATTGGTTGTGCTAGTGTTGGTAGGCCAATGTGTTCTTTGTGGTATGGGGGGTTCAGCAGTGGTCCTTCTAAGGTGTACTCGACGGGAACTGAGAATACAGATAAAAAAGCGGTTATTATTCTCATCCTAACTAATATTATAAATTTAAATGTCTGTTTGTTGGTCTATAAGACGATCATCAGACCTGCCATCGTGCATGGATCTCAAAGTAGGCCCACAAAGACAGTAGATGAGAGAAGCTTGCATATAGCTGAAATGTGAGTGTTGAGATGAATGTGTGGTGTGACTAGGATGGACAAGGTGAATTATGAATACATCAGAGGGAAAGGGTCTGAAAGTAGCGCCAGTGGGTGAACAGTTGAAGAGTCACAGATTATCGTGGTATGAACATTTGATACGGAGGAATGAGCAAAATGAGAAGAGAGTTTTATCTATGGAAATTGACGGGTACAAGAGAAGACGACGACCAAAGATAAAATGGATGGGCTTTGTGAAAGCAGATATGGCTAGAAAGGGAGTGAGCAGTGAAATGAGGAATTATAGAGTATAATCGAAGAATAAACATATTGCGCCGACCCCAATTAAAATTGTGACATGGGTAGGGGCAGGACAGATGATAATGAATTTGGCTCTCAAGCCTTTAGCCTTAACGTGGGAGAGCCATGCTTTGGCTTGTATGAGCCGGCTCGACTCCGCTCGATACCACGGCCTCACAGAAAACCGACAGTGAAACAATGGTTGTATTGCTTTTCGCCGCGTGAGTGAGGTTACCGGAGGCCCTAACCCTTCCCTTTCCCTTATTCCCGTCCTTTCCCTGTCCCCACTTTCTTCCCCCTTCCCTCTCTTCTCCTACTCCCACCTTAAAGGGCAGCAACGTACTTGTGACTCTTGAGTTACAGATGCCCATGGGCGGCGGTAGTCATTTACCATCAGGTGACCCGTATGCTCGTTTGCCCCCTATACCATAAAAATAAAGCTAGCAAATCCGCAGGCAAAAGCATATAGCTCACGGTAATAAATACGGCGATATGTCTGTCGAATTGTATTCTTCAAAATCATCATTTTCTTTATCAGAAACTTCGCTGGCTCGTCTTGAATCATTGGTTGTGCTAGTGTTGGTAGGCCAATGTGTTCTTTGTGGTATGGGGGGTTCAGCAGTGGTCCTTCTAAGGTGTACTCGACGGGAACTGAGAATATAGATAAAAAAGCGGTTATTATTCTCATCCTAACTAATATTATAAATTTAAATGTCTGTTTGTTGGTCTATAAGACGGTCATCAGACCTGCCATCGTGCATGGATCTCAAAGTAGGCCCACAAAGAGAATAGATGAGAGAAGCTTGCATATAGCTGAAATGTGAGTGTTGAGATGAATGTGTGGTGTGACTAGGATGGACAAGGTGAAATATGAATACATCAGAGGGAAAGGGTCTGAAAGTAGCGCCAGTGGGTGAAAAGTTGAAGAGTCACAGATTATCGTGGTATGGACATTTGATACGGAGGAGTGAGCAAAGTGAGAAGACAGTTTTATCTATGGACGTTGACGGCTACAAGAGAAGACGACGACCAAAGATAAGATGGATGGACCTTGTGAATGAAGATATGGCTAGAAAGGGAGTGAGAAGTGAAATGAGGAATGATATAGTATAATCAAAGAAGAAAACATATTGCGCCAACCCCAAATAAAATTGTGACATGGGTAGGGGCAGGACAGATGATGATGAATTTGGCTCTCATGCCTTAAGTGAGTAAATCTGCAGGCAAAAGTATATAGCTCACGGTAATAAATATGGCGACGTGTCTCTCGAAGTGTATTCTTCATAATCATCATTTTCTTTATCGGAAGCTTCGCTGGCTCGTCTTGAATCATTGTTTGTGCTAGTGTTGGTAGGCCAATGTGTTCTTTGTGGTATGGGGGGTTCAGCAGTGGTGCTTCTAAGGTGTACTCGACGGGAACTGAGAATATAGATAAAAACGCGGTTATTATTCTCATCTTAACTAATATTATAAATTTATATGTTTGTTTGTTGGTCTATAAGACGATCATCAGACCTGTTATCCTGTACGGATCTGAAAGTAGGCCTACAAAGACGCAACGGATGAGAGACGCTTGCAATGAGAAGAGAGTTTTATTATGTTGACGGGTAAAGATAAGAGGACGACCAAAGATAAGATGGATGGAGTTTGAAGAAAGAGATGGAGAAAGAAGATAATTATGGATAGAAAGGGAGTAGTCAAATGAGAAATGATAGAGTATAATCGAAGAAGAAAACATATTGCGTGGACCCCAAATGAAATTGGAACAAGGGTAGGGGTGGGGTAGATGATGATGAGGTTAGCTCTCATGTCATGAGGTGTCTTTGGTACACCCGGTTGGAACGAAGTTCCCATCGCTATTTATATATATTTCATGGATTGAATAAATTGTATCAAAATGTAGTAAATCTTGTAAAAACTCGAAATGCGCCATCTGTGCAAGTTGCCCGAACTAGTATAGGTACTAATAATTACTTTACAAAATATGACAATAGTATCGCGCAGAATCCACAGATAGCCCGAAAATAAAGTAAATCAACTCGCGGTCAGCATTTTTCGTTACGCTAAAAATTTTTTTGGCTAGGCGGTGGCCGGGCGCCGAGCTTCTGAAGTGTAACGTGAGATAAAGAACTTTGTTCCAAAAATTACTATTACCAAGGGATAGATTGATTGACAAATAAAAGTCAAAGCATATAGCTCACGGTAACAAATATGGTGACGAGCTTCTCGAAGGGTAGTCGTCATAACTATAATTTTCTCTATCAGAAACTTCGTTGGTTCGTCTTGAATCATTGGTTTTAATTCTCGGTGTCACGATGTAGTCATAATCTCTCGGATCTTGGTTAAGCTGAAAACGTTAGAGTAATTATTAATTGTTATAGTGGCATTAAGGTGAAATTAACAAAAACCGGGCCGAAGCAGGCCCGCAGAGGTATATTTCGTGTTTTTTTTTTTAAATCTATCCCCAGTCCCCCCTTTGGGGGAATATCCCCCATTCACGAACTTAACCTTCATTTTTGCCCTGTTGATTTGTCGTCCAAGTTTGAAAGCAATCGGTGCATAATTGCGACCTCCATCGTGCCGATAAAATTGAGGTACATACATATCAATCCAAAATTTTTTGGAAAAACATTCATAGCTCCGAAACTGTAAACCTTTTTACAATCGGTAATATTTTTAAATGAAAGCTAATTTTTTATTTTACTCTACAATGTAGACATTTCAAGTTTTTAATTTTAATAATAACTTATATTTTTGGAGATAAAAATTAATAAAACACGAAATCTACCTCTGCGGGCCTGCTGCGGGACCGGATTTTTTAACTGGCGGTTATTTTGGGGTTTTGGGATCATAACTAGACCTCCTGTGAAGAAATTTTGGAAAAAGAAAAAGTATAGTTCCTAAGGGATCACAAATACGCGAGCGAAGCCGAAGGCAAGAGATAGTAAAACATTATGAAAAGTGCACTTACCTTAGAGACATTAGCAAACTGTATAATCGGTGGTCTATGAGTAAAGTCTTCCAAATACTCATTATCATAATAATTTCCCAAGTTATGATCTGGAGTCTTTACACTATTCTGCCTCGTCATGAACTTTCTCTTATTCTTCTTCGCCATCTTCTTTAGTATCTCTCTCTTCTGTCTAGAACTTTCTATTTCTAAGTAGTAGGAGCGGAAGCCCATGGCTGGAACGTCCTCAGCTATAAACACTAACTCATCAGCCATAGCTGGAGAGTGACTTGCTTGGGTTCTTTCTGGAATATGCTTCACAATGTCTGGTATTGATATGATGGAATGGTTTACTTTTTCTCCTGAAATATACAATATTCTTAGCCCAGGGAAATTAGGGTTGGCATTCTAAATGTCGTCAATAAGTCTCGTGTCCGTGTCTTCAGATATTCAAGGTCAAATGTCTACTTTTCTTTCTATGGCTCAAAGCATGTTGACATGTACACAAATAAATAAAATTGAAGTGTCTGTTTGTAATGTCATAATAACTATTACTAACACCATTTTACTAAATGCATCCGAATATTTACACGGTACATATACCAAATAATCATTTTATTTTTATTTTTGTAAGGCCGAATGTCTGTTTGTTCCGGCTAATCTCCGGAACGGGTGGACTGATTTCCACGGGAATTCCACTGGCAGATAGCTGATGTTATAAGCAATACATTACACTACTTTTGTTTTTGAAAAAGAATTAGGGTTCCGCGAAACAGCTAGTCTCTCATTTTTTTTTTTTATATTTGAGATGCCAAAATGACTCTGCCCCGCCTGATGGAAAGCACAAGCAGAATCCAAGAGTGGTGGTCACCATCCTCACTGCGAACAGGGACAGTGCAGCATGGCGACCAGCACTATGGCGGCCTAGTGAGATTCTTTTTCACGCCCCGCTTATAGGACCCGGGATCATAGTGGGACGGAAACACGTGCGCTGGTAGGGAGTTCCAGGTTTTAACTGCTCGGCACAGGAAGGAAGACCCGAATCGATGGGTGCGAGAGCGTATGTCTTCCACTCTGAAGGGGTGACTTCCGAGGCCGGCACGTGTTGTCCTGTTGAGGAAGGGAGAAGGGGGGACCAGTTGGAAGAGCTCTTCAGAACACTCCCATTGATAAAGACGATAGAGGACTGCCATAGAGGCGATATCTCTACGCATCTGCAGAGGCTCAAGGGACTCGGTGGCTTCAGGACTGCCAACAATGCGGATTGCTCGCCGCTGCCACCGGTCGAGAGCGTCAAACAGATACTGCGCGGCTCCATCGCAAAGGTGAGAACAGTACTCCACGCACGAACGAACCTGGGTCTTATAAAGAAGACATAGATGCCCAGGCGAGAAGAACCATCTCACCTTGTTTAGAATACCTAACTTCCGCGAGGCCGCCTTAGTGACGCTCTCAACGTACTCGCGCGGGTTGAGGTCGCGGCAGATATCCATGCCCAGGATATCAAGCCTATAATAATATTGTAGAGCATAAAACTCTCTATACATTTTGTTCTAAACATTTTCTCATGCGCTGTTCATGCGCTTTTCGGGGTCATTTGACTTTAGAGACAATATTTAGAATGCCAAAATAAAAGATTATTCGTGTTTTCAGCTTACTGTCTCTCATTCTGAGGTGAACCCTATTTTTTGGCTTAATTGTCTGGACTATCTGTGACATTACACTGTGCTGCTAGACCCAAAGTCAGCATTGCTTGTACTGTGGGCTCTAGAACGTACTTAGACATGTTTTTTTATTTGCACTGAGCAGAAATCGTAACCGCTACATCAGACTTAGCTGTCGCAACACATCAACATAACAAGTATAAATATGAACAGGAAAGTCAATAGAAAGCATCATCATCGTCATTCCACTAAAAGCAGGCCAGGTCCACTCCGCATATTAGGTATAAAGCTTCAAATATGCAGCAGGCTCGACTAATCGTGCCAACACTTCAATGTGTTGCAAGGCGAGCATGTCATCCGTTCGTATCTAGTCAATCCAGTTATTAGTACCTTTTTTTTTTTTTTTTTTTGTGCGTGTGGAAACCCCCTCGGGCCGTCACCCCACCGGGGTTTTCGGTGGGGCGGTGTGTCGGAATCGAACCGACTAAAACCACACGGTGTGCCGTACTGCGCCTTAAGTAGGAGGGATCCGGGAACAGCTTTTATTAAGACATCCGGACCCCCCCTAGCGCCTGCCCGCAAAAGCGCGGGCACCACCTTCGGGTAAAAACGTCTCAATTAGGCGACGTCCAGGCACACGCGGACGCCGCCTCCTCGCGGGGGGCCACTATAGCGGGTGGAGGGGAAAACCCGTCCCGTCCACCCGCGGCCACACTCAGGGCGGCATGAGGCGCTGGTAAGCGCGCCTCCGCCGCCCGGTTCGCCGGCGGCGAATTAGGTCCGAGTGGAGATCGTCCTCCCGGACCCTTTCCGCCGCCTCCTTCTGCGAGATGACGTCCTCACAGAAGGTGGCGACCGCGGTAAAATTCCTGTCGCTACCGGCCATGGAGCGTATGACGGCCGGTAGCGAAAGATCCCCTCCGATGACTGCAGTGAGGGCCCGACGCTGCGTCGCCCAGGCGGAGCAAACCGCCAGCGTGTGCTGAGCCGAGTCCTCACTACAGTCGCAGTGGTGACAGGCGGGACTCAGTTCCCTCCTAGCGACCGAGTGCAGGTACTTCCCGAAGCAGCCGTGCCCGGAAAGAACCTGCGTCAGTCGGAAGGAAAGAGTCCCGTGCTGCCGCCCTGCCCACTCGACGATGACCGGCTGGAGCGCCTCAACGGCGCCAAAGCCAGCACGTGGAGCCTCCAGCCGGGACGACCAACGAGCCATGGTGGCTCGGCGAGCGGCCTCACGCCATTCGCGTACCTCTTCGGGCGGGGGCCGACTGCCGCTTCCCGCCCGGAACTCAGCCGTTCGCCGATATACTTCGGCGAGCACTTCCGCCTCCAAATCCCACGGGGGAGTCCCGGCCAACGCGCACGCCGCCTCCGTCGACACGGTGCGGTATCCGCGTATGGCTCTAACTGCCATAACCCTCTGAGGGCGCCAGAGGCGTGCCCTATTCTGGGCGGTCAGAGCCCCCGCCCACACCGGTGCACCGTACAGTGCCATTGACCGGACAACCCCCGTGTACAGCCGTCTCGTAGCGACGCTGGGTCCACCCAAATTGGGCAAGAGTCGCCCAAGGGCGGACCCAGCGCCGACCAGCTTCGGAGCAAGCTGTCGGAAGTGCTCGTCGAAGAGCCACCTGCCGTCGAGGATCAGGCCCAGATATCTTATGTGGGCCTGAACCGGTACGAGGACCGAGTTAACCACGATAGAGGCGCCAGGGGGTGGACCACGACGAGGCCCATGAAATAAAAGGGCCTCCGTCTTATCCAGGGCCACCCGCAGACCCAGCGCCTCGATGCGACCGACCACCAGAGAGACACCTCTGGTGGCCAAACGCGCCGCCTCTTGGAAGTTCGCCCCCCGGGCTGTGACCAGTGTGTCGTCGGCGTAACAGATTACGCCCAGCCCAGGGGGGAAGTCGCCTCGAAGGGCCCAGTCGTACCCCATGTTCCACAGGAGTGGTCCAAGGACAGACCCCTGCGGAACACCGCACGACATGGGCCGACTACTCAAAACTCCATCTCGGTCCTCGTACATGACGGTACGCTCCTCTAAATAGTCTGCCACTAGCTGCCTCAGGTACTGTGGCACCCCATGATAGAGGAGTGCTTCCCTGATGCAGCTGAATGGCAGACTATTGAATGCGTTGGCGATGTCCAACGACACCGCCAACAGCACGCCGCCACAGCTCACTACGTCTTCGGTCACAGCCCTCAGGCGCAGCACAGCACCGACCGTCGAACGCCCCGCTCGAAAACCGAATTGGGCGTCCGACAAATCGGGGCCGACCCCGCCAAGGTGCCGAACGATGCGGGCAGAGAGGACTCTCTCAAACAATTTACCCGCCTCGTCCAGCAACACGATGGGCCTGTAGGCCGCGACCGAGTCGGTAGGCCGTCCCGGCTTCGTTAAAAGCACCAGCTTCCCGCTCTTCCAGCAGTCAGGGAAGCATCCGGACGCCAGGCTAGCGTCGAACACTTCCCTGAGGCAGTCCGACATGTGGTCGAGGGCGAGGGCCAAAGCTCGGGCAGGAATCCCGTCTGGCCCGGGGGCGGTGTTCTTGGAACGGATCCGTAGAACAGCCGCCCCTACCTCCGCCTCTGTGACGGGCGGAACTTCCTCATTTTCGACCTCCGCGTCGTGTCCGGCCAATACGGCCATCGACGGGGGTATGTGTTCCGCCCGTTGCGGGAAAAGGCCCTCAACCACTCCCTGCAGGAAGCTGGGCTGGAGAGTCTCCGTAAGGGGGGGGCCCGACGCGCGGAGCTTTTGTTGCGCCGCGCGATATGGGCGACCCCAGGGGTCACGATCGAGACCCTCCAGCATCTCCTTTCTCTTCTCCTCTTTGGCGCGGCTAATGGCCAGCTTCAGAGTTTTCCGCGCCTCTCGGTACTCCTCATGAAGCTGGTCCTCTTCACCCTCCTCGCGGTGACGACGCCGGCTGCGGGTGTAGGACCTCCGGGCACGAGTACAGGCCCCACGAAGGTCCGCCAACTCCTGGGACCACCAGTACACCTCCTTCCTTGGAGGCCGACGACCTCGGACGCGGGGCATGGCCGCATCGCAAATCTGCGTAATCGCATCGCGAAAGCGGCCTGCCCCCATGTCTACCTCCTCAGTCAGAGGCTGCGGAGACAGCCATGAGTAAATGATGGCTGCCTCCTCTAGTAGGTCCCTGTCCATCTTCGTAACAGCCCACCGCGGGAAGCGGGAAGAACGCCGCGCCGTGTGACCCCTTCTGGGGTCCTGGGTCCGGGAGAGCTCAAATCGGATATACAGGTGATCCGAGAGCGTCTCAACCTCTTCCAGGACACGCCAGTTCCTTACTCGTGCGGCGAGAGCAGGGGTAGCGAACGAAAGGTCCACTATCGACCCCCCCTGCTGTCGCACGCACGTGTTGGTGGAGCCTCTGTTTAGAAGACAGAGGCCCACCGATGCCGCCCACTCCTCCACGGCATCGCCCCGTGCGTCCGTCCTTGGGGAACCCCACGCAACGGACTTGGCATTGAAGTCCCCCAGCACTAGGACGTGCCCAGACGCTAGTCGCCGCATCGAGGTCTCTAGGTTGTTGAGAAAAACCTCGAAGTCGCTCAGACTCCGATTGGGGGAGAAGTAGACACCATATATGGTGATCCCCCCCCATTCGGCAGCAACATATCCAGTACCCTTGTCTCTTAGCGACAAGGGCGGGGAATGAGCCGTCGTGGAGCTGACGACTGCCACGGAGCCGTCCCGGTCACCCAGCCAATTAGGACGGACAGGAACGTAATAGGGCTCCGCGGCTACGGCCACACCTATCGACCACTCCGCCATGGTTTGCAGGAAAAGATCCTGCGCACCGGCAGAGTGGTTTAGGTTCGTCTGGACAAGGAGGTTGGAGACTTGGTCCATTATTGGACTGTCTCTACAACCTCCTCCATGGGCGACGAAGACGACGCAGGATTGACATCGGAGGCAGCCTGGGTCGATTGGCTAGCCCCCGAAGTTTGCCGAGAAGTGCGGGGTGGCTTGCAGCCACCTTGCCCCATCTGATGGCTGGCGGGAAGATTTCCCGCCGCACACGCTGGGCAGTGAGGGGCGGCGGAACATTCCGCCGCCTTGTGCCCCGGTCGACCGCAGCGGAAGCACAGTCCGCTGCAGTCAAAACAACTGGCGCACCTGACGCGGGTGTGTCCCGTGGAGAGGCATTTAAAACACCTCATCGGTCTCGCCGCCAGGAGTGTGACTCTGGCGTTCACGAAACCGATGAGAACTCTTCCGGCGTCGCTCAAAATCTTGGCCGACGCCATGGGACAACTGACCCACACCGCGCCAAGGCCCCCTGGACCGGGGCGGATGGTGCCGACCCTGATGTTGTCCGCACTGCAACCCGTCTTCTCCCGAATTACAACGCGGACATCCTCGACCGTCACTGAATCGTCCAGGCCCGAAATGCGCAGTTCCGCGCACTTGGTGGGCCTGGCGATCTTTACACCATCCGTGGCTGCGAATATCTCCCGCATCTTCTCGGCAAAAGTGTCCGCCGTCTTTGCGCCTTCAGCCCCAGGGAACTCGAGGACTCGAGCTCCCGTCTGGGCGAGGCGCATCCTCACACCTACGGCCCCAAATTCACTGGCCAGACTATCCCGGGCCTTCTTAAACACAGCCGCGTAGGATAGCCCGCCGTCCCCCGCCGCCGGCGACAGGGTGACAACCACAGCCGCCGTTTTAGGAGGCACCAGTTTCCGGGGTTTTTTGGTGGCAGTCACTGCCACGGATGGTGCCTGCGGCGGAGACGGTGCACTCTTGGCAGCCTTTTTGTTTTGGTTGCGGGACCACTTCTTGCCTCCCTCGACTATTTTCCACCCGTCGTTAGAGGGGGTGGACGTGGAGGGGGCTAATGACGGACCAGGCATGGGCTCACTAGAATGAGTAGTAGCCGCAACTGTTTTCTTCGGTGCTGGAGTGGGAAGCGGGGGGAACTCCGCTGTCACCTTTTCCGTGACCTTCGTTGGTTGCCCGGCCTTTGGTGCAACCACTTTGGACGCAGCCTTAGCCGTTCGACCAGCCTTCGGTGTGGCTGCAGGCACCGGTACCGACGTCGCCGCGGCATAAGTCACCGTCACGCGGCCACCCGAGACGGGAAGCGGTGTCGGGACCGTTGCGGCGTTAGCCTTGGCCGCGGCAAGTGGTGGCCGAACGATAGGCGCCGGAGGCAGCCTTGCCTCCAGGCCCGCGAGGCGCCCGTCCATCATTCGCCACACTGCGTCAATAACTTGACGCAAGTGGGCATCCGGAACGGGGTAAGGGGAGGGGGCAGGTGGCCGGGCAACCGGATTCGGCTGCTCAGGGCATTTCGCCTGTGCCCGAAATTGGGCGAACTGAGCGCTGAGCTCTGTGACCTGCCCCGTGAGTACATCATTTGCGGCCTGGAGGCGCGCCACGTCCCCAATGAGGGTCTCGACGACCCCAGAGATGGCGGAAGAGGAGTCCTTAAGGGCCCTAACAAAGGAACCCTTAAGGTTTGTGGACTTGGTGGCCACTTTTTGGATAACAGCCACCGCCGCGTTCGCTCTCTCCTGCATAGTCGATGGTATGTGGGGGACAGAACCCCCTACCACCGGCTCTTGGATTTTAAGCAGGAGATCCGCAATCTCCTCCTCCGCTACACTTTCGCCCTCCGCTCTAGCTCGGACATAGGCTTCCCTCCCAGAGAAGGCGGAGCCCGACGGAGCCGAGACCGGCGTGCGCGACCTCCCTCTATGGCCACTAGCCACTTTGGGAGGAAGCATCTCCTGGGACGTGTCGTTGTCCTGATGTGAGGAGCGTCCGCGTTTACGACTGTCATTGCCGCGGACCTCAACCTCCATCGCCTCTTGGTTGTCCGTCGTCGTACCGGAATTTACGTCCGACGACACGACAGATCTGGAACGCAGGCGTTCCGAGTACCTTCTGCTCCCAGAAGTCAAATTGACTTCTGGGAGCTCTTCCGAGATAGGCGTCGCTAGTAAAACCTCTTCTTCATAAGATGAGGTGTCCACCTTCTTTTCGTTCTTCTCCTTCTGCATCTTAATATCTACCTTCTCCTTTCTTTCTTCGGTTGTTTTGTTTATAATTTTAAGTGATTCCATAATTTAACCCACGAGATGGGGAGAACTAAAGGTCCACCCGGGCAGAGATCCCCAATACCCGGGCAAGCGAAGGTTTATACCCAACCGAGGGGTCCGCAGGTGCCCCGGCTGGGAGTGCGCTTACGACTGAACTACCCATCAGCCATGCATCCCCTGGTCACGCACCAGAACACGGGATTCGGGGTAATTTTTTAGAGAGGTTTTCTTCCTCGCAGTCCGGGCGGATAAGCCAAGACCCTCGTCCCCGATCGGAGCCGCGAAACATGACCACAACTCCTTTCGGGATTACGATATGCCGACGGTGGCAAAGAAACTAAACCTTCCCATGCCTGCTCGGTGGCAGTGTGAGTGCGCACCGAGCCCGTCCTCCTTCTCCACTGAGGACAGCAGAGAAGAAACGCCGACCCGTGGAAGGGTCCCTCCTTCGTGATTTTTTACCGAGGTTTTCATCCTCATAGCTCCGAAGAGCGAAGAGCCAACAGACAGATGTGCTCTGTTGGGCCAAGCCTCAACCAAGTGGCCGAAGAAAGATGGCCTCCTCTACATACTAGAATATTAGCCGTTGGCGATGACGCCGTCCTCAAAAACTGAGGAAGAAAAGGCAGCGTCATCGCCAACGTTTCCAGGGTGCACCACGTGGAGGTTTTCTAGACAGCACCCCCAGTTATTAGTACCTAGCCTAAGTGTTTTGTTCACAAAAATAGAATAACAGGCACATAACTGACTGGTAATTAAATATTCAGAATAATTAATACTAAGACAACCCTAACGTCGCGGCGTCGTCACAATAGATAAGAGGGAACTTCTAGGTGAATATAACTTCTAGGTAATAAGCGCTGTGCGACCTGAATTGCGACTTTATTGTCTCGGAGCTAAAGTCACTATTTATTTAAACGATTTGGCAGAGTGAAACTTCTGTACATGTACTATAATGTATTCTGTGACCATAGGAAGTCTACTGCTGGGCATAGACCTTAATCAATGACGTGAAGACTGGACAAATATAATATGATATTTTTTACATATTAAATTACCTTTATTGTCATACAAGTTGTATCTGAGTCTATGAACTGGCAACCTCACCGGTAGGGTCACGGGCCACGCGAGGGGGTTGTAGATCACAATCTATGATATAAAAACAAAGTAATTTGCAAACCAACGTGGTGTATCATTTTTGTGCATTTGATTATATAAATATATAACATAATATAATATAAAATTCGTTGGTTAATTAATATATGTTATTTATTTAACAAATTTCTGTTAATTTGACCACTAACTTTTATATAAATTATCTAAAATTAAATTTATTAACATTAGTCAATTATTTGCGTTAGTTTTACTTTTTATTTCTTATTCTCTCGTAGGCTACTTTTCTGAAGTTTCACTTCTACCGTGTGTGAATTGCACACACACACTTTTTTTTTTTTTTTAATACCTTCGAAGGACTTTTGATGTTCATCAATAATTTAATTTATTACGGTCAAATTTTGATCTGTAGACGATCATTGTTAACCGACTTCAAAAAGGAGGAGGTTCACATTTCGCCTGAATATTGTCTTTTTTTTTTCGTGTGTATTTTACGCGGCATCTACCGGTGTCAATCATTCTTTTTTTAATTGAATTGATTGTACTCAAGGTTGAACTCACAGTTACTAAGTAAAAATTAAGGGATGCAGAATATATCTTATAACAACTTATCATGATTTAGGCTCATTGAAGTCGGTGATATATTTTTTTTAAAGTCAATTGTTTTTATTCAAAGTTACCGATGAAAATTTATATTTTTAAAGCAATTAGTAAAAAAACATTAGCTACACAAATGTATTGTTCGTAACCAGTTACAAACAGGTAAATGACCTTCAATTTTCCGATCGAATTAAAAAGAAAGAAATTGAAAAAAAAAAGTTGTAAATGTTACTTACATAAGACATGTGGCTGGAGATCGTCCAGCAGCTGGTCACATTAAAGGGACACAGGTAGTATGTAGTATTAGCTGGCGCAATGCGAAGTTTGCTGAAAAATTTTTTTGGGAAATGTTAAAACCATGCTTAGGACCAGGGCCATGGTGCGGCGCGGGAGAGCATCTCGGGGAGTAGTGGGGTGTTGCGCGGCAAGGTCTCGGTGGGAGGGCGTAGAATGACGCGTGATAATATGTAGTTTGGATGATAATACTATAATTTGGTGTCTTGGAGCTGATTTAATGATGGAGAGGTGTATAGTGGAACTCTTCAGTGGCTACTAGTAAACCCTTCCGAGTTTGGACTCAGCGATTCTTTTTGACGAGTCCAAGAGTCTTTTTTTTTCATTATGATGTACTCATAATTAAACGATTACTCTTAACAATTACAATCTAGACCTTGAGGCTAATAAGTTATTTAAATTTAACCTAATTTGCTAAAAACTTACAAAGTTAAGAATGTGCCCATTGGCACTTTTCTTATGGTCTCTATTATCATAGAAAGACACTTTGTTCTTGTGTTCTTTAAGAGTAACACTCACTGCACTACTTATAGTGCACTGAGTGTTACTCTTAAAGAACAGAAAAGTGCCAATGGACACATTCTTAACTTTGTAATTTTTTTAACTTAACTTTGTAAGTGTTAAGACACTAACTTCACTAAACTAACTCATAGGGCTTAGTTCTTTTTAGTCTTCTAACTATGTCCGTGGTGTCAAGGAGCTGGATAGCCTCAACGTTCACATGTGCTTCGGCGTATTGTTTTATTACTTCACTAACAAGATCTACTCCTAGGTCTCGGTGGATGTCATCATTTCTAACGTACCAGGGAGAGCATTTTCTATACTCCGAAGTAAATTATTTTGGAATATTTGAATGATTTCAACTTTAGTTCGTTTTCCAGGGATCTATCTAAGTAACGATGGTTTAATGATGGAACAGTTTTTAATTTGGTTCGCCATTATAGCGTGTTTTTTAGTTTTTCAAAACTATTATTTATTGAATAATACTCACTTGAATGCTGATTTAATTATCTTCATGCACAACAGTTTGGCCTTGTGGACTTTGACCGTGTAGTATCGGGTTACGAACTCCTGCAAGCCGCCAGTCAAGATTGTATGATCGACCATAGCTCCTGGGATAAAATATTAAGAACGTAATTAACTAGATTTCGAAGAAAAGTCTACCTATTGGTTTTGTAACAGTTGTCGAGTTTTCCAAAAATTTCTTCACAGGAAGTCTAGTTATGATCCCTAGACCCCAAAACAACATATATTCGTATGTACCCCAATTTTACCGGCACGATAGAGGTCACAATTATGCACCGATTGCTTTCAAACTTGGACGAAAAATCAACAGAGCAAAAATGAAGGTTAAGTTCGTGAATGCTGGATATTCTCCCAAAGGGCGGACGGGGGGCAGATTTTCAAAAAAAAAAACCGAAATGTACCTTTGCGGGCCTGCTGCGGGCCCGGATATTTTTTTTCTTAAGATGATTATATAATGATTGCATTGCTTTTCGCCAAGTGAGTGAGGTTACCAGAAGCCGTCACCCTTCCCTTTCCCTCTCTCCCCTCCTTGCCCTTATTCCCCCTTCTTCTACTCCCACCTTAAAGGCCGGCAACGCACTTGGGACTCTTGAGTTGCAGATGCTCATGGGTGGCGGTAGTAATTTACCATCAGGTGACCCGTCTGCTCGTTTGCCCACTATACAATAAAAAAAAACAGTCACCATCATCGCCTTCATCACCATCACCACTACAACTATCATTATTCTAGCTGTAAGCTATTTATTGTCGAACGTAGCCTTTTATCGCCACTCCCGACAATAAGTCTAATGTAGGTGTCGATCTCGATCAAGTAACCTTTCAGACAAAAAAAAAACGCACATAAATCGGTCCATTTGTTTGGGACCTACGATGCCACAGATAGACACACAGACACGTCAAATTTATAACACCCCTCTTTATGCGTTGAGGGTTAATTAAGATGTATCTTACCAGCTATCCACTGAATATCTTCGAAGAATTTGTCATTGTTCTTCAAATGCCCGAACATCTGTAACTGTTTCGCTATCTGGTGGAAAAGAACACTTGCCACGTACATAATATAAAACCGTACATGTTTTAAACAAAGAGTTAATCGACTAAAGGCAAATTGAAGGGTTCAGCCCAGTTCTGCAACAGCCCTCTATGCAGAACTGGAGTGCCAGGGAGTGGCCACACAACAGGCAAGTATCCTGTGAACGCCCCAGGAGGCTTCTGTGCTTCTGGAGGGAGTCAGGCTGGATCAACTAGCCAGCCTTATCTGAACGCATAATGAACTGTTTTTTGAGACTTAATAAGGAACCTTTTTATTGTATTAGAAAGAATAAGATTTGGCAATTAGCAGATGTCCACCACGACCACGCGTACAGATATCTATTCTTTTATAAAAAGATTCAATCACATTTTGGCAAAATGGCGGGTCTATTTCGTTAATCAAGTCACAGATTTTGAGTTTAAGGCTGCAATCAATTCGATTGACTCTGTTTAAGATTAACAGATTAACAGCTGAACTTCGTGAAATTATGCGATCGGCAAATTTGTTTTGCAATAATTTCATTGTGTCGGTGGCACCACCCTGTTAAAACCACATGTCATAGATATCCATATCATCAATAATAGGCCAATATGTAGTTGTTAACAGTATCAGTTGAATTTTACGAAGATCCACCATTTTCATAGTGGATTTTAATGCGATTTTCGAGCGAAATTGACTTCCTTGTAACAATAAAATTGGCAAACAGTGATAGCGTAACTAGTTACTTATGTAATCAAATTAATAACTGATTTACAAAATTATTTAATTAAAATGTAATATATCATCATTATAACATAGTATTCAATTACATTGTAATTAAAATTACTTCGGATGTGCAAATTTCAAATTCTAAGTATTTCAATAACTAATTACAATATAACTGTAATTTGTTAGAATTAATCTGATTACTTTTCCCATCACTGTTGCCTTCAAAATTCAAAACTGTCATGTTTTCCAATATCCCCCTGTTGGAAAACAAAGTTGTTGTTGAAAAATCCTGTAGATATGGTAACACTTACCACCATGAGCAAATGGATTTCCTGAGCATGATACTTGAGTGTAGGGCGCGAGTAATACATCCCTGTGAAATGTGTATCCTTATCGTAGGCCATGGGAAAGAAATCATCCTGTTTCGTCCTTAGCGTAGGTCTGTAAAAAAGGTAAATGTTTTTAAAATGGTTTCTCTAACTAGCTTCTGCCTGTAGATTTGCTCACGTAAAAGTTTGTTTTTTATGCTACAGGGGGCAAACGAGCAGACGGGTCATCTGATGGTAAGTGACTGCCGCCACCCATGGGCACCTGCACTCTATGGTTGGTATGAACGAAGCTAAGCAGAGATGTGATCACAGAAGAAAGAAAAGAAGAGAAACACAGAAATGGGTTGTGAGTTTATTATCAGTAATGTAATCATATTAAAGCATGCAATATTGACGCGCAACATGTTGCGCGTGAATATTGCATGTTATACAACTTGTTGCTTATATATGGTGAACATCAACCTGGAACTTTATTAAGCAACATTCTCTGTCTACATATAAATAGTCGTTTACATGTCGCCTGAGGAACTAGTGTTGATTTCAGCGGCGATGTTTTTAAGGTTATCGATAAAAAAAGGCCCGTATCCCAAAAACACTCAAAGCCAACGCTCCAATAAGTTTAAATATTACGTTAGACTACACTATCGACATTGTTGCACGTACCTCTCCACTGCATGTTGCACGGAAACAGACAACATGCGTGGTCAGTTGTTGTGCAACGTTACTGAACATGTTTAGCGTCACGTGTTGCGCATCAATTGTTGCTTAGTGGATACATGGTATAAAACCTACTTACTGAGCTCTTTGGACCTCCTTCAAGTAGCACGCGGGCGTTGAGTACATGAGACGTAGTCGTAGTCCTGCTTTTGGCTTTGCTTCGTTAACTTTTCTGAAACAATTCCACGAATACCTTTATTCCTTAGTAATAGGATTCACAATATAACCAAAAACTTTACATTTGAGGATGAATAGCCGATATCGGCACAGCGCCATCTAGACCTCAAACTCAAACGTGTCTTTGAGACAGCCGGTTGGAACGCAGTTTCTTACGCTATATATAAATATATTTAATGAATTGAATAAATTGTATCAAAATATAGTAAATATTGTAAAAACTCGAAATTAAAATAGCGCCACCTGTGAAAGTTGCCCGAACTAATATATGGATAGTACGTAAACCACCAAAATCAAAGTACAGTATGTACAGATGACGTAACTAAAATTAATCAACTCACAATTTTTATTTATTTATTTATTTACACTTTATGCACAAAAATAATGTACAATGGCGGACTTAATGCCGTAGGCATTTTCTACCAGTCTACCTTAGGGTGTAGAAATGAGTGAATAGGTGCACTAGGTTTAAATAGAAAATAAAAAAGAAACTAGGAAAGATGATAGGAGAACATATATATATACATACATACACATACATATAAACATAGATACGTGCTAACATACATACAAACATATATAAATCAGCATTTTTCTTTACGCTAACACCCTTTTTTCTATCTATCCTCACAAACTTTCGCCTTTGTAATTTACTAGCTGTCGTCCGCGACTTCTGTTCTTCTTCAGGATATAATCTATCTCCTTGCCTAATTATATTAGGCTGGATTATCAAATTATCAATTAGAAGAAATTAGGACTATCTAGGATTCCCCACAAATCAATACTTACATGATTAATTTGTCAATATTTGCAAACCAAACGTGTGAATCAAAATATCCCATTCGTTGTCCCATAATCACCATTACGTTGTTGGTGGTGTAATAAGGCCCTTGGCGAACCTGCATCAGCTTGCCAAACTCTTGGATCTGGAAGGAAATCATATTAACTATAAGCTATTAAGTATTCTGTGCTATAAGTAGGTATTCTAAATTTTATATTCAAAGACAAAATACAAAGTAATCTCTTCATATACAGTAGGAGCATGATGTGGCCCACAAATAGTTGATTTAGCTTGAAAAAAAATTAGAAATGCCTTTTTCTAGTATAGGCACACACACATATTATGATTTTTTATGCAAATTTCAATGATTTTGTTTTTTTTGCCATGATTTTCAGAAAAATCTAGACATTCCATAAGCTAATTGCTATTAAAGACCCATAAGGGGTCGTCCATTAAGCACGTGATGTTTTTTGAGCAACTTTTTAACCATTCTCGTGATACGTGGTGAGGTTTTAGACTAACCCCCCTAGGCAAAATCACGTGTATTTTTTCATTCAAAATTATTTTCAGATTATTTCACTACAGCCCCCCCACCTCTTCCCCCTTGTGATATTTCGTGATTTTTTCCGCACCCCCTTCGAGCATCACGTGATTAATGGACAATCCCTAATTTCTTTTTGTCAGCTCTCTCTCATACGAAATATTAACTTTATCGGTCAATTTTTAGGATGAATTTATCAGTTTTTAAAATAAATTTTCTGTATTAAATATCAAAAATTTTCCTAAAATTGTAATTTCTTTTTTTAATCTGTGTTTTGATTTTCAGTGCAGTTTGTTTATTTTTTTAATTTTTATGTGTGTTATTTGTTAATAATCACAATAAGCTGACAGACACATGGACAGCGGAAGCTCTGTAATAAGGTTCCGTTGTCTTGGCATCCTTTGGATACGAAACACTTACAAGCATAAATAAAATATTAAAAATACAACCGACTCGAAAACCTCTTCTACGATTAGAGAACAGCTCAAGATCTTCGAACGGCTGAACAGATTATCTTGAGTTATAGCCAAGAATACTCTCAATTGACTCGTCACCATTCAAACCAAAAAATTAAATCCAAATCGGACCTATTTAGAAGCTTTGATGCCTCAGACAGACACATAGATATACTTTATATTTTTATTTACTGTATAATATCTTGTTTAATCCTACTGCCCCTGTCTATTTAAAAAAGCGTTTCGCATTTATGTACGATACACACAATAGATATTTAAGATCATCAGAAAATTTAACGTTGGAAATTCCAACTCATACCACAACATTTTCTGACAAATCATTTGCAGTGCAAGCCGCACGCTTGTGGAATGCATTGCCAGAAGTTATCCGACGAGCACAGTCACAAGCTGTTTTTCAGAAACTCATCAAGGATCATTACCTTTCTTCGTAAGAACCATATATTATAATTATATGTATGTGTAATGTACGAATATATGTGTGTATGTATATTTCTTTATGTATTTGTATGTATGTGTATTATATAGATAATAATAAAAAAATAGTAGACTTAAATAGACTGATATTTATTAATTGTATATTTTTCTTATTATTTTGAATTGTTGTGCGCGAGTTACCTACTTCCATACAGTATAGTCCATCCTAAGGTTGTCTGTAAGAGATCGCAGACTGCGATAAGACCGCCCATTGTACTGATACTTTATATTCAATTTCTAGTTTGTATAATACTTTTTCTGGTGTGCAATAAAGAATACCTATCTATCTATCTAGATATACGGATACACACATTAAACATATAATGATGATCCTTGTTGTATCGGGGGTTAAAAGCTACTGATTGTTAACAAACGACTTTCAGCTTTAATGTATACTAAAAATGACGTTGTAATGTCTGTTTTATCTTGCTATAAGCACTCACTCTTTCCACAACATTGCTGAACTGGAAGTCTGATGTCACGATGAGTGGGTCGGTGCAATCCAAGCCGAAGCAGAACCCTGGAGGAGACCAGTATCCGTCGAAGAGTTTGTGGGTGAAAATGTCTGTATCAGCTCCTGAAAAGTGATATACTATCTAGACCTAAGCTAAGCATGGCTTGTACTGTGGGCCCTAGAACACCGATATACATATTTTTTTCATATTCATGCCTATTTGCCCTGAGCAGGTATCGAACCCGTGGCTCCTAAACTTGAAGTCGAATGCTTTACCGCTGTGCCACAGAGATCGTGATAGTGACCAACTAATTTTGAGATTTGCCAAATGACAGATTAATTAAAAATATAATGGGAAAGCCATGCTTCGGCACGTACTGATTGGAGTTATACCACGGCCGCACAGAAAACCGGAGTAAAGCAATACTTGTGTTTCGCCGAGTGAGTGAGGTTACCGGAGGCACTAACCCTTCGGGGTGCTGTCTAGAAAACCTCCACGTGGTGCACCCTGGAAACGTTGGCGATGACGCAGCCTCCTCTGTTTTGAGGAGGGCGTCATCGCCAACGGCTAATATTCTAGTACGAAGAGGAGGCCATATTTCTTCGGCCAGACGGTTGAGGCTTGGCCCAACAGAGCACATCCTTCTGTTGGCTCTTCGCTCTTCGGAGCTATGAGGATGAAAACCTCAGTAAAAAATCATGAAGGAGGGACCCTTCCCAGGGTCGGAGTTTCTCTGCTGTCAGCAGTGGAGGAAGAAAGACGGGCTCGGCGTGCACTCACACTGCCACCGAGCAGGCATGGGAAGGTTTAGTTTCCTGTCACCGTCGGCATATCGTAATCCCGAAAGGAGTCGTGGTCATGTTTCGTGGCTCCGACCGGGGACGAGGGTCTTGGCTTAGCCGCCCGGACTGCGAGGAAGAAAACCTCTCTAAAAAATCACCCCGAATCCCGTGTTCTGGTGCGTGACCAGGGGATGCATGGCTGATGGGAAGTTCAGTCGCAAGCGCACTCCCAGCCGGGGCACCTGCGGAACCCTCGGTTGGGCATAAACCTTCGCTTGCCCGGGTATTGGGGATCTCTGCCCGGGTCGACCATTAGTTCTCCCCGTCTCGTGGGTTTAGTTATGGAATATCGAAATCAATTTATAAAAGAAACAAATGAAGAAAAAAAGACGGAGAAAGTTGCAAATAAGAAGCAGAAGGAGAAGAACGAGAAGAAGGCGGACACCTTGTCTACCAAAGATGAGGTTGTATTGGAGACGCCTATCTCGGAGGCGCTCCCAGAAGTCAACTTGACTTCTGGGAGCAGAAGGTATTCGGAACGCCTGCGTTCCAGGTCTGTCCTGTCATCGTGCGAAAATTCTGGTTTGACGGCGGACACACAAGAGGCGATGGAAGTGGAGGTTCGCGACACTGAAAGTCGAAAACGCGGACGCTCCATGGATAAAGATGGCGACACGTCCCAGGAGATGCTGCCTCCCAAAGTGGCTAGTAGCCATAGAGGGAGGTCGCGCACGCCAGTCTCAGCTCTGTCGGGCTCCGCCTTCTCTGGAAGGGAAGCCTATGTCCGAGTCAGAGCGGAGGGCGAAAACATAGCGGAAGAGGAGATTGCAGATCTCCTGCTTAAAATACAAGAGCCGGTGGTAGGGGGTTCTGTCCCCCAAACACCATCGACCATGCAGGAGAGAGCGAACGCGGCGGTGGCCGTTATCCACAAAGTGGCCACCAAGTCCACGAACCTTAAGGGTTCCTTTGTTAGGGCCCTTAAGGACTCCTCTTCCGCCATCTCCGGGGTCGTCGAGACCCTCATTGGGGACGTGGCGCGCCTCCAGGCCGCAAACGATTTATTGACGGGCAGGTCACCGAGCTCAGCGCTCAGTTCGCCCAATTTCGGGCTCAGGCGAATTGCCCTGAGCAGCCAAACCCGGTTGCCCGGCAACCTGCCCCCTCCCCATCCCCCGTTCCGGATTCCCACTTGCGTCAGGTTATTGACGCAGTGTGGCGCATGATGGACGGGCGCCTCGCGGGCCTGGAGGCAAGGCTTCCTCCGGCACCTATTGTGCGGCCGCCACTCGCCGCGGCCAGGGCTAATGCCACAACGGTCCCTCTCCCAAGTCAAGTCTCTCAAGTCACCTCTTCCCGTCTCGGGTGGCCGCGTGACAGTGACGTATGCCGCGGCGACGTCGGCACCGGCGCCTGCAGCCGCACCGAAGGCTAGTCGACCGGCCAAAGCTGCGTCAAAAACAGTTGCACCAAAGGCCTGCCAACCGCCGAAGGCCGTGGAAAAGGTGACAGCACAATTCCCTCCGCTTCCCACTCCAGCACCGAAGGGGATGAATGCGACAGCTGTTGTCGCCGGTGCTGAGCTCGTGCCTGGTCCGTCCGCATCTGCCCCCTCCACGTCTGCCGCTTCCAGTGACGGGTGGCAGAAAGTCGGGGGAGGGAATAAGCGGTCCCGCAACCGCAATAAGAAGGCTGCCAAGAGTGCACCGTCTCCGCCGCAGGCACCATCCGTGGCAGTGACTGCCTCAAAAAAGCCCCGGAAACTGGTGCCACCCAAAACGGCGGCTGTGGTCGTAACCCTGTCGCCGGCGGTGGGGGACGGCGGGCTATCCTACGCGGCTGTCTTTAAGAAGGCTCGGGATAGTCTGGCCGGTGAATTTGGGGCCGTGGGTGTGAGGATGCGCCTCGCCCAAACGGGAGCTCGAGTCCTCGAGTTCCCTGGAGCTGAAGGCGCAAAGACGGCGGACACCTTTGCCGAGAAGATGCGGGAGATATTCGCAGCCACGGATGGTGTAAAGATCGCCAGGCCCACCAAGTGCGCGGAACTGCGCATTTCGGGCCTGGACGATTCAGTGACGGTCGAGGATGTCCGCGTTGTAATTCGGGAGAAGACGGGTTGCAGCGCGGACAACATCAGGGTCGGCACCATCCGCCCCGGTCCAGGGGGCCTTGGCGCAGTGTGGGCCAGTTGTCCCATGGCGTCGGCCAAGATTTTGAGCGACGCCGGAAGAGTCCTCATCGGTTTCGTGAACGCCAGAGTCACACTCCTGGCGGCGAGACCGATGAGGTGTTTTAAATGCCTCTCCACGGGACACACCCGCGTCAGGTGCGCAAGCTGTTTTGACTGCAGTGGACTTTGCTTCCGCTGCGGTCGACCGGGGCACAAGGCGGCGGAATGCTCTGCCGCCCCTCACTGCCCAGCGTGTGCGGCGGGAAATCTTCCCGCCGACCATCAGATGGGGCAGGGTGGCTGCAAGCCGCCCCGCACTTCTCGACAAACTTCGGGGGCTAGCCAATCGACCCAGGCTGCCTCCGATGTCAATCCTGCGTCGTCGTCGTCGCCCATGGAGGAGGTTGTAGAGACAGTCCAGTAATGGACCAAGTCTCCAACCTCCTTGTCCAGACGAACCTAAACCACTCTGCCGGTGCGCAGGATCTTTTCCTGCAAACCATGGCGGAGTGGTCGATAGGTGTGGCCGTAGCCGCGGAGCCCTATCACGTTCCTCCCCGTTCAAATTGGCTGGGTGACTGGGACGGCTCCGTGGCAGTCGTCAGCTCCACGGCGGCTCATTCCCCGCCCTTGTCGCTAAGAGACAAGGGTACTGGATATGTTGCTGCCGAATGGGGGGGGATCACCATATATGGTGTCTACTTCTCCCCCAATCGGAGTCTGAGCGACTTCGAGGTTTTTCTCAACAACCTAGAGACCTCGATGCGGCGATTAGCGTCTGGGCACGTCTTAGTGCTGGGGGACTTCAACGCCAAGTCCGTTGCGTGGGGTTCCCCCAGGACGGACGCACGGGGCGATGCCGTAGAGGAGTGGGCGGCATCGGTGGGCCTCTGTCTCCTAAACAGAGGCTCCACCAACACGTGCGTGCGGCAGCAGGGGGGGTCGATAGTGGACCTTTCGTTCGCTACCCCTGCTCTCGCCGCACGAGTAAGGAACTGGCGTGTCCTGGAAGAGGTTGAGACGCTCTCGGATCACCTGTATATCCGATTTGAGCTCTCCCAGACCCAGGACCCCAGAAGGGGTCACACGGCGCGGCGTTCTTCCCGTTTCCCGCGGTGGGCTGTTACGAAGATGGACAGGGACCTACTAGAGGAGGCAGCCATCATCTACTCTTGGCTGTCTCCGCAGCCTCTGACTGAGGAGGTAGACATGGGGGCAGGCCGCTTTCGCGATGCGATTACGCAGATTTGCGATGCGGCCATGCCCCGCGTCTGAGGTCGTCGGCCTCCAAGGAAGGAGGTGTACTGGTGGTCCCAGGAGTTGGCGGACCTTCGTGCGGCCTGTACTCGTGCCCGGAGGTCCTACACCCGCAGCCGGCGTCGTCACCGCGAGGAGGGTGAAGAGGACCAGCTTCATGAGGAGTACCGAGAGGCACGGAAAACTCTCCAGCCCAGCTTCCTGCAGGGAGTGGTTGAGGGCCTTTTCCCGCAACGGGCGGAACACATACCCCCGTCGATGGCCGTATTGGCCGGACACGACGCGGAGGTCGAAAATGAGGACGTTCCGCCCGACACAGAGGCGGAGGTAGGGGCGGCTGTTCTACGGATCCGTTCCAAGAACACCGCCCCCGGGCCAGACGGGATTCCTGCCCGAGCTTTGGCCCTCGCCCTCGACCACATGTCGGACTGCCTCAGGGAAGTGTTCGACGCTAGCCTGGCGTCCGGATGCTTCCCTGACTGCTGGAAGAGCGGGAAGCTGGTGCTTTTAACGAAGCCGGGACGGCCTACCGACTCGGTCGCGGCCTACAGGCCCATCGTGTTGCTGGACGAGGCGGGTAAATTGTTTGAGAGGGTCCTCTCTGCCCGCATCGTTCGGCACCTTGGCGAGGTCGGCCCCGATTTGTCTGACGCCCAATTCGGTTTTCGAACGGGGCGTTCGACGGTCGGTGCTGTGTTGCGCCTGAGGGCTGTGACTGAAGACGTAGTGAGCTGTGGCGGCGTGCTGTTGGCGGTGTCGTTGGACATCGCCAACGCATTCAATAGTCTGCCATTCAGCTGCATCAGGGAAGCACTCCTCTATCATGGGGTGCCACAGTACCTGAGGCGGCTAGTGGCAGACTATTTAGAGGAGCGTACCGTCATGTACGAGGACCGAGATGGAGTTTTGAGTAGTCGGCCCATGTCGTGCGGTGTTCCGCAGGGGTCTGTCCTTGGACCACTCCTGTGGAACATGGGGTACGACTGGGCCCTTCGAGGTGACTTCCCCCCCGGGCTGGGCGTAATCTGTTACGCCGACGACACTTTGGTCACAGCCCGGGGGGTGAACTTTTAAGAGGCGGCGCGTTTGGCCACCAGGGGAGTCTCGCTGGTGGTCGGGCGCATCGAGGCGCTGGGCTTGCGGGTGGCCCTGGATAAGACGGAGGCCCTTTTATTCCATGGGCCCCGCCGTGGTCCACCCCCTGGCGCCTCTATCGTGGTCAACTCGGTCCTCGTACCGGTTCGGGCCCATATAAGGTATCTGGGCCTGATCCTCGACGGCAGGTGGCTCTTCGACGAGCACTTCCGACAGCTTGCTCCGAAGCTGGTTGGCGCTGCGTCCGCCCTTGGGCGACTCTTGCCCAATTTGGGCGGGCCCAGCGTCGCTACAAGACGGCTGTACACGGGGGTTGTCCGGTCAATGGCACTGTACGGTGCACCGGTGTGGGCGGGAGCTCTGACCGCCCAGAATAGGGCGCGCCTCTGGCGCCCTCAGAGGGTCATGGCGGTTAGAGCCATACGCGGCTACCGCACCGTGTCGACGGAGGCGGCGTGCGCATTGGCCGGGACTCCCCCGTGGGATTTGGAGGCGGAAGTGCTCGCCGAAGTATATCGGCGAACGGCTGAGTTCCGGGCGGGAAGCGGCAGTCGGCCCCCGCCCGAAGAGGTACGCGAATGGCGTGAGGCCGCTCGCCGAGCCACCATGGCTCGTTGGTCGTCCCGGCTGGAGGCTCCACGTGCTGGCTTTGCCGCCGTGGAGGCGCTCCAGCCGGTCATCGTCGAGTGGGCAGGGCGGCAGCACGGGACCCTTTCCTTCCGACTGACGCAGGTTCTTTCCGGGCACGGCTGCTTCGGGAAGTACCTGCACTCGGTCGCTAGGAGGGAACTGAGTCCCGCCTGTCACCACTGCGACTGTAGTGAAGACTCGGCTCAGCACACGCTGGCGGTTTGCTCCGCCTGGGCGACGCAGCGTCGGGCCCTCACTGCAGTCATCGGAGGGGATCTCTCGCTACCGGCCGTCATACGCTCCATGGCCGGTAGCGACAGGAATTTTACCGCGGTCGCGACCTTCTGTGAGGACGTCATCTCGCAGAAGGAGGCGGCGGAAAGGGTCCGGGAGGACGATCTCCACTCGGACCTAATTCGCCGCCGGCGAACCGGGCGGCGGAGGCGCGCTTACCAGCGCCTCATGCCGCCCTGAGTGTGGCCGCGGGTGGACGGGACGGGTTTTTCCCCTTCACCCGCTATAGTGGCCCCCTGCGAGGAGGCGGCGTCCGCGTGTGCCTGGACGTCGCCTAATTGAGAGGTTTTTACCCGAAGGTGGTGCCCGCGCTTTTGCGGGCAGGCGCTAGGGGGGGTCCGGATGTCTTAATAAAAGCTGTTCCCGGATCCCTCCTACTTAGGGTGCAGTACGGCACACCATGTGGTTTTAGTCGGTTCGATTCCGACACACCGCCCCACCGAAAACCCCGGTGGGGTGACGGCCCGAGGGGGTTTCCACACGCACAAAAAAAAAAAAAAAAAGGCACTAACCCTTCCCTCTTCCCCTCTTCCTCCTTCCCCTACTGCCACCTTAAAGGCCGGCAACGCACTTGTGACCTGAATTTTAGGTGCCCATGGGCGGCGGTAGTCACTTACCATCAGGTGACCCATCTGCTCGTTTGCCTCCTATCCCATAAAAAAAACGCACATAACTTTTACATAGACCTCGTACCCGCAGTATAATGTGGCCCTTTTTACAATGATTGACATCGATCGGTAAGTACGGCGACGACGCTGAAGATATAATATAATGGCCTGCAGTGCATAGGCAGCGCAACGTCACACTAATCGCGCGTGCGTGTCATACTTAGTGAGCCGCTGAGTATCGGCCGCCAAGTAAAGGAATATTGTAAGTACCACGCTGCTAAGTCAAATAGACTTGGTAGAATAAAAAAGATATACTCACCCAGGTCATCACTCCCTCTCCACACGAACTCCAAACTCTTAGATCTCATTCTGGCCAGTTCATCATCGTAGCTGATGGGACTGATGAAGTGGCCATCGAAGCCCATTTGCGCCATTAGAGATGCGAATTCCCTTGAATGTCCGAAGGTATCAGTTTGCCAGGTGACCAGAGGTCTGGCACACTCCATGAAGGTAGCGTTGAGTTTTCTGCAAGGTACCTTTAAGTTATATTTTTTTTTATACAACATTTTTTTTATACGACATTCGGGTACGCCACCCCAGCCTCTGCGAGCTACTGCAGTCTTAGTCCGGTTTCCCATCGGTGTCTCTTACCCTAGTTTCCTCTCCCTACCCATTTTTCCTTATACAAATTTTGCTTGATCCTTCTTTCCCGTTAAAATAACTACATTCCCAAGGAGGCGCCAGGCCGGCCTGAAAAGAAACTACCCTAACCCTTTCCAATGTTACACATTGCGCACCCCGATGAAAATTGGACAGGAAAATGATGATTGAAATGGAAAGAGAGGGAAGATCTTGGAATTAGGGAGTATTAGCAAACTACCAGCTGTAGTGACGATCTCGTGATCCTGTTCTTACCTGAGGCCATACGTGTAATGATCGATGATAGCGTGATAGTGAGCTGACGCTTCATCACTCATCCCCCACCCACCGCCTACGAAGTATAGCCTCCCTTGTCGGATGAGTTCGTAGACCATACGACGAACTGAAAACATATAAGGGGCCATCTATAAGTTACGTCACATGAATTTCATTATTTTTTTAACCCCCCCCCCGTCCTTGTCACGGGTGGTCACATTAGTGGGACCCCCCCTCCCTGGTGTGACGTCACATATGCAGTTGCAATTTTTTTTTACTGTAGGACTGTGCCTAGTCTTTCTAATACTTTAGGTTTCGACATCTGACGTCACGAAGCCTATTATTATTATTAGTTAAAGAGGTGAAAACGTAACAAACAGAATCACTTTCGGGATGATAAAATTAAAAAAATAATAGTTGGGGTGGGCAAAATAATTTTAGATGTACTTGATTATTAGGTTTGTATGTACAGTTAAAAGGCACTTTTGTAAATGGAACCAAAGAGTATACAAACACTAAATGGAACTATGAATTTACTTCATCTATTTCTGTTTTTGTAGCAGTGATCGCAGCACGTGGACGTAACACAAAGAACCTACAAAAAATCTGTCAAGAGACAGAAGAGACTGCGATGCATATTCTATGCTCTTGTGGCCCACTAATGCGGCACCGAAGTATTCACCTAGGGTTGCACATCATGCAACCGCAGGAAATACAAACAATCACTGCTGATAGGATTTGGAGGTTTCTCGAAGCCATAAATCTGAGCAGTGAACTGTAAACCAGAAGTGCGCTACAAAAGACCTTTTCTGACCTGAGTTTCTTTGCCAGTATTCTTCTCATAAGGCCCTACGCATTTTGGAAACTGGAAGTTATAGATCGACACAAACAGGCAGTAGATTTTGGTGTTTTTCACCTAATTTACCTTGACAATCCAGTACATGCTGTGGCATCTGTTTGTGCCGATCTATGATTTTAACTCTAGCTTCAATTTAACGTTCATAAATGTCACTTAGTGTCTTAATTGAATAAATGATTTTGAATTTGAATTTGAATTTGACCAGAAATGGTCGAGGTAGCACTAGGCACTTAAAACAATAATAATAATACAAAAAAACTGAGAACTTGTTAAAAATGTATTGTTTTTTTTTTTAGATGACATTGGTTACTGTTTTTCTTCATGTAATTTAAAAAAAAATACAGTTTTAATTGTCTATTAAACACAATTTATTTCATTAAATATTTTTTGCTGAATGCGTATCTTTATGTGATGTATTTATTGCTCTCGAGTGTATGTATGATTATTAAATACTTACCAGTACCATCCCTGTTTTTCCACCAATGAAAGAAATACGGCAAATCTGACAGCGTAAACCTGTAACAATAAGTTTTCTAAATATACTTACTTGGACGCAAAAATACATAATGAAATTATCTTACTCAATGCTCTTACAACTCCCGAACGAAATTTCAACAAAGATGTTGTCTTGGTATAGAGCCATCTGTTAGCATTAACATAAAAAACTTGTTTGAAATTTGTGTTACAACCATCTCCATAGAGGGCGTTGTGAGTTGCACTTAGAAGTCGGTGTTAAAATTTACTCAATTTAAAAATAACGTACTGTACACAATATATAAATAATACCTCGAGGCACCTCACACACGACCGTCTGATCTCAAATTAGGCAGAACCTGTACTATGGTAACCAGACTGCTGATAAACATACCTACTTATATATTACTAAATACATACATATTATGGATAAATTACACACAGACACAAAACAAATGATCGTGCTCAACACACAATTATTCATCTTGGGCGGGAATCAAAGGTTAGTGATCCTCGCTCAGTTGTCAGGTACGCGAGCTATATCTTACACCCCCCAATCCATTCATATAAGGAATATCGCTTACCTTCCATAGTCGTTGGCAAAATGTGTGTGTGCCTCTGCTTGCTACATGGCGATACACGCAAGAGTGTATGTAGTTATGTAATAATAGTAAGAATATAATAAAAAATGAGTGTTTAATTTGCCCTAAAATGTCAATAAATGGTTTCTCATAGTTTTGATAGCACATCATCAACACACATCTTCCTGTCCTTTTCCTGAATTTGTTTGGGGTCTGCCAAATGTGTAGGTAAATGTTACCGTTTGTTCGTTTCTTTTATGGCTTTATTATATAGATTATGTTTATTATCTTTAGATGCTGAACTAAAGACGCCATTTAGAAATAAATATGATTGCAGTAAACTCGGAACCTTACCTCCTTTTGGGAGAGCTCCAAAGGCTCGTTATAACCGAATCAAATATACTTTTGACGTTAATGCCGTGTTCAGATTCAAACGGCAGGTTTTCATCTGTAATCAATAAACAGAGTTTTTATCTAAAAAATAGTTTTGGACAAAACATTTTAGTAAATACAAAGGCTGATCGAACCGTAACACTTGGATACTTTAGGTTAAGTTTTGGGATTCCGCAGGAGCAATCGAGCAGACGGGTCACCTGATGGTAAGCGACTAACGACACCCAACGACACCTGCAACTGAAGAGTCACAAGTGCGTAGCCAGCTTTTAGAGCAGAAGTAGGGAAAAACGGGTGAGGGTGTAGGGCATCCGGTAACCTCACTCACTCGACGAAACACAACGAAAGCATTGCGAACCGGCTCATACGTGTCGAAGCATGGCTCTCAAATGATTAGTGGAACAAATGTTTTGTAGCATCATACTTACCACCTTCGTAGAACTGATAGAATGTCCTGCTGCCAGCCAGCTCAGCGTGTGTCGCAGGGACGATATGAACGTTGAGGTAGTTGGGCTGAATAGCTGGACAAGACTGTGAACATATGAGAACTATCTCAACCGGCAATGCTGTTAAATCATTGATCAGACTTATCGTGTATACTAGCTGGTGTTAGCGGCTTGGTCTGTATAGAAACTCTCTGCTACAAACTGAATTAATTACAAAATCTCTGCTACAAACTTAATTAAACTTGAAGGGGGTCAAATAGACCCCTTTCAAGTTTTATTTTTTTATTGCTTGCACTCCCCAATCCACCCATATAAGGAATATCCTTTTGTTTCCATTGCATTTCCTACTGACCTACTTTTCCTTTACAATACGCTAAAAAACCGGGCCCGCAGAGGTAGATTTCGTGTTTTTTAATCTTTTTGAAAATCTGACCCTTTGGGGGAATATTCACGAAGTTAACCTTCATTTTTGCCCTGGTGATTTGTTTGTTTGTCTAAGTTTGGAAGCAATCAGTGCATAATTGCGACCTCTATCGTGCCGGTAAAATTAAGGTACATACATATTATTCATATAAACTTTTTATCTGGCGGTTGTTTTGGGGTCTAGGGATCATAACTAGACCTCCTGTGAAGATTTTTTTCGAAAACTCGACAACTGGTACAAAACCAATAGGTAGAATTTTCTTTGAAATGTACCTAATAAAAAAAATTCCCATTTTTAGTTCAATAAATGCCCGCTTTGCGGCTATTAGGGGCTATCCATAAATTACGTCACACGTTAAGCGCTACCTATGTGTTGCCTGCAAATAGTTGATTTAGCTTGAAAAATGTATTTTTAATTATTTTTTTTCTTAAAACGCTTTTCCTAATGTAGGTTCTACCTACACTTTTTATAATTTCTAAACAACACAATCTGCATATTAATGTTCATCGGTCCATTTTTAAATTTAATTTTTGAGTTTCAAAGTAAGATTGCTTTTTGTTATTCACGGGGTCTACTATACGACCCCAAAATATGACCTCACCTAACCAACTGTAACCTTCTGTACATGTACCTGAGCGTGACGTTTCGGTTCAGTGCTTTTTCCCCACCCCAAAAGTGCCCAACGTGCCTAAAAAGTTTTTACTTCAAAAATCATGTACTCACCTGATATCCACAAGCTTCTCCATATTCTGCTATAGGAGTCAAAAGGTCTACCGTCATATTATCAAGGCACGAAACAAAGGTCCATGTCATTAATTTTATGAATAATATGTTACACCACATCGTAAAAAAAACACTCACTGCACAGAAAAGGTTAAAAATTGTTCTAGAATTGCAAATATTTTTCAAAAAAAGACTCCTACATCTAAATCATAGCATTTGACACTTTTGTTAGCTAATCTTCAACATTTAATTGTATTTTATAAGCCCAAGCTGGAGATATAAACTCCATATATAACAAAAAAATTACAAACTGTATAGAGGTGAAGATATCGCGTAGCCTGGATACAAAAAAAAGGTTAATGATTTTTTTTTTAAATAACATAAAATCTTAATTTTCATTTATTTATTTCTTTTTAGAGATACGTATTGCAAATTTAATATTTCTTGGTAGCAAGTCAATTTTATATACACATGGTGTTACAGAAAGGTGGGGTCATATTTTGGGGTCATATACTAGACCCCGTGAATAGCGTAGAGCGATAACAATTTTTTAAACTGACAATATGAATTTGAAAATAAGTCGATAAAAATAAAATTATTTTTTTGGAAACGTCCTTATAAAAAAACTAATTCATTGGAATTTAATAACACGTTGTTTAGAAAAGTACCCGTAAAAGAGCATGTCCCAAAGATATTATGAAGATACTATGACCACATCTGTTTGAAACACATTGATATTAGAATCCTTTTGAACTCCTAATTTAAAAAACCAACACTTTCTATTTAACATTTAATAAAAGAAATACTTAGAAAGTATCAAAATACTTAGAAAGTATCAAAATACTTAGAAAGTATCAAAATACTTAGAAAGTATCAAAATACTTAGAAAGTATCAAAATACTTAGAAAGTATCAAAATACTTAGAAAGTATCAAAATACTTAGAAAGTATCAAAATACTTAGGAACGTCCTTTTCTTAGATTCGACACTAGTATGTTTAATTATTTTTTTAATTTCAATCATTTTTAAATTGAAGTCGATAGAATTTACAAATATTCAAAAGAAAACACATTTTTTAAATAAGAAAATTGATAAGAATAATTTTTTTCTTAATATTAAATTCAGTAAGACTTTTGAAGTTTTGAATATAAATTTGACACTTCACTGACTGAATAATCGTCGCACTAAAATCAACCGTACCTTGATAACTGAGACTGTAAGACATGTTACAGACAATTATATCATACCCTTTGTTTATTATACGAATAACAATATTAAAAATATTATTAATTATTGTTTACAAAGATTTATCTCAGCTTGCGAGTTAAATTCCTCTGAGATAAACATACCCAAATTGCGCTCAACCTTTCTTCGTCATCAATCGATATAAGTTTGGCTGATGCTGTTAAAAATAAAAATATAATGTCATAATTTTCTTGCCCTTTTCTTAATTTTCATTGGGATCGACGCAATGTGTAATATTGAACAGGGGTTTGGTAATGGGTGCAATGTAGTCGTTATAAAGACGTGAAAGAAGTAATAATAAAAACATTGTGTGACATAGAACACAGCGTTACTTAGACTCAAACTAAGCATAGCTTGTACTGTGGGCTCTAGAACACGGATACACATGCTTAGATACATTAGTTTTGTAAATACATACATATTATACGTCATAGAAACACACAGACGAATGAAAATAGACATTTTCATGTAAATAAATATCCCATCAAAAACATAAGGTGAAAATCCAAGAGCCAGTTCAATATCAGGAACATGCGCGGTTCCCGATTTCGCGTAAAAAAGATTTGAGATCTAAATAGGTGTAGATCTGTAGATAGAATCCTGAAATTTATTTATAAGAACATACAACTAAAATAAATTTAAAACACAAATTCTTATTTTTTTTTCTCCTACCATAAATTTTGCTATTTAAAAATATCGTCTTAAACGTCTTAACTTTAAACGGTTGAATTTTTAACGCAAATCAGATAACTTATTGGTAAATTGAAGCTCAAGATTTGCCCTAGCTGGTTTGTTAGTTATCTAGGGAGTTTTAATAAATAAACCAAATTTAATGTTTTTCTGTTAGATAGATTTTTGAGTTATTAAGGCGTCAAAAGTGGCTTCAAATGTAATATAACACAAGGCTGCTGCGTCGCCAGTTCTTGGCTTGAACTTGGCTTGACACGCTGCTGGGTGTCTAGATTTTTACTGTGCGGAAATGTCGCTGCGCCACAATGGTTGTCAATATACATATAGATATATATCAGGGATGTTGCGGTTATTAGCATCCGCATCCACAATTGGGGAGCTTACGCATCGATTTGGACATCTGTATCCGCATCCGCAATAATCAATGCGGACGTTCATCCAGATGCGGATGTAGTGCAAGTCGTGACAAGAAAGAAAATGAGTGTAGCTAGCGACTGGAGTGTACCGTAAACAAGTGCTGATGGACCACTAGGACCGAAGATTTCGGTGACAAGATCTAACGCGTTTGTTATTGTGTATCAGGGATGTTGCGGATATCGGCATTCGCATTCGCAATTGCGGGGCTTTTGCATCGATTCGGACATCTGCATCCTAATCAGCAAGCGCGGATGTCAAAAATTCTGCATCCGCAACATCCCTAGTATATAGAATTATTTGAATGGTGTGCATGAAACGCCCACATGTTTTCAACTGTCCCTCGGAGAGCACGTTAAGCCCTCGGTCTCGGTTGCCCTAAGAACATCTGTGACATTCTCAGTCCCGACTGACCTCATTGTAATTATCAGTAGCAGGAGTGTCTCACATAATCAAAGCCCACTTCACCAGGTTTCACTTTAGGTCCATACTTAGATAGGTAGATATTCTGATGGACCTGTTTGTCTAGTGATTAGTGATCATGACTGCTGAGCCAGAGGTCGTGGGTTCCCGACCGTACGATTCCCACCCAGAACAAACGTTTGTGTGATGAGCATGATCATTTGTTATGTGTCTGGGTGAAATTTATCTGTAATATGTATGTATTTAGTAATATATAAGTATGTTTATCAGCAGTCTGGTTACCATAGTACAGGCTCTGCTTAGTTTGGGATCAGACGGCCGTGTACGTTGTTTACCTCTATAATTGGGCCTTTGTAGCTCAATAGCCTGTATAAATCAGATCTTTTATCAGGTTTCGATAGGGTACGTTACGTAGGACACGTTTGTTAATAAACTTTCGCATTTAACTTAATTTTCAGTATTATAAATGGTTTTTGTATTGTTTTGTTTCACCTCTATAAATGAAAAATGGTACATTTCAACCTCTCTTAGTGGGACCATAAGTTTTTTGAAGTGAAAACTTCTTTAGCGGCGTCCCTGATCGAAAATGTGTCCCAGTTTCATATATTTAAAAAAATATTTTTACGCCATCTGTGAATTCTGCGCGATACTACTGTAGTTTGATATATACTAATTATCCATATATTAGTTAAGGCAAAATTTCACAGATGGCGCAATTTTAATTTCGACTTTTTACAATATTTACTAAAACTATTTATTTTCACTTCTGTCGGCAGTCCCATGACTGCCTAGTTTTGTATATCCCTAGCAATATGCATGCAAAGTTTCATGATGAAACAAATAATCTCCCTTTCGCATTAAAAGTTTCTGATAGACCTTCTATTAAATAAATTCTTGTCTTTGTTATTTAAATGTCTTTTTAGCATGTTTTATTACTCTCTAGTAACGATGTTAACAAATCTTGGGAGTGATTTTAACATACTTCTAATTGTAACTTTGTATACGTATATGACAATACTTAAGTGCTTGAAGCTGATCTGATGATGGAGCATTATTTATTAAAACCCATTGTAGGTATTTTTGAATTGTCAAGAGTCAGTCGTGAAGCTATTTGCCTGTTCTAATACGTAGATCCTGTGGAAAAGAACAGGCAAGAAACTCCAAGGACACTCTTTTTCAAAATGTTTTTTTTTGCAAGGTACTTGTTATTTTGCTTATAAGCGCAATTTAATGTGAGGACAATCCTACTAATATTATAAACGTGAAAGTTTGTGAGGATGTATGGATGTATGGATGTTTGTTACTCTTTCACGCCGAAACTATTAAACCGATTGCGATGAAACTTGGTATGTAGATAGCTGAAGACCTGGATTAACATATTGGTTACTTTTTATCCCGAAATTCCCACGGGATCGGGACTTACGCGGGTTAAACCGCGGGGCGCTGCTAGTGTAACATAATATTGTTCTAAAAAAAAAAAATCACAGAGCTGCTAGGCAACATAGAAAATTATCTTAATACTTACTACTACACAGACTACACAGTTCTCACATGTACAATTCAAAATTTTCTAATTAACATAAAATAAAACGCCCATCATAAGTTCTACAATTTACTACAATTAGTAATAAATCCCTCGAATTTGTGCTCATATTGTTTTAATTATTTTTATTTTTATTCTGTTCACCATTAAAAAGTGTGTTTTTAGTCTTACTAAACTTTGAATTATTTTATGAGTCATCATCTAGCTAGGGCCAAACGCAAAGTGATATGTCGGAATCGAACCCACTGTAACCACACGGGGTTCTGTTGCCAGACTCCAGAGTGCAAGAGATGATAGTACACTCTACGGACTCAGGTATGTCTTGTATTATAAAGAGAATTACTTCTTTCCTGTTCAATTTCCGCCGTCTCTTTCCTTCTCTTACTGCAGACCATGGACAATACCATCGTCTCCAGCGAAAGGTAGACGCTAGCCCAAAGCAGTAGTTGACAGTTATGTCAAATTACTTCCTCTTTATTAAAGGTAAAAACGATATATTCTTCTAGGTAATAACAACTTGTGACGTCATACTTTAGTATCGTCAAATTATCAAGATAATGATTTTATTTATATATTTTGCGCGGAATCCTAATTTTTTCCAAAATAAAAGTACCCTTAGTTACTCCTTATAACATCAGCTATCTGCCAGTAAAAGTCCCGTGGAAATCGGTCCACCCGTTCCGGAGATAAACACAGGTGTCGTGTAAATTACTATATGAGTTAAAAATATTATTATTTTGACATTACAAGACACTTCAATTATAATTTGTATGTATTGATTATCAATTTGACAAGTATCAACGACTTCAATGCTCCTGAAACATGATTTATTATCGGGGTCTTCTTTACGACTCTAAAAAAAGACCCCACAGTTATTGAATTTCACGAAGACTGCATAATATTTTTTTTTAACCAGAAGAATCCACCATCATCATATTCCTGCCCAATTTTCATTGAGGTCGGCGCAATGTCTAACATTGGAAAGGGTTTTGGCTGTCTGGGTTATGACCGGCATGCCTGACGCCAACGCTCCTTGGGAATGTAGAACGTTTTAAAACGGGAAAGAAGGAATAAGGTAAATTTGTATAAGGAAAAATGGGTAGGGAGAGGAACCTAGGGTAAGGGATACTTCAAGTCTCGGATGGGGAACGAGGCTGAGACTGCAGTAGCTCGCAGAGGTCGGGGTCGCGTACCCGAATGTCCTGTATTTCCTGTGATTGGAGAGGAAACTATAAGAAACCACGGTATACATTGATTTCAAGATGGCTGCCATTGACGGTGTATGTATTTTAATATGTTGACATCCGGACTGTTTGATTGTTCAATTAATATTGAACTCAGTAAACAAGAGGTCGTGTAATTGTAAATATTATTTTTATTTGTAAACAATAACAAACAAAACAGACATTATATCAATCAGTTACTTGCGTTTTGAATATCAGTTAATAAACATGGTTGCTAATGATTTATTCTTGGAGTGAATTGTTAAAGAATATTAATACTTAGTTTGTGTAGTGTTAAAGGTGAAATAGCTTAACATGTCTTATGTGAAATAAAGCTTAACTCAAAAATATATCCATAACTAGCAGCGCCCCGCGGTTTCACCCGCGTAAGTCCCTATCCCGTGAGAATATCGGGGTAAAAAGTAGCCTATATGTTAATCCAGATCTCCAACTATCTACATACCAAGTTTCATCGCAATCAGTTCAGTAGTTTTGGCGTGAAGGAGTAACAAACATCCATACTCACAAACATTCACGTTTTTTATAATATTTGTAGGATAATGTTTTTTAGAATATTGAGATAAACAAACAAAAATTTATTTCAAGTCGGCGCAATAAGTGTTCTTCTTTTATTCTCTTCTATCTGCTTACTCTGTTCCAAGTCATATCCTCTTTCACAAAGTCCATTCATCTTATCTTTGGTCATCTTCTACTCTTGTTTCCGTCAACTTCCATACATAAAACTCTCGTCCCCACATTTTGCTGATTTCTAAACATGAGGGGTTTTTTATTGTCCATTAGTTATGTAAAGCTCGAAAGAGGGGGGTTGGGATTTTTTCCGTAAAGTAATAATATAATTAGGACTATTATAAGGCAAAATAAGAAAATATTTTACTTAGAATTGTGATAATTTGATAAACTGAGTGTAATATGTAGGTGTAAAAGTATCACCGTGACTTTTGGTTTAATGCTTTGTTATGATAACAACTTTACCATATCAAAACCAACTGTACTAATGTATAACCATGTTAAAACTACTCAATCGGATTAATTACAACATTAGCTATTTACATGCATGCGTCATAAAATTCCTCCGCATCGTTGCCTACTGGCAGTGTTCCCAGAAGGCTGGCAGCATTGCCACGTTGAGGGGCAATGCTAATTCTCTGTGCAAGAAAAAGGCCCGCCTTCTGGTCACGAGAAGTGTCGATCAGTCGCTTAGCTAATTGATAAACTATTATTTATGTTTAAAACAATAAGCCCTCCTCCTCAAGTGCCCACTTTTCTGTGCCCTACAGGGTCCGTGATTGATAGGTATATAGCTTAAAGTCTACCAGCGTTACTGTATTGTGGAAACTCATTCAATATTGAGTATTACATATTGAATTGTAAGTTCATTAAAATATACTTTAGTTTTGAAAACTGGTAGTAAAAAAAATGTTTTTTTTTTGTGCTCAACCCGTCAAAGGTTCAACTTTAATTTTCTTCCCATTAATATTTTATTTCGATTTAAACCTAAATCTCCTTACCACTTCTACTTATCTCATCCTCCTTCGCGCCTTTTCTCAAGTAAGTTGGGGTCGGCTTTCAGTCTGACTGTGATACGGCCGAACTTCAATATTGTACGTGAAGCGACTGCCATCAGACCTCCACAACCCAAGTGCTAGGTGATATCGAAGTGCTGTAGTTACGAGTAGACCAAGTTGTCGGACTTTTAGGGCTCCAACTACCCGTAACGAATGTCACAGATGTTCGCATGGTAACCGGGACCGACGGTTTAACGTGCTCTCCGAGGCACGGAGGGGTCTCAATGTGTTAACAATGGTCCCCCATCCTATCGCCGACCTGGATAGTATTATTTAACCTTTCAATGCGCTTACCTACTCGGTTACCACTTAGCCACGAGTCCCTCCTAATCCTACCGTCCGATGTATCCAACCGATTTGCTATTTAAATGAAAGTATGGGAAATAACCTAACTTCCACTCTTCTCAAGTTACGCGATGTCCTCCTGTACACATCTTCTGTTTTCAAAGATTTCTTTCTGTATATCTCCGGTTGTAATTGAGGTACAACTTACATTTTTTTTATTATCTGTCTGTCTGTATAATTATCTGTCATCAATCGAGCAGTGAAACAGTGTAGGTAATTATATGATAATGTATTACATATTCATAATAACATTACTATATACAACAGTGATGTGTCTCGATGAAGTCAGCAAAGATCTGTTGACTCCGATCACGGAGTACGGAGAAGCTTGTGGATACCAGGTAATTATACGTTCCCTGCTGTTTTAATAACAATAATAACACCTTAAGAGGCTCGCGTTTGACGGCTGGAACAAGCGACTGATGCAGAAAGCAGTTCTTCTCGACACGGCCCGTATAGTGAGGTGGTTCCTATCTTTGGAGCCCTAACTACGGGTGTCTTGGTCCCTGTACCCGAAGGCGGTGGTCTACTATTTTTTATATTTTGTCTATACATATTTAAAAATGTAATTTATAAGTTTTAAGTTTAATAAAGAGAAATAATAAAAATAACTTGAGACACCTCACACTCGGCCATCTGATCCCACACTAGGCAGAGCCTGTACTATGATAACCAAAGTGCTGATAAACATACTTATATATTTCTTAAGGGGCCATCCATTAATTACCTTACACGAATTTCATGTTTTTTTCGAGCTCCCCCACCGTCTTTATCACAGGTGGTCACATTTGTGGAACTGCCCCTGGTGTGAAGTCACATATTTTGCAATTTTACACCCAGAACTGAAAATATAGTAGCGTATGTGACATCACGAAGCTTATGCCCTACGCCTTGTCACACAATTTTACACTTCGTTGACCCCCCCCCCCTCCCGTTAATGTATGACGTAATTTATGGATGGCCCCTAATGAAACGTCAGAACGACCTCAAACCGCCTGATGGAAACCCACATTGTAGTCCAAAGACTGAAGACCACCATTATAGAAACAGTTTGACGGCCTCGGACCCGGGAGGTATATCAAGCTAGCACTACAAAGTTAAGTTTCCTGTTCCTAATTGGCACTATAATTTGTCGCTAATTTGTCGCTAATTTGTTACCAAATCTAAAAATTTGTCGCTCTAGCCATTTAATAATAAATCGACATGGTGCTAGCTTGATATCAAGCTAGCACTACATTTGCGTATCTCCGCGTAGGAGCGGCGTAAAGCAATCATACAGGTACCAAAATTTGTCGCTAATTTGTCGCTGAACGATGGCATTATTTCCGATTTTGTCGCGAGCCCAGGGTCCAGCTAACCAGCGAAAAACGTCTCAGAAGATATCAAGCTAGCACTACATTAGCGTATCTCCGCGTAGGAGCGGCGTAAAGCATTCATACAGGCACCAAAATTTGTCGCTAATTTGTCGCTGAACTATGGCACTATCGCCGATTTTGTCGCTAGCCCAGGGTCCAGCTGATCAGCGAAAAACGTCTCAGAAGATATCAAGCTAGCACCACATTAGCGTATCTCCGCGTAGGAGCGGCGTAAAGCATTCATACAGGCACCAAAATTTGTCGCTAATTTGTCGCTGAACGATGGCACTATCGCCGATTTTGTCGCTAGCCCAGGGTCCAGCTGATCAGCGAAAAACGTCTCAGAAGATATCAAGCTAGCACCACATTAGCGTATCTCCGCGTAGGAGCGGCGTAAAGCAATCATACAGGCACCAAAATTTGTCGCTAATTTGTCGCTGAACGATGGCACTATCGCCGATTTTGTCGCTAGCCCAGGGTCCAGCTGATCAGCGAAAAACGTCTCAGAAGATATCAAGCTTGCACTACATAAGCGTATCTCCGCGTAGGAGCGGCGTAAAGCTATCATACAGGCACCAAAATTTGTCGCTATTATGCCGCTGTATGATGGCATTATTGCCGATTTTGTCGCTAGCCCAGGGTTCAGCTGATCAGCGAAAAACATCTCAGAAGATATCAAGCTAGCACTACATTAGCGTATCTCCGCGTAGGAGCGGCGTAAAGAAATCATACAGGCACCAAAATTTGTCGCGATTATGCCGCTGTACGATGGCGTCATCGCAGATTTTGTCGCTAGTCCAGGGTCCAGCTGATCAGCGAAAAACGTCTCAGAAGATATCAAGCTAGAACTACATTAACGTATCTCCACGTAGGAGCAGCGTAAAGCAATCACACAGGCACCAAAATTTGTCGCTAATTTGTCGCTGAACGATGGCACTATCGCCGATTTTGTCGCTAGCCCAGGGTCCAGCTGATCAGCGAAAAACGTCTCAGAAGATATGAAGCTAGCACTACATTAGCGTATCTCCGCGTAGGAGCGGCGTAAAGCATTCATACAGGCACCAAAATTTGTCGCTAATTTGTCGCTGAACGATGGCACTATCGCCGATTTTGTCGCTAGCCCAGGGTCCAGCTGACCAGCGAAAAACATCTCAGAAGATATCAAGCTAGCACTACATTAGCGTATCTCCGCGTAGGAGCGGCGTAAAGCTTTCATACAGGTACCAGAATTTGTCGCTAATTTGTCGCTGAACGATGGCACTATCACCGATTTTGTCGCTAGCCCAGGGTTCACCTGATCAGCGAAAAACATCTCAGAAGATATCAAGCTAGCACTACAATAGCGTATCTCCACGTAGGAGCGGCGTAAAGCAATCATACAGGCACCAAAATTTGTCGCTATTATGCCGCTGTACGATGGCGTTATCGCTGATTTTGTCGCTAGCCCAGGGTCCACCTGATCAGCGAAAAACGTCTCAGAAGATATGAAGCTAGCACTACATTAGCGTATCTCCGCGTAGGAGCGGCGTAAAGCATTCATACAGGCACCAAAATTTGTCGCTAATTTGTCGCTGAACGATGGCACTATCGCCGATTTTGTCGCTAGCCCAGGGTCGAGCTGATCAGCGAAAAACGTCTCAGAAGACATCAAGCTAGCACTACATTAGCGTATCTCCGCGTAGGAGCGGCGTAAAGCATTCATACAAGTACCAAAATTTGTCGCTAATTTGTCGCTGAACGATGGCACTATCACTGATTTTGTCGCTAGCCCAGGATTCAGCTGATCAGCGAAAAACATCTCAGAAGATATAAGGCTAGCACTACATTAGCGTATCTCAGCGTAGGAGCGGCGTAAAGCAATCATACAGGCACCAAAATTTGTCGCTATCATGCCGTAGTACGATGGCGTTATCGCAGATTTTGTCGCTAGCCCAGGGTTCAGCTGATCAGCGAAAAACGTCTCAGAAGATATCAAGCTAGCACTACATTAGCGTATCTCCGCGTAGGAGCGGCGTAAAGCTATCATACAGGCACCAAAATTTGTCGCTATTATGCCGCTGTATGATGGCGTTATTGCCGGTTTTGTCGCTAGCCCAGGGTTCAGCTGATCAGTGAAAAACATCTCAAAAGATATCAAGCTAGCACTACATTAGCGTATCTCCGCGTAGGAGCGGCGTAAAGCAATCATACAGGCACCAAAATTTGTCGCGATTATGCCGCTGTACGATGGCGTCATCGAAGATTTTGTCGCTGGTCCAGGGTCCAGCTGATCAGCGAAAAACGTCTCAGAAGATATCAAGCTAGAACTACATTAGCGTATCTCCACGTAGGAGCGGCGTAAAGCAATCACACAGGCACCAAAATTTGTCGCTAATTTGTCGCTGAACGATGGCACTATCGCCGATTTTGTCGCTAGCCCAGGGTCCAGCTGATCAGCGAAAAACGTCTCAGAAGATATGAAGCTAGCACTACATTAGCGTATCTCCGCGTAGGAGCGGCGTAAAGCATTCATACAGGCACCAAAATTTGTCGCTAATTTGTCGCTGAACGATGGCACTATCGCCGATTTTGTCGCTAGCCCAGGGTCCAGCTGACCAGCGAAAAACATCTCAGAAGATATCAAGCTAGCACTACATTAGCGTATCTCCGCGTAGGAGCGGCGTAAAGCTTTCATACAGGTACCAGAATTTGTCGCTAATTTGTCGCTGAACGATGGCACTATCACCGATTTTGTCGCTAGCCCAGGGTTCAGCTGATCAGCGAAAAACATCTCAGAAGATATCAAGCTATCACTACAATAGCGTATCTCCACGTAGGAGCGGCGTAAAGCAATCATACAGGCACCAAAATTTGTCGCTATTATGCCGCTGTACGATGGCGTTATCGCAGATTTTGTCGCTAGCCCAGGGTCCACTTGATCAGCGAAAAACGTCTCAGAAGATATGAAGCTAGCACTACATTAGCGTATCTCCGCGTAGGAGCGGCGTAAAGCATTCATACAGGCACCAAAATTTGTCGCTAATTTGTCGCTGAACGATGGCACTATCGCCGATTTTGTCGCTAGCCCAGGGTCGAGCTGATCAGCGAAAAACGTCTCAGAAGACATCAAGCTAGCACTACATTAGCGTATCTCCGCGTAGGAGCGGCGTAAAGCATTCATACAAGTACCAAAATTTGTCGCTAATTTGTCGCTGAACGATGGCACTATCACTGATTTTGTCGCTAGCCCAGGATTCAGCTGATCAGCGAAAAACATCTCAGAAGATATAAGGCTAGCACTACATTAGCGTATCTCAGCGTAGGAGCGGCGTAAAGCAATCATACAGGCACCAAAATTTGTCGCTATCATGCCGTAGTACGATGGCGTTTTCGCAGATTTTGTCGCTAGCCCAGGGTCCAGCTGATCAGCGAAAAACGTCTCAGAAGATATCAAGCTAGAACTACATTAGCGTATCTCCACGTAGGAGCGGCGTAAAGCAATCACACAGGCACCAAAATTTGTCGCTAATTTGTCGCTGAACGATGGCACTATCGCCGATTTTGTCGCTAGCCCAGGGTCGAGCTGATCAGCGAAAAACGTCTCAGAAGACATCAAGCTAGCACTACATTAGCGTATCTCCGCGTAGGAGCGGCGTAAAGCATTCATACAAGTACCAAAATTTGTCGCTAATTTGTCGCTGAACGATGGCTCTATCACTGATTTTGTCGCTAGCCCAGGATTCAGCTGATCAGCGAAAAACGTCTCAGAAGATATCAAGCTAGCACTACATTAGCGTATCTCCGCGTAGGAGCGGCGTAAAACATTCATACAGGTACCAAAATTTGTCGCTAATTTGTCGCTGAACGATGGCACTATCACCGATTTTGTCGCTAGCCCAGGGTTCAACTGATCAGCGAAAAACATCTCAGAAGATATCAAGCTAGCACTACATTAGCGTATCTCCGCGTAGGAGCGGCGTAAAGCAATCATAGAGGCACCAAAATTTGTCGCTATTATGCCGCTGTACGATGGCGTTATCGCAGATTTTGTCGCTAGCCCAGGGTCCAGCTGATCAGCGAAAAACGTCTCAGAAGATATCAAGCTAGCACTACATTAGCGTATCTCCGCGTAGGAGCGGCGTAAAGCAATCATACAGGCACCAAAATTTGTCGCGGTTATGCCGCTGTACGATGGTGTCATCGCAGATTTTGTCGCTAGCCCAGGGTCCAGCTGATCAGTGAAAAACGTCTCAGAGGATATCAAGCTAGAACTACATTAGCGTATCTCCACGTAGGAGCGGCGTAAAGCAATCATACAGGCACAAAAATTTGTCGCTATTAGTCCGCTGTACGAAGGCACTATCGCCGATTTTGTCGCTAGCCCAGGGTCCAGCTAACCAGCGAAAAACGTCTTAGAAAATATCAAGCTAGAACTACATTAGCGTATCTAAATTAAATTTTGGTGCCTGTATGATTGCTTTACGTCGCTCCTACGCGGAGATACAATAATGTAGTGCTAGCTTGATATCACCTGAGAAGTTTTTCGTTGATAAGCTGGACCCTGGGCTAGCGACAAAATCGGCGATAGTGCCATCGTTCAGCAACAAATTAGCGACAAATTTTGGTTCCTGTAGGAATGCTTTACGCCGCTCCTACGCAGAGATACGCTAATGTAGTGCTAGCTTGATATCTTCTGAGATGTTTTTCGCTGATCAGCTGGACCCTGGGCTAGCGACAAAATCTGCGATGACGCCGTCGTACAGCGGCATAATCGCGACAAATTTTGGTGCCTGTATATTTGCTTTACGCCGCTCCTACGCGGAGAAACGCTAATGTAGTTCTAGCTTGATATCTTCTGAGACGTTTTTCGCTGATCAGCTGGACCCTGGGCTAGCGACAAAATCTGCGATGACGCCATCGTACAGCGGCATAATCGCGACAAATTTTGGTGCCTGTATGATTGCTTTACGCCGCTCCTACGCGGAGATACGCTAATGTAGTGTTAGCTTGATATCTTCTGAGATGTTTTTCGCTGATCAGCTGAACCCTGGGCTAGCGACAAAATCGGTGATAGTGCTATCGTTCAGCGACAAATTAGCGACAAATTTTGGTACCTGTATGAATGCTTCACGCCGCTCCTACGCGGAGATACGCTAATGTAGTGCTAGCTTGATATCTTCTGAGACGTTTTTCGCTGGTCAGCTGGACCTTGGGCTAGCGACAAAATCGGCGATAGTGCCATCGTTCAGCGACAAATTAGCGACATATTTTGGTGCCTGTGTGATTGCTTTACGCCGCTCCTACGTGGAGATACGCTAATGTAGTTCTAGCTTGATATCTTCTGAGACGTTTTTCGCTGATCAGCTGGACCCTGGGCTAGCGACAAAATCTGCGATAACTCCATCCTACAGCGGCATAATAGTGACAAATTTTGGTGCCTGTACGACTGCTTTACGCCGCTCCTACGCGGAGATACGCTAATGTAGTGCTAGCTTGATATCTTCTGAGACGTTTTTCGCTGATCAGCTGGACCCTGGGCTAGCGACAAAATCGGCGATAGTGCCATCGTTCAGCGAAAAATTAGCGACAAATTTTTTTGCCTGTATGAATGCTTTACGCCGCTCCTACGCGGAGATACGCTAATGTAGTGCTAGCTTGATATCTTCTGAGACGTTTTTCGCTGATCAGCTGGACCCTGGGCTAGCGACAAAATCAGCGATAACGCCATCGTACAGCGGCATGATAGCGACAAATTTTAGTGCCTGTATGATTGCTTTACGCCGCTCCTACGCGGAGATACGCTAATGTAGTGCTAGCTTGATATCTTCCGAGATGTTTTTCGCTGATCAGCTGGACCCTGGGCTAGCGACAAAATCGGTGATAGTGCCATCGTTCAGCGACAAATTAGCGACAAATTTTGGTGCCTGTATGATTGCTTTACGCCGCTCCTACGCTGAGATACGCTAATGTAGTGCTAGCTTGATGTCTTCTGAGATGTTTTTCGCTGATCAGCTGAATCCTGGGCTAGCGACAAAATCTGCGATAACGCCATCGTACAGCGGCATAATAGCGACAAATTTTGGTGCCTGTATGATTGCTTTACGCCGCTCCTACGTGGAGATACGCTATTGTAGTGCTAGCTTGATATCTTGTGAGATGTTTTTCGCTGATCAGCTGAACCCTGGGCTAGCGACAAAATCGGTGATAGTGCCATCGTTCAGCGACAAATTAGCGACAAATTTTGGTACCTGTATGAATGCTTTACGCCACTCCTACGCGGAGATACGCTAATGTAGTTCTAGCTTGATATCTTCTGAGACGTTTTTCGCTGATCAGCTGGACCCTGGGCTAGCGACAAAATCTGCGATAACTCCATCGTACAGCGGCATAATAGCGACAAATTTTGGTGCCTGTACGATTGCTTTACGCCGCTCCTACGCGGAGATACGCTAATGTAGTGCTAGCCTTATATCTTCTGAGATGTTTTTCGCTGATCAGCTGAACCCTGGGCTAGCGACAAAATCGGTGATAGTGCCATCGTTCAGCGACAAATTATCGACAAATTTTGGTGCCTGTGTGATTGCTTTACGCCGCTCCTACGTGGAGATACGCTAATGTAGTTTTAGCTTGATATCTTCTGAGATGTTTTTCGCAGATCAGCTGGACCCTGGGCTAGCGACAAATTTTGCGATAACGCCATCGTACAACGGCATGATAGCGACAAATTTTGGTGCCTGTATGAATGCTTTACGCCGCTCCTACGCGGAGATACGCTAATGCAGTGCTAGCTTGATATCTTCTGAGACGTTTTTCGCTGATCAGCTGTACCCTGGGCTAGCGACAAAATCGGCGATAGTGCCATCGTTCAGCGACAAATTAGCGACAAATTTTTTTGCCTGTATGAATGCTTTACGCCGCTCCTACGCGGAGATACGCTAATGTAGTGCTAGCTTGATATCTTCTGAGACGTTTTTCGCTGATCAGCTGGACCCTGGGCTAGCGACAAAATCTGCGATAACGCCATCGTACAGCGGCATGATAGCGACAAATTTTAGTGCCTGTATGATTGCTTTACGCCGCTCCTACGCGGAGATACGCTAATGTAGTGCTAGCTTGATATCTTCCGAGATGTTTTTCGCTGATCAGCTGGACCCTGGGCTAGCGACAAAATCGGTGATAGTGCCATCGTTCAGCGACAAATTAGCGACAAATTTTGGTGCCTGTATGATTGCTTTACGCCGTTCCTACGCTGAGATACGCTAATGTAGTGCTAGCTTGATGTCTTCTGAGATGTTTTTCGCTGATCAGCTGAATCCTGGGCTAGCGACAAAATCAGTGATAGTGCCATCGTTCAGCGACAAATTAGCGACAAATTTTGGTGCCTGTATGAATGCTTTACGCCGCTCCTACGCGGAGATACGCTAATGTAGTGCTAGCTTCATATCTTCTGAGACGTTTTTCGCTGATCAGCTCGACCCTGGGCTAGCGACAAAATCGGCGATAGTGCCATCGTTCAGTGACAAATTAGCGACAAATTTTGGTGCCTGTATGAATGCTTTACGCCGCTCCTACGCGGAGATACGCTAATGTAGTGCTAGCTTCATATCTTCTGAGACGTTTTTCGCTGATCAGGTGGACCCTGGGCTAGCGACAAAATCTGCGATAACGCCATCGTACAGCGGCATAATAGCGACAAATTTTGGTGCCTGTATGATTGCTTTACGCCGCTCCTACGTGGAGATACGCTATTGTAGTGCTAGCTTGATATCTTCTGAGATGTTTTTCGCTGATCAGCTGAACCCTGGGCTAGCGACAAAATCGGTGATAGTGCCATCGTTCAGCGACAAACTAGCGACAAATTTTGGTACCTGTATGAATGCTTTACGCCGCTCCTACGCGGAGATACGCTAATGTAGTTCTAGCTTGATATCTTCTGAGACGTTTTTCGCTGGTCAGCTGGACCCTGGGCTAGCGACAAAATCGGCGATAGTGCCACCGTTCAGCGACAAATTAGCGACAAATTTTGGTGCCTGTATGAATGCTTTACGCCGCTCCTACGCGGAGATACGCTAATGTAGTGCTAGCTTCATATCTTCTGAGACGTTTTTCGCTGATCAGCTGGACCCTGGGCTAGCGACAAAATCGGCGATAGTGCCATCGTTCAGCGACAAATTAGCGACAAATTTTGGTGCCTGTGTGATTGCTTTACGCCGCTCCTACGTGGAGATACGCTAATGTAGTTCTAGCTTGATATCTTCTGAGACGTTTTTCGCTGATCAGCTACACTCTGGACTAGCGACAAAATCTGCGATGACGCCATCGTACAGCGGCATAATCGCGACAAATTTTGGTGCCTGTGTGATTGCTTTACGCCGCTCCTACGTGGAGATACGCTAATGTAGTTCTAGCTTGATATCTTCTGAGATGTTTTTCGCTGATCAGCTGAACCCTGGGCTAGCGACAAAATCGGCAATAACGCCATCATACAGCGGCATAATAGCGACAAATTTTGGTGCCTGTATGATAGCTTTACGCCGCTCCTACGCGGAGATACGCTTATGTAGTGCTAGCTTGATATCTTCTGAGACGTTTTTCGCTGATCAGCTGGACCCTGGGCTAGCGACAAAATCGGCGATAGTGCCATCGTTCAGCGACAAATTAGCGACAAATTTTGGTGCCTGTATGAATGCTTTACGCCGCTCCTACGCGGAGATACGCTAATGTGGTGCTAGCTTGATGTCTTCTGAGACGTTTTTCACTGATCAGCTGGACCCTGGGCTAGCGACAAAATCGGCGATAGTGCCATCGTTCAGCGACAAATTAGCGACAAATGTTGGTGCCTGTATGAATGCTTTACGCCGCTCCTACGCGGAGATACGCTAATGTGGTGCTAGCTTGATATCTTCTGAGACGTTTTTCGCTGATCAGCTGGACCCTGGGCTAGCGACAAAATCGGCGATAGTGCCATCGTTCAGCGACAAATTAGCGACAAATTTTGGTGCCTGTATGAATGCTTTACGCCGCTCCTACGCGGAGATACGCTAATGTAGTGCTAGCTTGATATCTTCTGAGACGTTTTTCGCTGGTCAGCTGGACCCTGGGCTCGCGACAAAATCGGAAATAGTGCCATCGTTCAGCGACAAATTAGCGACAAATTTTGGTACCTGTATGATTGCTTTACGCCGCTCCTACGCGGAGATACGCAAATGTAGTGCTAGCTTGATATCAAGCAAGCACCATGTCGATTTATTATTAAATGGCTAGAGCGACAAATTTTTAGATTTGGTAACAAATTAGCGACAAATTAGCGACAAATTATAGTGCCAATTAGGAACAGGAAACTTAACTTTGTAGTGCTAGCTTGATATACCTGGACCCGGGGTCATATGTCGAAGGGAACACGTATGCTGGTAATGACTTCCACATTTTAATCGTGCGGCAAAGAAAGGAGGTGCTGAACCATTTGGTTCTTGTTGGGACTGATTCCACAGTAAGGGAGTGATACCTCAGCTCAACACGTGTTGTTCACTCGCAAGTAAGAGATGAGATGTGTAACCGGAGATCGAACACGAACTGGCGACTTTCCGGGTATATTAAATCTATGCAACAGCAACGAGGCTATCGTAAATAATAATAATAACTCCACACATCTCACACACGGCCGTCTGATCCCAAACTAGGCAGAGCTTGTACTATGGGACACAGACTGCTAATAAACATACTTATATATTACTAAATACATACATGTTATAGATAAATTACACCCAGACACAGAACAAATTATCGTGCTCATCACACAATTATTTGTCCTGGTTGGAAATCGAACCCACGACCTCTGGCTTAGCAGTCAGGATCACTAACCACTAGTCAAATATTTCTTTTGTTTGTTCACAGTCATGTCCCGCCATAAAAGATGATTATCTTAACGTCCACATCGTTCCCGCTACCCACGGAGAGCTTGGCGGTTCAAGGACTTTCTTGGAGCACTATACTGGAGGTAAGTATACCAGCCTTTCCCTGCAGTTTCACCTGCGGTTATGGAAACCCCCACAGGTCATCACCTCACCTACTGCTGAAGTGGTATGTCGGAATCGAACCAAAGTGAGTTTATTGCAAGGGACTCAGATATACCCTAGGAAGGAAGTCCTTGAGAACCCCGGCAGACCTTGGCCGGCTCTTAAACAGAAGGCAGCCGTTTAGAGCGGCGCGCGGAACACGCCGTGCCACGGTCTCAGGCCTGCTTCTGCTAAACTACCACGCTCCTAAGAGTGGTCGCGAAATGTTAAAAAGTTTATAACCTTCTTCAAAAATGCTTTATTATGATATTATACACGACTGCTAGATTGCAACCTATAACTAAAATTTAAAACAGTGACATAATCATTGTCCAAAGTTTGTATGGAAACAAATTCAATTGATTTAACTGAAGTAACGTTAAAATAACGGATTATTTTGACGCTAAAAACTAATTGTAACCGAAAATAATTGACTTCGTTTTTTTATTGTAGACGGTTCTCAGATGTTTACTACAAGTGAAATTAATATGAAAAATATATTGGACTCTGTTATAACGAGTTTGTGGACGGACAGGGCACGAACGTAAGTAACTTCTTAGGTATGTGATAAAATTACTACTCCGCTACATATTCTGTTTCTGTTCACTTTCATAAATAAGATGTTGTATGTTACAGTTTTACTCTATCCGATTTGACGTATTTCTTTCATTGGTGGAAAGACAGAGATTCGACGGGTAAGTCCTGCTTCGAGCGTATTTTTAATGTCAGTGTAATTCATGCAACAAGGATCTTATAGTGCTTCTCATCGCACTCAACTTCCAAACATACCTATGCACTTCTGTACACGTAAGCAGTCCATACGCGGACAGTGAGTGGACCACTCGGTGACCACCCGCTTACAACGCGTGGACTGAAAGTTGCCAACGCGCCGGATTGATCCGCAAGCTTCCGTTCCAGCGTTTGGTGCGTGAAATCGCTCAAGACTTCGGGGACCAATCTGCGTTTACAGATCTTTTCGTTGACAGCAATCTGATAGGAGCAGACGGGTCACCTGATGGTAAGTGACTACCGTCACCCACTCAAGTCACAAGTGCGTTGCCGGCCTTTGAGATGGGAGTACGCTCTTTTCCTGAAAGTTTTAAAGGTCGTATCGTACGATTTAAAGATAGATATTGTTTTCAGTTCGACGCATGGTCTACGAGCTCATCCGACAAGGGAGACTGTACTTCGTGGGCGGTGGGTGGGGGATGAGTGATGAGTCAACAACCCACTATCACGCCATCATCGATCATTATACTTACGGGCTCAGGTATCTACAGAAGAAATGCTCTAATGGCGACTTCTACATATATATTTGATCTGCAAATCGGGACTTTATCGCGACAATAGTTTGCCAGTGCTGTGGCAATGGTACCGTGACCAACATCAGTGCAATTCGTTCGAAACCTTTGGGTAAAAAATGGTTATGTACCTTATTAATATTACCGCGATTAAGTCACAATTTACACATTTTTTTTTTTTAATATATCATAAATTCTTCCTTTGCATATAAAATTGGTATCTTTCAGGAAACTTAACGCTACTTTCTTAGACTGCGCTAGACCCCTGGTCTCCTGGCAAGCTGACACTTTCGGACATTCAAGGGAATTCGCATCTCTAATGGCACAAATGGGCTTCGACGGGCATTTCATTAATCCCATCAGCTTCGATGACGAACTGGCCAGAATGAGATCTAAGAGTTTGGAGTTTGTGTGGAGAGGGAGTGATGACCTGGGTGAGAAGTTTCTTTTTAATTATCAACTGTTTTACTTTAACCTTTTGACCGGGTAAGTAATACCCGGTCTAGGATACGAATAACGTGGTAATAAGTCAAAACAAGATTTCTGAAGTCAGAAATGTTAGTAAAGCCTCACCATGTCATGGCGTTTGTGACCTCCTGTTCTTGAGCGAGATCAACTCTTGACTGTCTGGTTTGATCCAAAGTTCTCACATGATTGCATTCGATAGTAAGATCCTGAGTTCTATTCCCGGCACCAGCAAGTTTCATCAGGTTTTTAGGGTACTTTCAGTGGTCAGCATGGATTCTGGAACCTTTTACTTATATTCGCCTAGATTTTGACGGAACCAAGTATGGCTCGCAAATAATGGGTATAAAACACCCGGCCTAGTCTTTCGTCTTTCGTGTGATAATATAATTTAAAAATTACCAAACAAACAAATCCACCTCCTCCTTTTGGTATTCGTCAGATAAATTTAAATGTAGGAGAGCCATACTTCGGCATGTATCGGCCGGCTCGACCGGAGTCATACCACGGCCTCACAGAAAACCGGCAGTTAAACAATGCTTCGTTGTTTTTCGCTGAGTGAGTGAGGTTACCGAAGGCCCTAACCCCTCCCTCTTCTCCTTTTCCCCTCTTCTCCCCCTCCCTGCACTCTCCCTCTTCCCCCCTTCCTCAACTCCCATCTTAAAGGCTGGCAATGCACTTATGACTTGAGTTGAGAAGTGCCTATGAGCGGCGATAGTCACTTACCATCAGATGACCCGTCTGCTTGTTTGTCCCCTATCACATAAAAATAAAATATCTGAATTTTGGTATAATTTGTCTTCCTACCAGTATTGAAGAGCTGTTTCTGTAAGGAATGGTTTCGATTAGTGGTCTGTCACACGGTTTACTGCTTAGATGTTATATGATCACCAAGAGAACTAGCAAACGTTTGTATTTCAGGAGCTGAGACTGATATCTTCACCCACAAACTCTTCGACGGGTACTGGTCTCCACCTGGGTTCTGCTTCGGCATCGGCTGCACTGACCCCTTCATATTGACAGATGCTGAATCAAATAATGTGGCAGAGAGAGTGAGTATCCATAGACAGTGGGTCACAGGTTAACACAACTGTAACAATAATCCCACTAATATTATAAATGTGAAAGTTTGGATGGACGGATGTTTGTTACTCTTACACGCAAAAACCACTAAACCGATTGCGATGAAACTTGGTATGTAGATAGCTGGAGATCTGGATTAACACATAGGCTACTTTTTATCCCGATATTCTCACGGCATCGGGACTTACGCGGGTGAAACCGCGAGGTGCTGCTAGTTATAGATATATGCCTTCCTTCCAGGTTCAAGCTTTTACGAAGCAGATGGGGGAGCACCAAGCTCCTTTCTATACCACGAACAACGTGATGGTGGTAATGGGACAAAGAATGGGATACCATGACGCGAAGACTTGGTTCGCGAATATTGACACGCTTATCAGGTATTTTTCTTTTTTTTTATTTATTTGGAACAAAAACCAGTTACACGTTTTAATGGTACAGTAAATTTAAAGTTTAAAAAAATCTTTTTAACAAAAAATTAAACCGACGAAAAGAACAAAAAGCAAAAAATAAATAAACCTTAATACTTAAGTATTGAGCTTATTTACATAAACTATCAAATGTTATCTAAACTTATTTTGAGTCGGCGCCAAACAACAAACTGATTAATTATCAAAATTTTATATGTACCTACATAGAAATGGACATGACTCTATTTTATGATTATTTTTCATCATCAGCTCAGCTACATGATGTGATGATTTCTTAACCGCACATACCTCATAAAAAAAAAAAAAAAAAAAAAAAAAAAATATATAATAATGAAAAGTAAACAGAAACACTATTCGTTCCTACAATTTTCGAGTGTTTCTCTCAATTGTGAACCCACTCCTAACACAAGCATTTACCTTAGCTGGAGGGGTTAACAAGAATACTAGTAATGTGTGACACACGTTGCTAATATTCTCTTAAAAAATTTTTTTTTTTTATCAGGATCCCATCATCAGGTCCTGACGTCCTTGACATGGGACCACCCTTTAGGTATACCCTATCTAACAAAAAATAATAATCAAAATCGGTTCATAAATAACGGAGTAAGGGCTGAAGAGACATAAAAAAAAATTAAAAGGTCAAACTGATAACCTCCTTTTTTCTCGTCGGTTAAAAAGCGTAGCAATAAGTGGAGAACTATTCACTTGAGTGCGAATAGAGGTACGAACAACTTGGCAGTTACTGTTAGTTAGTGATTTTCATAGTTTATATCAGTGGTTGTGAGACTGTTTCTTACAGTAGTACCTAAAACTATTAGAGTTTCTACATATTCTACTGGCGAAATTAATTCGATTTTTGTTGAAAACTCGAAAAATGCAAATTTTTAATTACCTAATTCAGTTTATGATTAAAGGTGCGATAGTCTCTACAAACATGATATTTGTTCCAGATCAGTAAACGAAGCGAAAACAGAAACAGAACTGAAACTCAATTTGGTTTATTCAACACCTGGATGTTATTTAAAGGAAGTCAAGAGAGCGTTGTAAGTAGACGCAATTACTTCTTTTGCATGTGAATATCTTTGCTACACTATCTCCACTGTTCAGAAAGAGTACTTACATACTGTGGGAGTGTAGCCCATGCGAGGAGGAGCGTAGAGTTCTTTTAGATAATGTAAAGGTGCTTGAGGTGGGTCCGGTCTACTATCGGGATCTTGTGGGATCTGAGGCGAACTTCTGCTTTGGGATTTCGCGCGTAGATGGCACGGGATGCGGAGTGGAGGTGAAAAAAGAAGACGGAGGCCAGCGATTCCACTATTAGTGGGCACTGTAACGTCTTGGAAGGCATCGAAGAAGTCATCGTGTCGACGCCACAGAAAGAGATGATTGGCCATAGGGACAAGGACAAAGATAAGAAACTAATTGTAGGGAGTCAAGAAGTGCGTGCGGTGGAGGCCTTTTCGTGCCCATCTTCCACTGCTTCAGCCTGCTAACCAGGAAGGTTCGTTAGTCCATGGGTGGTTGGCGTGTTTGTTCAGAGAGAGAGTCCAAAGGCGGCGAAACAATCCGCCTGCCCCTTTCAATTTGCACACGAGTCAAAAATTTGTATGATCCTAAAGTAGTTATCCGAAATCTGGGTGTTCTTTGTGTCCGTTGTTTAAATGTTCGTAAAGTTCGATTTGTTCCAATTGTTTCTAGATCTTAAATTTAAAGTATGTACCTAATACCCATTATGTGACCGCGTTAATTCCCTTCAACATAATAATATTTCACTAACTTGACACGTATATTATTAAATGGACAGTTGAATATGTCACATGCACACGTGTACCCATGGCGGATGTAAAGGCAAAAGAGCTACCTCCCCTCCCCCGCTTCTAGCTTAAATACGTACCTACGTATTAAGTTTATTAAAGTAACGTTGAACTCTATTTTTTTAATTATGCGCCGAAAAAAAATGTTGGCGCCCTCTGGCCCCACCTCACACACGGCCGTCTGATCCCAAACTAGGCAGAGACTGTACTATGGTAACCAGACTGCTGATAAACATACTTATATATTACTATATGCATACATATTATAGATAAATTACACCCAGACACAGAACATATGATCATGTTCATCACACAGTCACAGACTCATCACCAACCATTAGACTAATATGCCAATCAACTAGGCCAGTCAAAAACTATTCTTGTTACCTGTGTCTTAACTTTGACTGGCCTGTTGGTTTAGTGGTTAATGACCCTGACTGCTGGGCCAGAGGTCGTGGGTTCGATTCCCACCCAGGACAAATAATTGTGTGATGAGCATGATCATTTGTTCTGTGTCTGGGTGTATTTTATCTAAAATATGTATGTATTTAGAAATATATAACTATGTTTATCAGCAGTCTGGTTACCATAGTACAGGCTCTGCCTAGTTTGGGATCAGACGGCCGTGTGTGAGATGTGGCAAGTTATTATTATATTATTATTATTATTTCTCAATTAAATTTTAATTAAACAAACTTCATTACTTTTGTTTCAGACCTATGCTGAAGACAAAACAGGACGACTTCTTTCCGATAGCTTACGACAAGGATAGTTATTACACGGGAATGTTTCATTCGCGACCTGCCATTAAATATCTGGCGAGGGAATTACATTTGTACCTACTGGTTAGTTCTATAATAGTCTATAACATATCAAAATTGAAATTCAATATCTTTATTTCTTTAAAAACTTTTAATAAATAATTAAACTACTCGGTTCAGCCGTTTCCGTGTTAACCGACATCAAACATAATATTTATTTCCTCTTTATTAACGAACTTCCAAAAAGGAGGAGGTTCTTAATTCGTCGGAGTTTTGTTTTATGTATGTTCACCGATTACTCGATGATGCCTGAACCAATTTTGAAAATTATTTTTTTGTTTCAAAGGGTATACTTTCCAGGTGGTAAATTTTATAGAAATCAGTCGAGCGGTTTCTTAAAAATCACAAATATTTAAAAATTGTATACGTCGATGATATTTTCGTTTGCTCCGAAACCTCGCTATCTCATTGGAGCAGTGCGTTTAGTTGTCCTACCCATATTATATTTAAACAAAATACATCTACTTTCCACTAAGAAGCACATTGAAGTCGATGATACTTTTTTTTGAAAGATGATTATTATATTAGTAATAGACGTCGCGATTACGCTCGCATATACATATTTGTATATTTTTTAGCAGAGAAACGTAATTCTTTTTTGAAAATAAAAGTAACCGACGTTACTCAATAGAACATCGGCTATCTAGCCGGAACAAACAGACAGACAGACAGAAAAAAAATATTAAATCTGATTTAGGCATAGGTATCGTTCAAATAACTGTAGAAAAAACTATATTTTGACAATACAAACAGACACTTCAATTTTATTTATTTGTATTGATGATGATTTTATATGTATAACAAAACAACACTATTGTAACCATGTTTCTAATAAATAAAGATTATTATTATTTATTTATCTGTATTATCTGTAATTTGGCACTACAAACACGCACTTTAATTGTATTTATATATATGGATCATAAACTTAGTATGATGGATGTGTATTTATATATTTTTGTTGTATTTTGTACATCTAGATAGCAAAGCAATTACAAATGTTTGGCCACTTGGAAAACCACGATCAAATCTTCGAAGATATTCAGTGGATAGCAGGTACATTTAATATATTTAATTAATATTGTTTTTCACTGGTTTTTCGTTCGCACGAATGTAGAATTTGTCAATTAATACAGTTAATCGTCGGAAACATTACTTTTAACAAACGTAACAACAAACATACATTCACATTTTGTAATATTAGTTATGATTCAATATTTATAAGTAGCTGTTTCCCGTGCAGCTTCGCGTGTACCTACATATTTATAAATTTTGCAGAGAACCCAAATTTCTTTTTCCAAAATAAAAGTAGCCCAAATTACTCCTTATAATACCAGCTATCTACCAGTGAAAATCGGTCCACCTGTTCCGCAGATTAGCTTGAACAAACAGACAGACAGAAGGACAGTAATATTATAAAGCTGAAGAGTTTGTTTGTTTGGTTGAACGGGCTTATTTCAAGAACTACTGGTTAGTGTTTAATAGCCCTTTTATCGAAGAAGGCTATAGGCTATATAACATCACGCTACGACCGATAGTAGCGGAGTATCATTGAAAAATGTTGCAAAAAGGGGGCAAATTTACAAACGCGGATGAAGTTGCGCGGCTTTGATAGTTTTTTTATAAAGTTAAATGTAGAGGCTAGGTACAAATACGTTATGTTTTCCAGGTGCTATATTAGACCACACAATCCATACCGGAGGCATGCAGGAACATGTCAATTCATATTACACAATGAAAGCGCACAAGGGCAAGGAGCTATGTCTGCAAATAATACGAAAAGCGTTTAAGTAAGTACAAAACACAAGACAAGCTGAACTACGAAGTAACTACTAATCCTGCATCGCGCTATGAGAGTTCTCGCGCCGATTAGTATATATACAACTTCCCAACATCAACCGTCGGCCGCGGCCCGCCAGGCATGATCACCTCGCCTGGTCGGAGGATCCTCCCTTTGTGTTGGAGGAACATGACACCCGTTCCTCCACACCTATGATGTTGCAAGAATCAACGTGCCAGCTTGTGGCTTCCAGTCCAGTCACAGGAAATACAGGACTTTCGGGTACGCGACCAAGGCTACTGCAGTCTCAGTCCCGTTCCCCATCCGAGACTTGCGGTATCCCTTACCGTACCGAAAAATGGGTAGGGTTGCTCTCCCTACCCATTTTTCCTTATACAAATTCACCTTCTTCCTTCTTTGCCGTCTTAAAATGACTATATTCCCAAAGAGAGTTGGCGTCAGGCAGGCGGCCGGCTATAAAAGAAAAGACTCAAAAATCTTTGCAATGTTACACATTGCGCCGACCCTAATCAAAATTAGGTAAATGACAGGAGGGATATGATGTTGCTAGACCAAAAAAAAAGTGTGTGTGCAAGTCACACACGGCAGAAGTGGAACTTCAGAAAAGTAGCATAAGAGAGATTAAGAAATGAAAAGTAAAAGCAGCACTAATCATTGTGCAAATCTACAAAAAAAATGCTTAAATTGGAGGCACCAAGTTGGACTTGTACCACCACATTACAGAAGATCGCTATTCATATACCTATTTTAGTTTTTAATTGAAATATTTTTATAGTGAACCGTAATAGATTTACCTACTAAAGAATTTTACAGCAGCTATACCCAGCGCCATCTACCTTCAAAACAATTAGTAACTAAAGTCAACACGTTCATTACACGAACATATACACTTGTAAACAAAATATCAGCATAGCATCTTCCTAGGCTTGATATTCTTCACTTTCAATTGAAATTATTATCATAAATATAATCTCTGTTTTTCTTTTTTTTTTCAGCCGACTTCGTGGCGCACCTTATAGTACTGTATACTATATGTGCCCCTTTAATGTAAGCAGCTGCTGGACCATCTCAAACAACAAATCTTATGTGAGTACATGTGCCTCAAAATATTTACCTGTTGAAATAGCATGAGCGAGGTCGTTGGAGTCATACGTAATTATAATAAGTACCTAACTACGAGTATTACTACCTTCTTAATTTTTAAACACGCTTCTATAAAAAAAAATATGTAAATGAATAGGAAATAAGATAGAAGTTTACTAGTGTGTTAATTACTGGACAATTTTGACTATTACTGTTATACTGTTAATAACAAGAAGTACCTATACACGGTTATGTGAAAAAATGTGTATAAAGAGATAAGAGGCGACTACGTCTGTTACTATCAGCAGACCTACTATTTATAACATTTATTGCAACTACTTTTTTATATTTCTTTCTTTTTTTTATCCCCCGAAAACCCACATGGATCATTACTTTACCGGTACTGACGGTGACCACTTCACAGTTTTGTTAGAATCTAACTAACCTCAAACTTTCGGTGTTCCGTGCCAAGTAATTCCATTGCAAGGGATCCGATTATGCCGTAAGGATAAGAAAGAATCCCTGCAAACCTTGGCTGCCTTTTGATCAGTAGACAGCTTCAATGTGAATTGCCAATTCAGAGAGAGCAAGCCGCTCTACCACCTTAGGCCTTCTCCTGCCTTTGACAGCTGTCAAAAACGCTGTGATTTGACAGCTGTCAGTTATAATTTTTTATCTATTTTTCAGATTGTGATCTATAACCCTCTAGCGTGGCCCGTGACTCTCCCGGTGAGGTTGCCCGTTCAGAGGTTGAGATATAACTTGTTCGATAATAAAGGTACGTGTGTAATATTAGGTCTTTACATAATATGTATCCATTGTTATCCATGCTCTTTCACCATGTTATAGGGAGTGCATTAATTCCCTTGCTGAAAACATTGTGAGAGCGAGAATCAATGGAATCTTGGAAGGCGGTTTGCACTGCCTCATCGGAATTGGTTTTTTTTCCTCTCAAGAAATTGTCCAAATTCCAGAACAAATGTTAATCTGTTGGAGCAAGGTCCGGGGAGTGTCACCGGGAGCTTTATCAATTACTAAATTTGACAGTTTACAAAATTTCCTAAAATTGTTAGCGCTGTACGTCCTTCACGGAGTCTAAGGAGTGAGATTACTAGTAAAAACTTTCTACTTTGATAAGCAGAAAAATATGCTGTACCCAACTTCCTCCATTAAATTTTCAGGTGACACAATTGAACATTCCATCATAACAGTACCAGAATTTGTCAAAGACATACCAGAAAGATCTCTGCCAAGTCACTCACCAGCATTGTATGATGAACTAGTTTTTATAGCAGAGAAGATTCCACCCATGGGCTTCCGCTCCTACTACTTAGAAATTGAAGGTTCTAGACACAAGAGGGAGATAATAAAGAAGATGACGAAGAACAAGAAGAGGAAGTTCTTGACGAGGCAGTCGCACAGTGTGAAGGCTTCAGAAGATAATCTAATTAATCATTACGATGATGATTATTATTTAGAAGATATAACTCATAGGTCTACGATTATAGAATTTGCTAACGTGTCTAAGGTACTGATGAATTTTGGAGTTTAAACTATGCTTCGTTAGATGGCGCTAAGTGTGACTACCTAGCGCCATCTAGCATTACCTCTATTCAAATGTTTCAGGGTATCGAAGATACGTTGAAGCATTATGACTACATCCTGACACCAAGAAGCAAAAGTATTGAGACAAGTAAACCAACAGAAGCTCCTGACAGAGATGATGGTATCAAGGAACTTCAACTAAATAACACTTCGCCTGATTTGATCACGTGAGTTAACGAATAAATGGCGTACGATGGCTTTTTTTTTTCAACGATATTTAAGATATTACCTCCTACTACGTTACGTTATACAGGGTGTATTTGAAAAAGGAACACTTACTTAAATCTGCTTAAATCACTGAAAATTTAAAAAAAAAAAAAACTATCATATATAACACTGCTGCGACCCAAAATCCTACGACGGTTCTCGTTCCGCACACACTCTAGTAATATTTTCTTCTATTCTTTAGTTTTGGGAACTTATGTATTTTATGAATGTTCCTCCCAATTCTTTTTATTCCTCATTTTCAGCTCACGCCGATTCTATGTAAGTACTTCGGAACCCCCCATACTAGAACGAATATCCTCTACGACCATGATGGTAGTAGAAGACTCAACCGAGAAGTTTGTCACTGATACCACTCCTATATCCACATCTACAACCACTACTGTCAAAGCTTCTTCCGATACTCCAGCACCTGATTATTATGATGATGAACCAAGCCATAACGCCACCAATGATGGAGACAGTAATGGGGAGGTGACTTGGGAACAGGAGCTTGTCTTTAGGAAGTTGGAGAGGGCTGGTTACCACAGTGTTCAATCGCCGGATAATTTTATCAAGAATGAAGTAAGACTTTTCTTATTAGACATCATTATTGAAAGTTAGGTTATAATGGACTCAGTAAAAAAAAAACTGTCAGTCATGAACTGCACGTCAGAAGTTAAAATATACCTTTTGTATATTTGAGCTGCCAAAATGACTCTGCCCTGCTTGGTGGAAAGCACAAGCAGAACCCAAGAGTGGTGGTCACCATCCTCACTACGAACAAGGACAGTGCAGCATGGTGACCAGCGCTATGGCGGCCTAGTGAGATGCTTTTTTTGCAATCTGAGCGTGACGGTCACACGATTTCAGTGCTTTTTCCCCATACCAAAAGTGCCCATCGTCCCTAAAGAAGTTTTCACTTCAAAAATCGATATTCCATTTGCCAGGCAAGGAAGGACAATAGGGATGTTGACATATTTTCAAAACTGGTTTTATTTTATACTCAGACCCATAATGAACACAATAAATAATATTCTGTTAAAAAACACTAAAATTTATCAGAGAAATTTGAAAAAATAACGTTACTTTTTCATAAATGTCCCAGAAAATAAACAAATAAAGAGATAGTGGCTAACACTTTCACGTTCACGTTGTCACGTTTCACGTTCCTAAGTTCAGCAGCACAAAAATCTTGGTTTCCTGTAAAAAAAATTGCCACCATCAACGAATCTATCTTCGGTAAGTTCGAAAAGATTCCTTTAATACATCCAGTTTCTATAGTGATAAGATTATTATCGAGTTGCAACTAACTTGGAGATCATTCACGCAATGAGTGACGTTTTCTATGTTAATATCAAACAGTTAATATTAATTAGGATACCAACTGACAAGTATCAACTGTCAGTCTCTCGGACAATTACGTAATAGAATCTGATTGGTGTTTTCAGTCACGTGTTCATGGTTACTATTTCAGCCTTTTTTAATCATCTATGATATATTTTTAACAGTATTTTTAATGAAAAAAACGTTGTTTTAGGTTTTTATATATCACAATGAATCATTTAGTTAAAATGCAATATAAATTTGTGATTAGTGTCAACATCCCTATTGCGAAGGTGTCATAGTTGAATATAAAATGGACATGGTTTTGTCTCCTTTGTAGCTGATCAAGCATGTCAATTAATTAGTATATTTCTAAGTAATAGAAGATGACTGCTGACTGAAGCAATGTAACCAGAAATTTGTAAAAAACATTTTGAAAAAGAGTGTCCTTGGAGTTTTTTTGCCTGTCCTTCTCCATAGGATCTACGTATTGGAACAGGCAACTAGCTTCACGACTGACTTAGTCTGACTGACTCCTACTCCTGACAATTCAAAAATACCTATTATGGGTTTAATTGAAATAAATGATTTTGATTCGATTTGATTTGATTTGACTCCTTACACTAATTACACGACTGCCCAAAAACATAGTGTGATGTTTTCAGAATAGTTTATGTGAGTTTATTTATTCCACCATACCTTCTAAATGTTAGAACATATTCAGATGTATGGGGTATTACAATCTATACATTTACATCATCCCGACTGATTGCATAGTTTTAAAAAAAAAACAATATGGCAGCTGCTTGGCACCTAACTTGCCTTTTGGCAAAAGCAATTGTTTTAATTTTTTTTAAATAGTCAATACTGTAAACTTTTCAATCATAATGCTAGTTAATTTTAATATACAAAATTAAAAACGAGCGGCTATGCCACGTGGCAATCGTTCGTGTGTCACAATTATTATTGGAACATTCAACATTTACATGACCAATCACTTAATTTTTTTATATTTATTTTCTTTTTTCTACCAATTTAAAAACTAAAGTTACATTTAAGTTTGCTTGTGCTGTGCATTTGAAATTATAGTTGTAGTTTAGCCTATTTTCACTAGATGGCGCTAAACTTCACCACCAAAGGTGTTACCACAGTCATATAAATAAGCATTTAACTAAAACCTTTTTTATTTCAGTACATAAAAATCAATTTAGATCGAGATTTCAATAAGATCACAAGCATGGCACTGTCTAACGGAGTCCTTATGAATTTAGACATTAATATTATGTACTATATGTCAGACAAGAAAAAATCTAGCGCCTATATCTTCAGACCTATGGACCAGAATCCAGAATTTGTATCAAAACATCCAACTTTAATTGTCGTAAAATCGAAACTAGTTGAAGAAGCACATGTGCAATTTTCATCTTACGCCGGATTAGCCTTACGATTGTATAAAGAATTGCCTTACCTCGAAGTAGATTGGCGTGTGGGACCCATTCCAGTTGAAGATGAATGGGGCAGGGAGATTTTTGTAAGATACTCCACAGATTTGCAGAATAATGGTGTGTTGTACACAGACAGTAATGGCCGACAGACAATTAAAAGGGTAAAGAATAAAAGATATACATTTCCGCTGGTAAACACCGATGATATATCAGGTGAGTATGTCAGTGTTACCTTTAAAAAACTGATAATTTTTTTTTTTATTCGTCTTTTTAATCAGACTTTTATTACCTTAACGCTGCCTGCGGTAGGAGTTGACTGTTAGAAATAGTCACGTATGGTAAAAGTGTTAGTGGCTTTTTCTCTCTCTCTCAGACGAGGATGTCACAGATATTATACAGGTGTGGTCATATTTTAGGGTCGTATAGTAGACCCCCTAAATAATGTAAAGCGCTATTTTAGGAAAATTCGTGATTTTAAGGAAATTTTATTTCGAAACGAATAAACTTGCAAGTTTACCGACAAAGCTAATCTTTCTCAAGAGAAAGTGCTGACATTAATAAAACTATGGGTGTTTAATACCTAAAATATTGATGGAATGTCCAATTTTTTTTTAATGATAAAAACTACACTAAACCTACACTAAAGCATAAAAAAACGATTTTTTTTTCAAGCTAAATCCACTTTTGTTGCATATACATAACGCTCTTAAATTTTGACAACACCTTTTTGTAACACCCGCGAGACGAATGTGAGTGTGGGTGTGTGTGTGTGTGTCTGTGTGTGTGTGTATGTCTGTGTGTGGGTGTGTGTGGGTGTGTGTGTATGTCTGTGTGTGGGTGTGTGTGTATGTCTGTGTGTGCAAGAAGGAACTTCGTCCCTGACGGAGGTCTCCTGCCCGCAGCCTTTTTTTGTTATTTTTACAGTGAGTATTATCTGAGTATTTCCGAGGTGTCCAATCCGAGTAATACTCGTAACTACTATGATTCGTGTTTTGACCGGCCTATTGGTACAGTGGTTTGTGATCCCGGGATGAGACGGCCGTGTGTGAGGTGTCTCAAGTTATAAAGTTATTTTACAAGGTTTCTTACAATTCTGGAATTGAAGGATCTGGATCTGCAGGTTGCCAGAGCTACATATGAATGCGGTAAAGTTGGCAACACAAATCACAACAATGGTATTACCAGACTTTATGGACACAGGTACCGTCAGTCTTGAAGTTGTGTGCTAACTTGATTGCATAAAAAAAATTCGTCATGTATTGCAATAAGTAGACCACAAAATTTTTTGGACACAGACAAGAATCGGAGTTTTCAAGGACTTCCTTCTTAGGTCATATTCAGGTCGTTGAGAATAGGCCTACTTGTGACCGTGTGGTTTTAGACGGTTCGACTCAGACACATCAATTCATCGATAGACCTGGTGAAGTAATGACCCGTGGTGGTCTCCACACAATAAAAAAAAATGGATTAAAGGATTATTTTTATTTTCAGCCAACATCTACCCAATAACATCAAAAGTTTACATCGAAGACACTGAAAAAAATATCCGATTCACAGTTTTCCCTGACCGCGGAGAAGGTTGTACATCTTTGGATGAGGGAGATTTAGATATTATGCTCCATAGACGGCTTACAACAGACGACAAAGGACATACTGATAGCCTGAACGATACTGTATTCAGGACAGGTCTCGTAATTCGAGGAAAACATCGCTTATACCTGTCGAAAGCTGACTACAAGCCAAATAAATTCTTCGAAAAGAAATTTGCTAAAGAGCTGGAAATACATCCACAAATCTTTACATCCGCACATCCTTTCTACGATTCCAATATTACTTTTACAAATTGGTCCGCGTTCAGAAACGAATATTCTGCTTTGCACAAGAAACTACCAATAGGCGTTCATATATTATCCTTTGAGAAATGGAATGATCAACTCTTAATCCGCCTTGAAAATTATTTAGAAACCAACGATGTAGTTAAAAACGGAGTCAAAATTGTAAATATTTTAGGTCTGTTTAATGATTATTTGATAAAGAATTGTAAAGAGACAATGTTAGGAACAAATATTTGGCGATCAGAATATTTCAAGATGGAGTGGCAGAGAGAGAAATTTGTTAAGAATTTTAATGATGTCTTCGGTAATCCGATTAATTTAGAATTTGCGGATGATGTTACAATGGAATATGATAAAGTTGATTTGCCCGCAGCCATAAAATTAGTTCCACAACAGATAAGAACATTTGTATGTAGCTATCAATTTATTGGTGAAGTAGCTTAATTAGAACCTTTAATTGGTATTGGAACGATAGTACCTATTATCCTACTGCTGTAATCAACTTGGAAGTTCGTGAGAATATATGTTTGTAACTCTCACGCAAAAACTACTGAAGGGGTTTTGATGAAACCTTACAATAATGTAGCTTATACATTTATAAGATATAATTTAAAAAGATTTTGAGTAATTTGGCCAAAAAATAACGATATATATGGTGTCATGAGGAAATAATCCTGCTATTTTAAAGTTACGTTAGAAGATCTATGTATTGGGGAATTGTTTCCCTTACAAATGTCTTAATAAACCACTATAATATGCTCACTAATATGGTTGTGAAATGGGATTTCGTACTAAATCCATGCGGGCGGCAGCTAGAAAGCTATGCAGCCAAAACACGTCAAAAGCAACAGAACATCATAGGTGGAAAATTTGTTCAGGATGAGTTAGAAAAAATGATCAATGAAGTTAGTTTTGGTAAAGGCATTTAATTGACCCAACGTGAAATACGCACTAATTATGAGTCTTTATACACCCAATATGTTTTCTATTTTTCCCTGTTATCTAAATTACTCTATCTATAAATAAAAACTGTGATTGATCTCATATATTTGTTTTCCTTTATGAATAAAATTCGGGAGTACCACAAGGAATGATTCTTGGACCGATGCAATATTACTTATATGTACTTTATCTATATTTTTTATGATTATATGTGAAAGTGGGTTATCAGACATAAGTTGTATTAGTCTGAGATTTGTAGTCGTGTCAGATAAATAGCCCAACCACTTTATACAAACTATATTAAATACAATTGTTTGTCTACATTTAGATTAATCTTCGCAATAGTTTTCTCTAGTTTATCTCTATCTCATCTTTTCCTTGTCGTCTTCTATTTCTGTTTCACGTCTGTTTCAAACGGAGCTGTGCCTTTTAGGTACCTAATTATTTTTATCAAGTTATGATATTACAGTTATGTTAAATACATTTGAATTTAAGTTATTCTTGGGTTTTATTTATTGCCTTTCATCGATTACGAATAATTATATTAATTCGTAAATGTAATACTAATTATTCACTTTATTATCCCGTGGCGTTATTCCAACCTCTAAAATAGGTGCTAGGTTCTGTGTTATTGTCTTTGAATACAGATGAACCATAAATAAACCTAGGCTAGGTACTAATTAACTCGATGTCTAGATACGAACGTATGACGTGCCAGTGCGCGGCAACCCACTGAATGTTTGGCACGATCAGTCGAGCCCGCCGCCTGGCCTAAAGCTTGGCAAAGCAAAAATATATTGCGTACATATTTGGGAATAAATAAAACAATAAATAAACAAAATATAACAAATGTATTTAACCTTACATCTAGACCATGATTACAAAATACATTTTGTTTTTCATATATTGTTTATTTAAAAATATAGTCTGTGAAATCTTAAAAATATAAAGTGCCATATTGTCTTTTGTATTATATAACATGGGTCATACATATACCTAAAGCTTGGGTTTCTGTGGGTTCACGCCGGTAGTGTATCTGATGGGGTTCGAACCCACAACTGTCGTAAACATCGATCGCAAGCCTACAACCTTAGGAGCTTAATATTGAATGGCATATAATAAAAAGCCGGCCAAGTGCGAGTTGAATTCGCACACGAACGGTTCCGTATCATCGTAAAAGATTTAACAAAAACGGCGAAAAAATTTAATGATACCCTTCAATAATTTATTTGCTTTTATAGCGGTTATAGAAATACACACCCTGTGAAAATTCCAACTACTTACATAAATGAAATATAGCTGGCAGACAGACGGACAGAGAAACTCAGAAATGGGGTCGCATTGGCTCCCGACCCCCTTTTAAGGACGGCGCCCTAAAAATATGTATTTCTAAATATAATATTCTAAGATTTTAAATATAAATATATTTCCATTTTTATATAGTAGTACCAGGCTAACAGTAATTACGAGAGGATTGATCTTTATTTCAGATTTTTTTTGATTGGATTCAAAGACTTTAAACCCCTCGCATTAACTAAGATTACCAAAAACCGATTTTACACCTAAATATAAATCTATATTTAAATAGAACCAACAAACCACTTACAAATATTTAATTCGCAAAATAATATCTACGGTTGAGTGCTACAAGGACCAAAAAGTGTGATTTTTTATTTATTTTCTTACCGAGTCATTATTTTAAATTAAATGAAACTGAAAATATAGATATCCTTGTAATTTGGGCGCAGAAAAAATTAAGTCATCTTTTTTTAAACCACCAGGCCATAGAATTAATTTTAATAGTACAGTGTAATATTAATATGGATATGACGTATTATGCCGGGATTCCGATTGTTAAAACACAAGTTAAGAAATTTTACTTACACAATTGAATGATTCCTGTGCCGAGGGGGACTTTAAAACATTTAATCAACAGATACAATATTATCTACGTATTTACGGGAATTAACGCGATCACGAAATGTATGTATGTAATACATTTTCGTGATCGCGTTAATTCCCGTAAATACGTAGATAATATTATATCATGGAACGCGAAAGTTTAAAAGTTAGTAACGGATACAATGTCCCGTGTGGGTATCGAATCCGCAACACAGCGATTATTTTTATTTCTCATATCTCGTTTTCCATTCAATAGATCGCAAATTGCGATAAGGTCGATTGTATGTACAATAAGTGTATATCTATCTATCTCTTAATCGTATTTCTTCTCACAAGGCTCAACTATTTGGAAACGTGCGGTTATAGATTGACACAGGCAGATACGGTATTATCTGTTATCATTTTTGTTCCGTAACTGTGACTCTGTGTGTGTTGATCTATAGTTTTATTATTATAATTATTTTTTAATTGAATATTTCGTATAATTATATATATTGAATTATATTATAGATATTGAATTTGGATTAAATGTATACACAATAAATTAAAACAACTTTACTCTCATTCTCCAATCCCGGTATAAAATAAGTCTTATCCATATTAATATTATCGTTAAGCTCTACCTATGTTCATTCATATAAATATATAAATACAATTAAAAAACTTGATTGATCCATTAAAAATAGTTATTAAAATTTTCACTTGCACCTAAGAGTGTGATCTACAAAATATTGTTTTCCTACAACATCTTCCTAACCATATAGTTGAGGATACCGCCGTTGCGGAAGTAAGTTAGATCTACTTCCGTATCGAAACGGACTTTCACTTGGAATGATTTGCCGTTGTCCACCTGTGGGCAAAAAAACACAGTAGTTACTTAAAGTATACCATATAGTCAGCTTCATAGACATATAGCAAAATATATGACAGCGCCATCTAGTGAAAACAGGATGAACTACGTAGTAACTTAGGATCAACTCAGATATTAACCTTATTCCATTTACAATAGAGCTGACAATCATACATGTCTACTGAACTAGTTTACATTACTTCAATACGATGTTCACCTCTATTTTGAGCTCTCCAGAGTTGATCATTTTCCAGCATCGCGCAATCAAAGTTATCGCGCTGATTAAAAACAAATATATGTATATAATTATACTACACTAGGTGCGCCCCGCGATTTCACCCGCGTAAGCCCCGATGCCGTGGAAATATCGGGATAAAAGTAGCCTATATGTTAATCCAGGTCTCCAGCTATCTACATACCAAGTTTCATAGCAATCGGTTCAGTAGTTTTTGCGTGAAAGAGCAACAACATCCTTACAAACTTTCACGTATTAATATTAGTTCAAGAGGATTTTCAAGGAGATGTGGTATATGTACATGTGTGATATTTATATTTCTGGTAAGCCTGCCATCTACTGACCACGGTACGCAACTCTCAAACAACAAACCTTAACCCAGGAATAAAGAGCTCACCTGCACGCTAATAATAGCTCCCGGGGTGACCTGTTCTGGTAAGTTGATAGTGAACTTCTCACTACCGGTTAGCCCGAAGGTGTCTGCGTTCTCCCCTGGGAGGAACTGGAGGGGGATGATGCCCATACCCACCAGATTGGAGCGGTGAATGCGTTCGAATGACTCCCCGATTACTGCCTTAATACCCTGCAAAGAAAAAAAATTATTAAAATACCTTTTTCTTTAATATATTATATATATATAATTTATTATATGTAGTAATAGGCTGTGTGAAGTCATGTTAAATTCAATATGGCGTAATTTAGAGGATAAAGTGTCTATAAAACAAAAAGTCTGGAAAAGACTAATTTAGCACATTTCAAATGTATATGGCCTGTTGGTCTAGTGGTTAGTGATCCTGACTGCAGAGTCAGAGGTCGTGGGTTCGATTCCTACCCAGGAAAAATAATTGTGTGATGAGCACGAACATTTTTTCTGTGTCTGGGTGTAATTTATCTATAGCATATATGTATATGAGGATGTTCATCAGCAGTCTGGTTATAGTACAGGCTCTGCCTAGTTGGGGATCAGACGGCCAAGTGTGAGATGTGTCTAGTTATTAAAAAAGTTATCAATGCTTATTTGCCACAGACGTGGTATAAAAAACACTTACTAATAGGTAAGGTCCTTTCGCAGCCCAATCGCGACTGGAGCCTGACCCATAATCCTTACCCACGACGGCTATTAGAGGAACATCTTCTGACGCATACCTGTTCAACAATAAGGAAAAACATTTAGCTTCTGTTAACAACTTCTGGTTAATCCTACCGACTGCGCACTTCTTTTGGGAGCGGCGGTGGCGTAGTGGCTAAGGCGACGGACTTGCCATCGAGTAGTTGCGGGTACGAACCCCACCTAGTGCAGTACCGATGTTAAGCTACTCCTAATACAAGCATTTAGCTTTTAGCTTAGCTGGAGAGATAATACTAGTATGTGACCCACAGGGCTAAAATCCTTTATAAAAAAAATGAAAGTGTATGATGATTGTTTGAGTAGTTAAGGAGTTACAGCGTAACAAACTCACTAAAAAAAAAAAGGTTTTGCTCACCGTTTCTCTCGCTGTTAAAGGTAATTTTCTATACTTTAACAGTATTATTTTCTGGGTAGGGTATTGTTGTGTTTCGCCGAGTGAGTGAGGTTACCGGAAGCCCTAACCCTTCCTCTCCCCTCCCAGTCCTCCCATATTAAAGGTCGGCAACGCACTTGTTGTTCATGGGCAGCGGCAGTCACTTACCATCAGGTGACCAGTCTGCTCGTTTGCCACCTATACCATAAAAAAATCGTATTTTTTAGTTTAAAACTGTATATTCGTGGTGATTACAGTTTCAACTCTATAATTTACCCGATACGGGAATCGAATCCTGTTTCCAAATCTTCACCCTCACTTAACCTAGAACATACCTATCAGCCGCGTCGAATATATCCATGACGTCACCGCTGGGATAGTGCGTGGTCTTAGGCCCAGCCGTAGGCGACATTTTGTTCACGAGCCTGATGTTCGCGAACGTTCCACGGGACATGATCGCGTCATTCCCACGCCTGGAGCCGTACGAGTTAAATTCTCTTGGTGTTAAACTGAAAAAAATTTACTTAGTAAATAAAATGCTACTTTATAAACACTTACACACTCACACCTCTTACCTGCTGCCGTTTTGCTATGGGGGAAAAGCACTGAACTTGTGACCGTCACGATAATAATACATATATAGATCCACTAGAGGGCGCTAACCTAAACATTGAGTTCTGTCAGCTCCTTATTAATTAATTTTTAAAAATATAATTAGTTTAATAAAAACAATATACTAAAAATTTGTCTGTGGAAGTGTTATCTTTACTTCAATAAACTTGTGAACTAAATACGTAGTGACAAAATTAACGACACGAAATATCCAGGGACACCGGGATCTGTATGTACTTATGACGATGTCACTAGTAGATGGCATCACTTTTTGAAGTGAAAACTTCTTTTGGCACGTTGGGCACTTTGAGTATGGGGAAAAAGCATTGAACCCGTGTGACCGTCACGGTCAGTTGACTCTGATACCAACGGTATTCCGTCACAAGTAGGTTTATAGCAGAGAACCCGGGTATACTCTAAGAAGGAAGACTTCGGGAACAACGGGGAGGACACATGACGTTCGCAGTTCATCACACAATCCTTTTCTACTGTTAGTTCTTACTTAAGTTTTGTTTATTTTATTTTCTGGTACTGTATTAAAGTTTAAGTGTTCGACTCGGGGTAGAGAGGAGCTTTGGTAACGTGATATTTATATGGGTGATGCAGAGCATGACGCAGGGTGACGAAGGGAGCAGGGGGTTTGAAAGTTGATTTAATTTGGAGGAAAGTATTTTATTAACGTCTCTTAAGGTGAACATATAATAATAATAATAATAATAATAATAATAACTCCACACATCTCACACTCGGTTGTCTGATCCCAAACTAGGCAGAGCCTGTACTACGGTAACCAGACTGCTGATAAACATACTTATATATTACTAAATACATACATATTATAGATAAATTACACCCAGACACAGAACAAATGATCGTGCTCATCACACAATTATTTGTCCTGGGTGGGAATCGAACCCACGACATCTGGCTTAGCAGTCAGGGTCCCTAACCACTAGACCAACAGGCCAGTAAGATCATTTTAATTTACTACTTAATTTTGTTTACTATTATTCTATTGTGTACGTCATCAATGTAAGTTCCGAATATGTCTATTTGGGTAACTTGACACATCTCACACACGGCCGTCTGATCCCAAACTAGGCAGAGCCTGTACTATGGTAACCAGACTGCTGATAAACATACTTATATATTACTAATTACATACATATAGATTATAGATAAACTAGCTGCGCCTCGCGGTTTCACCCGCGTAAGTCCCGATCCCGTGGGATTATCAGGATAAAATATAATCCAGGTCTCCAGCTATCTACACACCAAGTTTCATCGCAATAGGTTCAATAGTTTTGGCGTGAAAGAGTAACAAACATCCATACTCACAAATTTTCACGTTTATAATATTAGTAGGATTACACTCAGACACAGAACAAATGATCATGCTCCTCATACAATTTTTTGTCTTGGGTGTGAATCGAACCCACGACTTCGGGTTTAGCAGTCAGGGTCACTAACCAGGGTCTTTGTTATTTGTCAAAGTTTAGTGTGTCAAAGCAGAGTCTATAATGACACCTAATTTGTAAGTTCTACCAATTAATTATGGAATTGAAAACACAGAATACTAAACCTAATATTAAGACTAATAGTAATACTATTACTAATACTATTATTAATATTTACCCTCTAGCCGCAAGGTATCTGGCTGCAGGAGAATTCCTCGCGATGGATCCTGCTGGTGAAATGTGGTCGGTGGTCACAGAGTCGCCAAGGAGGAGCAGACAGCGGGCGTCCTGGACTCCTTGGGTGAGGTTTAGGTCCTGAAGGGGAGGAAAAAAAGACATATTTTTATTCATTTATATACACATAAATGTTTTTTTTGGTGTTGCCAACATTTTTCTACTGCATATAGTATTTTTACGAAAATATAGAATAGAATGGAATGAAACTTTATCGTACACCAATTACAATCGAATTAGACAGAAATCACAAAAACATGTACAAGGCCTTATCGCTAAAAGCAATTTATTACAGGCAACAGGTCGTCTGATCCCAAACTAGGCAGAGCCTGTACTACGGTAACCAGACTGCTGATAAACATACTTATATATTACTAAATACATACATACTATAGATCAATATTACAATCAGACACAGAACAAATGATCATGCTCATCATACAAATATTAGTCCTGCGTGGGAATCGAACCCACGACCTCTGGCTCAGCAGTCAGGGTCACTAACCACTAGACCGACAAGCCCGTATTTCTTTCATAGATTGGTTGTAAAAGGCAAAAGATAGCAGTAAAGACTGGGGCTAAAATATAGTTGGCAGAATCTGGGTGTTTAATACAGCTCTGGCTACCTCTTCGGAGGTAAAGGTGTGAGTATGTATGTATATTGAATATAGATACCCTGGTCATTCCATCGAAGAATGGTGGTTTCTTGATGTAGGTAGAGTTGGGGTCCCAGGCGTACAATTTACCCTGAGGTATGGATAGGACTTGCCAGGAAGGCGATCCTTGTTCAATCTTCTCATACACCTGTAACAATCAATTTAGTAATATTTAACGTCCGGATTTCTGAAAGACTGATCAACGTAAATAAATAAATTGTATATTTTATTTTAGTGTGGATTTGATGTTTAAAAAGTACTCCTCAAGACGAACCAATCGAGTCCAAACTCGGTTGGTTTATCTTGTATAGTTAAGAAGTTCCTATGGCCGTCTTCCAGCTCCATCATCAGAACATCTCCATGGTACCATATTTTGTTCTTTATGGTATAGGGGGCAAACGAGCAGACGAGTCACCTGATGGTAAATGACTGCCGCCGCCCATGGGCACCTGTAACTCAAGAGTCACAAGTAGAGGGGGAAGAGCGGGTAGAGGGGAGAGAGGAAGAACAGGAATAGGGGAGAAGGAAGGATTAGGGCCTCCGGTAACCTCACTCACGCGGCGAAATGCAATGAAAGCATTGCTTCACTGCCGGTTTTCTGTGAGGCCGTGGTATCGAGCGGAGTTGACCCGGCCCATACGTGCCGAAGCATGGCTCTCCCACGTAATTATATATATATTATTGTATTGTCACCGAAGATACATATGTACACCAAGTTTGAGCCCAATCGAATATCGGGAAGTGGTTCTAATTTAGCTTCCAAGATTCGTGCCGAACACACATACAAACAAACATTGCAACGTAAATGAAATCTTGTAAAATTAACTAATCTTATGTCAAATTTCTTGTCAAGTATATATTAAGGTACCGAAAGCATAATTAGGCACTTTGATTTGATCATCGGATCAGTTGACAGATCATATGATAAATATTTTCGGAATAAAAAAAATGTGAAAATTTTAAATGAAATGAAATATAGCTATTCTTTATCAAAAATGGTGTCCTTGACCTAATGCCTAAAAAATGCCAAATGCCTAATGCCTAAAAAATGCCAAATGCCTAATGCCTAAAAAATGCCAAATGCCTAACGCCTAAAAAATGCTTAATGCCTAAAAATGCCAAATGCCTAATGCCTAAAAAATGCCAAATGCCTAACGCCTAAAAAATGCTTAATGCCTAAAAATGCCAAATGCCTAATGCCTAAAAAATGCTTAATGCCTAAAAAATGCTTAATGCCTAAAAATGCCAAATGCCTAAAATAAATAACATGCCTAAAGTAATTGTTGGTGAATCCAATAAATAAATAAAATTTGGATGGTCATGACAAATTCACTCTCTATATAGGAATGAATCGTGTAAATTGATTAGTTATAATTTTATCCCGCGCAGCTCGCGTGTACATATTTATATATTTTGCGCGGAAACCTAATTATTTTTCCAAACTAAGAGTAGCCTAAGTTACTCCTTATAACACCAGCTATCTGCCAGTGAAAGTCCCATTGAAATCGGTCCATCCGTTCTGGTAATTAGCCGAAACAAACAGACACAGACAAAAATTAAAAAAAAGATTTTTTGTATGTGTATAGATGTAGAGATAATAATTAACCATACCTCTTTAAACATGCCAGGGATGACATGTTTGGTTTCCACCTCCTGGATCTCGGCTCTCGTAGGCCAGATGTCGCGGAGGAACACCGGAGTGCCGTCAGAGCGAGTGCCTGGACAAGCAAAAAATCATTGTTACATTAAAAATAGCTTTTATCAACGGCTCTTATCAAAGTTATCTATCCTCGGGAGCAGTAAGTGGGTATAAGTGGGTTTTATGAGTGGGAGAGCCATGCTTCGGCACGTATGGGGAGGCTCGACCGGAGTGATACCATGGCCTCACAGGAAACCGGCAGTACCGGCCAACAAATGCATTGCCGGCCTTTAAGGTCTCCCACCTTATTGGGGAAGAAGGAGAAAGGGGGAGAGGGAAGGGTTAAGGTAATACAGACTGTTTTCGGTAATACAGGCGTGTAATGAGCGTATTTATGTATGTGTGTTAATATATTTAGGGTCACCCTATCCAGAGGGTCCTAAATAGTAAGACTCACCCAAGGGTTGCTTCTCAAAGTCAATGTCGACGGTGCCAGCGAGAGCATACGCTATGACAAGCAAGGGTGAAGCCAAATAATTAGCCCTTGTGTTGGGGTGGATTCTACCCTCAAAGTTCCTGTTCCCTGATAGGACACCGCAGCAGACCAACTCATTCTGAAAAATAAATATATTTTTGTTTTAGGCGTTACCTCGTACACTTATTCGCAAATTAATATTATAATAATAAAAAATAATAAAAAAATAAATAGGCAGTCATGGGACTGCCGACAGAAGTGAAAACTTAAACGAAACGACGAACTTAAAACGTCACATTAGCAGGTTGGTGACATTCATTAATAAGGAGCTGACAGAACTCAATGTTTAGATTAGCGCCCTCTAGTGGATTTATATATGTATTATTAGCGTTACGATCACGAGTTCAATACTTTTCCCCATAGTAAAAGTGTAAAAACGTGCCTAAAGAAATTTTCACTTCAAAAAAACACAAATTTTTATTTTGAAAAAAAAAACTGACTCTAGTCCCTAGATGGCACCACAAGTCTTACCTTTTCAATAGTATTGGCAATATTATCGTCAATGGGTCCGGAGTTGCCGATACACGTCATACAGCCATAACCCACGATGTCGAACCCTAATTTCTCTAGATACGGAACCACCCCTGACTCCTGTAAAAAAAAGGACAAATTATTTTATTTGGGCCGCGCTAATTAGACTGGCGTGTGAGTCTACTAGCAACCCGCCCTGGCTCCGCACGGGTAGTAGAGACATCTTTAAATCGTCATAATTCAGCCATTTTACACAAAACCTTAACAATTTTTTTTACGTGGGAGAGCCATGCTTCGGCACCTATGGACCGGCTCGACTCCGCTCGATACCACGGCCTCACAGAAAACCAGTAGTGAAGCAATGCTTGCATTGCATTTCGCCGCGTGAGTGAGATTATCGGAGGCCCTAACCCTTCCCTCTCCCCTATTCCCGTCCTTCCCTTCTCCCTTCTTCCCCCCCTCCCCTATTCCCGCCCTTCCCTTCTCCCTTCTTCCCCCTCTCCCTCTTCTCCTACTCCCACTCCCATAAAAAAAAAAATTAAACACCTAAACCTTCCTCATGATTCACTCTATCTAGTGATGATGATCATCTACAGGATCATCTAAAGGAACTTGGCTAGCATTTAGATCTCAATTCTTTGGTTGGCATAATCGATAACCACGTATATTCTTAATATTAAACTTGGTTCACATTAATATTTTTGATGGGATTACTTTTCTGGATAAAACATACCCCGTGTCTTTTCATGTAACCTTGACAATGAGCATACAAAAGTTCATGATAAGTGTGAAATACAAACAAAGTCACCTGAGAATCGTACTCAGAACCACACAACCGCAAGCATGGTGGGAGAGCCATGCTTCGGCACGTATGGGCCGGCTCGACCGGAGTGATACCACTGCCTCACAGAAAACCGGCAGTGAAGCAATGCAAGCATTGTTTTTCGTTTCCCCCTCTTTCCCCTTTCTCCTACTCCCACCTTAAAGGCCTGCAACGCACTGTGATTCTTTAGTTGCAGGTGCCCATGGGCGGCGGTAGTCATTTACCATCAGTCGACCCGTCTGCTCGTTTGCCCCCTATACCATAAAAAAAACACCAATCTACCTACCGTACCCAATCAATATAATAAATGTCCGTGTTGTACAAAATGTGAGTGTTAAAAACGTCTCTGTCTACCCCATCAGGAATACAGGCGTGAATGTATGAAGTTCTTACCCTGAGGTAGTATGTGACAACTCCAGATCCAGGGGAGAGAGAAGTCTTGATGTACGGTAGAACACTGAGACCGTTCTCCACTGCCTTCTTAGCTAGTAGACCTGGAAAAATTATGAATAAAAATTACTGTCAGTCTTAGGACTGCACGTCAGAAGTGAAAACATAACTGACACATCTGTCATCTGAGCGTGACGCGATGACGGTCACACGAGTTCAGTGCTTTTTAACGTGCCCAACGTGCCTAAAGAAGTTTCCACTTCAAAAATTGTTAATAAGTAATTGTGAGTTGACGATCAGAAGTGTTAATTTTTGAAGAAGGTGATGCCATCTACTAGTGACATCCATCAAACTGACGTACGTTCGGACGACATTTTGAATAAAGGTTGTCGCTATTGAGCACTATAAGCGTTATAAATGTTCACCTTAATTACAATTATGTTTTTGTTTATTTTACCATATGAATTGCACACACAATAAGTACTTTATTGAACTAATTATATTTTTAAAGATTAATTAATACGAAGCTGACAGAACTCAATGTTGAGATTAGCGCCCTCTAGCGGATCTATATAAGCCTAATTGGCAGAACAGTTGATAATTGCCACTCTTGTAAACATCTTCTGTATACCTATGTTTCAATAAAGAATATTGATTTTTTGATTGTACTATTAGCGTGACGGTGCGAGTTCATTGCTTTTTTCCCCATAGCAAAAGTGCATTCAAATTGGTTTATCCGTTTGGGAGCTATGATGCACAGATACACAGATACGTCAAATTTATAACCCCCCTTCTTTTTGCGTCGGGGGATAAAGAGTTTTTTTTTTATTAGGTTTTTTTGTTTTAAAACTTTTACGTGTGATGTGTAAATCCAGAGACCCCCGTGACCACAACCGGTATGATTCGGTCGAAATGTCTAAGGGTATCCGTAAAGGTTTTGTTTAATTCAAATTTATAATATTCGTGCGCCTAATATTATTTGACCATGAATTGTACCTATGTATCACAAATAAATTTCTGATTTCTGAAGGTTATGTATATAAAAATCGATGTGTGTATGCATGTTCCCTATGGACTCCAAAACGGATGTGGATTTGTGGATGTATGGATTTTTGTTACTCTTTCACGCAAAAACCACTGAACCGATTGCGATGAAACTTGGTATGTAGATAGCTGGAGACCTTGATTAACGCATAGGGTACTTTTTAACCCGATATTCTCACGGGATCGGGAGTTGCGCGGGTGAAACTGCATGGCGCTGCTAGTCTACTATAAAAATAATTTATCAAATTATTGTATTGTCATCGGTCCATGTTTAGTGTGTGAAGTTTCAATTCAATCTGACGTTTTAAAGTGGGTGAAAATCACGATTAAAGATTCCGTTACATAGATACATACATAAATAAGTGATAGTCGTCCCCGTAGTTTCACCTGCGTTTATGATCACTGCTCAGCTCCTATTAGTCGTAGTATGATGTTATATAGCCTATAGCCTTCCTCAATAAATGGGCTATTCAACACTAAAAGAATTTTTCAATTCGAACCAATAGTTCCTGAGATTAGCGTGGTCAAGCAAACAAACAAACAAACTCTTCAGCTTTATAATATTAGTATAGATAATAGAAATCTTACCGGCTCCAAGCATGACACTAGGATTCGAAGTGTTGGTGCAAGAGGTGATGGCAGCGATGATGACGGAGCCATGGGTGATGGAGTACGTCTGCCCGTCCGAGTAGCTGAAGCTGGCAGACACTGAGAGCTGAGCTGGTGATAGACCGTATCCCTTGAAGCCGACCTGGTGAAGAAATTATGAGAATTAGAGTGACACTTACATGTCAATTTGTTCTGGTAAATGCCGATATACTAAAAACTTCTGTAGGCACGTTTGTGCACTTTTCCTATGGGGAAAAAAGCACTGAACTCGTGACCGTCACGCTAATAATATATATATAAATCCACTAGAGGGCGCTTATCTAAACATTGAGTTCTGTCAGCTCCTTATTAATTAATGTCACCAAGTTTAAGTTTTCACTTCTGTCATATTTTTGTATTTTTATTTTTTTTATTGAAATTGGTTCGCAATGGGCGAAGATATCACGTATATACACAATAAAAGATGCCGACGTACTGATTACCTCCTCCTTTTTTTGAAGTCGGTTAAGCACAATAATATTCCGGTAGATATAACACAGCGCTATATAGACCCAAACAAAGTAAAGCTTGTACTGTATGCTCTAGAACACGGATATACATAATTACTATTTTTCTGAGGATGAGAAACACCCACGGGTCTACCTCACCGGGGCTAGCGGCTAACTATATCAGAAGCAAACCGACTAAAACCACACGGTGTTTTGTCACAAGTGGGTCTACTGCTTGGTAAACCGTCTACCGGGTATACCATAAGAAGGAATCCTCTGAGAACCCCTGAGGACCTTGAACGCCTCTTAACCAGCAGGCGCCCAAGGTATGGTAACGAATCTAAAATTCCAAAGTCTCACATAACGCTTAATTTCATGAAAAGAATGAGGCAGAATCAGTATTTAAAGAGAACGAATATGAGACGTGAATTGAACATCACATATTTACTTCGTACGTCTTCGCTTCCGTGGAAACTCTCCCTAATCTACATCGCCCACCCAGTATCCAGAAAGTCGACAGTCTTTCAGCCTCCTCTACTCCACGAGTCTTCTAATGCGGAAGGGTTCCGTTCGCCTCTCATTCCAGTGATACGCGCGTGATGTTTTATTAACAACACTTTTTGTTATTTCCGCTTTGTAAGCAAATCAATGTTACAATATACATGGCCTTGCTGAGACCGCGATAATTTATTAAGTGAATTTATTGAGAACATATACAAGCTACTGCCCGCGACTTCGGAGTCTTTCGGCTCTTCTGGATAAAAGGTAGCCTATGTCACAATGTGTAAGTATGCAATTTTTGTTCTGGTCACCAAAAAATAGACAGTCATGGGACTGCCGACAGAAGTGAAAACTTAAACGAAACGACGAACTTAAAACGTCACAATAGCAGGTTGGTGACATTAATTAATAAGGAGCTGACAGAACTCAATGTTTAAATTAGCGCCCTCTAGTGGATCTAGATATGTATTATTAGCGTGACGGTCACGAGTTCAGTGCTTTTTCCCCATAGCAAAAGTGCATAAACGTGCCTAAAGAAGTTTCCACTTCAAAAAAAAACTAACAATGAAACTCGGTCGAGGGTTTCCGCAATGGCTCCTACACTACGGTTCCCAGGGGGAGTGACGAACGGCGGGGGAAAAGTGGGAGAGGAGCTGTGAGCTCAGTGGCGTACAGTAGGAGAGGCCTATGTCCAGCAGTGGATGATGCAATTCTGATGATGATAATGAAGGTTTCCACATGATTATGTTTTAATTCATGACACTAAACTTCAAGTTGCAACGTCAGAGTGAACAGTTTTAATTCCCACTTAGTGTAAATATTTGTAGGTATTTTTTATTGGTATGGGTTTCCAAAAATAATGTATGTTTATCCGTGTGCTAGAGTTATGTTTGTAAGCGTTGTGTACTATGCAGCGTTTTCAATATACAAACAGACACAACAACACTTATATTTGTTATTCATTCTGCGTTGTACAAACACGGAAACATTAAAAAAATGCTGACGAGAAGTTCTTTTACATATAATTACAATGTATCGAGATTGACATAATTTAGTTGTAAACTATATTGTATTCAGATTTATATAGATATTAAAATTAATTATAAAGTGGAGTGGTTAAGTTCGAGGACATTTTGGCGCGTAATTATGGACCCACGGCTGCCATTTTGTAACACGTCAACTCAATGTTACCAGACATATAACTTATGGGTAAATATATTAATTATTTTTTTAATCTCATTTTTTCTGCCTCGTTAGACTAGTGCAGAAATATAAATCACTTTTTTTTAACCCTCGGGAATAGTACTATTTTTCTGGATGACAGGTATGGTAAGTAAGTGCTGTCCTTTTTAAATTTTGTGTCATTGACAACGTTTAGTAGAGTGAAAAAGTTATTATTTTTTTTTTAAACGGACATGCTCAACTCCCAGTTGTTACATTATTTTTGAAATGTATGTATTTTCTTAATTATAAATTAGTAGGTTTTGCCGGTTTTCCTACCCTCGGTAACAATATTTTTTTACCCTATGTTCTCCGTATTCGTGGCAACACGTGTGTGTAAAGTTTCACGATGATCGGATGAACGATATTACAGCGTATAGGTAACATACGAACCAACAAACACTGGTTTTTATATATTACTTACTGCGTTCCGCCCCGTTTTACACGCGGAAGTCCCGTTACCGTGGGAATGCCGGGATAAAAAGTAGCCTATGTGTTAATTCAGGTCTCCAGCTATTTACATACAAAGTTTCATCGCAATCGGTTCAATAGTTTTTGCGTGAAAGAGTAACATACATCCTCACAAACTTTCACGTTTATAATATTAGTAGGATAATATCTACCTAGCTTTGGCTCTGGCCTATCCCTCGGGGACAGTGCTATCTTTTGGATTAAAGGTCGTTTTATGTTCCCCTGATAATGTGGCCGGGTTACCTGACGGTAAGTGACTATCGCGCCCATGGGCACCTGCTCAAGCAACTGCAACTCAAGAGCCACAAGTGCTGTGTGTACTGTGGGATTTCTGTGAGGTGGTATCTCTCCGGTCGAGCCGCCCTATACGTGCCGAAAAACATTGCTTCAATAATTCGAATTTCTTTGAAGTTTGTGGGGACGAAATATTATGTTAGAACAAAAATGTTTCTCCAATGCATGATGTGTAATTTATGACGAAAATCGTGTCACCACAATTAGTGCGATTTGAAGAGGAACCACGGTAACACAAAGGTATGTATTACTATTTTATATTGACTGGCCTGTTGGTCTAGCGGTTAGTGATCCTGATTGCTGAGCCACAGGTTGTGGGTTCGATTCACATACACATTTAGTACAGACTCTCCCTAGTTTGGGGTCAGACGGCCGTGTGTGTGGTGTCTCAAGCTATTATTATTTGCTTGCGTTTGCCGTCTTTCCGCGCCCGCTGTCGGTCACAACATTTATCGTTCAAGCCGTTGAGGCTCTAAGACGTGACCAGGAAACCTCATACATACATACATACATGCACTTGAAAATCAAAACCCTCTTTGCAGACGGTTAAGAATACAAAAGTATGAGGTATCATATCTCTGTCTCCCTCTGCGCGTGACGTGTCAGCTGACAAAAGATCTACTAGGTGATGCTTAGAAGTGCAAAGCGTATACAAACACTACGATAAGTATTTAAAATAAATTCTTTTGAAATACTAGAAGTAATTAATAAGAAATATTTCGCATACAAATCACCAAAAGTGATTATAAACAATATGTAATCAATTGAAAACGTGGACATAATTTCCTAATGAACATTCTTGAAGACAAATAACTAAATTATCGTTTAGTAATGAGATATTATTGACAGAGCGGACTCGAATAAACACGACGAAATATGTTTAAATTAGCTGCGCCCCGCAGTTTCACCCGCGTAAGTCCCGATGCCGTTAGAATATCGGGATAAAAAGTAGCCTACGTGTTAATCCAGGTCTCCAGCTATCTACATACCAAGTTTCATTGCAAACGGTTGAATATTTTTGTGTGAAAGAGCAACAAATATCCATACATCCTCACAAACTTTCACGTTTATAATATTAGTAGGATTACATTTAGTTGGTATGTTATGAGGGGCTCGTGGCTAAGTGGTAACCGAGTAGGTTAGCACGTTACAAAGTTAAGTAATACTAGCCAGGTCAGTCACTCATGCATATCGCGACCCCTCCGTGCCTCGGAGAGCACGTTAAGAGATCAGTCCCGGTTGCCATACGAACATCTGTGACATTCGTTACGGGTAATTCTACGGTAATAAGACTGTTTTAATAATATAAAACAGGAATACATTTTACATTTTACATTTTACATGGGTTTTGTAAAATTACCCCGTAATAAACTGACAACACCGGCTAATCTGTCATAGCTACAAATATTGAAATATAGTATCGTATTAAAATTGTGTAATTTAAAACAAAACATACCATTGAGAAGTAATGTTAGTGTTTTTATAAGGTTTTCTAGCATAGTTTCGACATAATTTAATAGCACAAACCGGCATGATTAATTGTTAACCGACTTCAAAAAAAGAACGTGGTTCTCAATTCGTCGGAATCTTTTTTTTTATGTATGTTCACCGATTATTTGAGTACGTCTAAACCAATTTGGAAAACTCCTTTTTTATTTCAAAGGGTATACTTCCCAGGTGGCCCCATTTAAATTTTATTGAAATCAATCGAGCGGTTTTTGAAAAATCAACAAATATCTAAAAATTGTATACATCGATGATCTTTTCGTTGGCTCCGAAACATCGCTGTCTCATTGGAACAGTGCGTTTAGTTGTCCTACCCATATTATATTTAAACAAAATACATCTACTTTCCACTGATAAGCACATTGAAGTCGGTGATACTTTTTTAAAAGATAAGTATTTTTCGTAAACACTTCGCCGCTAAGTCGACTTCATTAGCACCGTTCTGACCGGCGAGGGAATGTGTCACCTAGACAAGTATATAATCAAAGGGTATGAATGATTGTTCACCCGCCATCGTTAATTTGACAGCTCTGTCAGTTTAACAGTATTTTAATCTGGCCTTATCATACAGAAACCGATATCAAAGCAGACAGAACTGCGGGCGAAAGTTGGTCTATCACCTAGAACTTGACCACACTGTTATCAGCAGGTCTTATCAACATAACCACAAAATATACTATCATTAAATATAAGTTAACAGAAATAATATCAATATACTCAGCATGTTTTTTTTAACACTTTTTTATGTTTTAAACAAAAAGAGGGATGTTATAAATTTAACGTGTGTCTGTCTGTGGAATCGTAGCTCCCATACGAATGGACCTATTTAAGTGATTTTTTTTTTTGTTTGAAAAGTGACTTGATCGAGTGTTCTTAGATATAATTAAAGAAAACCCGGTAACCTCACTCGCTCTGCGAAACACAGCGAAAGTATTGCTTTACGCCGGTTTTCTGCGAGGCCGTGGTATCACTCAGATCGAGCCGACGCATACGTGCCAAGCATGGCTCTTCCACATCACTACATTTTATAAAACAAAGTCGTCCGCCGCGTCTGTCTCTCTGTCTGTACGTGATAAACTCAATAACTACCAAACGGATTTTCATACGGTTTTCACCATTAAACGGAGTGATTCATGAGGAAGGTTTAGGTGTATAATTCATTAAGGTTTTGTGTTAAACGGTTGAAATATGGCGATGATTGCTGAAGATGTCGGAAATTGCTACCCGTGCGAAGCCGGGAATGCTAATTCATAGTTTAAACTTATGATAGACTAGCAGTGCCCTGCGGTTTCACCTGCGTACATTCCGATCAAGTAGGAATATCGGGATAAAAAATATATGCGTTAATCCAGGTCTCCAGCTATCTACATATCAAGTTTCATTGCAATCGGTTCAGTGGTTTTTGTGTGAAAAAGTTTATAATATTAGTGGGAGGGATTATAATATATACTAATTATAAATTGATGTAGTATCATACTTAATCACATTACATGCTAAGCAGTTTTAAGATTACCGAATAAAGACAATACAGTTTTTTGTGCCCGAAATGTGCCCGAGATCTCGCGAGATTGAAATTGTTAGTCCCGTGGCTCGAGATCGCATTAAACTAATCATGGAAGTCAATTTTAAAGCACTTCTAATTGTGGTATCGAAATGAAACTTTGTAAGTATATGTGGTTAGTATTACAATACTATAATTTGGCATCTTGGAGCTGATCTGATGAGCCAGGAGGTGGAGAGTGGAACTCTTCAGTGGCTACTAGTAAACCCATTGAGTTTGGGCTCATATTATTCGAACTAAAACAACAACTACAACAACTGTGTTATTAGAAGATTACAGTAGCTGTTTTTGTTAATTTTTCACAGGGTATATCCATGGTCTCTTGCTATAGACCTTGTGACACCATGTGATTTTAGTCAGTTCGATTCCGATATACCACTTCACTGTTAGCTCCGGTGAGCTGATGACTCATGCGGTTTCAAAACGAAGAAAACTCCTTAGGGCGTTTTTTTTTTAAAGTCAAATACCCCTGCTTTAATGACTCAAAATGACCGCATGGTGGCCCAATGGTTAAAGTGGTAGCCTCGCTACTGTGCAAAATTTGAGTGATCCACAAATTTTTTAGTATTCGTTTTTATAGCGGCAACAGAAAACAAAATCTGTGAAAATTTCAACTGTCTAGGTGTCACGGTTCATGAGATAGAGCCTGGTGACAGACGGACCGACTTTTTAGACTAAAAACGTCCATTATGCGTTCAGATATGGCTGACTAGTTGAGCCAACTCCTTGCAGAAGCGCAGGAGCCTCCTGGGGCGTTCACAGGCTTCTAGAAGCGACCTCGCATCCGCGAGGATTCTTGCCCGTTCTGTGGCCACTCCCTCGCACTCCAGAATAACGTGGCCGCCGTTTCCTCTGCGTTCAGACATCCTCTGCATAGAGGGCTGTCTGTCGCATTGATGGTGAATATATGCCGATTCAGGGCCAAATCTATCGTAATGGTTTCTACAACTATTCCTATGTCTAGTCGGTTAAATAATAAACAAACATACTGTATATATTAACAAACCACAAACTGATAAAAAATGTAATTAGAATAGCATTTATTGTGCCATCATTACATATATATTTGATTACAAGGTGACAAGTACGAAACATATACAAAGGCCTTTGTACTTAACTCATCAAAAACCTATTTTTAAACCACTAAGATGGCAAAAAAACACGGCCCAAGTAAATACAAGAAACGTAATAAGAAGAGAGATAAATATGTGAGTGGATTTCATATTTATTAAAGGCTGAGCTGTGCCCGCGTCTTTGTTCGTGTTTTTTTTCTGTAAAGTAGCTAAAGTCACAACTTATACCATGAGCTATCTCTATTGAAAATGCCAACGCATTCCACAAATTTCATGGACAGATCTTTTTCAGTTCAGGCCATTCGTCTGTGGAATGCATTGCCACTGTCCATCAGGCTCGCAAAAACACTTCCCAATTTCAAAAAACTAATGGAGGAGCACTACTTTAGTTTGTTGAGTGGTTAGGTTCATGATACCCGTGCATTCATGTGTGCATTTTTATTTATGTATGTAAAAACATATGTGTAATATATAATATGATTATATTATTTTCTACCAATATACACTGCAACTCTTGTCATACATAAACTCTCTTTCCATCCAATGGTTGCCTGGAAGAGATCGCAGAACGCGATAAGGCCGCCAATTGTAAAAAGTTTATAGTTTGTAAGATTATGTATATGCAGTCTTGTATAATTTGGTATGTTTTGTACAATAAAAAGTTAATCTACCTATCTATCTCCCAGTGAAAGTCCCTTTAAAATATGTTTAACCGTTTCTGAGAATAACAATTTCTTTTTATACCGTGTATGTTTACACTTTACTTATTATACCAAAAAACTATTACTGCTTATAACATGAGCTATCTCTCAGTGAAAGTCCCGTAAAATAGGTACAAACATACACTTAAGAAAATCCATAACATCTAACATCTGGAATTTTTTAGGTTAGTTTTTATGGATTTTCTTAATAACTGAGTGAATAGTTCCAAAATAAACAAATATTTACGATTACACATGCCACCTGCTTTTGTGAGAACCGGACGAAACTGCTGGAAATTCACACGGTCATAACTTTTAAACAGATAATTTTTTTTGAAAAATTCTTTTTGTAACTGCATGCAAGTGTTCCTTTTTCAAATACACCCTGTATTTAGCACAAATTGACAACCCTAAATTTATTAAAAAATACTTGCATCAGGGTTGTCTCACTTCTGAACATAATTTACAATACCTCGTTAATGAGACTTAAAATTAGCTATACCATATATACAAACCGAAAACAAGATGTAGAGGTACCGCAGGCGAAGCTTACACACACACCACAGCCTTTGATAAAATGTAAGACTTTTTGTAGGTACGGTAATATCATCATCCTCCGCGCCTTTTTCCCAACTAAGTTGGGGTCGGCTTTCAATCTAACTACGATACGGCCGAGCTTTGATATTTTACGTGAAGCGACTGCCATCAGACCTCCACAACCCAAGTACTAGGCGATATCGAAGTTCTGTAGTTAGACCTGGTTGTCGGATTTTTTTAGGGCTCCGACTACCCGTAACGAATGCCACAGATGTTTGTATGGCACCTGGGACCGACGGTTTAACGTGCTCTCCGAGGCACGGAGGGGTCTCAATGTGTTGAGAATGGTCACACATATTAGACTGATCTGGCTAGCATTACTTAACTTTGTAATGTGTTAACCTACTCGGTTACCACTTAGCCACGAGCCCCTCTGTAAGTACGCTAATATATTTAACATTATCCAAATCATTTTATAAAATCTATTCGGAGTCCTTCAGGCCGTTTTATCAAACCGATTCGCTTATTTTTTATAAATGAAAGCTTTTAATGCACAGATTTGTCATCAAATATTGAAAATGACCTAACTTCCACCCTTCTCAAGATATACTCAAACGCGGTGTCCTCCTGTACATCTCTTATGTTCTCATATCTTTCTTTCTCTATATCTCCGGTTCTAATTGAGGTACGCGGTTCGTTTAGGTTTAAAACACTCGCTGGAGCGAGCTCTTGCATTTAAACTGTTGCCCACTTAAACTGGTTAAGTTGGAGGGAAGCTAGATGTGAACATTCAACTTAATATTTTTTTTATGGCGTAATTAGCAAAAGAGCAGACGGGTCACCTGATGGTAAATGACTACCGCCGTCCATGGGCGCCTGCAACTCGAAAGTCACAAGTGTGTTGACGAACTTTAAGATGTGAGTAGGGGAAGAGGGAGAAGAGGGGACAGGGAAGTATCCTCACTCACTCAGCTAAACACAACGCAAGTGTTGCTGCGAGGCCGTTTTTCTGTGAGGCAGTGGTATCACTCTGGTCGAGCCGGCCGATACGTACCGAAGCATGGCTCTCCTGTTTAAAAACTTCTCCGGGATCCTTTCTTTCAGATTTATATTTCAGTAAGCGGAGTACGCTCAGCCGTTTAATTTGGTGACTTAGCTTATGATGTGAAGAAATTGTCTCATAAAGCTAAATCACTAAATTATACTGCTAGGCCCTAAGTCCTCAAGTCTACACCGGCTACAACAGGGATCTGATAGTCTTCATGGACAAAATATGGTAGAAAAACTAGACAGGTGCGAGTCTTAATCGCGCACCGAAGGTACCGTAAGCAAACAAACTCGTATGTACATAGTTCGTTTGTCGATCTCGGGAATCAATCCTCGAAAAATTTTTGCCTGTATTTTTTGAAAGATAACCTCAAATTTGCAGTTCCAAAAATACTCTCCCATACATCGATGTGTCACAGTCAATTTACACGGTGTCTCTGCATACCCCGAAGGGCGTAAGGTGTCAATGTATTTTGTATGATTAAAGACTTTTTTTTATTAGTTCCTAGTGTTGTATTTTACAACACTAGTAATGCACATTTTTGTAGCATGCAATTGTTGCAAAAAGTGCATGCCAACAAAAATGAGGTACTTACGACACAGTGTGACGTGGGTCAAATCTTACTGGTAATCGTGTTAACCCCTCCAGCTTACCTAAATACTTGTTAGGAGTAGGTTCACGTGGGTGTTGCGAAAGAATGCAATGGCGACTCTCGCTCCCCCGATCATAGGCAAGTAGCGGAACACCGGGGTGGTTTTTAGTCGGTAAGAGTCCGACAGACCCCTTCGCCCCCCCCAAGGGCGGAGGGCATCCATGAGGATCTTCCACCTCGTCACCAAAAAAAAAAAAAATGGGTTCACGTGGGTGGGGTTAAAAGCACATAATCACAAGTTCTTTACCATAGCGCTTATGTTATCACCGTTACTGAATTATTGTTTTTAATGTGACGAGAACTAATTATTTTTTAATAATTATATAATATGCATTTACAGGTAAATTAATGTCTTTTGTAAGTATTGAGTCGCAGTAAAATGTATGTGTAATTGGCCTGTTGGTGTAGTTGTTAATATAATATGTATGTATTTAGTAATATATAAGTATGTTTATCAGCAGTCTGGTTACCATAGTACAGGCTCTGCCTAGCAATGTTTGCAAAGTTAGTAATAATTTCCCCACGACACAGGGGTCATTCCTAATACGGTTATTCGGTTATTTTTGAAAATATATTTTATTTATAATTATTTTGTTATCCGATATGGAACTGTAATCATAGTTTCAATAATAATCAATTTGGTTTGTAATAAATTTGTCAATTAAGAAATCTATTTTGTGATTATAAATATGTAAAATATATTTGTAATTAAGTCTTCATTTTGTTGACAATAAATTTATAAAATACATGCATTTTTATTTATGAGAACTAGCAACCCGCCCCGGCGTCGCAAGGGTAGCTGAGACATCTTCAACAATCATCTTCATATTTCAACCAATTTACACAAAAACTTAACAAATTATATACCTAAACCTTCCTCATGAATCGCTATATCTATTGGTGAAAACCGCATGAAAATCTGTTCAGTAGTTTTTGAGTTTATCGTGTATAGACAGACAGGACATACTTTGTTTTTATAATATGTAGTGATAACGTTCCTCGTCCAAAATAATAATGAAGGATTTCAATAGTCTTTTTATTTGTTTTGTGGCTTATAATTTTAAAAGACACACTTTCTTTATAAACCGACTTCAAAAAAGGAGGGGGTTTTCAAATCGTCGGAATCTTATTTTTATGTATGTTCACGGATTTGGAAAAATATTTTTTTGTTTCAAAGGGTATACTTCCCAGGTGGCCCCATTTAAATTTTATCGAAATCAATCGAGCGGTTTTTGAAAAATCAACAAATATCTAAAAATTGTATACATCGATGATATTTTCGTTTGCTCCGAAACATCGCTGTCTCATTGGAGCAGTGCGTTTAGTTGTCCTACCCATATTATATTTAAACAAAATACATCTACTTTCCACTAAAAAGCACATTGAAGTCGGTGATACTTTTTTTTAAAAGATAATTACTTTATTGATTTAAAATGAATACAATACAATGCTCTTTATTGTGCCCCTTGAAGTACAATACAATATTTACAAAGACATACAAATCGTGTTACAAACAATTGTGTTATTTTTTACAGACAACCATGTTGTCTTGTTCGTGTTTTGACGAGTTTTACTGGCTTACAAAAATCAAAGTTTGTAACCGTAGACGTAAAAACGAGGAGTGTGCATTTCCGTGTCTGTCTGTGGTCTGAAGATTCTGAAGGGATGGACCGATTTTGCTTTGGTTTTGTTTTCTTTCAAAGGTGACTTGATCGAGTGTTAGCCGTTCAAAGATCATCAGTTATTTTCTATTTGTTGATGGGTTTATTGAGTCGGGGGGTTTTAAATTTTGCTTAATACACATCATTGCATTGAGCGCTGACAATACTTCGTGTGTCTTTTTTTATTGTGTAATGGATTAGGCATTTGTCTTCCAACTCACACGATTGATAGTGACAATGAACACGAAGTTGGAACACGCATATCGGAAAGAAACCTATTCACTCATGATTGGCCTGTTGGTCTAGTGGTTAGTGATCCTGACTGCTGAGCCAGAGGTCGTGGGTTCGATTCCCACCCAGGGTAAATATTTGTGTGATGAGCACGATTATTTGTTTTGTGTCTGGGTGTAATTTATCTATAATATGTATGTATTTAGTAATATATAAGTATGTTTATCAGCAGTCTGGTTACCATAGTACAGGCTCTACCTAGTTTGGGATCAGACGGCCTTGTGTGAGATGTGTGAAGTTATTATTATTACTACTCTACTCTTAACTCGAGTTCAAAGAATACAGTACATCTATACGATGCTCAAAATCATTCCGTTAGATATGAGCATCATAAAAATCATTTTAACACAACATAACCATTTTTATTATGGACTTGCTGGGCCCTCGGTTTAACCCGCGTAAGTTTTTATCCCGATATTCCGAAGGATAAAAAGTAGCCTATATAGTAATTCAGGTCTCAAGCTATCTACATACCAAGTTTCATCGCAATCGGTTCAGTAGTTTTTGCGTGAAAGAGCAACAAACATCCATACATCCTCACAAACGTTCACGCTTATAATATTAGTATGACTAGCTGTGCTCACGGCTTCGTTCAAATAAAATGAGTTTGTCGAATACAAACATACAAATCCTTGCTCTTTAGTAATACGCCTACGCATACGCCTGTAACCCTGAAGGGGTAGGCAGAGTTATTAAACACCCACAACATTGGTCAAACTCACGTAATAAACTGGGGTCTTTGGGAATTAAAGATGAGAAGATTAGCAGTATATTGAATGACGTCTAACGTAAAGGGAGGGGGGGTCTACGAAGTGTGGAATTGTGTGACGGGGCGGGGGCTCATAAGAAGCTTCGTGACGTCACATGTCGAAATGTCAAGTATTAAATACAAAACAAAGACATGAAAAAAACCTTTTAATTGCCCTTTTCAGTTAATATGTGACTTCACACCAGGGATGGTTCCTTGAATGTGACCACCAGCGACAAGGACGGTGGTCCAAAAATCATGAAATTCGTGTGACGTAATTTATGGATGGTCCCTAAGAAGGGAAGACAATGGAAGGTAAGGGATATGCCCATGGGCACCTGCTACTCAAGAGTCACAAGTGCGTTGCCGGTCTTTAAGGTAGGAGTAGGGGAAGAGGGATGAGAGGGGAGGGAGTGAGGGAGGGATAGGGGGAAGGGGAGGGAGAGGGAAGGGGAGGGAGAGGGAAGGGTTAGGGCCTCCGGTAGCCTCACTCATTCGGCGAAAAGCAATGTAAGCATTGCTTCACTGCCGGTTTTCTGTGAGGCGTGGTGTTACTCCGGTCGAGCCGGCCCATACGTGCCGAAGCTCTCAATGGCTCTCCCACTACTTGCTACTTGCTTAAACAGATGGATTGAGGAATGTAAGCTTGAGCTGGTCAGGGTCCCATACCTGTCACTCGAACTGGCAACAGTCGGGAACTCCGAGCTCTCTAACTTTAGTTATCGTTGAAAAAAAAAGTATCACCAACATCAATCATCCTCAAAATACCCAAGTCGCTTCAAGTGTGCCTGTAAAATTTGAAGAGTTCAATTGTTTCCTAAAAGATCCCATCATCAGATCCTGACCTGATGACCATGGGACCACCTGGAAAGTATACTCTTTCAAACAAATAAAGCATATTAAAAATCGGTCCAGCCGTCTTTGAGTAATCGGTTACCATACATGAGAGTATAGAACGTCCTCCTTTTTTGAAGTCGGTTAAAAAGTCTATGATGAAGGAGTGTATTTCAAAAACTCCTCTTCTTCACCTTGCCATGTGATATAACAACAAATTAACCACTATCGGATATTTTCCTTCAAGTGAAGGAAAATATCCGATAGTGGTTAATTTGTTAATTTCAACTTGATGCCTCCACGGGTTCCTGAGAAAAAAGGTCTTGACAAGACAGACAGATAGACAGACGACAACAAAGGGAACCTTTAAGGGTTCCTTTTTTCCTTTTGAGGAACGGAACCCTAAAAACAATTTTTTTTAAACAAAGCCAGTAAAACTCAATAAAACACAACCAAAACAAACTCATCAGTATATAAAATCATTTTTTAAACCAGGTAAAAATATTAGTTCATTAGAAAGTAATTTTGCTTACACTAATGATAATGACAATTTAATAATTAGTGGACCTAAATAGCGATACCCTAATTAAATTAAGAACATAATTTACCTGCCTAATTATAATCACTTTCATATATATAGTACTAGCGTTTCAGTTATTCAATCAGTACACATTTGTGACTTGACACAGTCCAGTGAACACACAAGTCTTCCAGTGAACACAGTGACTTAGTAGTGATACTATAGTAATAGCGTAGATATTAGTGAATATTGTACTACGGTAGTGAAAATCGGCTCGGTTGGCTATATGTGAGTACGATACGAACCCAGGATTATACTTCTGTTGCTATGTACATAACACACTGAGCCATGGAGTGTTTCAACAGTAAGTATAGCGATTTTTTTTTGTAGAACAACTATTTGTGGATTACAAAAATTATCGTCCCGGGTGGGATTTGAACCCACAACACTCAGTGCGGCCTTGCGAGGTGACCACTTAATTCAATCTTAACATTCTTTTTTAGTAAATATTTCATTTAGTTTTAGTGATCACCATGGGTCAAGAAATGAAGTGCCGCTTTATCCCAATAAATTATAAGTATCCTTTATTTAATCATACTGAAAGTCTCTTGACAATTTTTGCTTAATATACTTTTTATTAGTGCAACTTGAATAAAAACATAGCAACTCCGCAACAGTTATCACTCACTCAGTAGATATGTTTATAATTCTATCACTGGGTGATGTGATGACTTCTGCTGAGGGCTACCACGCCCAGTTTTGAGGAACAGTTCATTTCAGTTCCTGTCAGTGGACCTTCATCGTGAAATGTATCTTAGTGATAGTTGTCACTCGCTCAACAGACATGTCATTCGTAGTGCCACTGGGAACGTGATGATTATCATTTTATATTTTATTAAATATGTGTGGTGAAATAATTGTAATGCCCAAAAATACTAGGAATGATCCGAAGAAGTAACCCATTCTGCAATAGTTGTCATTCACTCAGTCGACATGTTTTCATTCTGTCACTGGGTGTGTGATGATTGTTGCTGAATGGCAAACACGTCATATCCAAAAATGTATTTCATTGAGATACAGTGATCACTCACACGGTAGACATATGTATAATTCTAGGTGATGCCAAAAATACTGCTGATCAAAACATAATCATCATTCTTTTTTTTTTATCTCATTTTCAACACCACATTAATATTCTTGTACTTATGTATTTTATCATTTACTTAGTGATAGTTGTCACTGGGAGCGAGATGACTATCACTGATCAACATTATCATCATACTTTTATTGTATCCATATATTTGTGTATCTTTAAGTAACGGTTATCCGTGCTTTACATATTTTTATTTATTTGAAATCATAGTATAATGTCTGATATCGTTATCACTTGGTAGACATGTTAATAATGATCATTAATTTATAGTCCTTTTCCAATTAATAAACGACACTAATTTACTAATGATTTCAATTTGACACCTGAGTGATTAGTTAATGACCTGCAATTAGGGGACAGTACCTGTACTCATTAAGGGTTTTGTATAAATATTCTTAGAATTACTGAATTTAATACTGACTTTATTTACTTACAATAACACCACTTATAAGACAGTGACAATAAGTGAACATAAAACAAAGAAATTAAGTGCTTCTGCTTTAAGATTTAACAACGTTACTTGTACTGGTAGTATGAAATAGCATGTTATTCTGTATTTGTGTGATCATCGTCGTCGATCGTATTTTGTATTTTAGTGATAGTTGTCACTCCCTCAGTAGACATGTTATTAGTATTGTCACTGGGAGCGTGATGATTGTGACTGATTGACATTATCTTTATTTTTTATGTGTATTGGTCTAATTTTAACTAGGTATCAGATGAAGAATCTATTTTAGTATTGAGCAACAGTTTAGTTCATTTTCAGTCATCGGAGCTTCATCGTCAAATGTATCTAAATCATAGTTGTCACGCACTCAGTGGACATGTCATAGTAATGTCACTGGGAGCGTGATGATTGCCATCGTGTATTTTATTTTGTATAAGTGATGTAATTGTAATGTCCGAAAATACAAGCATATTATATCAGAAGAAGTAAACCTATTCAACAATAGTTGTCATTCACTCAATCGACATGTTTTCATTCTGTCACTGGGTGTGTGATGATTTTTGTTGAATGGCAATAACGTCATATCCAAAATTGTATTTCACTGAACTACAGTGATCACTTATCCAGTAGACATATAAAATATAATTATGTCACTGGGTAATGTGATAATAATAACTTCATAATAATTTAAATAATTGTTAATTTTGATGTCATGATCCACTGTGCTTTAGTTTTCGTTGCGTTTATTTGTTATCATCGTAGAATGTCTGTGATAGTAATAACTTAGCAGTCACTTGTTAAACAACTTATATTAACTAATGACTTCATTTTGACACTTCTAAGTAATTAGTTAATGTTCCCTAATAAGGTGATACCTGGTCTCATTAAGGGTTTTATATAAATATTTAAAAAATTAAGAATTGGATATCAGTATTGACTTTTAAGTCATTGCAGTAACGTAAACGACACGAAGAAGTACAATTACGTGGACAACGAACAAAGAAATTAAGTGTTGCTTTATCACATTAAGTAAATTGTACGTATCCTTTTTTTTTCTACTGAAATTGATAATTTTTGTTTCCTATATTTGGTATTTGTTTTATGTTAGTGCGACTTTAGTAAAGAGCATAGAATCTCCGCAACAGTAATCACTCACTCCGTAGATATGTTTATAATTCTATCACTGGGTGATGTGATGACTTCTGCTGAGAACTATCACGCCCAGTATTAAGCAGCAGTTCATTATGAAAAGATTTATCAACCGAGTCTTTTTGTCTTGAGTCAGTAGATATTCTTATAATTCTATGACTGGGAGTAAAATGACATGGCTGGTACATAGTGCCGTCCTACATTTTATTTTGTATATCCATCGTGTTGTCTCTTAGCGATAGTTGTCCCACACTCAGTAGATATGTTATTAGAAGTGTCACTGGGAGCGTGATAATTGCTATTAATAGGATATTATATCAGAAGAAATAACTTATTCCTCAATAGTTATCATTCACTCAGTAGACATGTTTTCAATCTGTCACTGGGTGTATGATGAGTGTTGCTGAATGGCAATCACATCGTATCCCATATTCTTTTAGAGCAAATACTTAATTTGGCTATAATAATATAATTAGTTACACAGTAGACACGTTTATTCTGTCAATGGGTGTTGTGATAACTACTGTTGTTTATAACATCGTTTTGATATGGTGAAGAATTTCCGACACCATATTAATTAGTTTTGTTTACTCATTTCATTACATACAGATTTTCTTTTATTCTCACTATATTGTAGTTACGTACATTGCATCGTGAATTGTATGTAATTGAAAGTTGTCACTCAGCAGACATGTTAATAGTAGTGTCACTGGGAGCGTGATCATTGTCACTGTTCAACATAATCATCGTGAAATTCATTTTCTATATGTATTGCTGTAATAATAGTAACCAAATATACAAGGATATTATATCAGAAGAATTTATCTATTCCGTAATAGTTGTCATTTACTCAGTGGACATGTTTTCATTCTGTCACTGGGTATGTGGTGATCATTATTGAATAGCACGTCGTATCTAATATTCATCACGCAAGAGTCTTTACTCACTCTGTAGATAGGTTTATAATTATATCACTGGGTGATGCGATGACTTCTGCTGAGGGCTATCACACCCAGTATTGAGCAATAGTTCAATTCAGCTCTTGTCAGTGAAGCTTCATCGTGAATTGTATCTTAGTAATAGTTGTCACTCACTCAGTAGAAATGTTATTAGTAGTTTCACTGGGAGCGTGATAATTGCTATTAATAGGATATTATATCAGAAGAAATAACTTATTCCTCAATAGTTATCATTCACTCAGTAGACATGTTTTCAATCTGTCACTGGGTGTATGATGAGTGTTGCTGAATGGCAATCACATCGTATCCCATATTCTTTTAGAGCAAATACTTAATTTGGCTATAATAATATAATTAGTTACACAGTAGACACGTTTATTCTGTCAATGGGTGTTGTGATAACTACTGTTGTTTATAACATCGTTTTGATATGGTGAAGAATTTCCGACACCATATTAATTAGTTTTGTTTACTCATTTCATTACATACAGATTTTCTTTTATTCTCACTATATTGTAGTTACGTACATTGCATCGTGAATTGTATGTAATTGAAAGTTGTCACTCAGCAGACATGTTAATAGTAGTGTCACTGGGAGCGTGATCATTGTCACTGTTCAACATAATCATCGTGAAATTCATTTTCTATATGTATTGCTGTAATAATAGTAACCAAATATACAAGGATATTATATCAGAAGAATTTATCTATTCCGTAATAGTTGTCATTTACTCAGTGGACATGTTTTCATTCTGTCACTGGGTATGTGGTGATCATTATTGAATAGCACGTCGTATCTAATATTCATCACGCAAGAGTCTTTACTCACTCTGTAGATAGGTTTATAATTATATCACTGGGTGATGCGATGACTTTTGCTGAGGGCTATCACACCCAGTATTGAGCAATAGTTCAATTCAGCTCTTGTCAGTGAAGCTTCATCGTGAATTGTATCTTAGTAATAGTTGTCACTCACTCAGTAGAAATGTTATTAGTAGTTTCACTGGGAGCGTGATAATTGCTATTAATAGGATATTATATCAGAAGAAATAACATATTCCTCAATAGTTATCATTCACTCAGTAGCATGTTTTCAATCTGTCACTGGGTGTATGATGAGTGTTGCTGAATGGCAATCACATCGTATCCCATATTCTTTTAGAGCAAATACTTAATTTGGCTATAATAATATAATTAGTTACACAGTAGACACGTTTATTCTGTCAATGGGTGTTGTGATAACTACTGTTGTTTATAACATCGTTTTGATATGGTGAAGAATTTCCGACACCATATTAATTAGTTTTGTTTACTCATTTCATTACATACAGATTTTCTTTTATTCTCACTATATTGTAGTTACGTACATTGCATCGTGAATTGTATGTAATTGAAAGTTGTCACTCAGCAGACATGTTAATAGTAGTGTCACTGGGAGCGTGATCATTGTCACTGTTCAACATAATCATCGTTAAATTCATTTTCTATATGTATTGCTGTAATAATAGTAACCAAATATACAAGGATATTATATCAGAAGAATTTATCTATTCCGTAATAGTTGTCATTTACTCAGTGGACATGTTTTCATTCTGTCACTGGGTATGTGGTGATCATTATTGAATGGCACGTGGTACTTATATTCATCACGCAAGAGTCTTTACTCACTCTGTAGATAGGTTTATAATTATATCATTGGGTGATGCGATGACTTCTGCTGAGGGCTATCACACCCAGTATTGAGCAATAGTTCAATTCAGCTCTTGTCAGTGGAGCTTCATCGTGAATTGTATCTTAGTAATAGTTGTCACTCACTCAGTAGAAATGTTATTAGTAGTTTCACTGGGAGCGTGCTGATTGTCATTATACAAGTATATTTTATTGTATATGTGTGGTTATATAATTGTAATTCCCGAAAATACTAGAATATTATATCAGAAGAAGTAACCCATTCCGCAATATTTGTCATTCACTCAGTCGACATGTTTTCATTCTGTCACTGGGTGTGTGATGATTGTTGCTGAGTGGCAATCACGTTATATCCAAAATTGTGTGTCATTGAGCTACAGTGAACACTTATCCGTAGACATGTTTATAATTCTGTCACTGGGTGAGGGGGTAACTACTGCTGATTGAATCATATCATCATTCGTTTTTATTTCATCATTTCTTTATGTTCTGTCTTTTAGTGATAGTTGGCACTCACTCAGTAGACATGTTATTGTGTCACTGGGAGCGTGATGACTATCAGTGATCGGCATTATTATCATATTTTTATTGTCTACCTATATTTGTGTATCTTTATATCATGATTAACCATGCTTTATTTTTATTTATTTGTAATCATCGTATAATTATGATACTTCTAAGTGATTAGTTAGTGTCCTCTAAAAAGGGGATACTACCCTTCCTCATAAAGGGTTTTATATAAATATTTGAAGAATTACGAATTGAATATCAGTAGTGCCTTATTAGTCGTTGCAGTAACATAAATCACATGAAGAATGAAGAAGTACAATGAAGTGGATAAAGAACAAGGAAATGAAGTACTGCTTTAACAATTTAAATGGTACGTATCCTTTTTTTAATTCTCCTTAAATTCTCTTGATTATTTTTATATTAATGCGATCAAAGATCTCCGCAACAGTAATCACTCACTCAGTAGATATCTTTATAATTCTATCACTGGGTGATGTGATGACTTCTGCTGAGGACTATCACGCCCAGTATTTAGCAACAGTTCATCATGACGAAATTTATCAATCAAGTCTTACTGTCATTCAGCCAGTAGATACACTTGTAATTCTATCACTGGAAGTCAAATATCTTTACTGGTACACAGTGTCATCCTACTTTTTATGTTGTATATCCATCGTGTTCTGTCTCTTAGTGATAGTTGTCCCTCACTCAGTAGATATTTTATTAGTAGTGTCACTGGGTCCGTGATGATTGTCACTAATAGTCCTAATCATCGTGTAAATTATTTTAAATACTAGGATAATTTATCAGAAGAAGTATTTCATTCCGCAATAGTTGTCACTTACTCAGTCGACATGTTTGCTTTCTGTCACTGGGTTCGTGATGATTATTATTGAATAGCAATCACGTCATATCCAGTTTTCTTTGACAGCTAATATTTCATTTGGCTTTAGTGATCACCTTAGGTCGGAATAGGTAGAAGGATTTAGGGTTAATGAACTGAAATGTATTATGTTAATATAGACATGCCTTCGAGATTTCGGTATTTTAAAAGTACCAAGATATGTTTGCTGGAATTAGTAATCCGGAGAATCAGATTTACTAATGACTACATTTTGATACTTCTTAGTGGATACTACTTGTCCCTGTCCTCATTAAGTGTTGAATATAAATGTTTGTAAAAATAAGAATTTAATATCAGTTCTGGCTTTCAGGTTATTGCAGTGAGACCAATTATACGAAGCGGTGTAAATAACAGAGAAATGGTACGTAACCTTTATTAAATTCTAATTAAATTTAGTTTCATACATTTTATTTTTTTCGTATATTTAATTTCGTGTGCCCGACTTTAATGAAGAGCTTAATATATCCGCAAGAGTTATCACTTACTCTGTAGATATGTTTATATTTCTATCACTGGGTGATGTGACGACTTCTGCTGAGGGCAGCACAGTTAAGTTGAATTTCATCGTGAAATTAATCTTAGTGATAGTTATCACTCAATCAGTGGACATGTTATTGGTAATATCACTGGGAGCCTAATGCAATCATTAGCTCCCAGTGACATTACCAATAACATACAAAATTACAATTACAACATACAATGACAACTCATTGCACATTTAATTTTTTATGTGTGGTGATATAAATTTAATGCTCGAAAATAGTAGAATATTACATCTGAAGAAGTAACCTATTCCTCAATAATTGTCATTCACTCAGTCGACATGTTTTCATTCTGTCACTGGGTGTGTGATGATTGTTGTTGAATGGCAATCGCGTCATTTCCAAAACTGTATTTCAGTAAGCTACAGTGATCACTCATCCAGTAGACATGTTTATAATTATGTTACTACAGCTAATTGAATCATACCATCATTTATTCTATTATGTCTCATTTTCAACACCTCATCAATCTTCTTGTATTTACCTATTTTATCATTTCGTTGTGTTTTGTCTCTTAGTGTTAGTTGTCACTCACTCATATGTTATTAGTAGTGTCACTGGGAGCGTGATGATTGTCAGTAATAGACCTAATCATCGTGTCATTTATTTGTTATGTGTATATGTATATATAAGATATTATATCAGAAGAAGTAACCTATTCCGCAATAGTTGTCATTCACTCAGTCGACATGTTTTCATTCTGTCACTGGGTGTGTGATGATGGTTGCTGAATGGCAAATACGTCGAATCCAATATTCTTTTACAGCAAACATTTCAGTTGTTGTTGTTGTTAACTTAACAACTGAATTAATAAAACACACAAATTTACTAATGGCTTCATTTGGACACTTCTTAGTGTCCTCTAATTAGGGGACACTGTTTTCGGTAAGGGTTGAAAATAAATTTGCAGAATCAAGCATTCAGGTCATTGCAGTAACACCAATCATACGAAGCAGTGTAAATAAGCGGTCGTAGGACATAGTCATTAAATATTGCTGTATCATAATAAATAGTAAGTTACCTTTTTTTTTAATTTTAATATTTCTTTTCATCAACTTTGTTTTATACTTATTATGTTTTGTTTATTTTAAGTTGGTCAGATTTTAGTAAAGGTCTTAATACTTCAGCAAGAGTGATCACTTACTCTACAGATATGGTTATAATTCTGTCACTGGGTGATATGATGACTTCTGTTGAGGGATATTACACTCAGTGTTGGGCAACAGTTCAGTTCAGTTCCAGTCAATGGAATTTCATCGTGAAATGCATCTTAGTGATAGTTGTCACTCACTCAGTAGAAATGTCGTTAGTATTGTCACTGGGAGCATGATGATTGTCATTGTATTTTTATTGTGTATATGTGGTCATATAATTGTAACTCTCGAAAATAGTAGGATTTTATATCATAAGAAGTAACCTATTCCGCAATATTTGTCATTCGCTCAGTCGACATGTTTTCATTCTGTCACTGGGTGTGTGGTGATAGTTGCTGAATGGCAATCACGTCGAATCAGAATTTTATATGACAAATAAAATTACAAATATTTAATTTAGCTTCATTAATCTCACACACAGTAGACATGTTTATAATTCTGTCACTAGGTAATGTGGTAAATAGCGGTGATTGAAACATATCATCAGTCTATTGTTTTTATCACATTTCCAATACCATGTCAATATTCTTTTGATCCTTTTTTTTCATTGTGTACAGGTTATTTATCTTGTTTTCACTATAATAAAATTTTCATACATTAACATCGTGTTGACTTCTAGTAATAGTTGCCACTCACTCAGTAGACATTTTATTAAACATGTCACTGGGAGCGTGATAATTGTTATTAATCGACATTTTCATCGTATATTTCATTTTCCACCTTTATTTGTCTTCATCGAGAGATGTCATATAGTGATAGTTTTCACTCACTTAGTAGACATGTTATTAGCAGTGTCACTGGGAGCATGATGATTTTTACTGATCAACAGCATGATGGTCTATTTTTTTTCAGTCTACAGTTGTGTTTTTATAGAGAATTGCCTTAGTGGTAGTTGTCACTCACTCAATACACATGTTATTAGTAGTTGCACTGGGCCCTTGATATTTTTACACTGGCCGACGTTTTCATCATATATTTAATTTTCATCTAGATTTATGTGATGATTATCATATATTGGCAATACTCTTATTTATTCAAAGTTAGTAACTTGTAATTTCAACAATTTCAACTTTGTTGATTGGCAAGTATGGTCTAATTAAGTAACATTACCTGTCTTCATTAAGGGTTTTACATAAATATATGCAGAGTTATGATTTTTACATCATTACTAACTTTCTGATTGTAGCAGTAAGTCAGTCAGTTGTGTTTGTCTTTGTAAATGTTTTGGACTGTTCCTCATGGTGTATAATAAAGAGTATTGTATTGTAACAGCAAGAAGACGACATATAACAAATAAATGAAGTAATAAATCAATTGCTGTTACATTGTAATAAGCTTAACGTAAGTTTTTTTCTTTTATTCTTTTGATTTAATTTCTGGATGTATTTTTTTATATTTGTTAAATTTTGTTGAAGTTTAAGGTGTCAGCGCAATAGTACTCACTCACTCAGTAGATATGTTTATCATTCTATCACTGGGTGAAGTGGTGACTGCTGCGAAAGACATCTTTGAGAGTTATCTAGTATATTTTTTTAAATAGTTGTTGTGGCTGCAGAAGACCTTGTCAAGAATAAATATTATGTACAAGAAGGAGTTCATCATTTTGCAATAGTTGTCATTAGCTAAGCGACACGTTTTTATTCTGTCACTGGTTATGTGATAACTATTTCTGAATGATACTGACGACCACATGAAGACACTTTTATAGAAAAAAAGTCATGACTCACTCATTAGACATGTGAATAATTCACTGTCACTGGGTGATGTGATGAGTACTGCTAAATAATACTCACCTTCACTAACTGACTTCTAAATCTTATTACTACAACGTTAATGTTTGTTCATTACCAAAACGTGTAATGATTATTACTGAACTGATTCAGATGATGATGCCATGATTTCAGACCTAACTTTCGTCTTAGTAATCACTTATTTCGTCGAATTCTGGTTTCTTATCACACTGGTTGAAATGACAAAAAACATTCATTCATTTCTTTATCTATTTCATACTAACAGTTATCATTATTCCATCATGTATTAGTTGTGAATGGGTATTTGTTTAGTTGCACTGTTTTGTCTCTTGACAGTAGTTGTCACTCCTTTTGTAGATACGATATGAAATTAGTCACTCGAAGCGTGATAATTGTCACTGATGGACATTAATAATTTTTACCTATATGTATATATTTGCGTAATCATTGCGTTTTGTCTCTTAGTTGTATTTGTTACACACTCAATAGACATGTAATTAGTAGTGCCATTGATCGAAATTATCATCATATTTACAAAATTATATCATATGTTTTACTGCATAAATGCTAGTTGACATTAGCTCATCAGGATTGTCGATTTGGAATAAAGTTTTTTTCTAGAATAGATTTAACAATACTCCTCAGTAAGCTTTGCTTCACTGTGTACAGTATCACTTATGTTACTCTCCAAAATTTGTTAAACGATTTACTAATTGACGTTGACATTTATGCGATAAGTGTCACAATTAATAGTTATTTAATTAGTTTTATTGTTATTCTAAATATAAGTATCGATTTTCAGGTTATCACTGTACGGCGTCACCTATGGCCGCTAAAATAACAATCTACATTACAATAAATGGTAAGTAAGATTGTTTATAAATAATGGAGAACGACTTTTTTAATTTCGATAATTCTTCATCTGTAATATTAATATTCTTTGTTAATTTTTATAGCTTATTAGCTTTTTTTTATAAAGACTAAGCTGTTTTCGCAACAGTTCTCACTCACTCACTAGATATGTTTATAATTCTATCACTGGGTGAAGTGATGACTGCTGCTAATTGCTAGCACAGCATGTTTTTTTTTTTAAATTTAATTCCTGTTTAGCACACTAAGGTGTCCTCGCAACAGTTATCACTCATTCAATAGATATGTTTATAATTCTATCACTGGGTGCAGTGATGATTGCTGCTGAGAACCACCGCACCGTTCACGATTATTTAGCGATTTGTATTACATTTTCTCGGAGTAATATGACAAACAGGGGGCTGTATTACATATTGGATGTCACATTAGCAACAAAAACATGAGATAGGCTAATAAATGAGCTTATATTTGTGTATTCATCGTGTTTTGTCTGTTAATGCTGTTTGTCACTCACTCATTAGAAATGTTGTTTATTGTGTCACTGGGACCGTGATTATTGTCAGTGATGGACATCATCATCATATGTTTCATTATTTACCTATATTTGCTTAACTATTGTGATTTGTCTATTAGTTATAGATGTTACTCACTCAGTAGACATGTTATAATTGTGTTACTGGGAGCGTGATAATTGTGGCTGATGCTTGATGGATATTATCATCATATATTTTATTATTTACCTATATTTGTTTAACTATCGTGAATTGTCTCTTAGTTATAGTTGTCAATCAATCAGCAGACATGTTTTTGTGTGTCACTGGGAGCGTGATGATTGTGACTGATGGATATTATCATCATATATTTGAATATTTACCTATATTTGCGCATTCATCGTGAACTGTCTCTTAGTTATAGTTGTCACTCACTCAGCAGACATGTTTTAATTGTGTCACTGGGAGCGTGATGATTGTGACTGATGGATATTATCATCATATATTTCAATATTTACCTATATTTGTGCATTTATCGTGAACTGTCTCTTAGTTATAGTTGTCACTTACTCAGCAGACATGTTTTAATTGTGTCACTGGGAGCGTGATGATTGTGACTGATGGATATTATCAGCATATATTTCAATATTTACCTATATTTGTGCATTTATCGTGAACTGTCTCTTAGTTATAGTTGTCACTCACTCAGCAGACATATTTTAATTGTGTCACTGGGAGCGTGATGATTGTGACTGATGGATATTATCATCATATATTTCAATATTTACCTACATTTGTGCATTCATCGTGAACTGTCTCTTAGTTATAGTTGTCACTCACTCAGCAGACATGTTTTAATTGTGTCACTGGGAGCGTGATGATTGTGACTGATAGATATTATCATAATATATTTCAATATTTACCTATATTTGTGCATTCATCGTGAACTGTCTCTTAGTTATAGTTGTCACTCACTCAGCAGACATGTTTTTAATTGTGTCACTGGGAGCGTGATGATTGTGACTGATGGGTATTATCATCATATATTTCAATATTTACCTACATTTGTGCATTCATCGTGAACTGTCTCTTAGTTATTGTTGTCACTCACTCAGCAGGCATGTTTTTAATTGTGTCACTAGGAGCGTGATGATTGTCACTGATGGGCATTATCATCATATATTTAGTCTTTACCTATATTTGTGTATTCATAGCAAATTGTAGTAGTGTCAGGCGCCACAACCGAAATACACACGTGAGTACTATCATCTATCTTTATAATAATATTATATTTTATGATATTTCTTACGGACCAGAAGAACTCAGTAATTTTGCATTAGTTGTCATTTGCTCAGTCGATATGTTTTCATGGGTATATGATGATCATTGCTGTATCATGCTGACGCCTACATGAAGACACTTTAAGAAAAATGTCATTTAGTGTTAGTGATCACTCACTCATTAGACACGTTCATAATTCTGTCACTGGGTGATGTGATGACTACTGCTAAGTGACACTTACCATCACTCTTTTTTATCCTGTCTACTTAGTACTACTTGATTATAATTTTTTTGCCAGCAGCATTTTCTCAACCTTTTTCACCAGCAGCTATCACCGAATCAGTAAATATGTTTGTTTATTACGGGATGGTGTAGTAATTACTGCTAACATTCTACGTGTAATGCAATGTATGTGTGTTTTTTGTGTACCAAGTTGTGTTATAATAATGCTAATATAAATAAATATAATCCTGTTTCCCATTTTGTGTTGTGTCCCATCATGTGTTTTAGCACTAAATGGAAATGTTTTCTCCGCAATAGTAATCACTCACTCAGGAGATATGTTTATAATTCTATCACTGGGTGTTGTGATGACTGCTGCTGAAGGCTATCACACAGTTTACAGTTACGAATATATCGTAGGGTTAAGTTATTCGAATACACGTTGTCAATGATTTAAACCAAGAACTGTTTTTTTGCCGTAATGCGCACATTAAACCTTCAATTACCTACGTAGAGCCTTCTCCATTTCTACGTACATATAAAATTTTGATAGTTAATCAGTTTGTTGTTTTGTGCCGACTCAAAATTAGCTAGTAAATAAGCTCAATAAAGGTTTATTTATTTTTTTATTTTTAGTTCCTTTTTGTCGGTTTAATTATTTGTTAAAAGTTTTTTAGTTTATGAACACATACCCAGTAAAAATACTTACTAAAGAGTGATCCCCATACATATTTTTTTGTTTGCCTATTCTGGTTTTATCAACCTGTTCTACTTTATACTAACTACGAAGATTCGAGATAAAAATTAATCACTCCACAATAATTGTCATTTTCTCAGTTGACATGTTTTTATTCTGTCACTGGGTTTAGGATGATTTTTGATGATTGGTTTACATGTCATCTAAAAGACTGCCACACACATTTCAGAAGTACATTAAAGTTAATTGTTTCTCTGGAACAGTAATCACTCACTCAGTAGATATGTTTATCACTGGGTGAAGTGATGACTGCTGCTTAGGGACTGCCAACATTGCCACATAATCTAAAAAATATTTAATTAAGTCTCAAGGATAACTATTTTTATAAAAAATGTTTCAGCCACTTTAGACTCAACTCAACTATCAACAGATAGTCCTGTCGGACTAGTAATTAGTGATACCAGGACAAGTAATTGTGTGATGAGTAAATTTATCTATAATATGTATGTATTTAGTATTATATAAGTATGTTTATCAGCAGTCTGGTTACCAGAGTACAGGCTCTGCCTAGTTTAGGATCAGACAGCCGAGAGTGAGGTGTGTCAAGTTATTATTATTATTAACATAACCAAGCAAGAAGAATAAGAAGAATTAAGGCAAGAACACTCAGCAATTATTCTTTCAGGTATAGTGATCACTCTCTAAGTGGAAATGATCTCAGCGGTTTTGGAGGCCTTGCTCCCCTTGGTCCCCTTAGAGATTTTGCTCTATCGTCCTGCTCATTCTGCTTCTACTCAGTAGAGCACAGCACTAACCGTACTTCGCGTTATATAATCATCTCCCCGATCGGTAGAAACCGAGGGGGGAGATTCAACACTTCAACCAAAAGACATTTGAAAAAGAGCTTTAGCACACTCACCAAAATGAATTCTATAAAATACATAAAAAAAAAATTTATAAACAATATGTTACATTGCATTGACGCTTATAAGCAATGTAACACGAAAATTGTAGAAAACTGGTTGAAAAAGTGTGTCCTTGCAGTTTCTTGCCTGTTCTTCTCCATAGGATCTACTTATTGGAACAGGCAACTAGCTTCACGACTGACTTAGTCTGACTGACTCCTACTCCTGACAGTTCAAATATACCTATAATTGTTTTAATTGGAATAAATGGCTTTTGAATCTATAAGCGAGCGACCATGTTCAGGAGTGTGGACTCTCCTATTCATAAGAATGTCGTCTTTTATAAGCCTGGGTGATTTTTCTTTATTAATCCTTAAGTTCTCCCGAAAAGATATTTTTTTAATCTATGGTTTAATTATAAACGCGAATGCTGATGTTTATTGCTCTTTCACGCAAAAATTACTGAACCTATTGCGATGAAACTTGGTATGTAGATGGCTGGAGACCTGGATTAATATATAGGGTACTTTTTATCCCGATATTCAAGCGGGACTTACGCGAGGTAAACCCGCGGGGCGCAGCTAGTATCATTATAAATCAAACACGTGATACCATGAAAAAGATTTAAATATTTAAAATCCCTTCAAATTTTTAAAGATACTTCAATTGCTACGTACAGACAAAAATATAACAAATTGATATTATGGTATATTTTATTTATGTGTTTAGACATTTGAAAACATCAGAAAATCGTAAAATTCTAATGTTTGAAGATATCAACAGAAAAAAATAAATATCAAAACACGTTGCCATGACAACGGTTGCTATTAAGCAATTATCATCAACATCTAAAGTCAATCAAAAGTATACAAAAACATTCCTCTGAGATTTGCACAAACACAGGGAAACTAAATTTATATATTTAGATTGCTGTTCATCTTACCTTATTAGTTAGACAATCCTGGAAGTCTTTCTGCATCACGGAAACGGACACACGATCGTGGGGTCTCTTGGGGCCGCTCACTGACGTCACTACCGTCGAGAGATCAAGTTCGACCACCTGAAATTAATATTAAAGGGCGCGTTGTATATATGTCGGCAACAGCGATAAAAAGGAGCTGAGTTGAGTATCGAGGCACAAAAAATAACATTCCTTAAAAAAACTTTACGTTTAAAACATCTCGCCAAAACTGTCGCATTTGCCAGCAAAATGAGTTTGATTACGTCACTAACCGATAAACTGACAGTACTCCACAGAGTAGTGTAAGTGTATAGGTAAATAATATTATGATACTGACTGACAGCTGTCAGCTTGTTCATCGGTTAGTGACGTAATAGGTCCGGTTGATTTTTGCCGTAGTAACTAAGCCTTTTTTAATCAATTTTATTTTAGTGTTTTTAGTTAAAAAAAATGGGAATTGAAGCTTTAAAACATTACAATTAATCATTTTGTAACAACGTAATTTAAGTAATGTACTAGATGTGTACCTAGGGACTTAATTGCGATAATTTTAATACATAAGGTACTAAAGTAAGAAAAGTAAAAATGTTGTATTTATCAAGGTGTCTCGTCTAGCACCCGAGAAAGCATTTGAGAAATACGATCACAAGAAAAATCAAAGCAGGCACTGCTTATTATACCATAAGTTGTTATTTAAATTTAGTTGTTATTAATATTTTGCGTTTAGACGTTTCAAATGCACGAAGGTTACTTGCTAGTTGCTAATGGAGTAAAAATTCATAAAATCAAGGTAGGTGTCACGCAAGGGACAATTATAGGTCCCCTTGTCACTGAAAGCAATTTTATGTAAAGTCAAATAGATATTACCAGATATCTTTCTGAGTAATTTAAAAAAGACCATCACGCCTTACCTCAGAGAAAATAGGATCCTGATCCGGATTATTGTAGTCCCTGAATTGTTTTGTAGCGCGGAGATACGCCTCAATGATGTCGATTTTTTCCTTAGAGCGATCTGTGAATAGACAAATTATATTATTTCCTCAAGTTTGGGCTCATATGATTCCTTTAGTCCAACAGATTGAGCTTGGTAACGATGATCTGATGATAAAACCGGAAGGTGGATTTATAATTATTGTACTCACTAGTTTGACTGAGGTACTGAAGGGAGCGCTCGTCGACGGGGAAGTGCGCGACCGTGGCACCGAACTCCGGACACATGTTCGCCACAGTGGCTCGGTCGGCTATACTGAGCGCGAATACGCCGGGCCCGTAGAACTCCACGAATTTTCCCACCACGCCCAACGCACGCAGGTGCTGGAATAAAAACCTTATTTGTTAGACAATTTGTAGCGTTATTCTTGCAATGGTCATTCACGTTTGCTTTTACAATAAAAAAAAAAAACAAATCAAAGGAAAAATTAACCACGTCAATAGAAGAGCTGTATGAAAATGTATTTTTTTCTGTCGAATGCTAAAAGAATCATGAAATTCTGTTTAGAAATGCAGAAGATACGAGTTAAAGTTGATAACATTTGTGTACATTTATGCAAATAATTTAATACATTATAATTATTACCTAATGTATTATATACTAAAACATTCCTAAAACTATGTGGTATACGTTAGTGAAATAATCATGACAATTGGTCTATCACTTTATAAGAAAATCGCAGACATACAAGCTACAAACATATATAAAGAAAAACAATTTTGCCACCTACCCCCATTCACCGAGCGTTCATTTTATCAACGCTTCATTTTATGAAGACTGTCTAAAAATTTATTTTAACCATAGATAATACAAATTAACATCACAAACTCACCTTGGTGATGGTCAAGACCAAGTCAGTTGAAGTAACCAAAGAATTTAGTTCACCCACCAGCTTGTAACCCACGACTTTGGGTATTAACATGCTTATAGCTTGACCCAGCATCACGGCTTCAGCTTCAATACCTGAATACCAACAAAACAATGAGAAGATGCAAAATTTGTGTCGAAGTATACCCGTGCCTTGCAATTTGGAGGTACATATCTCACCTCGTTAGCTTTGCCTTAATTTTTTTTTTCAGGTTTGCCTTTCTTATCTATGGCAATTCGTTAAGTTTCGCTATGGATGTCCGCCTCCATGTTCCTTCGTAACTACTAACCAATTTTGATAAATAATATGTTGTTAGATTCGTCTTTATTGTGCAAGTGTAGTAAGTATAGTTAAATTTAAAGAAAAAACCAACACGGTGGATTTTTGACGCCAAATGTAGGTATATTATCGAAAAATATTTTTCTCCCAAACTTATCGAGTTAGATATCAAAATACATAGAACTCATTAGTTTGTATTTGTAAGGTAGTCGGTTTTTTTTCCCTTAATGATTCCTTTTCTCCATTAATATCCTATAATAGTCTGACATTTCTATTCAAACCCCTGACTACCTTACAGAAGAGGATAGGACTATGAAGTGTACTCACCTCCCACTCCCCAACCAACGACTCCAAGACCATTGATCATGGTCGTGTGAGAATCGGTTCCCACGACGGAATCAGGGTGCAGTAGGTCTCCCGTGAAGACCACGCGAGCCAAGTACTCTAGGTTTACCTAGAGGAATATTTAGAATATTAGTAATCAATCCAAAGGTAAAAAATTACACGTGCCTGAAGTGGCAAACACACATTTTATGATAAACCCAGAAAAATCAAAATGTCTTGTTGTAGGAAACAGAACAAACCTTATTGGTCCTTCGAGCCTTGGTAGTTAGAAGGAACTTTTTAGTCCTTCGAAACCTAGAACTTTTATTCTTTTTTTACGAGTTCAAAGAAACAAATACTTACTTGATGGACAATTCCAGACCCGGGCGGCACGATTAACATGTTGTCGAAGGCTTGAGCTCCCCACTACGAACAGAACAAATATTGGTTGAGGAAACAAGATACATGTATGACGAAAGCGAAAAAACAGACAGACAGAAGTGAAAACTTAAACGAAACGATATACTTAAAACGTCACATTAGCAGGTTGGTGACATTAATTATTAAGGATCTGACAGAACTCAATGTTTAGATTAGCACCCTCTAGTGGATCTATATATGTATTATTAGCGTGACGGTCACGAGTTCAGTGCTTTTTCCCTATAGAAAAGTGCACAAACTTGCCTAAAGAAGTTTTCACATCAAAAATAATATTATTGTGTGACATATAACACAGCGCTTACTAGACCTAGAACATGAGAGGCGCTAGAGCACGGATATACATACACATTACATACATTAATAAAATATTGGAAATTCTTACCTTCAAGAACTGGAATCTCTCTTTGTTCCTCTCAAACTCAAGTTCTTGATTCTTATTCAGGGCATCAGGGCTGAAAAGGAATTCTTCATTTATTAACCCTGAGGCGAATTCTGAGTCGTAATTTGTTCAAGGGCCCCACTTCCCGGCTGTGGCCAGTTGGAGTTACAGGTATTATGCGACCCTGACCTGCTAGAGCTTCCCAATCCAACCCTGGATCACTGGATTCCCTTCAACTACCTTTCTATTTCAATATACTTAAAATTTTCTCCTGTTTAATGCTCAAAATGCCTGCTTGAAGGCAAGATTGCCCCTATTATGTCAGTGGGACCAAGTTACTGTTGGGTTTTTTTAGGGGGCAAACGAGCAGAGGGGTAATCTGATGGTAAGTGACTACCGCAGCCGAACTCAAGAGTCACAAGTGCGTTGCCGGCATTTAAGGTTGGAGTAACGGAAGGGGGGTTAAGGCATCTGGTAGCCTCACTCGAGGTTTTCTGTGAGGCCTTGGTATCACTCCGGTCGAGCCGGCCCATACGTGCCGAAGCATGGCTCTCTCACTTAAGTGTTTTTTTATAATACCGGAATCCGGGAAACAGGCATGAATGTATGTTTTTATGTACGAAAGTTTATTTTACTAAGAAAATAATTTTAGTCCAGTTTTTTGTGGTATTCTAGCAAAAATATTCACCTCCTTGCAAAATCAACTTGCACAGAATGATCAATAACCAAGTCAGCTGGGCAGATAGGGTTGATCTTTTGGGGGTCACCCCCTAGATCCTTGACAGCGTCACGCATGGCTGCGAAGTCTACCACAGCGGGGACTCCTGTAAGATCCTGGAATAGAAAGAAAACAGATTTATTCATCTTCTCTATAATATCTCCTCTTTCAGAAAACTATCCTGGTGAGGTCTGGGGTAAACATTATTCTGTATATATAACATAGCGTTATCTGAACCCAAATTAAGCAGAGCTTGTACTGTGGGCTCTAAGACACGGATATACATACTTAGATACGAGGGATTTGTGTGTCTATCTGTATCATCGTAGCTCCGAAACGGTGATTGAGAGTGTTCTTATCTATATTCAAGCAAACCTGTTCAGCCCTTCGAAGATTATCAGCTGTTTTTTATTCGTTGATGGGACTTTCAATTTGTTATTTGTAAATACCTGATGGCACTTCATGGAGATAGTGACTCACCGTCTGTCCGTTTCGCTAGATGCAAGCTTCACTCTGGTTGAAGAGGTCGACGTGAGCTACCTACCTACTTTGTGAACTGCACCTACTGCTTATTGAGATTACCTCCTTGCAAAATCAAGTTGCACAGAATGATCGATAACCAAGTCAGCTGGGCAGATAGGGTTATTAACTAACTTCTATAATTTTTAAATTTTATAACCTCTCCATAACTAGGCTATTTTAATTACCTGCTTCCGTGTCCAAGAATATATATGACGATGAATGAAATGAATGACACATTATACATTGAAACACATAGATCAATGCAATCCCACTAATCCTACTAATATTATAAACGTGAAAGTTTGTGAGGATGTATGGATTTATGGATGTTTGTTCCTCTTTCACGCATAACTACAGAAGCGTTTGATATGAAACTTGGTATGTAGATAGCTGGAGACCTGGATTAACATGTTTTACAGGCTATGTTTTATCCCGATATTCCGACAACATCGAGATTTACGCGGGTGAAACCGCAGGGCGTATCTATATTATGAATGTGAAAGTTTGAATGTATGGATGGATGTTTGTTACTCTTTCACGCTAAAACTACTAAACCGATTGCAATGAAACTTGGTATGTAGATAGCTGGAGATCTCGGTTAACACATAGGCTACTTTTTATCCCGATATTTCCACTGGATCGGGACTTACGCGGGTGAAACCGCGGGGCGCTGCTAGTTACATATATTCTTGAAGACAAATATTTACTAATACAATAAAGGTGAAAACTTTCTCTCTTTGCTTGTACGCGCCAATCTCAGAAACTGATGGTCGGATAGTAAAAATCTTTCATCATTTGATAGCCCAATTCTTAAGGAAGGTTATAGGTTATAAACGGCTTTTTTTTTCTACGGTGTGGAAACCCCCACGGGTCATCACCTCACCGGAGCTAAAGGTGAAGCGGAATCGAACTGACTAAAACCACACGGTGTTCCTTCACAAGTGGGTCTATTGCAGGGGACCCGGGTATACTCTAAAAAGGAAGCCTCCAAGAACCCCTGCAGACCTTGGCCGCCTGTCAGCAGGCGACCACGCCGTAGAGTACAGGGGGACTTCGACCCACCTCTAGATCAGAACACGTCTACAGTCTCGGACCTTCTGCAACGGTCAGCCCGTAATAAATAACAATAAACACCTGTGTAACTTCAAAAGTGGTGAAAGTACTAGGCCAATAGTAAAAGTGAAGAGATCCAGCATTATCTGTAGAATAACCCTCTGAGATGAGCAGTGACCATAACCTTCAAAAGTACCAATCTCAACCGGAGTGAAACCACGGCCTCACAGAAAATCGGCAGTGAAGCAAAATTGTGTTTCGCCGAGTGAGTGAGGTTACCAGAGACCCTTACTCTTTTCTTCCCCCTCTTCTCCTTTTTCTTTTTCCCCTTCTCGTTCTTCTCTCCATTCCCCTGCTCCCACATTAAAGGCCGGCAACGCACTTGTGACTCTGGATTTGCAGGTGTCACTTGCCATCAGGTGACCCTTTTGCTCGTTTGCCCCCCTATACCTGAAAAAGAAAACGGCAAAGACGAGGAGTTACGTTACCTGCAGTATAACCCTGGCGGGTTTGAACGCGATCTCCACTCCACCTTCGACTGTCTGATTCTTCTCCCAGTCCAGCACATTTTGGACATCCTTCTCTAGCACCTGGAAGTTGTCGCAGTTTCTCACACATGACTCCAGGAGTACCCTCACGCTGTATGGCAGACGATCTGAAGAAAAAGTACTTATGTCAGTTTCAGCGCATAATTATGTGATTTTATTTAACACAATAAATAATAATAATAACTTGAATTAATCATCTCACACACAGCCGTCTGATCCCAAACTAGGCAGAGCCTGTACTATGGTAACCAGACTGCTGATAAGCATACTAAAACGTAAAAGGGTGCTGCAGTCTCAGTACCGTTCCTCATCCAAGACTCGCAGTATCCCTTACTCTAGGTTCCTTTCTCTACTCTTTTTTCCTCATACAGATTTACCTTCTTCCTTCTTTCCCGTCTTAAAACGCCTACATTCCCAAGGAGGGTTGGCGTCAGGCAGGCAACCGGGCCATAAAAGAGTGGACCAGACAAAACCCTGTGCAATGTTACACATTGCGTCGACCGCCATGAAAATTGGGAAAAGTGAAGGAAGATGATGATGATGAGGTGCTCGGTGCGTCCACGAATATAAATGGCGTAATAAATCCATAAAAATATGACGTATAATTTGTGTTAAGTTAAGTTTTGGGGAGCATCCATTAATTACGTGAGCAGTTTTCTTTTTGAATTGGACCCCTACTGAGATTTAGTAATATCTACGCTACTAAAATTTTTCTTTCTTTCTTTAAAAAAAGACAACTCCCGCATTAGGAATTACTCAAGTGTCGCAGGGGACTTTACAAACATACAAACAACGGACACAAAGAACACCCAGACTCAGGTGGGAATCGAACCCACGACCTGTAGCATAGCAGTCAGGGTCACTAACCACTAGGCAACAAGCCAGTCATTTCAATTACTTATATATTTATTTACATAAATCTGAAAAATAAAACAACGTCCTACTAATAGTTGCTAGTTTAGGACGATATATCGTTGGGGAATGGCGACGAAAACCAAAATACAGGTTTTTAACCTAGTTCGGCAACGGTTGCTAATTCATGTCTGTTCTATGTAATTAAATCTAGCTAAGTTTTAAAGACACTGTAAGTATATTTTAGGTAGATTTCGAAGAAATTCTACCTATTGGTTTTGTACCAGTTGACGAGTTTTCCAAAAATTTCTTAACAGCTCTAGTTATGATCCCTAGACCCCAAAACAACCGCATGTTAAAAAGTTTATATGTATATATGTATGTACCTCAATTTTACCGGCACGATAGAGGTCGCAATTATGCACCGATTGCTTTCAAACTTGGACGACAAATCAACAGGGCAAAAATTAAGGTTAAGTTCGTGAATGGGGGATATTCCCCCAAAGGGGGAGAGGGGGGAGTGGCAGATTTTCAAAAAAAATTAAAAAACACGAAATCTACCTCTGCGAGCCTGCTGCGGGCCCGGGTTTTTTGGTATTATTATTGTTCAAAGTTGATGTCAAATTTTCCGTTTTGTTCCTCATTTAAAATTAGTTTTCATTGGACATTTCCCCCCCTTTCCAGCTCACGTAATTAATGGATTGGCCCATTGGAGGAAGTGGGTGTGACGTTAGGAGGCCTGTTCATATCAATAGTACGTCACTATCGACAATAAGATCAAGGCCATCTCAATGAAGATATGTATTTCGATAAACACGATGGAATAAACCTAAGTATTAATAATTTGATAACACTTGTAAAGTGATTGAACAGTTACATTTTTGATATCGCCGTTCAGTGCTATATTTTTAGAGTTCCGTTCCTCAAAAGGAAAAAAAGAACCCTTATAAGATCACTTAGTTGTCCGTCTGTCTGTCTGTCAAGACCATTATTCTCAGGAACCCGTTGACGCATCAAGTTGAAATTAATACCAAATACGTATGTCTGCTGTCACTTGAAGCGGTAAAAAAATCAAGCTTCAAATTCAACGCAATCAAAATATACGACTATTTAAGCCTTAGATTAGACCACATTTCAATTCGTAGGTAAATCAAAACCTGCAGGGTACTTCCACTTAAAGGACTCCACACATCTCACACACGGCCGTCTGATCCCAAACTAGGCAGAGCCTGTACTATGGTAACCAGACTACTGATAAACATACTTATATATTTCTAAATACATACATATTATAGATAAATTACACCCAGACACAGAACAAATGCTCGTGCTCATCACACAATTATTTGTCCTGGGTGGGAATCGAACCCACGACCTCTGGCTTAGCAGTCAGGGTCACTAACCACTAGACCAACAGGCCAGTCGTTAATTTGTTGTTATATCACATGCAAAGAAATAGTTTTTGCAATTACAAACTTATATATTGCGGTTGGAAATTTGACTATGTCGTAAATCGATGTATGGGAGAGTATTTTTAGAACCGCAAAGTTATGTTTGTCGACAAAAATCTTCGAGAATTAATTCCCGAGATAGACTTACTAAGGACATACAAGTTTGTTGTTTTTTTTTTTTTTATGGCATAGGGGGCAAACGTGCAGACGGGTCACCTGATGGTAAATGACTACCTAAAGTCCGTTGCCGCCCTTTAAGGTGGGAGTAGTGGAAAAGGGGGGTAGAGAGGGGAAGGGTGAGAATAGGGGCGAGGGGGATGAGGGAATGGTTAGAGCTTCCGGCAACCTCACTCAAGCATTGCTTCACTGCCGGTTTTCTGTGAGGCCGTGGTATCACTCCGGTCGAGTCGGCCCATACGTAATATGTATCCTACTAATATTATAAACGTGAAAGTTTGTGAGGATGTATAGATGTTTGTTACTCTTTCACGCCAAAACTACTCAACCGATTGTGATGAAACTTGGTATGTAGATAGCTGGAGACCTGGATTAACATATAGGCTACTTTTTATCCCGATATTAACACGGGATCGGGACTTATGCGGGTGAAACCGCGGGGCGCTGCTAGTATTAAATATTGCAAGAATGAGACAAAACAATAAATTTTCTCATATCAGTAAAAAAAAACATCTTAGTTTTGTTTAACTTATCACTTATCTATGAAATCCGTATTTGCGCAACTGCTTATAGTTATATAAAGAGATAAAAACACTTACTTTAATATTTTACTGTTGCACGACTTTTTTTTGTTTATATATAAATCTATTCTAATATTATAAAGCTAAAGAGTATGATTGAACGCGCTAATCTCAGGAACTACTGGTCCGAATTGAAAAATCTTTTAGTGTTGGATAGCCCATTTATCGAGGAAGGCTATAGGCTATATAACATCACGCTACGACCGATAGGAGCAGAGCATTAATGAAAAATGATGCAAAAACGGGGGTAAAATTACAAATGCGGACGAAGTTGTTCGAGTCAGCTAGTAAATAATAACTCGAGACACCTCACACACGGTCGTCTGATACCAAACTAGGCAGAGCCTGTACTATGGTAACCAGACTGCTGATAAATATACTTATATATTACTAAATACATACATATTATAGATAAATTACACCCAGACACAGGAGAAATGATCATGCTTGTAGTGTGTTAGGTGTAAATAATAAAGTTCACATACCACAAGGGTCCAAGAAAAGGTCCAGTACGGGTTACAAGCGTTTTTTATTCACTCATCACACAGTTAAGCAAAACAAGCACAAAGAACAGAAGGGTATAGTTAAGCAGCGTAATAGGAAGACGGAAGAAACACTAAAAACAGTTTAAAGCTCGAAAACAAAGTATATGAAAAATTCTGTCAACAAATAATACAGTGCGCGGTAGATGCGACAGAGCGTCAAGCTAGCGAGCGACACAGGGTAGTCACGCGAGGGCGGTAAGCAGACTAACTCGGCGTGAAATTCCTGGTGCGCCCGCGCACCGTTGCGGTGGTGGTTCATAAGCTCCGCCCATCGTTCGACTCCAAAACACGTTACGGAAATACTACCGCTACGGTAGAAAATGAGTAGATGTTATTATTAAGAATATGTCTATGTGTAGTAAGTATATTATTAAATAAATATGTATATTATGTATATTATATGTAAACGTAATATGTGTGCGTGTAAGTGTGGTGTGAGCCCCCACATCACTCCCCCCCAGAGACCGTCACTACGGTCGATAGTAATCCGGGAATCGCACCTTGCGACCGGAACGGGTAGTTCTGGGTAATGTCTCGGCAGGGGCGTCCTGACGAGGGGTAGGATGAAGGATGGGGGTAGGTATGGGGATAGGGTTAGAGGTAGAAGTGGGAGTAGTTAAGGGGTTAGGGCAGGGGTCCTTAAGTAAGTAGGCCGGTTTAAGTCGGTCTATTGAAACCGTGACGCTCTTGCCCTTCACGAGTATCTTAAAAGTCTTGTCCCCCCTGTCGAGCACTTGATAAGGGCCGGTGTACTGAGGCTGTAAGGGACCTCTAACGGAGTCATCCCTTAGAAAAATGTGACTCGCCGATGCCAAATCTTTGTAAATAAAAATTTTATTATTACAGTGGCGAGCTGCCGGTGATGGACGGAGTTTAGCAGTTAGGTGTCTTAGACGCGCGGTAAAGTCTGACAGATCAGTTGTACCGGGGGTAGGCGTCAAGAAAAACTCTCCAGGCAGGCGTAATGGTTCCCCATAAACGAGTTCCGCTGAAGAAGAGTTCAGATCCTCTTTGAATGCTGCCCTTATGCCCAGTAGCACTAAGGGTAAGCTGTCCACCCAATTGTAGTCAGCGTGGCACATTATGGCTGCCTTAAGTTGTCTGTGAAGCCGTTCCACGAGTCCGTTGCAAGCTGGCCTGTACGCGGTCGTGCGGCGATGTTTAAATCCGATCACTTTTCCAAGGAACTGGAAAAGTGTGGATTCGAACTGCCGACCGCGGTCAGTTACTATATCGGTAGGGCATCCAAACCTGGATATCCACGATATTAAAGCTTTCCCGACTGTTTCAGCTGTTATGTCGGTCATTGGTGTGACTTCCGGCCAACGGGTGAAGCGGTCCACGACGGTGAGACAGTAACGGTACCCTTGAGATATTGGTAAGGGACCTACGATGTCCACGTGAATAAAGGCGAAACGAGCGCGGGGTAAATCGAACGTGCCCAATGGTGCTGACACGTGGCGGTTTACCTTGACACGTTGGCACTCCAGACATTTTCGCGACCACTCCCGGCAGTCCTTACGTATTCCGGGCCATACGAACCGCTCAGCTATCAGCTTAGTGGTAGCTTTAGCGCCTGGGTGGCTTAAACTGTGGAGACTGTCGAAGAGTTGTTTCCTAAATGATTTGGTCACAAAAGGTCTTAGTGTGTGGGTGCTTGTATCACAGTATAATTCTACTTTGCTGCCAGGGAGCGTGAGTTTTTGTAGACGGAGGGAGAATTCTTCACTTAAGAATTTTAACAACTCCTCGTCCGAAGCTTGTGATGCTGCAAGTTGTTCTAAGTCGATTGGTGTTTGCAGTTCATCAACCCGCGACAATGTATCGGCGACCACGTTGTCTTTGCCCGATGTGTGTCGGATGTCTGTCGTGAACTGTGATATATAATCGAGATTACGGAACTGGCGAGGTGAACAGTTGGCTTTTCGTTCACAGAAAGCGAAAGTAAGCGGCTTGTGGTCCGTGAACACGATGAAGTGCCTGGCCTCTAACATGTGCCGAAAGTACTTGATGCTCTCGTATATGGCCAGAAGTTCGCGGTCGTAGGGAGAGTATTTCTGTTGGGACGGGCTAAATTTTCGTGAAAAGAACGCGAGAGGTTGCCATTCACCATCCTTCAGCTGTTGAAGAACTCCTCCCATCGCCAGGTCCGACGCGTCCGTTACTAGTGCGAGTTGCGCGTGACAGTCTGGGTGAGCCAGTAATGCAGCGTTCGCGAGGCTCGTTTTACACTGGTCGAAAGCTACGAGTGCATCACTAGAAATGTTGACGGGGTGAGATGCCTTGACTGGTCCCGCAAGTAAGGCGTTCAGCGGGGCTTGTATCTGAGCAGCGTTAGGGATGAACCTACGATAAAAGTTAAGCATGCCCAGAAAACGCCTTAACTGTCTGACCGTCTGTGGGACGGGGAAGTCGCTCACAGCCTGAACCTTCGTCTTAAGGGGTTTCGTTCCAGCTTCAGAGATCTGGTACCCTAAAAAGGTTACTTCCGAAGCTCCGAAGACGCATTTAGAGGTGTTGATGAGAACACCGTAGTCCTTCATACGCTGGAAGAGCTGCTGCAGGTGGTCTTCATGAGCTGCTGGTGATTCTGAGAATACGCAGAAATCGTCGAGGTAACAGTATACGAAGTCCAGGCCTCTCGTCATCTCGTCCACGAACCTTTGAAAGGTTTGACCAGCATTCCTAAGACCAAAAGTCATGTAAGGGAACTCGTACAGCCCGAACGGGGTGGTGATCGCGGTCTTCTGAATATCAGGCCCACTGACCCTGATCTGGTTATAAGCCTTGACCAGGTCTATGGTGCTGAAGACCTTGCAACCAGTCATACTATGGGCGAAGTCTTGAATGTGCCTGATAGGGTAACGGTCTGGTATAGTACGTGCGTTGAGCATCCTATAATCCCCACAAGGTCTCCAGCCGTTGTCCCGTTTTGGAGCCAGGTGCAGTGGTGACGCCCAGGAACTCTCGGAAGGACGGGCAGTTCCGTTGGCCAGCATGAGCTCGAACTCTTTTCGAGCAATTTGCAGTTTATCGGGGGCGAGTCTGCGAGGCGTGCAGTATATGGGAGGGCCAGGTGTTGTGCGGATGTGGTGGACCGTGTCATGCTTTGGAGACCAAGGTGTGCCTGAAGGGCGAGTAATATCGGGAAACTTACCCAGAAGCTCGTGATACCTTGTGTCGCCTGATGAGACCTTGACGGAACATATGTTAGTTCTAGCAATTACAGCGTTCGAAGACAATGTAGTTGTGTTATCAATTAAACGTTGATTACGACAATCGACTATTAAATTATAATGACACAAAAAATCTACACCAATTATAGGTTTGGTCACATTAGCTACTGTAAAGCGCCAAGGAAAATTACGTCTAAGACCTAGGTTTAAATTTAATTCGATATAGCCGTAAGTGTCTATAGATGTACCGTTTGCCGCACATAATTGGAAATCCGTCTTAGACCGTCGCTCACGAAGTGCAGCACGAGGGTAGACGCAAAGATCACTGCCAGTATCCACCAGGAACAATTTTTTTGTACTGCTGTCAGACACGAAAAGGCGACCGGTAGCAGCTGGGCAATCGTCAGTCGCCATTAGCGACTGCCCATGGCTTTTCCCGACTTGTCGAAGTCACAAGGTTTCAAGCACCGGTGGGCTTTTGACCCGAACCTGGAGTGATAAAAACAGACAGGGTACTTCCTGTAGCTGGAGTTGGATCTGGACCTTGGGTGTGAAGGTGATCGTCTTCCTTGTGGTCGGGAACGGTCGTGTGACCGGTTAAGTCGGCGTGACTGCTCGTCAATTTTCACTGCGAGTTGTTCTACCATTTTCCGGAGTTCAGCAATCTCGCTTGAAGGGTTGCTACCTGCTGGGACCACCGTAGATGTAGAAGCGACCACGGGTGGCGAAGTTAACTCCTGAATGCGGTCTGCCAAGTCTGCTAGCTGTTCCAAGGAGTGCGAGGGCTGGGAGGCTAGTACAGTCTGTACTCCTATGGGTAACTGATTGCTCCAGATCTGCTTCACAATATCCTCGGCAGCAGACGCTCCTGCTAAATCCTGCAAATGTCGTAGGAATTGAGACGGCTTACGATCACCCAGTTTCTCCTGTGTAAGCAACTGCTTCACCTTCATCTCGTGTGAGGCCGACAGACGACGAAGGAGCTCTGTCTTAATTTTTTCATAACGGTTTTTAGCCGGAGGGTTCAGTATAATGTCCTTTACGGTCTTGGCATGTTGTATGTCGAGCCTCGTAGTCACGCAGCTGAATTTCACATAATCATCGGTAATATCGAGGCTATCAAGTTGGCTCTCTAAAAGCGCGAACCAAAGCTCTGGGTCCTCAACCGAAAATTTTGCCACCTTAAGGGTAAGTTTTCGTTGGTCTGATGAGGTGTCGTGACGGCCGGTAGTAGCGCGCATTTTTCTAGGCACTCGCACGGTAATGTTCTCTGCCACAGTTCCGGCGGTAGTTAGGGAATCACTGCTATCACTCATTGTAGTGTTCTTGACCGGGGTCACCAGTTGTAGTGTGTTAGGTGTAAATAATAAAGTTCACATACCACAAGGGTCCAAGAAAAGGTCCAGTACGGGTTACAAGCGTTTTTTATTCACTCATCACACAGTTAAGCAAAACAAGCACAAAGAACAGAAGGGTATAGTTAAGCAGCGTAATAGGAAGACGGAAGAAACACTAAAAACAGTTTAAAGCTCGAAAACAAAGTATATGAAAAATTCTGTCAACAAATAATACAGTGCGCGGTAGATGCGACAGAGCGTCAAGCTAGCGAGCGACACAGGGTAGTCACGCGAGGGCGGTAAGCAGACTAACTCGGCGTGAAATTCCTGGTGCGCCCGCGCACCGTTGCGGTGGTGGTTCATAAGCTCCGCCCATCGTTCGACTCCAAAACACGTTACGGAAATACTACCGCTACGGTAGAAAATGAGTAGATGTTATTATTAAGAATATGTCTATGTGTAGTAAGTATATTATTAAATAAATATGTATATTATGTATATTATATGTAAACGTAATATGTGTGCGTGTAAGTGTGGTGTGAGCCCCCACATGCTCATCACAAAATCATTTGTCCTGGGAATCGAACCCACGACCTCTGGCTCAGCAGTCACCAATCACTAGACCATTAGGCCAGTCAAGTCAACAGTTGTTTATGTGCAAATGGCTTATGGATTACGTACCTCTGACGACGACGATGTAAAATGTTATGATGATGGGTTGAGTAGTTAAGGCGTTAAAGTGTAACAAACAAACTGACATTCACATTTATAAGAGTTACGACTAGCAGTTCCCGCGCGGCTTCACTCGCGTATACATATTTATATATTTTGCGCGGAACCCTAATTCTGTTTCCAAAATCAAAGTAACCTTAGTTACTCCTTATAACACCAGCCATCTGCCAGTGAAAGTCCCGTGGAAATCGGTCCACCCGTTTCGGAGATTAGCCGAAACAAACAGACAGACAGACAAAAATTGTAAAAATGTTGTTTTGGTATATGTACCGTGTATACATTCAAATACACTTAATAAAAAGCGGTTATTTTAATATTACAAACAGACACTCCAACTTAATTTATTTGTATAGATATCAAAACCATTTTGCGATTCGGTTGCGGTTTTAGGGTTCCGTTCCTTAAAAGGAACCCTCCTAAGATCACTTTGTTGTCCGTCTGTCTGTCAAAACCCTTTTTTACAGAAACCCGTGGACGCATCAAGTTGAAAATAATCTTCGGTCCCTTGAAGCTGTAAAAAATCAAGCTTCCATGTCAACGCAAAAGATATTATAGGCTATGTAACATCACGCCACGACCGCTAGGCGAGAAGCAGTGTCCATAAACGCAGGTTAAACCGCAGTGAATGAATATTTAGTAGATACTTGATGTTAATGATTATGTTACTACATAAAAGTATTTAAAATGTTGAATAACGTACGTCATCGTGGTGTTTCGGAGGTCAGAAACTAATTTACAAGTAAAATAATGTATTATCCCTCATTGAGCATGACGTGTACTTTTTTTATATACGTCAAATGGATAGTCATGTCAATATATCTTTATTAAACTAAAAACGGTAGAACACTAGTATTTGATAACTTTAACGTGTCTGTCTCTCTCTGTCTGTCTGTGGCATCGTAGTTCCCAAACAAATGGGCCGATTTAAGTGCGCTTTTTTTTGTTTGATAGGTGACTTGATTGAGAGTGTTCTTAGATATAATATAAGAAAATCTGTTTAGCCGTTCCAAGATTATCAGCTCTTTTCTGATCGTTGTAGGGATCTTCGAGTCGGGGGTATTTTAAATGTTAATTATATGATTATTACGTCTTATTAATCTTAATTTTGCTTTCATTTGCTTTCAAATTGTTTAATTTTATTACTTTTAACTTTACTTTTTAACCGGCTTCAAAAAAAGAGGAGGTTCACAATTCAACGGAATCTTTTTTTTTATGTATGTCCACCAATTACTCGAATACGCGAGAAACAATTTTGAAAATTCTTTTTTTATTTCAAAGTATATACTTCTTAGGTGGTCCCATTTAAATTTTATCGAAATCAGTCGAGCGGTTTTTGAAAAATAAATAAATATCAAAAAATTGTATACATCGATGATATTTTCGTTGGCTCCGAAACATCGCTGTCTCATTGGAGCAGTGCGTTTAGTTGTCCTACCCATATTATATTTAAGCAAAATACATCTACTCTCCACTAAAAAGCAGATTGAAGTCGGTGAGGCTTTTTTTTAAGTTAATTTAGTTATTACTTTACAGTTTAATTTAATTATTATACTTATGTCAGCGGTCCCTTGAAGCTGTAAAAGGAGCAAACTTCTAAGTCAACGCAATCAGAAGATACGGCCATTAAGCCTTAGATTTTAACTAATTTGAACATTTCGCAGGTAAATCAAAACCTATAGGGTACTTCCCATTGACCTAGAATCATGACCTTTGGTAAGAAGCAAGGTCTGATAGCAAAAGTGAAGTAAAAAATTCAAAAGTCGTTAATTTGTTGTTATATCACGTAAAAAAATAGTTTTTGTAATTACAAACATATATTTTGCGGTTGGATTGTTGACGTTTATCTTTTTAAAAAGACTGGCAAAAGTCTTAAATAATTGTTTTTTTTTTTTATGGTATAGGGGGCAAACGAGCAGATGGGTCACCTGATGGTAAATGACTACCGCCGCACATGGGCACCAAGAGTCACAAGTGTGTTGCCGCCCTTTAAGGTGGGAATACGGGAAGAGGGGAAAGAGCGGGAAGGCGGGAGAGGGGGATTAGAGGGAAGGAGAGGGGGGAGAGGGGAAGGACGGGAATAGGGGAGAGGGAAGGGGCAATGCAAGCATTGTTTCACTGCCAGTTTTCTGTGAGGCCGTGGTATCGAGCGGAGTCGAGCCGGCCCATACGTGCCGAAGCATGGCTCTCCCACGTAAAAGATTCCCGAGATGGACGTACTATATAAATACAAGTTTGCTTGCTTACGGAACCCTCGGTGCGCGAGTCAGACTCGCACTTGTTCGGTTTATATATATATATAGATTAGTTTATCGTAACAAAAAAACATCGAGATAATCACACTTCGTTATCATGATTTACAAAATATGCTGAAATAGTAACGCAACAAAACAAAAACTGTTCTTGATTCGTAACTAAAAATTTAAAAAGATTAACTAAGATTCTACCGATATCCTATACATTCAAATCTGTTCAGGTATCTAGAAGTTACAGTGGAATAAACTCACATACATAAAGAACCCTAAAAAACACTACACTCCCTTTTTGGGCCGTCATGTACAGATTGTGTTTTAATGGCGCTAGCGTCAGATATCTCCGCTTCGTAATCCCGCATGTTACTGTTACTATAAACATTACCTAAATAAAAAAATATATTCTAAATTTACAATTTAAAATACCCGCGACCCGAAAACCCCTTCAATGATTAGATAAAATCTTTTAAACAAAAAATTAAACCGACGAAAAGAACTAAAAAGCAAAAAATAAATAAACCTTAAGTCTTAAGTATTGAGCTTATTTACATAAACTATCAAATTTTATATAAACTTATTTTGAGTCGGCGCCAAACAACAAACTGATTAATTATCAAATTTTATTTCCTCCTTTTTTTTTTCGTCGGTTAAAAAGAGCTGATGGCCGGCTCGACCGGAGTGATGCCACGGCCTCATAGAAAAGCGGCAGTGAAGCATTGATTGCATTGCTTTCCTCCCCTTTTTCTAACTATTCCCACCTCCTACTTTAAAGGTATTGTGACTCCTGAGATGCAGGTGCCCATGGGCGGCGGTAATCATTTACCATCAGGTGACCCGTCTGCTCATTTGCCCCCTGTACCATAAAAAAACGCACTCAAATCGGCCCATTCGTTTAGGAGCTACGATGTCACAGACAGACACACAGACACGTCAAACTTATAACACCATCTTTTTGCGTCGGGGGTTAAAAATTATATATTTTAGGGTGCCGTTCCACAAATGGAAAAATAGGAACCCTTATACGATCACTTTGTTGTCCGTCTGTCTAGTCTGGAGTTACTAATTCAACGCTATCAAAAGATACGATCATTAAAGCCTTAGATTTCACCAAATTTCAATTCGTAAGTAAATCAAAACGTATAGGGTTTCCCATTGATCTAGAAATATGAAATTAGGTAAGAGGCAAGGGTTATTATATCTGTCTGTCCGTCTGTGTGTCTGTCAAGACCCTTTCCTCTGGAACTCGATGAGGCAAAGTTGAAACTAACATCAAATAATCATGTCAGTGGTTTCCTGAAGTTGTAAAAAAAATCAAGCTTCTAAGTCGACGCAATCAAAAGATACGGCCACTTAGGTCTTAGATTTGAACAAATTTGAACATTTCGCAGGTAAATCAAAACCTATAGGGTACTTCCCATTGACCTAGAATCATGAAATTTGGTAAGAAGCAAGGTCTGACAGCACAAGTAAAAGAAAACAATCTGGAAGCCGTTAATTTGTTGTTATATCACATAAAAAAAAAGTTTTTGTTGTTACAAACTTATAATTTGCGGTTGGATTGTTCACTTTGTCGTACATCGCAACCGCAAAGTTAAGTTTGTCTTTCGAAAAATACGTGCAAGTCTTAGAGAATTGTTTTACAAGATGGACGTACTATGTACATACAAGATAGTTTTGCTTAAGGAACCCTCGGTGTGCGAGTCAGACTCGCACTTGTCCGGTTTTTTTAAAACATGGCAGTAATTTTAAGACGTGTTAGTTTCACTGGAACTAAATTTGTAAACAAATCTTAGAAATTAATTTTAACCTACTTCTATTTGTCATATCGAAATGAAACTTTGTACGTATCTGATGATGGATGAAGAGATGGATAGTGGAACTCTTCAGTGGCTACTGGTAACCCCCTCGAGTGTGGGATCATATGATTCGTTGTGATGAGTCCAACAGATTGGACTTAGTCACGATGGTCTAATGATGGAGCCAGGAGGTGGATAGTAAATCTCTTATTACACGCTTTATATTAGCTTCACTTGTATGTTTGTTTGTAACCGACTCCTTAGGGCGCGATTTTGACCCACTTTAAACGGACAGATTTCATTCAAATTTTGCACACCTGTCAAATACCGATGACAATGCAATAATTCGATTTAAAAAAAAAATTGTTAAAAAAACTAAAAAAACACGCTTTTATAGAAAATCTAACTAAAAAATAGAAAATAAATAGTAATAAATCTGGATTAAGAATAGTGTAAATAAGAAATAAATGTATATTATTGGAAAAAAAGCGTGGGGTGCATATAGTGTCAATAGTTATATACATTTTATTGACACTATATGCACCCAACGCTTTTTACTTTTTTTTATTTACTTTTAAACATGGGTCGCTATAAAGCGTGTATTTTTGTTTTTCTAAAATATAATTTATTTATTTAACTTACCATATTTCTCCCCAAGAGCTGTCACATCGAAATACTTGTACTGCTTCCCATTGACTTCGATGCTCTTCAACAGATTGCTGTAGGGGTTGTTGGTGGCTAAAACAAACAAACACATAGGTAAAAAAAAAGGTAGGCAGAGTGAATAAGGTAGTCGGCTCTAGAATAAAATCATTTCATCTTTATTTGGTCATCTTTGGACGGCTATTACCTACTTAAATATGTTTGGTAGTAATTAACGCGTCTATTCATATTTTAGAATAATAGGTACGTTACATTGTCTCCACATTTCATTTACGCTTATAAGCAATGTAACCAGAAATTTGTAAAAAACATTTTGAAAAAGAGTGTCCTTGGAGTTTCTTGCCTGTTCTTCTCCATAGGATCTACGTATTGGAACAGGCAACTAGCTTCACGACTGCCTTAGTCTGACTGACTCCTACTCCTGACAATTCAAAAATACCTATTATTGGTTTATATGAAATACATGGTTTTTATTTGATGTCAAAAGATTTTTTTTATGAAACAAGAGTTTATAACGACATACCCTATGGCGATATTAGGAAGGGCATGGAAGACACCAAGGTTACAGTACTAGCCTTGGTTGACTTTTCGAATGCCTTCAATACTGTCAGTCACGATGTCTTGCTATCCATTCTTTCATATCTTATGATCTCTTCAGAGGCACTGGATTGGTTCTCTACCTATCTTCAGGGGCGACAGCAGTGTGTTAGCATTGATGACTTGTCATCGAGTTGGTGTGATCTCTACGCTGGCGTCCCTCAAGGCGGAATATTATCTCCACTATTATTTTCAATATTTATCAATCTCATTACTCAACACCTTCAATGTGCGTATCACCTGTATGCCGATGACTTGCAGCTGTATGCTCAAGCAAGGGTTGAAGACATATCACAAGCCATTGCCGAAGTCAACAAAGACTTAGAATTTATAAAATGCTGGTCGTCAAGGTTTGGCTTATCTGTGAACCCTACTAAATGTCAGGCGATTGTCGTAGGGAGCAAACATATAATAAGCAGGTTGGATACTACGTCAATTTCATCAGTTGTCTTCAATGGTTCAATTATACCTCTAAGTCCAGTGGTCAAGGACCTGGGTTTACTCATTGACTCGACTCTTGACTGGCGAGCTCAAGTTACTCACGTGAGTCAAAAGGTCACTGGTACCCTGCGAACACTATATCGTCTTAAGAATTTCCTGCCCCCTAAAACAAAAACTAAGCTCATGCAGTCCCTAATTATGCCTATTATAGACTATGGTGATGTGTGTTATTTTGACCTGAATGCAGACCTTCTCAATAAATTAGATCGTCTTCTCAATAACTGCATTCGATTCATTTTCAATCTTCGCAAGTATGACCATGTGTCTGCTTTACGTTCCCAATTAAAATGGCTACCTATTCGCCAGCGCCGTAATCTGCGAGCACTGACTTCTCTTTTTTCTTTTCTCAACTCTCCATCTTCGCCTTCCTATCTAGCTCCCTATTTCCGCTTCTTGTCCTCTAATCATAACAGAAATCTTCGTTCAGAAAATAATCTGGTTCTCTTATGTCCCTCCCACAACTCCGACTTCGTAAACTCGTCTTTCTACGTTCAATCAGTTCTCCTCTGGAATGCACTCCCTCTTGAAATCAGGATGGCCACAAACCGTCTTATATTTAAAAAGAAAGTTCGTGATCTCCTTCACAATGAGATGACTGAATGAGTTGGACGCTAGTTACTCGACTCTGTATTTCGGTATTCATAGTGTATGAATATAATGTAAGCATTTATATGGATATGTGTATATATGATTTGAATATATATTATTATTTTGTTATATTTTTTATGTAAGTAATAGTGTGTACTTCTGTTTATGTACAGTGTGTAACTTGTATTGATTTTATAGATAGAATGGATGTGATTTCTGTGCACCTACCTTATGAGATTTCTCCACCACCCCAAGGTTGGCTGGTAGAGAATGCCATCGGCATTAAGTCCGCCTTTGTACATATTGTGCATAAAGATTTAAATAAATAAATAAATAAATACCCCGCTACACATTGTTTCCTGAACCAGTGTTGGGCAAAATTCACATTGCCAGGGACACAGAGGAGAAAGTACTGTCCCCAAAAATGCTGATGTCACTATTTTGGGGTTCAGGAAACATTAATGTGTATCATTGTCAAATAATTTACAAAAAGATTTGTTTTACAATTTAGGGACCCGGTTGGAACGAAGTTACTATCGCTATAATACACAAGTGGGTTTATAAGAAAAGGATAGAGAGACAGAGAGATCGAGAGGTTTACACTATACAGCGGTCAGCATTTTGCGTTGCGTTTACACTTTGTTCCGACTAGCTCCCATCCACCGAGCGTCTAAGTAAGTGTAACGTGAATAATTATTTTTCAGTTTTATACCGATGCGAAATTATACCTTTCTAGTGCTAACAGTCTCCGAGTTAAGCTGCAGAGAAACGGACGAACAGACGGAGCGTGAAATTAGGAACACTTAAAGATTATATGTATATAGAAGAAGTGCAGAAAGCTAAATTTATTAAACAATATGTATAACAAACTTAAAAAAAGTGCGAGTCTTACACATGCACCGAGGGTTCCGTAAGCAAACAAACTTGTATACGTCCATCTCGGGAATCAAGAGTTTTGCCCGTCTTTTTCGAAAGACAAACTTAACTTTGCGGTTGCGATGTACGACCAAGTGAACAATCCAACCGCAAAATATAAGTTTGTAATCGGACAATCTTTTTTTTTATGTGATATAACAACAAAATAACGACTTTCGGATTTTTTCCTTTACTTGTGCTGTCAGACCTTGCTTCTTACGAAATTTCATGATTCTAGGTCAATGGGAAGTACCCTATAGGCTTTCCACCCAAAACCTATAGGGTACTTCCGGTTGACCTACAATAGTCAATTTTGGTTAAAAGCAATGTCTTACAGCACAAGTAAAAGGAAAATTCCGAAAAATAAAACAAATTGAAAATTAAGGTAAATTTTAGTACTTACAAGTTTTCGCGAAATTCAAAATTTGCCCATAGGTTTTTATCGTGTTGACCCAGGACCTTGATTTTTATACACCTAATAGGGACTATAAACCTCAGTATCTGGTATAAATTTCAACTTCCTAGGTCCACCCACAGACAGACAGACGGACAAGAGAGTACAAAGAACGAAACGAGAGACATACGCTACTACACTTTTACAAAAAAATATTTAGAACTGCTCTTTTCAGTTCTGGCTGTAAAATGGCAAAATATGTGACATCACACCACGGGTTCCACAAATGTGACCACCTGTGACAAAGACGGGGGTAGGAGTCCAAAACTCATGAAATTTGTGTGACGCAATTCATGGCCTCTTAGCAACATTATAATAACAAGGAAATTTATAATTGATTTTTTAATCACGTTTAAGTTAACTATAATAAACAATATTATCAAATTTGTTTAACATGAGGAATGGTACAAAATGTGATATACTGATGTCAGAAGGTCATTTACACAGTTAATCGATAGTTGTGTGACCATAAATACAATCTCACAGATCTTTAACATTTTTACACATTCAATAATATAAAAAAAATATGTACGTTCGTGGGTAGTTGTTTAGTTTTAGGTGTTTATCTAAACGTAAACAAATCATAAAGCATTAATATTTATAGCATAACCTAACATAGGTTGCATATTGTCCTCAAAGTACCTAAGTTTTACTAAGGCTAAATCGGCTTCATCACAGAATGTCCCCTAGTCACATATTTTTTTTTTTGACCTCATACAGTTATCTTCACGATAACTATGCCTAAAACACTATTATTTTAGTATAATTTATGTATTATATAAGTACGTTTATCAGCAGTCTAGTTGCCATAGTACAGGCTCTGTCTAGTTTGCGGTTTATGGCAGTGTGTGAGATGTTTGAAACTATTATTATTAAGTACTCCAAACATGACATTTCGACGTTTAGGAAATCCGCTTAAAAACGCGTACAACGAAATCTCTTCACATATAAATATATAGATGAGACACTCTTGTAGATTTGGCAGATTTGTTTTCAATTTGGAACCATCAGACTAGACTTTTAGCTTCACATTACAGCTTCACATATCATGGTGAGAACACCATGAGTCTTAACAATAAGTAACACGCTTAACATTCAACAGAATCTGTACATATTATTTTATTAACTCAGTTAAATAAAAAAAACCCATTTTATTGTCCATTATGATCTAAAAAGTTATTAAAACAGTTTTAAGATAAGATGTAATCTCACTATTCTATTGTAATCAATTTTCATCAATTGTATTGTATTTGTAATCTCACTAACTAATAAACATTATAAATGCAAAACTGTGTTTGTTTGATAGACTTTCAAATCGTAACTTGAAGATCATCTTGAAATTTTACACACACAGTGCTAGGAGATAAAGTATTTTTCATAAAGAAAAAAAACTGTTCCCAAGTGATTTAAAAATAACTTTTAATGCAAGCGGAGTCACAGGTGAAAGCTAGTAAACATTACATTTTCAGAAAAATTTATTTTGAAAATGGATATTTTCACACTCAGCCCATTACTGTATATGGTACGGCCTATTCAAAGGTTATCGGTAAGAGATCGCAGCTTGCAATAAGACCAACTCAATGTAGCACTGACATACAGCAGATCGTACATCGGTAAACCGAAATAGGACGCCCCAGGCGTGAAGAAGGTAGAAGGGATGGACTGGATTCCGAAGGTGGAGGACCGGATGCTCTGGCGGGCATTGGGAGAGGCCTAGGTCCAGCAGTGAAGTACGATAGGCTGATTGATTGATTGATATAACACTAACAATTTATTGTATCCTATTGACTGCTGATGAAATGTTTGGTCTGTGAAAAGTGTATCTATCTATTACCCCATGTCTAAAAAAGTAGAATTAGTCAAATGGTAAACAGGAGTGCTAATAGGATTGAATTTATAAAGAACTTCAAGGTGCAAAGGTTAGATAATTAGCATGTTTTTGCTACACTCCGATTTAAGTAAACATTCATACATAATGCAATGCACATACTAAGATATGTTTGTAGAGTTCAAAGTGACACTCAGTTATCATAGCAAATATACTGATCAAATAGCAATAAAGATTGTTTGTTTGATAAAAAATACAACCAAGATGATTGATATCTTGATACTAATAAGAAAAAAGGTCTTAATATTATAATAACCTAAAAGTTTCCTATTCACTAAAAAAATCTTAAAACTGTCTATGATTTAATACATTTGACCAGCTTTAATAGTTTTATTTGAATAGTAATTTGATTAACAGGTTATACAGCAACATTTCCGTACAACTTTAGGGCCTGTTATTAACTTTTGCGAAGAACTTTAATTCATATTTTAATACACATTACACAATTGCATAGTCAAGAAAAATATTTTTTTTATAAAAGGTAAACACACCTGCCATGACGTGGAGCCTTGTAGAGCCGTCAATTTTTTAAACACTAGGGAGTGGAAAGGGGAGACGTAGATCCCAACCGAGAGGAATTGGGACTCAAAGTCTCAAATTCCAATTAGTTTTCTACGTCACGACGAGCGATCACTGACACCAAATTGCCCAGATATCTTCTAGTTGCCACCAACTTCTACACTGAAACGGATATGACAGCATTGACAGTTGACAGTTTTGTTTGACAAGAGATGTAGAATTACTAGATTTATTTACAAATAAAACTACCATATCCAAATAAGTTACATGTTATGGTGCGTTTACACGCACGCCATGCAGCGTGCCAAGCAAGCTTTTCACACCAGGGCTGCCAGTAAGGACAACTTATTTTATACCGCTAAGACTCGGAAATTATACAAAATCATGTACTATTATACAAAATCAGTGTTGTACAACTATAGAACGTCACTCTTTGGGGATTTTAGTAAAAGGTGTTTTAACTTTAACGTATAAGGATTTAACAGTTTATCACAGAGATGATTTGTTTTAAGTATCTCTATGTGTATGTACGTACTTTTTACGCTATAGCATCAGCAATGACATTGTATCCAATTATACAATGCAATTTACTATACAAACAGGATACAAATGATAACCGATATTATACCAATTTTGTATCCAATTTTACAATCTGGCAGCCCTGATTCACTCACTTGCAGGCATGGTCCGTAGGGTATTAGTGTGCAAACATGGGAGACGATGTCGACGTAGATCTCGTGGGAGCTACTGCTTTGGGCTTGATCTATTTTTATTGAAAAAAAAACTGCCCGACATAATTATGCATGCGAAATTTTACTTAAAACTATTAGGTTTTACAACTAAAAAATCATTTATGGTGTAAAAACACTTTTTAAGTAGCCAAAACTTTAAATTTGATTTTTTTATTTGATATGCGTTATAACTATTTTAACACCGAAGAGTGCTTTTACATAATCCGTTTCTTATTTTAGTGGGATCTCTTTTAATGAATTTACTATCCTCGCTAACTTATCCTATATACTATTGTAACCTTTGGACTACCATGTCCACAGAACACTAATAGGTACCCTACGGATTATGCCTGCAAGTGTGTGAAACAGGGCTGCCAGATTGTAAAATTGGATACAAAATTGGTATATTATCGGTTATCTTTTGTATCCTGTTTGTATAGTAGATTGCATTGTATAACTGGATACAATGTCATTGCTGATGTTATAGCGTAAAAAGTACGTACATACACATAGAGATACTTAAAACAAATCATGTCTGTGATAAACTGTTAAATCCTTATCCTTATATCCTTAAAGTTAAAACACCTTTTACTAAAATCCCCAAAGAGTGACGTTCTATAATTGTACAACACTGGTTTTGTATAATTTCCGAGTCTTAGCGGTATAAAATAAGTTGTCCTTACTGGCAGCCCTGGTGTGAAAAGCTTGCTTGGCACGCTGCGTGGCAGGCTGCGCGCCGAGCTGCGTGCCGTGCTGCTTGCCAGGCTGCACGGCGTGCGTGTAAACGCACCATTAAAGTTAGCACAAAGATCGACAGCTCTGTATTAAAAATATTGACAACACAGATGCCACAGAAAGTTAGAAGATTGTTTAATTATATAATACACACATAATTCATTGTTATTTTAGGTTTATTAGATATTTGTAACAACTACGCTTGCTTTTTTTTCAATATGAATTGTTTCTTCTAATCTTTACAAAGAGCGGCCTTATCGCTAAAAGCAATATCATACAGGCATTTTTTTTTTTAAAGGACAACTCCAGCATTAGGAATTACTCCTGTGTCGCTGGGGACTTTACAAACATACAAACAACGGACACAAACAACACCCAGACTCAGGTGGGAATCGAACCCACGACCTCTGGCTCAGCAGTCAGGGTCACTAACCACTAGACCAACAGGCCAGGCAGTAGTAATATAGCAGTACAAATATTCATTAGCAGAATTTTGGCATTTAAAACAAAAACAAATCACAGATTTTAGTAAAGTAGTTAGCATATCATTCAATTTAAATCTGGTCACACTGCTTGGATGCCGAAGCCGAATGCCAATGACTAAAAATTGAAAAAAGTCCGTTGATTGTGATTATTTATATACGTGTTTGTTAAATCTTTTATTTATTTATTCTTGTGAAGTGTACGAAATGTCGACGTTTGATTTGAACTCAATAAATGCAGCGCTTACCGATCCTGGTAGCACAATAAATGGCGTGGATTTTTCTGGAAAGTCTTTAAAATTGGACACTGCGCGGGATGGTATTTACTGTGTTATGTATTTCTTAGTTTTAAAATTTTCTCTAGATAATTTAAATTGCGTTTTAGCGTAGCTTTTACCATAACCATATTCAGTATTCTTGTTAAGGTATTTTACGTGTTATCATTATTTAAATATAACCTATAAAATCATGTTCATCTGTTCTTGTTGTTTTCCTTACAAATTAACAATATAGACATAATCAAAGTTTAGACTATAAAAATAATCTAAGAGGGTCTTAAAATCGCTATAATAGATCATCGACATTCATCACCGTGTATTAATTTCAGCTATGTAGTGGCGAACCCTTAAGTCTTAAAAATATAACAGAAAATAAATAAAGAATTGGCAGATACAGTGCCACAGCCTGTACCACAGTATGGTGATATAAAAAAAATGAAAACAATAAAAATATGTCTGCAATAAACAAAATTACCTATTATAGCACAACCAATCGTCGATGCCATCAATGCATGCCCTGAACTCCAGTACCTTACCCTCACGGGTAACACTCTTGGAGTCTCCGCGGCTCAAGCTATTGCCAAGGCGTTAGAGCAACACCCTGAATTGAAGATTGCCAGGTTCTCTGATATGTTCACTGGACGAATGAAGACCGAGATACCTCCTGCCTTGGTAAGTATGTTACCCCATTATACTGTACTTAGGACAGGGTTCACTGAGGCAAGTGGTGTATTTATGAGTTGATCTAAATAAAATTATGGTAACTGAAAATAAAGTTATATTGGAAATAAATAATAATAATAATCATGTATAATAGCAATAATCGCCGAGTTTTTCCGTTCCCCCCTCTCCCCTTCCACCAGAAGAAGTAGTGCCCAGAGCTAAAAGAAGTCTCACCATTCTAACAAAGGAGTGGTATCTATGTAGAAAGCTCATCACACACTACCATCAGGGCTCCACCCTAGCAATTAAGTTGTCATTCAAATCTGAGCCTTAAAATATGGTTGTATAATACATTTCATAATGTCAATATGCGCTTACTACTAAAAAGCGGGCAGTTTTTCATTTTATTTTAATATAAATTTTCGGTTTTCACTCTCACCATTTCAGGCCGCCCTCGGTGATGCGATGATAATTGCTGGTGCCCATCTCAGTGTCCTAGATCTCAGCGATAATGCATTTGGACCAATAGGAGTTGAGGGTCTTGCCAAACTGTTGGAGAGTGACGTCTGCAGTGAATTAGAGGTGAGTTATTATTAAGGGTCTACCATATTGCAAGATAATTAGTCTAATGTAATCAATCAAAAATTTATATAATAGTTTTTATAGTGAATTTAGTTAATACTAGCTGTGCTTGCCGCGGGTTAGTTACACCTTATAACATCAGTTGTCTGCCAGTAAATGTCCCATGGTAACCACTCCATCTGTGCCCGGAGATAGCTGGAACAACTAGACAAACTAGACAGATGGACAAAAAAAACTAAAAATATTTTTTTTTGCAAAAGTTTTGTGTAAATTATGATATTACAAACAGACACTCCATATTTATTTATGTATATAACAAACAGGCCTAGTGGTTAGTGATCCTGACTGCTGAGGCATAGGTTATGGGTTTGATTCCCACTCGCGGCATTTATTGTGTGATGAGCATGATCATTTATAGCTGGGGTTATTATCCTTCTAATATTATAAACGTGAAAGTTTGTGATTATGTATGGATGTTTATTACTCTTTCACGCAAAAACTACTGAACCGATTAAGATGAAACTTGGTATGTAGATAGCTGGAGACCTGGATTAACACATAGGCTACTTTTTATCCCCATATTTCCACGGCACCGTGACTTACGCGGGTGAAACAGTCTGGTTATCATAGTACAGGCTCTGCCTAGTTTGGGATCAGACGACCATGTGTGAGATATCTCAAGATTATATGTAACTTTTGTCTTTACAGGAACTGCGTTTAAACAACAATGGTTTAGGAATCACGGGAGGACGTCTGTTAGCCAAGGCACTCTCAGCAAGACCTCGTAAATTGAAGATATTTGTTGCTGGACGAAACAGACTAGAAAATGATGGGGCTACAGCACTTGCCAGAGTATTTCAGGTAATAAATACAAAATTCAGGAACTAAGGATACATTTAATTCACTCCAGTCGTTCCCAGCAGTTTCACCCGCGTTTGTGATCACTGCTTGCTCCGCTACTAAGGGTCGTAGCGTGATGCTACATACCCTATTACCTACCTTAATAAATAGTGTATTAAAAAAAAAAGAAATCGACGGCAGTTTGAAAGATTTGCGCGTTAAGACAAACAAACATCAAACAAAGAACTCTTCAGCAGTAAAGATTATGATACTGCAACTCAAGAGGCACAAGTGCATTGCCGGCCTAAGGTGAGAGTAGTGCGGGAGTGGGGGGGAGGGGGAGAAGGATTTTTTTTTTGTGTGTGTTATGCGATATCTTTACAAAATTATAGTTTGCCAAATAGAAATAAAATTAATTTATTATTGGCATACAATTACACACACAAACACTTCAATTTTACAAGAAAAAGAATAAAATAGCAAAAAAATTAAAAACAAAAATTGGGTGCTTATCATTTCTACTCACTGGCAACACTACACCTTCCACCTGACCCAGCGGAAAATGTAGGAGTGTATTTTTAAGCGCTGATCATCATTCCATGTTTTTCTTTTTCTAACTAACTTGAATAGTTTGTTCTTCTATCAACAGAATATGGGCACATTAGAAGAAGTAGCAATGCCACAGAACGGTATATACCATGTTGGTATCACGGCTTTGTCAGAAGCCTTCAAGAAGAATACTCAGCTAGCAAGATTGAACCTTAATGACAATACTGTAGGTGCGAAAGGGGCTTGTGCCATCGCCGGAGCGTTGTCCAAGTGAGTATTTAATAATATCATAAAGCTGAAAGTACGGCTGAATGGATCTGGATGAAATTTGGCCCAGAGATACGGCAGATTTGGGTGGGAGAGCCATGCTTCGGCACGGATGGGTCGATTGGACAGTGATACCACGGCTTCACAGAAAACCGGCATGAAGTAATGCTTATGTTGTGTTTTGCCAGTGAGTGAGGTAACCGGAGGCCCAAACCCCTATTCCTACTTCCATTCCCCTCCCCTCCTTCCAAACGAGCAGACAGGTCACCTGATGGTAAGTAATAATGCCCATGGGCACCTGCAACCCAAGAGTTACAAGTGCGTTGCCGATCTTTGAGGTTTGAGCTGCCGAAGGGGGCGGAGGGGGAGGGAAGGGTTAGGGTCCCCAATAACCTCGACTCGGTGAAGCAAGCAAGCGTTGCTGAGGCCGGTTTTCATGAGGAAGGTCGTCGGAAGATGTATAATTTTTTAAGATTTTGTGTAAATTGATTGAAATATGTTATTGAATGTTGAAGATGTCTCTGCAACCCGTGCGAAGCCGGGGCGGGTTGCTAGTCCTCGATAAATGGGCTATCCAACACTAAAATAATTTTTCAATTAGAACCAGTAGTTCCTGAGATGCGCTAATCTCAGGAACTACTGGTTCTAATTGAAAAATTATTTTCAACGAAACAAACTCTTCAGCTTTATAATGTTTGTATAGATTTTAAATGTATACTTTGGACTGTAATTTTTTTTTTTTTTTTTTCATTGACAGTCTGACATTCTATAGCATGATAGGTCTACATTACTGGACCCTGTAGCTTTTTGTAACTGTTTTCTCATAGATTTGAAATTTATAGCACACATTACTTGGCCTGTTGGTCTAGTGGTTAGTGACCCTAACTGCTGAGACGGAGGTTGTGCGTTCGATTCCCAACCAGGACAAATAATTGTGTGATGAACATGATTATTTGTCCTGTGTCTGGATCTAATTTTTCAATACTCAATACAAATAAATAAAATTTAAGTCTGTCATGTCAAAACTTCTTGCACGATACCTATGCCTAAAATGCAGTTTTTAAATTTTTTGTCTGTCTGCCTGTTTGTTTCGGCTATTCTCCGGAACGGGTGGACCGATTTCCACGGGACTTTCACTGGCAGATAGTTGGTGTTATAAGGAGTAACTTATGCTACTTTTATTTTGGAAAAAGAATTAGGGTTCTGTGCAAAATATATAAATATGTACACGCGAGGCCACAGGAATTGCTATTCATATCTTTAATTTTTTTAAATTCCAGTTTACCAAATCTGAAATGCATAAACTTTGGAGATTGCCTGCTAAAGAGTAAAGGCGCCAAGGCTTTGGCGAAAGCTTTTAAAGACAACTCTCTGCTTCTAGAGGTAAGAACTAAATCTTAATTATCTAAAATTAACTTAGTTTACAGAAAATAATTTAGTTATAAGTAGTTAAACTGAAGTTACTTAACCTACTTCATTGACAGGAATTAATTTATTAACCGACTTCAAAAAAGGAGGAGGTTCTCAATTCGTCAGAATCTTTTTTTTTTATGTATGTTCACCGATTACTCGAAGACTAAATCAATTTAGAAAATTCTTTTTTTGTTTTAAAGGGTATATACTTCCTAGTTAGGCCCCATTTAAATTTTATCGAAATCGGTCTAGCGGTTTCTTAAAAATCAACAAATACCTAAAAATTGTGTACATGGATGATATTTTCGTTGGCTCTGAAACCTCGCTGTCTCATTGGAGCAGTGCGTTTAGTTGGCCTACCCATATTACATTTAAACAAAATACAATCCTATTAATATTATAAACGTGAAAATTTGTGAGGATGTATGAATGTATGGATGTTTGTTACTCTTTCACGCCAAAACTACTGAAACTTGGTATGTAGATAGCTGGAGACCTGGATTAACGTATAGGCTACTTTTTATCCCGATATTCCCAGGAGATCGGGACTTATGTGGGTGAAACCGCGGGGCGCTGCTAGTTTATCATGATTTGGGCACATTTAAAAGAACTTAGTCCAGAAACATTAACTTAGTTTAAAGGAATTAATTTATATTGTAGCTGTTCACCTTTTGAATGCCCTTGTCATATGTGACAGTAATTAAAATAATAATGATTGATTTTTTGATGGCTTTTAGCCATGACTGCCTTGTTAAAAATTGTATTTTCTTATAATTTAAATATATGCAGCGTCGCGAAGAACTTACAGAAACGTTCTTCATAAAAATGCCAGATTAAGGAGTTACAGTAATTACATTGATTTTGCGCTACGCAATGTAAACGTAACAAACGTCGGTATCATTTTTGTGCGGTACGGTGAATGACCTTGAACGTTCGGCGCCGTCGAAACAGCTGATTGCATAAATGTTGTTTCATTGATTACATTGCAGTTTTTGACCGTATGGGGTAATTATTGATTTTTCGTCGTTAAAACTTCGTTCTGTTTACTCATTGTGCTATCACTTTTAACCAAAAAAAAATGTTCCGACAAAAAATTTCAATGATTTTCTACTCAGAATGATGGTCTGAATCTACTATTTCAAGATTCGGCCCTTCGTTACACCTGTTATATACAGCCAGTATCACTGGCATACCAACAATATGAACCCATCTGTGTGCCAAATTTCATCCAAAGCCCTTTAGCAATTTTTGAGTGAAAGAGACTAACAAACATGCATGCATCCGTCTACTCACCCATGCTCACTAACTTTTGCGTTTTTAATATAACTTAGATTTATTAGATAGATTATGTTAACTAATAGGTTGACTACATTGAAAACTTAATTAGACAGCTCTACGAGGACAGACCTGCCGAGTTGGACAATCTCCAAGTCATTAAATGAAATCAAAATCATTTATTTCAATTAAACCATTTAAAGGTATGTTTGAAATGTCAGGAGTAGTAGTCAGTCAGACTAAGACAGTCGTGAAGCCAGTTGCCTGTTCTAATTCGTAGATCCAGTGGAGAAGAACAGGCAAGAAACCCCAAGGACACTCTTTTTCAACATGTTTTTTACAATTTTTTTGTTACATTGCTTATAAGCGGAAAGAAATGTGAGGACAATGTAATGTAAAAAAGAAATTGTCACATATGTCCAGTCCGGAGATGAAATAAAATGATAAAAAAAATATTATTAATTATCCGTTGTGGGGATCAGCAAACCACTCTAATGTGGAGATTTTACAATGATTACAAAATTAAGCACTGAAACTTATGACTGATGCACCTCTATTTATTAGAACCAGTGAATTACATGAGTACACAGAAATGAAAACAGTCAAGGAGGAAGTCGAACACAGAGAAAGAGTATACAAAGACCTTTTAAAAGGTTACACACGCTAACACTCTAGCAACGGTGTTATGTGAACCAGTAAATGAAAGAAAGCTCAAAAGGCAACACATATGGGACTTTGTTCATTGACAAATCCTATTATAATAAGAGACAGTTTCCTCACTGGAGGAACAGTTCTCTCCTGTCAATAAAACTCCCACAATAAATGTTAAGGAGCTTGTGAAGCCGATCGCAAGATATTAAAAAAAAATAAAAAAAATAATTATACGTACATCGTAGATCATTCAAAAAATTTTGAAATGTGTATATACGCGTCAATAGTGATGTAGAAGAAAAGTTTTATAAAAAACATAATTAGTTTTTCGTCAAAAACTACCAGAAATATTAAAACAGGAATGAAATAACGAATGCTTTTGATTTTTGTAATAATACCTGCATGTAACAAAAATGAGGTCTAACAACATTGTGTAGCTCCTCTTTCTCTCACGCATAAAGTTATTACTTCTGTCGGGCAGTCCTATCGTTTTTTTATTTATTTTTTTTTGTTTACAGTCGCTAGACCTTAGCCACAATGAGATAGGCAGAGAAGCTTGCATGGAGGTCGTAGACGCTATCACGGCGTTACCAGACAGCTATGACAGACTGAGCCGTGTTGTGTTAGCTGGTGAGTTGTTGTTTAATGAGTGTATGTGATAATGGAACACTTGCTGCTTAAAAATTGAAAGGGCATGACTACCGTACAGTTACAAAAATAATTAAAAAAAAACTATCCACTTAAAAGTCTCCGGTTACTCATAAAAGCAGGTGTAATGTGTAAAGTAAAAATTTTTAAATCATACTCGTGCGAGTGCCATGCTTCGGCACGTATGGGCTGGCTGGACCGAAGTGATACCACGGCCTCACAGAAAACCGGCAGTGAAGCAATGTTTGCTCACTCACTTAGTTATTGTCCTAGAGTCGGTTTATTTGCTCACAAAAATAAAGTAATAGGCACATAACTTACTTGTAATTCAATATTCAGATTACATAATCCTTTAAAAAAAGACAACCTTAACGTCAGAACAGATAGATTTGGCGCAGTGGGACTTCTGTACCTGTATTATGTATTCTGTGGTTTGCGTTGTATGTTGGTTATCATGTTGTTTTTTTTTTATTTTCAGGTAACAGTTTAGGCGGTGCGTCAAACAAAAAGACAATGAGGAACAAATTAGGCGCTTCAGCTGAACTTAGCGATGGTGAAGGAAGCGAAGATGAATGTAAGCTATGAGCTAATTTAAATTTGTAATCTTTCTATGTACACGGTGATTTTATAGTCGTAATTATGTATTTATAAGGGAATTAACGCGATTAAATAGGTATTACATACCTCTGAATTGCCTGACGTTTTGACCAGGTTGCACTGGCTGTAGTCACGGTCAGCGCACGCGCGCGTATACACATGCACACACACACACACTCACAAATTCACACACTCATGCAAACACATAACTTTTCTTCTTAAGTCATTTGTTTTTGGTTTGTATATATGGTATAGCTAATTTTAAGTCTCATCATTGAGGTATTGTAAATTACGGAAAGAAGCGAGACAACCCTTTTTTTTTGTGCGTGTATAAACATCGGGCCGTCACCCCACCAGGGTTTTCGGTGGGGCGGTGTGTCGGAATCGAACCGACTAAAACCACACGGTGTGCCGTACTGCGCTTTAAGTAGGAATGATCCGGGAACAGCTTTTGATGCAAGTATTTTTTTAATAAATTTAGGGTTGTCTCAATTTGTCCTAAATACAGGGTGTATTTGAAAAAGGAACACTTACTTAATTCACTGAAAGAGCATGACTCTAGTATGCAGTTACAGTAAGAATTTTTTTAAATAAACTATCCGTTTACAAGTTGTGACCGTTTGAATTTCCAGGTATTTTTACCTCCTTTTCTCATAAAAGCTAGTGGAACGTGTAAAGCAAAATATTTTAAATCGTACTTTTTTTTTAATTTTAAATATATATTCACTCAGTTATTAGGTAAATCCAAAAAAACTATTTGAAAAAAAAATCGAAGATAGTTTTTATGGATTTTTCTTGATTACGGAATGAAAAATTCCAAAATAAAAAAATATTTAGTATTTAAAATCTTAAACGGAACAGATTACACCTATTTTTATGAAAAACTTGAGGCAAAAATACCAGAAAATTCAAACGGTCGTAACTTGTAAACGGATATTTTTTTTTTTAATTCTTACTGTAACTGCTGTTTAACGATGTCAATAATATATATTGTTATGTACCTTAACACTCAAGTGCTAATAAGACAAATGTGCACCACAAATTACCTATTCCTAACTGTATAGTCCATCTGAAGGTTGCCTGTAAGAGATTGCAGACTGCGATAAGGCCGCCTATTGTACTGCTGTTTCTAATGTATTTATTTTTAATTGTATCTTATGGTGTGCAATAAAGAGTATCTATCTAACTATCATGCTAGCGTCATACCCTTTCAGTGTGTTAAATAGCTGTCCCTTTTTCGTATACATCCTGTATACACGCAAGCATTTTTAAATAACAAAGTATAACACTTAATATTTAATCTTATACCAATGCAATACAACTTAATTTCCCTTACAATATTGACCAAAATTAAATGATCGAAACAAAACAAATAGATTCTTCCATCTAAAGAGTGTGCCTTCTTTACAGATGTAACAGATTCAGAAGGGGATCAGGAATCAGGCTCGGAAGAAGAGAACGAATCAGAAGATAGCGCTCCAGAAGACGCCCAACACGTCGATGATTCAGTGCGCTTCTCTAACAATATGCATTTTGATAGATCTGCTGATCTCACTTTAGACACTTCTGGTGAGTGAAGATGTGATATTTTTACTTCAATTCTTCTGGACTTCCAAGAGAAGCATGTTTTACAGAAGACTACAGTTAAGATTATTAGTAGGATATTATGACGACCTGACGATGTTGGGGGTGATCTACGACGTGGGTTCGATGTCCGCTCACAGCAAATAATTGTCCCTCGGGATGTAGCAGCAGCATGATGCACACAAACTTACCGGAGTGATACCACAGCCTCACAGAAAACCGGCAGTGAAGCAATTTGCTTTTCGCCCAGTGAGTGAGGTTACCGGAGGCCTTAACTCTTCCCCCCTCTTCCACCCTTCAACTACCCCCACCCTAAAGGCCGGCAACGCACTTGTGACTCTAGTCATTTACCATCAAGTGACCATTCTGCTCGTTTGCCCTCTATTCTATAAAAATATATATATGTAGTGATTAGTGTGTAATGTGACATATTGTTTCAGGTGTAGAAGAAGTGGAGACAGACGTGGGCAGGTTCTTGCAGCAGCCCACACTGGAGAATCTGACGAGATTAGGACCCAACGCTGCTGATGTCATCGATGCTCATCTGCAAGTAAGTGATTTATCCCATTGTAAAAGTTTTTTTTTAGTTGTTGCGTTCAATGAGGGGTAATAATGTTTATGAGAGACTTATGCGCACGGAGCAACCTGGTCGAAACGTCAGGCAAATCAAACGTATGTTATACCTTTTAAATGCGTGATCGCGTAAATGCCCGTCATCTGAACTTAGCCTTATAATGAACTAGCAGCGCAACGTGGTTTAAACCGCGTAAGTCCCGATCCCGTGGGAATATCGGGATAAAAAGTAGCCTATGCGTTAATCCAGGTCTCGAGCTGTCTACATACCAAGTTTCATCGCAATCGGTTCAGTGGTTTTGCATGAAAGAGTAACAAACATCCATCCATCCAAACTTTCACATTTATAATACTAGTTTGATTGTTAGTATTTTTGTATTAAATAGGGTACAAGCTCTGCTTAGTTTGTGTGAACAAGGATATTAAACAACCCGACATATTTCTAGGCTATAAAAGAGACAGCAGACCTAATCCAGGCGTACGTGGACGCGACGTTCTGCGTATCGGGCCTCTCCGAGCATAGCGCTCGCGCGAAGTCCGTGGCGGAGGAGATGATCCCTCGCCTCATCCAGAGGGCCGGCGAGAGGCACGCCGCGCAGTGGCTGCTCGCCAACACCGTGCTGTCTGGACTTGGACTCATCAAGGTAATGACTACACCCATCTCTGTACAAACCATGACATCTACCGTGATCTTGTATCGCGCACTTCTTCAAATCTAAGCGTAACAAGCGAACGTGATAGTCAATTACGGGTCTGGGCAATGTGGTTTTTTTTTTTATGGTATAGGGAGCAAACGAGCAGACGTGTCATCTGATGGTAAATGACTACCGCCGCCCATGGGCACCTGTAACTCAAGAGTCACAAGTGGTTGCCGCCCTTTAAGGTAGGAGTAGAGGAAGAGTGGGAGAGGGGGGGAGGGAAGGGTTAGGGCCTCCGGTAACCTGACTCACCCGGCGATAAGCAACTGCCGGTTTTCTGTGAAGCCGTGGTATCACTCCGGTCGAGCCGGCCCATACGTGCCGAAGCATGGCTCTTCCATGTTAAAACATGGGTTTTGGCTGGTTTCTTTTATGGCCCATCGCCTGCCTGATTCATGAGGAAGGTTTAGGTGTATAATTTGTTAAAGTTTTGTGTAAATTGATTGATGACTGTTGAAGATGTCTCTGCTACCCGTGCGAAGCCGGGGCGGGTTGCTAGTTATAGATAAATCACATCCAGACAGAACAAATGATCGTGCTCATCACACAAGTAATTATGTCAAGATATTTAAAAGAATTATCTTCTAAATGTCGTAACATCTAAATCAAAAATCAAAGTATGTTTGTTCGTATTATATATATTATGTACGTACCTTTTATCCAGAAAAAGTACTGTCCTAGAAGATCATATTTTAATGTATGTTTTCTTTTCCACAGTCAGAAGACAAAACCCGCCAGATTCGCTGGTCTCTGCCCCCGTGCTACACGTGCATAGCGCGGTGTATGTCCGCGCCATACTTCCCCCCAGCACTAAGAGACACGCTTCAGTTCTTCGCCAACACCAAAAAGTCAACCATTCCTTACGCCGAAGCCCTATGTCGGTAGTTGAACATGATTATTGACAGTTATGACGAGAGTTGCCATCCTTCTTTTTGGTAGAAAATAGTAGGTTTTCAGAATATAGTACATATTTAAAAATTATTAAACGCCATGAATGCATTTCTTCTCTTGTGTTCTAGCTATATTTAATAAATATGATATTTGACTAACTTTATTATTGTTACTAGAGGTGGTCGTCAAATTTCGACCATAATTCATCCAATTTCAAACCTATTTGTAACAAATCGAGCTAAAAATTGCTAGTAAGAATTAAACCATCAGCATCAGAACAGATATTGTAGCTTGATGTCCTCGTTTTCAAATCAATATATATATATAAATCAATGTATGTTTATATGCATTCGTAAATCATTTATCAGATTGTGATGAAACTTTGGTAGGGTGTTCTAAGGACGCCTGAGAGGGTGACCTGGTCCTAAAATCTATATAAAAAATAGCATTGCAACGCATTAACGCAGCTAGTAATTTATATATATATTTTTTAATGTTAACTTTTTAAACGAATTCTCCATATAAACAATAATCTCCGTGCGCGAAATTGGCTGAAAAAGAAGTGCAACTAATTCTCTTCACATATTAATATCTATAAATAGTAAAATTTACATAAATATAGTACGATACTATGTATTGTAGGGTGGCAACCCTAGTTACGACTCTTTCTATTTAAATAACTCTGTGAGTTTAATTTGTTGTATTAAATAATAATCTATGTTGTCATGACCAGCTATTGTTATACACGATGTTACAGAAAGATTTGGTCATAATTTAGGGTTGTATAGCTGGGCTGCCAGTTTGTATAATAATATTTATTTTCACTTCTGTCGGCAGTCCCATGACTGCCTAGTTTTAAACAATACTCGTTATATTGGAATTAAAACTTTAGCGAGTGGTATACATGTTATGGACTGAGTGATTAATATAGCATTATTCATAGTGTCCAGACCGTTTAAAAAATGATCAAAATGAGTAGTCGATATAATAAAAACGAATGATGTTAGTATTTGCCTATAAATGTTGTGTCGCATTTTGTAAATTTACAAATTTGACAAACAAAAATTAATATTTTTGAAATGATCGATGGTTTTTCTATGTATGTTCTTGGTCCTAGCGCCCTGCCTAATGTACCTTCATTATCAACTTGCCCATTAGTTACATGGCAATGTTCATAATAGTCCATGTGATAAATAACGAGGTTTGTATACGTATTTGACTGGGCTATTTTCTAGTGGTTAGTGACCCTGACTGCTAAGCCAGAGGTTATGGATTCGATTCCCACCCAGGGCAAATAATTGTGTGATGAGCACGATAATTTGTTCTGTGTCTGGGTGCAATATATCTATAATATGTATGTATTTAGAAATATATAAATATGTTTATCAGCAATCTGGTTACCATAGTACAGGCTTTGCCTAGTTTAGGGATCAGACGGCCGTGTGTGAGATGTGTGAATTTATTATTATTATTCATCACACAGTCCGATTTGACAGTTCATTATTCAGATTGCCCGGGCATTATAAATATTGCAATGTTTAATCACTTGGTCTATAATATTTGATGATTAAAGTTTGTAGGGCCCGATAAACGCGTGTATCAGTATTTTTAGGTCCTATACTTTGCCGTAAGAGTCAAAATTATGAATTTTATATCAATAGTATTTGTGAGCGACATGAAATTTAAGGTGCCTTGCGCCTTTAAGTTTTTTTACTACATAATAAATGTTATGATTTACGAATGTGTCGTTTTATTTGTGCACTTTTATATACAGGGTGTAAGTGACACCGGCACGAATCCTGAAATAGTGTATTCAGACCATCATTCTGAGTGAAAAATCATTGGAAATTTGTGCCGGAAAATTGTTTTTTCTTGGCTTAAAAGTGATATCAGAATGAGTAAACAGAACATTTTACCGAAAAAAAAATACCCCTTATGGAAAAAACTGCAATGTAATCAATTAAACAATATTTATGCAATCAGCTGCGTCGAGGGCGCCGAACGCTGAAGGTCATTTACCGTACCGCACAAAAATAATACCGCGTACATTGCTTAGCGCCAAATGAAACTAGTGACTATAAATCATTAATCTCGCATTTTTATGATGAACTGACTTTTGTATTGTGATAGTTTAAACAAAAAGACGTTTTTGTAAGTATTTCGCGTAGCTTAAACTTACACGCTGTACATATACGTGGGCTGTTCCTAAGGTTGTTGGTGATACGAAAAATAATTGAAATGTGAAAGAAGTTTATTTATAACTCTTCAAAATATTTTCCTCCTCTGCTCCTCTCTAACCCCAATGCACTTATGTATTCGGGTGAACCAGCTTCCGAAACATTTAAAAAATGTATTCGAAATTTTATCACTCGCCCACTAAGCATTATCGCATGGAGCTAAATCTGCGCTGTACGGAGGATGAGGTAATATTTGTACCCTCGAAGTATTCCATGGCTCTAACAGCTGTGTGAGCGGGCCCGATATCTTGGTGAAAAAGAACGCCATGGACACACCGCTCCTTGGTTGCTCGCTATTCTATTCAACTCCTCGAAAGCTTGAGGTAGACAAGCTTCGCAATACCATTCACTAATAACTACGGTCTTCTACCGGCTTAACTGCTACTGGTCCACTGCGTGGAAAAAAACCGCTATCATTTTTTTATTAACACGCCGACCGGGAAGACTTGTGGGCAACTCATCTTATTCAAACATCCATAGCATGAATTGTTGCTTCGTGAGAGAGGATCATAGCTGTAGATCCAAGTTTCGTCAGTTGTAAGGATATAGGATATATTTTGCGAAATTCCTCCTTCGAACTATTCTAGCATAAATTTGCACTAATCAACACGACGGGATTTGTGCTCTTCAGTGAGAGAACGAGGTACCCATTGCGAAGTAAGCTTCGTGTGCGTTCGCGCAGCGGAATGTTGTTGAATTTAAAGATTTTAACTATGCAGATATTTAGTGTATGACGTCGTGTAATTGTGTATGGTAAAAAAAAAAATTGTGCATGCAGCCATTGTGGAGAAATTCGCTAAAAACTGATTCCACTGGGCGAACGTTGTCCTGGCGGAACTTTTTTTAATCCATGGACTTAGAAGAAAAAAAATGTGTGTGTATTTGTGTGTAATTGTGTATGTATGAATAAAATTAGTGCATGCATAAACTTCGGAGAAATTCAAGTTTCCGCTACGCGGACGTTTGGCCATTAGCTAGTTTTCATATAAAGCGCTTATATAGAGAGCTGTAGCTTTTCAGATACGTTGTTTCGAATTTGTTTATATTTGTTTAAAAAACAGATTTAGAAAAAATCGTAGGGTTTATAAGATAAAAATATAAACGTAAAATACGCTTATTAGGTCTTAGTTCGTAAAGTATGCTCTTTGGAGTCTAGATTTTCACGTTTATACAAACATTGTAAGTGTCTGCAACATGTTGCCAAGTATCAATGATGTCCCGTTAGTAATTAAAGAGTTATAGGACAATTTACCATGAATAGACCACTGTTTACAAAGCAGTCAAATATCACGACGTTCTAAAGGAATTGCATAGTAAAATGTATTCCAATAATTAGTGTATTAATTCAATTACTCACATGCAAAATTTCATTTCATTAAATTCAGTAATTAAGGAGAAACGATTAAAATACTGACAAAGCATCGAAAACCTACATAACCCGACCAAGTTCGGCTGGCTTCATTTACTAATTTTTTCAATAGTAATATAAAAACATTTCACACATTTTTTTTTAGTTTTACAATGGATATAGTATTTTTTTTTCTTCTTTCCTTTTTTTAAATTCTTATTTATTCTTCCTTATTGTACACCATTACAGTATTAAATAGCACAGGCAGGGTAACAAACATTTAGGCATGTCAATAGCCGGTTGTGTGATGTCATTCAGATCTTCCAGACCTTTTGTATTTTCAAAGTACAAATTTTCCAAAACCTCCAAAACAAATTATTGCATTCTACTTTGGTGCAAGATAAAAGTAGTTTTTATTAATTAATGGCAATAAACGTTCAATTCAATCAAGGCACTGACCTCTATCTTGTATAATATAGAGGTCAGTAAATCAAGGTAAAATTACATTTTAACAGTTGCCATAAATGATAAAAAATAATTATATTGACGTGATGTGATTTGAAATTCAATGAAACGAAAAACTCCTTAGAAAAACTCACACTAAAAGGAGACAAACATTCATAAATAGGATTTGGCCTCTGAGAGAATGAAATAGAATACAAGTATACAGTGTTTCCTATAATCTTTGTATTTGCGCCTGCGTACTACAAAGCTTTAAGTCACACTAAAAAGAGACAAACACAATACAATAGGATTTAGCCTGCGAGAGAATGAGATAGAATACAAGTATACAACAGTAAAAAGAGACAAACATATAAAAATAGGATTTAGCCTGCGAGAGAATAAGATAGAAAACAAGTATACAGTGTTTCCTAAATAAAATCTTCGTATCGTGTCTTTGGGCCTGCGTACAACGAAGCCTTCTTGTTGTTGCAAATTGCACAAAAATGACTAATGTGTATCATTTTTGTACAATTTAATATTCAAATTCGTTGATTAATTAATTTACAAGTTTCACTTTTGCCTTGTGTGAATTGCACACACACACACTTTTTTTTTTAGGAAATAATAGAATACAATTTTTTACCTGTGAGAGCCATGATTCGGCACGTATGGGCCTGCTTGACTCCATTCGATTCTCTTTTCGCCGCGTGAGTGAGGTTACCGGAGGCCCTAACCCTTCCCTCTCACCTATTCCCGTCCTTCACCTCTCCCCCCTCTCCTACCCTCTAATCCACCTCTCCCATCTTCCCACCTTAAAGGGTGGCAACGCACTTGTGACTCTTGAGTTACAGGTGCCCATGGGCGGCGGTAGTCATTTACCATCAGGTGACCCGCCTGCTCGTTTGCCCCCAATACTATAAACAATACAATGTATTTCTTTTGGTAGAATTTAGTTCATGACATTAGTTTAGCTATGCTCAAAATGGCAACACATTGACGATAACATTGAAAACGTCAAAATAAAAATATAACCTAAAAGTTAATTATTACGATTTCACTATTTCTTAGATGTAGAAAACAAAATATTCCTTTAATAGCTATATTATATTAAGAAGATAGTATTGGCATCAAACAATAGTAAGTATCATAACATCAGCTTAAAATGTTTCACACAAAAGCATCGGTAACTAAGTTAAAATAAATGTTATTATAGTATTCCTAGTCCCTATTTCTACTGCTTTACCAAAAATTGCCTTTATGCTAAGGTGAAATAATATAAATCGTGTACCAAAAAAAGTAAAAATAAAGACTTCGCATACAAAAAATAATGAAAGTGGAAGAATTTTATTTTTTTTAGTTCAGAGTTATGGTAGATTTTAAACAGATCATAGACAGATTTGATTTAGTTGTATACAGCCTAATCACATTTAAAATATTTCCTATAATATGTATTATTAGGTGAGTTAGAGCAATAACATATGAAATGATGTACATAAGACCTTTTATGTATAGTAATAATATCCTAGTACTTATTACACTGCCCTATGTAGATCCAAAGTAAGTACTGTGGGTTCTGATTGTTCTGAAGACCAACCCTACTAATATAATAAACGTAAAAGTTTGTGCGGTTGTATTGTATGCGTAGAAAACTACTGAATGGATTGCAATGAAACTTGGTAGGTAGGTAGCTGGAGACCTGGATACTTGAAAAAGTAGCCTATGTGTTAAGGCTACTTTTTATCCCGATATTCCCACGGCATCTTAACCGACTCGACATCAGAATAGTTATAGGAACCATTACGAGCCACTTAGCCCTAAACCGGCACCTATTCACCATGAGTGCGACAGACAGTCCTCTATGCAGAGGATGTCTCGATGCGGAGGAAACGGCCGCACACACATTATCCTGGAGTGCGAGGGAGTGGCCACACAACGGGCAAGTATCCTCGCGGGTGTGAGATCGTTCCTAGAAGCCTACGAACGCCCCAGGAGGCTTCTGTGCTTATGGAAGGAGCTAGGCTGGCTCAACTAGTCAGCCTATCTGAATGCATAATGGACCATCTATGAGTCTTAATGCGGAAATAGAGCCCTACACCAATACCAATACCCACGGCATCGGGACTCACACAGGTGAAACCGCGGGGCGCAACTAGTATACATATCATTTTGATAATTTTTATATTCTGATAATTTTTTTTAATAATAATACAATTATTTATTTGTATATTTGTTAAGGCTTGATTATGAACTGAGTATTTCCTAAAGTGAGAGTGCTCTTTGTTTGTTTGAATGCCACTAATCTCTAAAACTATAGGTAAGATTTGAATATTTTTTTGACTTTAGGAGAGGAGCATTGACTATAAACACAGGTGAAAAAGTCATATACTAAGATGTCTACCTAACGTTATATAATATTATTACATCTCTTACAGAAACAATATGGCTGAAACATTAAAACTGAACCTCCAATTTGGCGGCGGTGCAGAACTGCTATTTGATAGAATAAAAAAGCGGGAAATAGAGTTGCCAGCATTAAATAAATATCTGCCCGATTGTAACAAAGACAAATGGACGATTCGAGAATTATTAATATGGATCAAAGATAATTTATTAAGAGAGAGGCCTGAATTATTTTTACAGGTAATTTATAATTTTGTTAACATTCATTAACACAAGCAAAGTCGCAGACAAAAGCTAATAATACCGTCAATTATTTGGTGATGCGTCTGTTTAACAAAAAAAAAAATGTGGATTTTTTAAGAGATAAGGAGCAAATGAGCAGATGGGTCAACCTGATGGTAAATGACTACTGCTGCCACTACTGTGCAACTGCAACGCCTAATCTTTATGTAAAATCGTCGGATGAACAGCTTTTGCATTTGACATTTTGCTCTAAAAGCAATACTTTTATAAATATTTAATGAAAACCGAAAAAAAGCCGATTTTTAACCACTGCCACTTGTTGCCACTAACATTCGATAGGTTAATTAAAAAAATTTAACTGCGCCAGTTCAATTTTTTTAATTTCACTATGGTTTCGTTACAGCAGCTTGTGTGAAATCAAGTGATAAATGTGAGCTATTCATATAACATTCTAAGCAGAACTTTTTTCTGATTAGGTACTAATTTTTGAAGTTTCGGTGATATGTGCTCACTGAAACAGCGATTTATTGGAGAATCCTGGCGTCACAAGTGCGTTGCCGGGGGTTAGGGCTCCGGTAACCTCACTCACTCGGCCTAACAACGCATGCGTCGCTTCACGCTGGTTTTCTGTGAGGCCATGGTATCACTGCGGTCAAGCCGGCCCATACGTGCCGAAGCATGGCTCTCCCACGAACATAATATATCTCCTGGAATTAGAGCATCATGTGTTCGAAAGCACCTTCACCCTTCACTACAGTTAACAGAAGCAGTCCTGGGGTTTCAATTGGGATGCTTACTTTTTTCTTTTTTTAAATTATACATCTTATTCAAAACCTTGTTTAGTACGCCTTTTTATGTAAATAAATTCTTGGGTCTTGTTTATATATTTTGCAATAAAATAAAATACAATGGTATTTTATTGCAAAATATATTTTTAGGTAGATTTTGATTTTCCAAAAAATTCTTAACAGCTCTAGTTATGATCCCTAGACCCCAAAACAACCGCCAGTTAAAAAGTTTATATATATATATATGTGGGTGGCACTGAAAATCAGTACTGGGGTGGGTTATGCCCATGTCAGTTTATGCTGAGTGTCCACCCAAATTTCTGAAGCACGACGTATCTTCCACGAAAAACAATGTCAATGTAGGTAGTTAGGTACGAAATAAAAAGCATGACCTGTTGTCACGTCATACATTTGAAATCGTGATTCTTTCCCGGACACCTTAAAAAAAAACACCGATTCAATTTTTTTTTATTAAATTAAACAGCTTGTTCATTTAATAATTATAAGTTGTCCCCGGCACAGAGTGTCCGGGTTTTGCCCGGATGCTTTTTGAAAACCCCGCCCGGACGCTCCCCGGACGCCCTCTAAACTAGGACAAATCCGGGGAAACCCGGACGGATGGCAGCCCTACCCAAAGGGGGTACTGGAGGGCAGATTTTCAAAAAAATAAAAAAACACGAAATCTACCACGGCGGGCCTGCTGTGTTCTCGGTTTTTTTTAAATAATGTCCTTTTATTTGTTGCCAGAAAAATATTTTCTAATGAAAAGAGGTTAGGTTATTAATTCAAATGAATTTTTAAGTATAAGTGAAGTATGGAGAAAAATGCACAAAAATTACACCACGTTGACATTGACATATAGTACGCAGGCGCAAAGACAAAGATTATAGGAACTTTATCGTAGGAACTTTATTGTGATGCTTCCGTTTCATCGAATTTCAAATCACAACGATTGTAAAGAAGTTTCACTTCTATTTATATACCTATAAGGTATAGGTTAGGTCCAGTACAGTTGATTATACATATAATGTGAAACTTACCAATGGAATCAAAATTTTTATACCTAACGCCATTTTTAACAGACTTCAAAAAAGGAGGTTCTCAATTCGTCGGAATATTTTTTTTTAACCGACTTCAAAAAAGAAGGAGGTTCTCAATTCGTCGGAATCTTTTTTTTTAACCGACTTCAAAAAAAGAGGAGGATCTCAATTCGTCGGAATCTTTTTTTTTTAAGTATGTTCACCGATTACTGAAAACTGAACCAATTTGGAAAATTCTTTTTTTGTTTCAAAGGGTATACTTTCCCGGTGGTCCCATTTCAATTTTATCGAAATCAGTCGAGCGGTTTTTGAAAAATGAACAAATATCTAAAAATTGTATATGTATTTTCGTTTGCTCCCGAAACATCGCTGTCTCATTGGAGCAGTGCGTTAGTTGGCCTACCCATATTATATTTAAACAAAATACATCTACTTACCACTAAAAAGCACATTGAAGTCGGTGATACTTTTTTTTTAAAGATATTTTTTTTTTCTTCCAGGGTGAATCCATCAGGCCAGGCATCTTAATTCTAATCAATGATGCAGATTGGGAGTTATATGGAGAGTTGGACTACGAATTACAGAATAAAGATCATGTTATGTTTATATCTACCCTACATGGAGGTTAAAATATATTTTATAAAAAAAAAAATTGTTTTATTTTTGGTTGTCTATGGTGTATGAGGCGTATATTAATTATACATGAGGCCATCGCTGGTAAAGCCGCGGACAACAGCTATCTAGTACATACCTACACACATATATGCATAGTACGTTGTGTTTGTATACTCTTTGTGCACAGTAAAAGTCCAATCAAACGTTTACCATCGTTGAACTTTGGCTACAACGCCATCTAAAATCAAGTAAGCAAAACCTGTCTACGCATCTTCCTTATAGATGGCACTACCTGGCGATTACCTTGAAAGGCATAAGCGTACCCTAGACGATCATGCGGCATGATATGCTGAATCATCATGCTGCATGAAGGACCTATTGAGAGTCTATCATTCAGCATGATAATTCACTAAATTCTATGTGTATCTAAAATATATGCGTGGTATAATAATTTTATTTAGTCAATAGAGAGTACAGTGAAGAGGTTTTGTATCATAATTGTTTATATTTTACTTGTAATTTATAATGTCATCTTCGAGAATCGGCGATCCGCTGTCATCATACAGTCCACAGGTAATAGGCTCATATTACGTTGGTGGGATCAAATTATATTGGCAAAGTATGGGTGTTTAATACACCTCTGCTCACCCATTCAGGGATAAATGCGTGCGTAATATGTACTAGTAACGTGGGTCAACAACAAAGTCAGTCTTTACTTCGTAAAAAACCCTGTTTCAAACAATTAACGGTTAATTCTGAACACGTTTTGAAAGAACTCGAAGAGTACCTACCTAATGAGATTTTATTCCTGAACGGAGTACAAGATTTGAAGAGTCATGTTTTAAAACGAGTTTTTTAACGGCCGTTTGAATGTCAAACCGAGAGATAGGATTCCCGTTTGCGGTCAGATATGTATTAGGTATTTATTTGTAAAGAGGGTTCTTTTTAAACTGCTCAAAGTTATAAACTTTGAGTATTTTGTTAAACTTGTATGTAGATAGCGCGTCCATCTCAGGAATCAATTCTCGAAGACTATTTTTAGTTCACTTGAAATTTAATGCATTCAAACGCAGTTTAGTTAGCGCCGATCAAACATTTATGGTATATAAAATAAATAAAATAAAATAAGCCTTTATTGCTGTTAAATAATAATGTTTACGTTTCTTGCTTTCACTGACGATCGGTTTTTCCCATAACAGCTTGTCCTTCGACAAAGGCCTCCTCTAGAGACTTCCATCTTTCTTTGTCCCTTGCGATTCTCATCCATTCTGAACCCGCAAATTTTTTGAGATCATCTTCCCAGCGCTTCACTTGTCGTCCTTTACTTCTTTTACCATCCCTAGGGTACCACTCTGATATTTTTTACCATCCCTAGGGTACCACTCTGATATTTTTTACCATCCCTAGGGTACCACTCTGATATTATTCTAGTCCATTTCTCATTCTTCTCTCGTAATGTATGTCCGGCCCATTTCCATTTTAGTGTTTTGTATAGTTTATTAGCAGTATATTTATACTGCTATATGTTATATTGTATGCAAAACTGATAAACATTTTACAAACAGAACCTAAGAAAATAAATATAGGAAGCAAAAGCATGAGGCACGACAGCTGCTACGAGAAAGGAAAGAACTTTCACAAAGGAAAGAAAATAAAACTAACCGTTACAAAATAGCAGATATTAGCAAAACTATTAATGAAACTATAAGAAAAGATAAAAAGCTAAAAAGACAAAGTACGTTGAAAAAACATATTGAAAAAACAGGGGGAACCAAGAAGGCAATTAGGGAATTAAATTATAAAAAACAGTGGATGTTAAAGGCAAAGACTAAAGACGGAAACTATACAAACAAAAGACCGGAAATACTAATAATAGCTACAGACTATCATAGAAACTTGTGCCAAAGTAAGAACCCAAAAATAGGGATAAATAAAAGAAATGAGACAGGCTCTGAGCCTATACCAAAAATATTAAAGGCAGACACAATAAGAGCAGTTAATACACAAAAGAGAGACAAGACCCCTGGAACTGATCAAATAACGAATGAACTACTAAAGACTACTCTACCAGTCATTGCTCCTGCACTTACAGATATATTTAATGAAATAATAGAGACTGAAAATATTCCTGCAGATTGGACCAAGTCGACTATAATACTACTACATAACAAAGGTGATAGAGGAGAAATAGAGAACTACCGACCAATTAGCTTGATGTCCAATATCTATCCAAGCCGTTCCATTATTCTTCTCTGTCCAAGCCGTTCGTTTATGGAATAACCTACCTTTGACAGTAAGACGTGCACAGTCACTGCCTGCTTTTAAGAAACTGGTAAAAGAACATTACCTGGGTGATATCAACATATTATAATTGCCTAGTTATCTTCTTATTTGACTTAATGTAGTATAGTCCTATATTTGTATGTTTTGACTTTTAAAAAGAGTGGCCATGAGTTTCTTTGCCAGTATTCTTCTCATAAGGCTCTACGCATTTTGGAAACTGGAAGTTATAGATCGACACAAGCAGGCAGTAGATTTTGGTGTTTTCACCTAATTTACTTCGACAATCCAGCACATGCTGTGGCGTCTGTTTGCGCCGATCTATGATTTTAACTCTAGCTTCAATTTAACGTTCATAAATGTCACTTAGTGTCTTAATTGAATAAATGATTTTGAATTTTGAATTTTTTGAATTTTTTATTCGATTTATATGTGAATCTTTATACCTATGTTTGCTTATGTATTTATTTGTTTGTTGCTCTCTTGTATGTATATTCTTACACTATATGTAAGATACGTCATCTTTATTTAACTTATATTATATACCTACTGAGCGTACACCATACTGCCCTAAAATCGATATCCTATGTTCGCTCCATCCCATGGTTGCCTGTAAGAGATTGCCTCAGTGCGATAAGGCCGCCAATTGTATCTACCACAAAACATTGCTGTGCTTCTACTCTTCAAAATCATTTTGGTGTACAATAAAGAGATATATTATTATTATTATTAAAGTAGTTTCTAAAATAATCTTATCCCGAATCACATCGACACTAGATGAAAACCAACCGAAAGAACAAGCCGGCTTTCGTAGCAAATACTCAACCGTCATATACACGTTCTAAGACAAGTTCTACAAAAATATACAGAATATAACAAAACCTATTATCTAGGATTTGTAGATTATAACAAAGCCTTTGATTCATTAGAACATTAATTCATCAGGGAAACATTGCGTAGTCAGGAAATACAAGGAAAGTACATACGAATACTTAAGAACATATATTCAAACAGCACAGCCCAAATCAGACTGGAAGCAGCAGGAGAGGAGTTCCCTATAGCGAGAGGCGTCCGGCAGGGTGACCCAATCTCACCTAAGTTGTTCTCAGCGGCCCTCGAGATGATATTCAGGAATCTAGAATGGAATAAATATGGACTCAACATAAATGGCGAAAACTTGACTCACTTACGCTTCGCAGACGATTTAGTCCTATTCTCAGAGGGTCCAAACAAATTATAGCAAATGTTACAACAATTATCAGATCAAAGCACAAAAGCAGGGCTTTCAATGAATTTAACAAAAACAAAAATAATGACTAATGCTTCACAGACATATAATATCATTGTAAACACGGAGAAAATAGAATACGTAGTGAGTATATATACCTAGGACAGTTAATATCCCCAAGTAATACTATGCATAAAGAAATCGACAGAAGAATCGCTAACACTTGGAAAAGATATTAGTCTCTTAGCGAAGTTATTAAAAATAAGGACATGCCAATTAAAGCGTCATTTCAATAAAATGATTGCATCCTGTTCACCTCTCGTGTAACACTAACACTATTGTACCTGAAGATCTGACTTTTAAAAAGAGTGGCCATGAGTTTCTTTGCCAGTATTCTTCTCATAAGGCTCTACGCATTTTGGAAACTGGAAGTTATAGATCGACACAAGCAGGCAGTAGATTATGGTGTTTTTCACCTAATTTACCTCGACAATCCAGTACATGCTGTGGCGTCTGTTTGTGCCGATCTATGATTTTTAACTCTAGCTTCAATTTAACGTTCATAAATGTCACTTAGTGTCTTAATTGAATAAATGATTTTGAATTGAATTGAATTGAAAGAAAAAAGAAAATTATATAACATGTGCATTTTGCCATGTTTAATATATGGTTGTCAAACATGGACGCTAACAGATAAACTAACGAACAAAATAAATGTATGCCAAAATGGAATAGAAGTGTAATTGGAGTAAAAAGAACATATAAAACAAGATTAAACAAAATTAAAAATGTAACAAAATTTAGACCTGCTAATAAACTATTATGGTATATATTATGATCTACATAGCCATAGGCAAATGCCGTACTGTTCATATAGTATTTATGTCACGTGAATCCTTTACCTACATAAAAATATCAGTGCGTGGTACAGATAATGTAATACTTATCTCGCGTGTGCCACCAGTAATAGGCTTGTACTACATTTGGGTAGGTTGTCAAAAAAGGGTACAGGGGCAGACTTGGGATTCATATAACTGTTAAATTGGGAGTTTGTTAAATGGTAATTCAACTTTACAAATGGAGAAATAAGACGGACATTGCCGGGAGGAGGTCTACAACGATTCAGGTTGTACTGTTAAATCTTCGTTATTTATCTATTAGCATTGCCAACAAATGATAGTTACACATATCTAAAATGACAAATTAAATTACAAATGCATGCTTTGTGCTCACTTAATTATAGGCAACCACAACTAACTCAAACAGAATTTGTAAGTAGTTGTTCTTAGAATTGCACGAGGCTAACATTCTAGAAAATATATGTAAATATAACTACCATAAAGAAGTTAAAATAGATTATATTATTCGTCTTGTGGTCTGAATTAGATCATATAGTTGCTATAAATCGTGAGGTCTTGTGTTCGGTTTTTGTGTCGGGTTAATTGTTATTTGAGTTGAGACACCACGAAATCTTGAAATTTGAAATTAGTTGGAAATAGGCTCGTTCCCTATTATTTATTTATTAAAACTACATGCACATATTGTACAAAGGCGAACTTAATGCCTTAGGCATTCTCTGCCAGTCAACCTTGGGGTGAAGCAGAAATAAAAAGTGGTAGGTAAATATCAATTACCAAATGGGTCTAATGGCGTGAGGTGACTGGCGTCATTTGTGACCCCAAGATACCGGTTAAGTTGAAGGGACAGGTCTATAAAACCATCATTAGGCCTGTCCTTTTATACGGCTGTGAAACGTGGCCGGTGCTGGAGCGACACAAGCAGAAACTGCGTGTCACGGAGATGAATATGCTGCGGTGGATATGTTGAGTAACGCGGAGGGACCACGTTAGGAACTCGCATTCGCGGCAGCCTTCATGTGCGTGACATTGCGGATAAATTGCAGGAGTGTCACCTTCGCTGGTATGGCCACGTTTTGTGGCAACCGGATACTTACGTGGGGAACAAATGTCTGGCCATGCCGCCTCCGCCAGGCCCCGGCAGGAGGGGTAGACCAAAATGGTGCTGGCTTGACGTCGTAACGGGTGATATGCGTGCCAATGGACTTACTACCGGGGATGCCGAAGATCGTGCGAAGTGGAGAAGAAAAAGTAGGAAAGCGGACCCCGGGCACCGAAGCGGAAGCTTCGGTTGTAACCGGGATTCAACGCGATGATGATGATGATGAGGTAAATATCAATTACCAAGGAACAGCCGCCAATCGTGACTTTTGGTAATGATTGACGTTTGCATGAGCATCTAATGCACGCATTACTGTCTAACTTCTTTCTATGGTTCCGTAACCGTTTTTAGCTTTTTTGCTCGATTTTAATAATGGCAACAAGAAGACGCTTGAAATGCCCATAGAGTTCGTATTGCTATAAATCTTGTATGATGGTGCGGAACCCTTCATGCCGAGCCCTTCGAGTCCGGCTCACACTAAACCGGTTTTATTATGACATTATGGTCTTTATAGGTTGCCTGAAAGATATTGCCTTGTGTGATAAAGCCGCCAGTTGTACAAATTAACTTTAGTTATTAGTAACTTATTGGTGTACAATAAAGATAATTAATATTATTATTATTTGTAAGAATCTGCACCTCCAAAATTTTAAGGAATCTTTTCTGTTATTTAAAACATTTATATTTCAGAAAGGTTTGTAACTTCGAGTCCGGCCCTGTACGCTGTCACTCATTTAAAAATTAAAGGACCGCCCCTACTCTTCGCACCCTTGTTTATTGGAGGTCGGTACTATCACGTACACAAGTGTTATACTCGTACATAAATTTTATATATTAAATTGTGAAGAGAATTCTTATTAACTCTTTTTAAGCAAATTTCACGCACGGGGGAATGTTGCATTAAGAGGACTCTTAGTTTATATGTATAAAAAGTGCAGAAAGTATTTTTTTTAAACAATATCAATAAATAAAATTGAAGTGTCTTGTTGTAATGTCAAAATAATAGTTTTTTTAAGCTCACACAGTTATTTGCACGATACCTATGCCTAAAAATTAGTTTTTTAAATGTTTGTCTCTCTGTCTGTCTGTTTGTTATTTAAAAATGTAATTTACATGTATATTTCAGTGAATAAAAAGATTAATAATAATAACTTGACACTTCTCACACCCGACCGTGTGATCCCAAAGTAGACAGAGCCTGTAATATATTTATTTTAAGCACGTCTTCTATCCGTGGTTAAATTATTTTTTATTTTTTGTTTTTTATTAATTAAAACTATAGTTCTTGTATGGATCTGAAAGTTGTCACACAAAGAGAACGGGTGAGAGACGCCTACATGTAGCTGGAATGCGAATGTTGAGTTGGATTTGTGGTGTGACTAGGAGGGACATTAGAGGGAGTTTGAAAGTAGCGCTAGTGGATGAAAAGCTGATTAGCAATAGGTTATTCTGGCGAAGAGAGTTTTACATATGGAAGAAAGAAAGAAATGAAAAAGTAATTTATTTTGTAAAACACAGCACAGCAGCTACACAACAAAAAATAAAAATAATAACATATTATTAAATAATAAATAATTAAAATTTGATAAACAGTTAACATTTTTTGACGTTATTTGTGACATGACACTGACATGTCCCATGACGCGCCAATGCCACGTATCCGACCACATTTCTTTAAATGCTACTTACAAAAAAGAACTTTTTATTAACCGACGAAAAAAAAGGAGGTTCTCAATTCGACTGTATTATATTTTTTTTTTATGTCTGTTCAGCCCTCACTCCGTTATTTATGAACCGATTTTAATTATTCTTTTTTTGTTAGATAGGGTATACCTCAAGGTTGGTCCCATGTTAAGGAAGTCAGGATCTGATCATGGGATTCTGATAAAATTAATCATCAAAATAATCAAAATAAGTTTATAACAAATTTGATAGGTTATGTAAATAAGCTCAATCAAACTTAAGACTTAAGGTTCATTTGTTTTTTGCCATTTAGTTCTTTTCGTCGGTTTAATTTTTTGTTAAAAAGATTTTTATTTTATGATTTTTTTCATCATCACCTCAGCTACATGATGTGATGATTTCTAAACGCAAATACCTGATAAAGTAATGAAAAGTAAACAGAAACACTATTCGTTCCCACAATTTTCGAGGGCTCCTCTCAATTATATAAGGATCCCATCATCAGATCCTGACTTCCTTGACATGGGACCACCCTTGAGGTATACCCTATCTAACAAAAAAAGAATAATCAAAATAGGTTCATAAATAACGGAGTGAGGGCTGAATAGACATAAAAAAAAAAGAAAAATATAATACGGGCGAATTGAGAACCTCCTTTTTTTTCGTCGGTTAAAAAGCAAAAAATAAATAAATCTTAAGTCTTAAGTATTGAGCTTATTTACATAAACTATCAATAAGTTTAAATAAATAAGTTTATATAAAATTAGATAGTTTATGTAAATAAGCTCAATACTTAAGACTTAAGGTTCATTTATTTTTTGCCATTTAGTTCTTTTCGTCGGTTTAATTTTTTGTTAAAAAGATTTTAATGTTACTGAGGGTTGTACGCCGTGCCCTAGAAAATAGGTGGACCCTCAGCTCAGTATATACTGCGATAGACAAATGCCACCTCAGTACTGATATTCAGTGCCCACCTTAGAGTTGTCGACTTGACGCCAACAGCCGCAATTGCCATCTAATGATGAAATATAAATACATTAACCTTTCCTACTTTTGATCGCGTAATAATATAATAATAGTATAATACATAGTTAGGAAGGTCCCCAGGTTTTTAGTGCGTGGCATCTAGTAGCGTTTCTATGCAATATTTTATTATATTATATCGAACACTTTTCTGCTTACCAGTACATTTAAATACATTCGTTTACAACAAGTCCCACAAAGATTGAGTTTTAATCTGTTTAATATCATTACACTGTAAATATTAAGGGGTTGGCAGAAGGGGGCCTACAGTGATAAACATTATGTTTGCATAACGTATGACCAATGGCTGGCCTGTTGGTCTAGTGGTTAGTGACCCTGACTGCTGAGCCAGAGGTCGTGGGTTCGATTCCCACTTGAGTCTGGGTGTTCTTTGTGTCCGTTATTTGTATGTTCGTAAAGTCCTCCGCGACAGGAGTAGTTCCTAATGCGGGAGTTGTCTTTTAAAAAAAAAAAAAAAATTGTCGACATGAGTGACGTGAGTCGCAACGTCAAAGGTTGTGGGTTCGGTTCCCGCTTAGTTGAAATGTTTATTGGCAAACGAGCAGCAGGTCACCTGATGGTAAGTGCAGCTCAAGAGTCACAAGTGCGTTGCCGGCCTTTAAGATTGGAGATGATGGCTGGTCCATGCGTCATACTCGTGAACGGGTGCTGCTTGGGGTGACTGGTCGGCCTAGTCAGCGATGCTTTAGCCTATACTATTCAACTGCAACTCTAGCCTCTTAATCCAGTCACGAATTATTTTTAACAGTAGATTTTGCAACTGAATGAAGGTAGATGTGCACCTTGAATGATTTCTGTGTTTAATAGGTTCAAACCTTCAACGGTATCACTGAGTGATTTTTATTTTTAAGTACGTTAGCTTTTGGAGCATTTCAATAAAATGAAATTCAGGTGGCATCAGCTTGCATCCTGTTTACCTCTCATGTAACACTAACACTATTGTACCTGAAGATCTGACTTTTAAAAAGAGTGGCCATGAGTTTCTTTGCCAGTATTCTTCTCATAAGGCTCTACGCATTTTGGAAACTGGAAGTTATAGATCGACACAAACAGGCAGTAGATTTTGGTGTTTTTCACCTAATTTACCTCGACAATCCAGTACATGCTGTGGCATCTGTTTGTGCCGATCTATGATTTGAACTCTAGCTTCAATTTAACGTTCATAAATGTCACTTAGTGTCTTAATTGAATAAATGATTTTGAATTTGAATTTGAATTAAGATAGGAGTAGGATAAAGGTGGTAGAGGGGTAGAGAGATAAAGGTTAGTGCCTCAGGTAATATCACTCGCTCGGCGAAAGGCAAGGCAAACATTGCTACACTGCCAGTGTTCTGTGAGGCCGTGGTATCACTCCTGGCTGGTGCCGAAGCATGGCTCTCGAGCACGTCAAGGTCACGTGTATATAACTCGAACTGGCAACAGAAGACCAAGCCCTCGTACTGTTGTAATTAGAAATACTTAAATATGCAAATCGACTGTTGCTTTTAAACACTTACAATAGGTAACACAATCAAAAGTCGTTATGCCAGCGTGGATATAAAAAGAGGAGGCAGGGTAGGAGAGCTGTCCCCTGGCATTTTAGGGTTCCGTACCTCGAAAGGAAAAAACGGAACCCTTATGTCCGTCCGTCCGTCTGTCTGTCTGTCAAGACCCTTTTTCTCAGGAACGCGTGGAGGTTTCAAGCTGGAATTTATATCAAATACTGAAGACTACTGTTCCTTGGAGCTGTCAAAAAATCAAACTTCTAAGCTAACGCAATCAAAAGATACGGCTGTATCTTTTGATTGCGTTAGCTTAGAAGTTTGATTTTTAAAATTTTTTGAAAAATTTACGGTTTTCGCAAATTTTCCTTTATTTGTGCTATAAGACGTTGCTTTGTACCAAATTTCAAGATTCTGAGTTCACATGAAGTACCCTGTAGGTTTTGATTCCCTTGCGAATGTCGAATACGGAATGTCGGCCGTTTATGCCCCAAATTTCCGCACAGATAAAGGAAAATTTGCGAAAACCGTAAATTTTTAGTTACATCATATAATAAAAATATTTTACAACCTCGGTGCGCTTGGCCGGTTTTTTTATACTTAAGTGCATTGCTCGATATAAAACAACCGAACACCTTTCATCTTAAGGAAATTATTTGTATATAATAATCTTCAGTGTATCTGTAGTCTCCGTACAGACCGGTTGTATTCGTTTACAATTAACATTTAACATTATAACCTAACAATGGGGTGTATCGCTGAACTGAAGTTGCCAAGTCCCAGAGGGTCACCCTGCTGACATCCAATGACCGATTTCAAAAGATTGTCCTGGTATAATAATTTTGTAGGATATCTATAACATTGCCAAAGAAATGTATAAATTTTAAGGGTTTCCAATTTTGCTTGGGTCAAGAGACTGTCCCTATTTACAGAATTGAAGGCATTTCTCAGATCAACCTTCAAGATGACGTCCCCTTCGTTACTGCCAAGGTACGTAAAAAGGGCGTGTATGGCAGCCTCATAACCACCTTTAACAATTAGATTATACTAGCAGCTATTATAAAAGTAGCCTATATGTTAAATCAGGTCTCCAGCTATCTACATACCAAGCTTCATCGCAATCGGTTTAGTAGTTTTGGCGTGAAAGAGTAACAAACATCCATCAATCCAAACTTTCACATTTATAATACTAGCAGCACCCCGCGGTGTCAGCCGCGTAAGTCCCGATCCCGTGGGAATATCGGGATAAAACGTAGCCAATGCGTTAATCCAGGTCTCCAGCTATCTACATACCAAGTTTCATCGTAATCAGTTCAGTAGTTTTGGCGTGAAAGAGTAACAAACATCCATCCATCCATCCAAACTTTCACATTTATAATATTATATATAGTGGGATGGGATTAGTAACTAATTATGATTCTTTGTGACACTTTTAATAAATACTTTAAAACAATAAACTTTTAAAACTTTAACCATAATGAATGAATGAATGAATGAAGTCTTTATCTGCGAGAACATGGGTACATTTACAAATATAAACTAAACCAAACACGCATATCAGCTTAATTATAGTAACTTTTAAGTCTAACTTTCGATTGGCAAACCTGGTCAGCAAAACAACAGTGGGAGATCAGGCTAAAGAAAGTGTGCCCCCCATTGTGCACCCTTCCCATGGGCACCGGTAACAAGCCAGGCGGGCTGTTAGTTTGTTTGTATACTCAGTAGTATAAACACGCTCTTTCGTACGTGAAACATTGTCGATCTTATATGTTCGTTCGGAAATATTTCGGTGGCATATTGATTTATAGCAGGTTGTATGTCTCTTGATACTTGACAGTTTATTATATTTATTTTTTATGTATATCCAAAAAAATAAGAGATGTTTTCTGATACATCTGATGAGTCTGATACCGACTTTCGTCCCCTATTTTGACCCCTTAGGGGATACATTTATTTATAAATTAGTAGGTAATAAATAATTTACGTTATTTAATAAACCTTTGTGCAAAATGTAATGCTTATAGACTTAGCAGTTTCGGCTGTGCGTTGATCGATTAGTCAGTGATTTTATTTTCTTGGACTGTTTGACATTAATAGCATGCCCATAGTAAATACGAAAATATTTTAATATGAACCCTAAATGATTCCATCCTTAACTAGGGGTGAGGAGGGGGGATAGCCAAATTTTTTTGGAAAAAATTCATAGCAAATCAAATCAAAATCATTTATTTAAATTAAACCAATAATAGGTATTTTTGAATTGTCAGGAGTAGGAGTCAGTCGGACTAAGTCAGTCGTGAAGCTAGTTGCCTGTTCCAATACGTAGATCCTATGGAGAAGAACAGGCAAGAAACTCCAAAGACATTCTTTTTCAAAATGTGTTTTACAACTACTACCCGTTCCCTGCGTTTATGGTTACTGCTCCGCTCCTAAGCGTCGTAGCGTGAAGTTACATAGCCTTACCTTCCTCAATGACTACTCTATTCAATACAAAAATATTTTTTCGAATCCGACTGATAGTTGCGTCCAGTTAAGGGATCAGTGCGTTTAAACAAAAAATAAAACTCTTCAGCTTTCACAACAGAGTAAAATGGATATAATATTTATTTTTCTCCCCTTCTCTAGTGAATCACAAAGTGTGACGTCAGACATCGACACGCAAAGGTCGTTTTACCCCTTGATAGAGCCCGTACCTAGTCAGGCATCCTTGGCAATACCCACGTAAGTAAAACCTTATTTAATAATAATATTTTTAATTATTACTTTCTTAATATTTTTATTTTTGTGTTATTTGTTTTTTTGATATCGCTTTCTACAAGATTTTATTTACCTTGTAATGTTTGTAAGTTTGAGTAAAATCTTGGAAGTTGAAATAAACCCCCTTGCTCTTATCTTACGGAGTTTAAAATTATAATATAGCTTTAGTTCCAATGACAATCCATTTTAATATAAGCACTAGCTGGCCCTTGACCCGACAGACGTTGTCTTGTCTTAACTATGAATACTGACTGACAGTTATGTCAAAAACGCTAAGGTTACATTAGAAAAGTTAATGTGGACGTTAAGTTTTCTTAAATTTTCAAATTTTCCGCGCAACATTCTTAAATTTTTCTTTCATAAGAACCTTCTCCTGACAATAAAAACACAAAAAAGAATTAGCGAAATCGGTCCAGCCGTTCACGCGTGATGTCATGACCAAGGGAAATAGGGATTCATTTTTATATATATATATAGATAAGCTACAGACGAGGGAAATGCTCAATATTCAACAGACACGAAAATTATAGACGCATTTAATTATGAAGCTTGTTTTTAATTTTTTTTTACAATGGATTTAATAATCTTTATTGACATAATATGGTACAATTTATAGTAGGATTCTCTGACATCTGCGCTAGTAAAGACTGTGTTGCAGGTGTTAGTGTCTTCCCCCCAATGTATTGACATAAATAATTTTTATATCAAAGAAGACCAATGAAAAAATATAAAATTAAAAGTATTTAAAAGTCACAATTAAAAAAAAAACTTTAAATAACATAGTATGTGTAGTATTTATTCTTTGATATGGCTCTTTCTGTAATCTAGAAAAACTTATTATCCAGTGCTATATTCCAACACGAGTTCCGTCTTGAACACACTTGTTTTGTCATACACTAGATTTTACCAATGGACGGGTGCCAATAACAATTTGTCCGACCTTGATATAGAACACAGGACCGCACGATCAAGTCTGTACGCACCAACGAAGAAAAAACAATAGACTTTACAATAAATGCAAGTATCAATCCATTTTATCCACAGTCACATCACATATTCTTTCTCGTAAAAGCACACGCTATGTACTGGAGTATATTCTTCTATCATTTCTATTCAATATATTCATGAAAGAGAAACAGTAACTTGTTAATATTGCTCTCTCTTTCATCTTAGAGAAAGTGACCAGCCGAAATAAGAATGTAAGTTTGTTTGTTGGCTACGGTTTAACATTTAGTAGGTAGTAAATACTTTTTGTCCGGGTACGACCGTATACAAAATTAAATTAACGTGAAAGTTTATAAGACATTGTTTGAAAATGTATAAAAATGTCCGTATAATAAATTATTTACATAAAAAAATGTGTGTGTGTACCAGAGTACACAGGTAAGAAGTGAAACTTCTTTACGACATATCATTTTTCTACTATTTGCAACTTCACGAAAATGGGGTAGATAAGGCTTAAGCCTTAAGAAATTATAAAACGAAATATATAATCACTCTCACTTTTCTTGTAAATTCACTTAAATTTGAATAAGTCTTTTTATTTTATCACTTTCAAATTAATATATTGTTATTCTTATTTCAAACCAAACTTCAAAACTAATATATTGTTGTTATTATTATATTATATTACATTATATTCTTTACGTCACTATACTAAACTTTGATAAAAAAAGCAACATGGCGCGTAACCGAAAAACGTGACGATTGCTACAAAATTTCTCCCATACGTCGATAAAGAAGTTTCACTTCAAAAAGAATTAACGAAATCGGACTACCTTGTAAAAAGTTATATATGATATATAAAAAATACAAATATATGGGTTGACTTGAGAACCTCCTCCATTTTTTGATGTTTTTAAAGAGGCTTCGCACAGCTTGTGCTTTTGCCATGTTAGTTAAATTAAATTTGGTTTTTCTTTATGGTTGCAGTGATTTAAAACTATTTTTCTAAACAAAGAAAAATAAAATTTTCAACAAATCCAAATGTCAGTTGTTTTTCATTTTTATTCAACCATTCGTCAGCTATACATAACCAACTTACAACAAGACAACACCTTGTAAAACATAAGCAGACAAAAGTATTAATTAACAATCATAACTCAAACAATTAAAAATAACAAATAAAATAATATGTAATCGCAAACGATAACATATTATTATAAAAACAATGACGGACTGAAACTCGCGCCGATACACCGTCTCACTCTCTCATCTTCCATCTCTTTTTAACCTAGCCAGTGAAGTAAGAATGGGGAAAAATAGATGCGGTGTTAAACCAGAATGAATAAGACAGAGATGGAATGAAAATAGTAGAAAAAATATTGCATGGATGGTGTATTAGTCATGGTGATTACTTTATTGTCGCTAAAATACCAAGAATTGTCGTCTCGATTTTCATTTGTAATAAAATCAATGTGATATTCCAAGATATCAGTAGTACTAGACTCTTGAATGTTCAATTATTGGTAAATTACTAGGGTAACCTGTATCATAAGAGACAGTGTTCGGCTAAAAGTAATTATAAGTCCCTATTTTTACAGCATGCAGACTTTCTCTCAATCACAAAAGTGTATGTGTGTGTGTCGATCTATGTTTAAATATTTTCTTTTCTTAGATAATAAATAATAATACCTTAGTTCAAATACACGTGTGTATAATGAAGACAGTGTCACTAGCGTTTGTATTGACTGCTTCGCCTCTAAAGACCGTAGGGTGATGATAAATAGCTTATATAGTTCCTCAAGAATTAGGCTACTAAAACCAAGAAGAATGTTTCCAAATCATACTGATAGTTTTAGAGCTTGACGCGTTCTAGAAGAAATAAAACTCCTTGTCGTTATCATGTTAGTATAGATATAAAATATTACAGTATATTTGATATTTCATGAATCCGACTTGCAAAAGGAATTTCTCAATTAAACAGTATTTTTTGTGTAGTTATATCTTCACCATTTGTGAACCGATTTGAATTATTCTTTTTTTAAATGAATCGGTTGAACTCAAGGTTATCCCTATTTAAATTTGAAGAAAATATTATAACTCTAAGGGTGGAAAATAAGAGATGAACACAGACATGAGAACAGCTTATTATAATTTATTTAGACGCATTGAAGTCGGTGATACTTTTTTTAAAGTTAATTGTTTTACCAAAATTTTGCATGACATGGGTGTCTGTTGAGTGAGAGTTCTTAGATAAGACTAAAGTAGATGGATATTCTTCTTGAACCTTCAAGAAGAATATGAAGTTCTCTCAAGGAAGGTAACTTTCTTACGAAGTTTTCCTTCACTGTTGAAACAAAATATACTTAATTAATGTTTGATTTTTTCGTGTTCGGCATTTTGACAATTAAAGATGGGACAATTAGGAGTATTTTGCAAAAGAAAAGTAGGGAAAAGTGGAAGGTAATGTAAAGGGCGGAATTTTGCCTATATATTGACGTGAAAACTTCTTTAGGCACGTTTGTGCACATTTGATATGGAAAAAAAAGCACTGAACTCGTGACCGTCATGCTAATAATACATATATAGATCTACTAGAGGGCACTAATCTAAGCATTGAGTTGTCAGCTCCTTATTACTCCAACCTGCTAATGCGAGGTTTTAAGTTCGTTTGTTTTCACTTCTGTCGGCAGTCCCATGACAGTCTATTTTTTTTTTATATAATATATTAATGAGTTGGGGAGGGTAAGCAATGACATGACCAGGTCATTTGTGGCGGTGGTCACTTACCATCAGGTGACCCGTCTGCTCGTTTGCCCCCAATACCATAAAAATAAAAATTAAAGAAAATTAGGTAACGTACGGTTTATAACCGCGATTGGTTACAAAACTCTCAATACACGAATTAAATTAAAAACGTTCATTGGTATCAAAGACAATATGTATACGTTTTTACAACACGAGGACAGTAAAATCCAGATATTGAGAACGTTTACTGATTAGAAACGCCCTCACTGAATACACCACATCCAAAGCCACCCAAAGTATAACTCCAGTGAGGAAAATATCGAACTCCCAAAGCAGTGTGCCTCGATCCATTCCAGAGAGCTTACGCGTCTCCCGTCGCGAAATTTACAAAAAAAATACAAAAAAGCCCTCAAAAATAATGTCTTAATGTATTTTTAATATTGTTTTGTGGTGTGTAACGTAAAAATCTGTGTTTCGGTGTTAATTCTAGTGTTACATTTAGAAATATTACGTTCAGTTTCAGCCAAGATGGCTGTGGAATAAGAAATCATTTGAAGCCTCTTTTCAGTGTGTTTTAAAGACTTTTTGGAATATTGTAGTAAGTAATTCAAGTGTATATATGTATAATAATTATTTTAGTGTATAAAGAAGATACATTTTGGTTTAAAAGGTGTTTTGTTCTCTATTTGTCGTTTCGTAGGCATTGTAGGGTCTTGTCTAGCTATATTAATGTATATTGCTATTAAAATAAAGAATACATTAATACATTTAAACAAAAATACTGATATTAGTTTATTCATATATGGATATATTATATTCTTTCAAATTATAATAAATAATAACAATATCTTGACACACCTCACATTTGGCCGTCTGATCAAAAACTAGGCAGAGCCTGTATTATGGTAACCAGACTGCTGATAAACATAATTATATTACTAAATACATATACTTATATTATAGATAAGTTACACCCAGACACAGAACAAATGGTCGTGCTCATCACACAATTTTTGTCCTGGGTGGTAATACAACCAGAGACCAACAGGCCTGTCAATAATTTATTATTACAATTATTTATATTAACAACTAGCAGCGCCCCACGGTTTCACCCGCGTAAGTCCCAATCCCGTGGGAACGTCGGGACAAAAATATATAGGTAGCCTATGCGTTAATTCAGGTCTCCAGCTATATACATACCAAGTTTCATCGCAATCGGTCCTGTAGTTTTTGTGTGATAACATTACAAACATACACACAAATGTTTCCTCTTTATAATATTAGTATATATATTATCCTGGTTCATATAACATTGACTATCTAGACCCAAGCTAAGCATAGTTTGAACTGTGTAAATAACTAGAAATCGAACCTGTTACCTCTGACATTCCAATTGAATGCTATATACAACGTAGGGTTTAGACCTTTGGGTTTGAGTAAAAAAAAAAAAAAAAAAATCCTTACTGCCGTATCATTTGGGCGTGACTATCGGTCTTAGGTTTGTTACCAGTTCAGGCAAATTAATATGGTTTTATTCTCAGTAGTTTAGAAACGTGAATGTTTAACGCCAATGGTGTTTGCCACTATTGCCACACGTGCGACCAAAAATGTCACTGTCAAATTGTGGATTCAATACCAAAAATACAATTCTGGGTATTGTGAAGAGACATGTTTTATATGTCCCTCCATCACAAATAGGGTGGAACCTCCGTAAAGGCGAGGTGATCATTCCTGGCGGATGTTGATGTTAAGAAGTTGTATATATATATATATATATTTTTTTTAATAGAATACTAGCAACGTGGGTCACACATTACTAGTATTCTTGTTAACCCCTCCAGCTAAGCTAAATGCTTGTGTTAGGAGTGAGTTCACGCCGGTAGTGCACTGGGTGGGGTTCGAACCCGCAACCACTTGATCGCAAGTCCGACGCCTTAGCCATTACGCTACCGCCGCTTATATACTAATCGACGCGAGAACTTCCTTAGCGCGATGCAAGATAAGTAGCTTCTACGTAGTTCAGCTCGTCTTCGCTAGATGATGTTGAAGTATGTTTTTGCTGTATGAGGAAGTCGCCATAATAACTATGACAATGAATTCAAGGATTTTCAAGCGTGAATATTTAAAATAATAATACAATTATATCTAGTGACATTATCCTCCCTAGGAGGTCTTAACTTCCCTCATCACCTTTCCCTAATCCCACCTTAAAGGTCAGCAAAGCGCTTATGACTCTTGAGTTGCAGGTGTCTATGGGCGGCTGTAGACACTTACCATCAGGTAACCCGTCTGCACGTATGCCCTATATCCCATGCAAGGAAATGATATTTACATGTTTTATAAATACACTGACTGGTGTCCACGACTTCGTCTATGTACAATTAGTACATATATATTTTTTGAATTTTTATAAAAAAACATCGGACAAGTGCGAGTCTGACTCGCGCACCGACGGTTCCGTAGACAAACTAACTACGTAGATAGGACGTCCATCTCGGGAATCAATTCTTGAAGATTTTTGCCCGTAACTTTGCGCGTCTAAAAATACTGTCTGATACATCGATGTACGACAAACTCAACTTACCAGCCGTAAAATAAAAGTTTGTAGTCACAGAAGCCATTATTTTTACCCAATACTAGCAGCGCCCCGCGGTTTCACCCGCGTAAGTCCCGATCCCGTGGGAATATCGAGATAAAAAGTAGCCTATGCGTTAATCCAAGTCTCCAGCTATCTACATAGCAAGCTTCATGGCAATCGGTTCAGTGGTTTTTGCGTGAAATAATAACAAACATGCATCCATCCATCCCTAAAAACTTTCACATTTATTATACTAGTGGGACTTTCGGATTTTTTCCTTTACTTGTGCTATCAGACCTTGATTCTTACTAAATTTCATGATTCTAGGTCTATGGGAAGTAACCTATAGGACTGCCCTGTAAAATGTTCTGTGGCTTGGTGTAATTTATCTGTAGTATGTATGTATTTAGAAATATATAAGTATGTTTATCAGCAGTCTGGTTACCATAGTACAGGCTCTGCCCAGTTTGAGATCAGAGGGCCGTGTGTGAGATTTGTGAAGTTATTATTATTATTTACTTGCGAAATGTTCAAATTTAATGTAGATTATACACAGATACATTTTATACATAGTTAATGCCATAACAGGGAAAGCATTAAAGTTATGAAACTAATAACGTTGAAAAGTTCATCCCCTTAGTGGGTGTAATATAAAAACAGAAAATCAGTTTAGGAGAATATATTTGTTTTACATATCTGTGATACTGTGTAAAAAGCTGGACAGATTGTTTTTAGGGTTCCGTTCTTCAAAAGGAAAAATAACCCTCATAGGGTCACTTTCTTGTCCGTCTAACAGGGTCCGTCAAGACCCTTTTTCTTAAGTAGGCATGGAGTTATCAAAGTTGAAATAGACATTAAATATTTATGTTTGCGGTCCTTTGTAAGTTGTAAAAACATTAAGGTTCTAAGTCAACGCAACAATGATACAAAAGCGTAAAATACAAGTTTGTTTATATGTATTTTGATTCTGACTGGCCTGTTGGTCTAGTGGTTAGTGACCCTGACTGCTAAGCCAGAGGTCGTGGGTTCGATTCCTACCCAGGACAAGTCATTCTGTGATGAGCACGATAATTTGTTCTGTGTCTGGGTGTAATTTACCTATAATATGTATGCATTTAGAAATATATAAGTATGTTTATCAGCAGTCTGGTTACCATAGTACAGGCTGTGTCTAGTTTGGGATCAGACGGCCGTGTGTGAGATCTGTGGTGTTATTTTTCTATGTGATATAACAACAAATTTACGAGTTTAGGGTTTTCCCCTTACTTGTACTTTCAGACCTTGCTTCTTTCCAAGTTTCATGATTCTAGATAGGATTTACCTTGTAAATGTTCAAATTTGTGACAATCTCAAGCCGTGTCAACTAATGGCCGTATCTTTTGATTGCGTTGACTTAGAAGCTTGATTTTTGTATAGCTTGAAGGGACTGCAGACATAAGTATTTGATATGCATTTCAACTTAGTACCTCTACGGGTTCCTGAGGAAAAGGGTCTTGACACACACATATACGGGCAGACAGATATAACAACAAATTAACGACTTTCGGATTTTTTCCTTTAGTTGTGCTGTAAGACCTTGCCTCTTACCAAATTTCATGACTCTAGGTCAATGGGAAGTACCCTATAGTTTTCGATTCACCTGAGAAATGTTCAAATTTGGTCAACTCTAAGGCTTAACTGACCGTATTTTTTGATTGCGTTGACTTAGAAGCTTGACTTTTGTTACAGCTTCAAGGGATCCCAATGAAATTTGGGAAATAGTTACATATTATAATATAGTTACAAATGAAGGGGAATTGAACCCACTACAGCGATCGTCGACTTCACTAAAAAGAGATAACACCCTTTCTAACCACTGTGCCATTAGTTAATTGTATTGTTTTGGAGGTTATTAAGATCTCACATTACTGCTTGTATCCTAAAACGACTTTAGTACGCCGTAAATAATAAGTGCTACGCATATGCTACGAACGTAGCAATACTGCTACGACACTTTAAATGTCGTAGCTTGTTGTAGCAATAATGATTATGTTAAGACTAAAAGCTTTTATGCTATGATATGTCTTATAGCAATTGTGTAGAGTTGAGTTTTTATTATTATTTTAGTGGACTTGTGACATTTTAATTATTGTGAAGTAAACATGGGTACAAAACATTTTTAACAAACTTGGAAGTCAATTTTAACCAACTTCTAATTATGATGACAATACTATAATTTGGCATCTTGGAGCTGATCTGATGAAGAAGCCGAAGAAGGTGGAGAGTGGAACTCTTAAGTGGCTACTAGTAAACCCATCGAGTTTGGGCTTATATGACGCGTCTTGACGAGTCCAATAGATTGGGCATAGTCACGATGGTCTAAGTGCGTTGTCGGCCTTTAAGACGGAGCCCCCCCCCCCGGGCGAATGGGGGGTGGCTCCGGTAACCTCACTCACTCGACGAAACGGTCTTCTGCGAGGCCGTGGTATCGAGCGGAGTCGAGCCGGCCCATACGTGCCGGAGCATGGCCCTTAACGTGGGATAGACGTTTTGTGTAAATTGGTTGAAATATGATGATGATTGTTGAAGATGTCTCTACTACCCGTTCGAAGCCAGGGCGGGTTGCTAGAAAGATATATCTCCAATATATATAAACAATAAATATGCATTAATATTTTTAAACTAGGCTAGGCCTCGCTCGCATGTACTTATTTATATATTTTGCGAGGAACCCTAATTTTTTTCGCAAATAAAAGTAGCCTAAGTTTTACCTTATTAAACCAGCTATCTGCCATTGAAAGTCCTGCGGAAATCAGTCCACCCATTCCGGAGATTAGCTGGAACAAACTGACAGGCAACCAAAATTAAAAAAAAATATTTTTTATTATTTGTACCGTGTAAACATTCGGATTCATTTAGTAAAACGATGTTTTTATGACATATTTTAAAAAAAATTATTTGTATAGATTTCGTCGGATTCACAAAACTTTTTTAGGAAAAAATTATCGTCGCTGTGTCGTTAAAAAATCATCGAAATGTAATCTTATTAAGTGGATTTAAGAATTCTAAAGACGAGTTAATGTTTATTTAATGATTCGCTTAATGATAGAATATTTAAATAGCAGGATAACTCCTGCGTTTTTTGCGACGGAATATAATTTAAGGAAATTAAAAGCGAAAAAGAAATTTGATGAATTTCTTTGTCGCTCAAGAATGTTTAGGTACATTATCACTTATAGACATACCAGCCGTTCCCCTGCTACTCTCCTAATGGTTGTAGCGTGATAATACAAAACCTATTCCTCAATTAATACTCTATACAATACAAAGTACTCAAGTTAGGAACTTGACAAGTTCCTAACTTGAGTAATTGATAACAAATAAGGTAAATTCTGCTATGTATATTTATTACTAGCAGCGCCCCGCGGTTTCACCCGCGTAAGTCCCGGTACCGCGGAAATATCGAAATAAAAAGTAGCCTATGTTTTAATCTAGGGCTCCAACTATCTACATACCAAGTTTCATCGCAATCGGATTAGTAGTTTTTGCGTGAAAGAGTAACAAACATCCATACAACCATACATCCTCACAATCTTTCACGTTTATAATATTAGTAGGATTATTATTATTTTTCTCTTTGTGTTCTTGTATATTGTTGAATAAGTTGTTAAACTAGTTTTACTGGAACCTCATTATGCTTATTTGTGTTTAGAAAATTTATGGCTAAAAATGACCAAACTCGTTAATTATTGTATTATATTTTTATTACGTTTTACTCGGTGCTAAATGAAAAATAATTTATGGAAACTGTTTTTGGATAATGTTCAAACTAATTGTATATTATTATTGTTGTATATTGTATCTGTGTGTTTCCCTAATAAACTAAAAAAAAAAAAGCAATATTCAAATTTGACAGATAGTGAGTTACATAGGAAACGAGCAGAGAGCATAGCTTTGGATGTGGTGTATTCAGTGAGGGCGTTTCTAATCAGTAAACGTTCTTAATTTTTGGATTTTAGTGTCCTAATGTTGCAAAGAAGTAGGTATACATATTGTCTTTAATACCAATGGACGCTTTTAATAATTGAAAATTCATTCGTGTATTGAGAGTTTTGTATTTTGTCTAGAGTTTGTAACGTCTAATTTTTTTATGGAATTAGGAGCAAACGAGCAGACACCTGGGTCACCTGATGGTAAATGACTACGGCCGCCCATGGGCACCTGCAACTCAAGAGTCACAAGTGCGTTGCCGGCCTTTAAGGTGGGAGTAGAGGAAGGAGGGGAAGAGAGAGAGGGGGAGAGATAAGGGTTAGTGCCTCCGGTAACCTCACTCACTTGGCTAAATACAATGCAAGCATTGCTTTACTGCTGGTTTTCTGTGAGGCCGTGGTATGGTCAAGCCGGCCGGACGTGCTGAAGCATGACTCTCCCGAATACTACTTATATCTATAGTCTCTTGGAATCATCATCATCATTATCAGCCAATCGTCGTTCACTGCTGGACGAAGGCCTTGGCCGTGGGGGAGCCCAAGGTCAACTACCCTGGTCTTGGGCAGTCCGCGTCCATTCACTGTCAGCCACTTTCTTCAAGTCGTCGGCCCATCGTGCCCTACACTACGTTTGCCTCATCGTGGTCTCCAAGGTCTGGAAGTAATGATTGCATTGCTTTTCGCCGAGGGAGAAAGGTTACTGGTGGCCCATACCCTTCCCTCCCCCCCTCTCCCACTCCCCTACTCCCACCTTAATGGCCGGCAACGCACTTGTGACTCTTGAGTTGCAAGTACGTGGGCGGAGGTAGTCATTTACCATCAGGTGACCCGTCTGCTAGTTTACCCCCAATACCATAAAAAAAATACTTATTTTAACTTGATACTACAAAATTTCTTAAAAAAATGTCTTGTCTCTTCGACAGACAATTGATCAATTGTCTAAGGCTTTCATTTATCCTTTTTAGATACGGAACCTTAAAAAGTATCAAACCTCGTCCCTCCCCAGTCAACAACTAACCTTATTTCTTATTTTACCTTGAATGACACCCTTATATTACCAAAAAAATCATTGCCAAAGTAACTACCCCCTCGTAAAATAAGATTTTGAGACAAAATTCAATTTGTCAACCAGCAACCTTTAGTGGAGGGTTGTAAAACCTTTTGGTATTATTATTATTTTATCAAAGGGTGGTTTTTATTGGAGCCGATTTTTGATAGAGGGTTAGTTAGTTTAAAATGGAATTTTTCTGTGGCTGTTTTTATTTAGATGTGATCAGAGATGTTATGTATATGAAAATTCAAATTTAATATATTTCTTCCATAAAATTTATCGTCAATTATTCGAAATCGTCAATTTAAAAAACACACAGAGACGCCGCAACAATAGTTTGCTTTGTCAAATGTAAAATTATAAAAAAAATGGATAACATAATATCATATCTGCCTGTGTCGATCTATAACCGCCCGTTGCCAAATGGTTGAGCCTTGTGAGAAGAAATCGGGCAAACAAACTCACGGCCACTCTTTTAAAAAACCAGATAGTTTTAACAATTCGAATATTATACAAGTTTCAGATACGGATATTAAATTATTTCGGATTATCCGATAGTTTCGGATATTTTTATTAACGTATCCGTTATGTATATAAGAATTTTATGTAGTCCTAAAATTAAATTATATGGTTTTATTTGTAGATTATCATTTGATATTCACAAAGGAATAATTAGCCTAGTTTTGGATCAGACGGCCGTGTTTGAGATGTGTCAATTTATTATTAGGTAGATTTCGAAGAAAAGTCGGTTTTGTACCAGTTGTCGAGTTTTCCAAAAATTTTTTTACAGAAGGTCTAGTTGTGATCCCTAGACCCGAAAACAACCGCCAGTTAAAAGTTTATATATATATATACATATATAGGGCAAAAATTAAGGTTAAGTTCGTGAATGGGAAATATTCTCCCAAAGGGGGGGACTGGGGGGCAGATTTTCAAAAATCAGTTTCTTCAGCATAACTTTTTTCCTATAGAAAAGTTTTGGACCGTTTAACATTAATAGCATGCCCATAGTAAATACGAACATTTTTTAATTTGAACCCCAAATGATTCCATCCTTAACTTGGGGAGGGAGGGGTATTATTTTATCTTTTTTACTCTACAATGTAGACATTTAAAGTCTGTAAGTGCACTTACCGCCTGTGGCACAGGTTTACCCTATATAGGCACCCATATATTTTAAGCTAATTAATTTTATATAAGATTTGTAATAATGTATAAATGAATGAATGAATTCATATTTTTGGAGATAAAAATTAAAAAAAACACGCAATCTACCTCTGCGGGCCTGCTGCGGGCCCGGTTTTTTATTTCAGATTCGGTTACGTTTTCGGATACATTTTCGTTTCGGATATCCGACAGTTTTAGTTATGGCGCTTCGCAAGTATTTAAGAAGCGCCATAACATCTGTGATAAACTTAGTTTAATAACAAACTGATTACTTGGCTTTCTAAGCTGCATAATAGTGACTCAATAAGTAGGGAACTCATGCATGTCAGGTGTTACGTTGAGCCGTACACATAAGCGGGTTAACGACAGCCATAACGTCGTCGTGAAAGCTGCCGATCTAATCCAATCATTGTAAAAAGCAGTCTCGCGTGTAATGATTAGGCACATATCAGATTGTGCGTGCTATCTCTAAGTATCTTCTTTACTATACTATTAGGGCGATAGCTTATAAGGATGGATGGATAAAATTTAGCAAGGGGATAGATTATAGTCTGGAATTGCACGTAGGCATACTTTTTATCCCCGAAAAATGTATGTATTACGTGGGATAGTTTTAGGTAGATTTTCGAAGAAAAGTCTACCTATTGGTTTTGTACCAGTGGTCGAGTTTTCCAAAAATTTCTTTCAAGGTGGTTTTTTGAAGAGGGGGGGGCAGATTTAAAAAAAAATAAAAAAACACGAAACTTACCTCTGCGGGCCTGCTGCGGGCCCGGTTTTTTTTATTATACGTGAGAAGAATTCTTTGCACGCATTTTTTAAGCAAACGCTTACAGAAATGTGAAATTTGGATCCAATTACTACCGTACACAGCTTCTAAGATTTAAAAATAAGTATATTAAAAAAATATGTTAAGGTGCATTCAATTTGCGCATTGATTCCACGAGTCTGCTCTCACTATCCACAAATATATCAACATGAGAACAAATATCATTATATTGTCTACAAATCCGAAACAGCGAAATATTTTGGGACACATTATTATTGCTTGTTGGTATTCGAACCAGCTGCAGAGTACGCATAGATCGAGTAGGTACCTTGAAGTGTAATTGTAAGAGAGTACTATTCAATGAGCAATTCAGGATTTAATCTATGTTGGATATGTATGTAGAAGAAGTGCAGGAAGCTAAACATTTTAAACAATATCACTATATATTATAAAACAAATTATCCCGCCGCGTTTGTATGTCTGTCTGTTCGTGATAAACTCACGGATTTTCATACGGTTTTCACCAATAGACGGAGTGATTAATGAGGAAGGTTTAGATGTATAATTCATTAAGGTTTTGTGTAAAACGGCTGAAATATTACTATGATTGTTGAGATGTCGGAAAAAATCAATATATTTTTACTTTGCTACCTGTGCTTAGCTGGGCGGGTGGATAGCGAGTTATAAACTTATTAATTTTAAATAGATCCTACTAATATTATAAACGTGAAAGTTTGTGAGGATAATGGATGTATGGATGTTTGTTACTCTTTCACGCAAAAACTACTGAACCGATTGCAATAAAACTTGGTATGTAGATACCTGGAGATCTGGATTAACACATAGGCTACTTTTTATTCCGATAATCCCACGACATCGGGACTTAAGCGGGTAAAACCGCGGGGCGCAAGTAGTAGTATATATGTTGACCTGTCATGGTAGGGAACGTCGATACAATGGCAGCTCAAGTTATACTGGTAATTTTTGTAAAAAAAAAAACATTTGAAGTTCGACAATATTAGTGAATTTTGGTCAAAACCAGACGACTGCCAGTACAAATCAAAATACAAAATTTAATTTAAAGTCGGTTTTAGTACCTACTTTTGTCTTGCGAACCTCCTTCATTTATTCGTCGGTTAAAAACAAGTAAATAACCGATTAAAAATAATAAGTACCTACATCGAAAACAATCTCCAAACATTAACTGTTTACCATAATCATAGTCTTAATAATTCACAACCTCGCTTCGTTACATCCCACACATAGAAAAATAAACCTTTAGATCTAATGTATTTATAGTTCAAAATCTGTTGTCGTTATAATCAAATATTCACTTAACTCGTTCTGAATGACTACATAAGAATTTATACCTTAAGTGTTTGTGCATATAGTGCAGTTTCGCTTGTATTGATTTTCTTAGGGGTGGTACACTCGATAATAATTTAATATAAAGAGGGCTTTTTGTCATAATTTGCTGCAATCAAACTACGGGGGGTGAGTGACGTCATGGAGTTTCATGTCAAATGTCATTGATTTTGCAATTGCTATGCTTTCATCTTTAAAGGGATGGGTTTAGTAGGGAGTGGAAAATATTTCTGTGCTTCATTCGTGAAGAGTCCAAGACATTGTGCTTAGTCACGATGGTCTGATGATGGAGACAAGTGGAAAGTGTTTTTTTTTTCTCTAATTAATGTAGTTCGTTATTAAAGAGTGTTAAGAGTCAACTATAATTTATTTACTTTTATTTTTTTTACTGAGAGTTAGAGGTATACACTCTATACGTTGAAAGTGCGCTAAAATTAAGGTAAGCAAAGGTAAGCATGTATTTTTAACCGACTTCAAAAAGGAGGAGGTCCTCAATTCTGGGTGAACCGATTTTGATGAATATTTTTTTATTTGAGAGCTGGTGTTTCCCGTGTGTTCCCATTTCAATATGGTCCAGTTCTGACAATGGCATCCATGAGAAATCCATTTAAGTCTCTGATGAAATAGTTTTTTTTTTTAAAGGCGGTTTTTTTTGAAAGAATTATTTTGTTTCTTTTTTTATTTTTGTACAGGACTTTTATCAGAGACATGTCAGCCCTATTGTAACAAAACATTGATTAGAAATTACTACGGATCGCATACAGTCTTCTTGCAGCGTCTGAATGAGGTGTAGACACAGAATACATAATAGCACAAGTACGGAAGTCCCACTCCGCCAAATGATTTAAATAAATAGCGACTCTAGCTCCGACACAATAAAGTCGCAACTCAGGTCGCACAGCGCTAATTACTTACAGTTACATTCACCTAGAAGTTGCCTCTCTTTCTATCGCGTAACTCTTATCTTTTCTCACGACGCCACGACGTTAGGGTTGTTTTTTTTTTAAATAATTAATTAACCTGAGTATTTAATTATCAGTACCTACTCTATTTTTTGAACAAATAAACCTAGGCTAGGTACTAATAACTCGATAGTCTAGGTACGAACGAATGACGTGACGCAGCACGTGAGTGAGCGTCGAACTAACGCGCGGCCGGCGCGTTGCAACCCAATGAATTTCGGCACGACTAGTCGACGACTGTGATATGTATCAGAATATTAATATTTTTATAATGAAATAATCTATAAAATATTTGTTGTTTCAGGTAACCAAAACGCTGATAATATTATTGTCGCAGAAAACGAGGTATGTTATTCTAATTAACTATATATTATTTATTATTTTACAAGGGAATTTTAAAGAATTTTTAAAAATGTTATAATAATACTTTTGGATAAAACCATTCAACTTACTTATATATATAGGATAGGTAATGACTTTAAATAGGTAGGTATATATTACCGAAAATATATGAAACCTAGGATTTGCATAAAATTCTTAGGTAATGTATACAATTCCGAGATATAGATAACTTGTCAACGATTCTGTAATACATACGTTTCCTAGAAAATTTATATATTTCCTAGGAATTGTGTGCAATTCCTAAATGGTACTAGAAAGCGTATAAAATTAACATTGTACTATATCATTACTGCGTCCTACTAATATTATAAACGTGAAAGTTTGTGAGGATGTATGGATGTATGGATGTTTGTTACTCTTTCACGCAAAAACTACTGAACCGATTGCGATGAAACTTGCTATGTAGATAGCTGCAGACCTGGATTAACACATAGGCTACTTTTTATGGGTGGGTGAAACCGCGGGGCGCAGCTAGTAATAAATAAAACACAGTAGATTGAAACTCAAATTTCTTGCTCAATAACTCGTGCATATTTTACATTAAAAGTGTTGTTTACATTTTTATAAACAAAGAATCTATTTAATGACGGAAATGTGTGAAGTGGAAATGAGTGTACTCTTTTCCGATAACATATACACAAAACTGTGGTAGTTAAAGTGGTCTTGGTTTCCCTGAGTCGTTTGTCATTGATTTCTCGCCAGATTTATTATGCGGGCTGTAAAATAATTTTATTTAATTCTATAAACCTAAACAGCTAAGACGGTCACAGTATATTGACATGTAATTTTGGCAAAAGCCATGAAAAGCTCAGAGATCGTACAAGAAAGAGACAGGCAGAGGCAGAAAGAGACTTCTATCTCATTTACATAAGTTCAAATAGATAACAAAATGCCAATGCATCAATAAGTAATCATAGGGCGACGTAAATGTCAAATGTATGACATTTGAAATGTCAATATGACATTCACTATTGGAGAAATACTATGGCGTTTGCAGTTGGGGGGGATTGAGATAGTTATTTGTAGAATAAGGGGGCAAAACAAAGACCAATTCGGCCTTTTTCTGTAACCAGATGTAAACACAGTGGTTTTATGGTTAGCTAAAGAAATTAAGATCTTTTTTTTAACCTTTTCTTAGTCGTAAAAGTTTAGGCTGAAATGGAACATGAAAGCATGGGCGTAATTAGTTTTTGACCCAGGGGACAAAAATGTTTTTTTTTTCGACCCCGGGGACCAAATCGAAAACTTGTCTCAAAATTTCTTTAGTAAACTAATACTAAGTTAGGATACAAAAGCCAGGGGGAAGGGTCAGCTGTCCCCCCCTGCCCTCGTTTGGTACGCCCATGCATAGGAGCTTAGAAATACATTTATTTATGTTTTGCGTGCAAGCGTTAGTTAAATTTAACTTGTGGTTGTGTCATGGTGACACAATATGACTCCTCATTGCCTAGAAAGAAAAGTGTCGCCTTCAAACAACGCAACTGCGGATAGAAACCAAAGTTTTATTTTTTATTAAACTCTTCGATGTAGTTATTAAAAAAAAAAATTATTATATACAATTAATTACTGGTTTTCATAATCCCTTTCATTCAGAAGTTAACCGAGGGGTTTAATTACGACCACTGATAACAGGGACATGCCAAATCGCGTGTGTTAACGTGGCGTGTTTGAATATGGCGACTGGTTAAACTGTGCAGTTAGGACAATAACGTAGTTGTCTAGGGTTAAAATAATCGTTATTATTTTTAACTAGCACCATCCCCGACTTCGCATGGGTAGAAGAGAATAATTTGATTTTTTACGACATCTTCAAAAATCATTGTTATATTTCAGTCTTTACACAAAACCTTAATGAATTATAAACCTAAACCTTCATAGGCTCCGTGAATAGCTCCGTCTATTGATGAAAAGTAGTTTTTGAGTTTATCGCGTTTATCGGGGAGAGATGGACAGACGCGGCAGGGGACTTTGTTTTATAATATGTAGTGATAGTGATGATAGTGATATGGAAGTTGACAACCTGCCTGTAATTAAATGATAAATTGTCATGTTTTGAAACTTAAAACCACATTTTGCCATGAAAAAACTATAATCAATTTTATAAAAATATTTAAAAAAGGTTAAGCCTATTTATTCACTAATATCACGTGACTGCACAAACCAACCAGATCCGTTACGCCACTATCCGATAAACATGCAGACAGCTGTCAGTTAGTATCATATGGAGAACTGTCAGTTTATCGACTTGCAACGTAATCAAATATTTAAGGAAATTTTTAAAGTTACTTCTGTCCGATAAACATTTGCATTTTTCTCTGTTCAATTAAGTTTTATTTTTAAAGGAAAATTATTTTCTTGCGTTATGTAAGGGCCAACATAAAATAGACACAGGGAAATAAAATAAACACTTTAAAAAAAAGTTAAATCGACTACAAAAAGCACTAAGGACACTGATAAATGAAAAATAACAATCGACATGAAACTTAATTGAAAATACTACATACATGTGACCATTTTAAAGCCTTGAGCATCGTCGTAAAGTCACCTGCTTATCGGTTTTTCTATCATCGCTTTAAGTGAGTGTGTAAAAGCTCTCTTCGAATTACAAACACAAAGGTTCCATCCTTTCATTGTCGAAGCACGAAAAAGTCGAAATAAACACTTTCGAGTGGCCAAAGCGTGGATTGAACTGTCTGCTTCCATTTTTGTGGTAAATTATAATCCTGGAACATTCAAGTGTACAGTGAAAAAAAAATACAGCCAGACATAAAACCTTATCCTTTTTTTGAAGTCGATTAAAAAAAAACAAATAACATATTTAGAATGAATTGTACAATATTTTTATGGCTATATCATTTTATTATGAAACAACGTCCCCCGCCGCGTCTGTCTCTCTGTTGGCGATAAACTCAATAACTACCGAACGGATTGTCATACGGTTTTCACCAATAAACTGAGTGATTCATGAGAAAGGTTTAGGTGTATAATTCATTAATGTTATGTGTTCAACGGCTGAAATACGACGACGATTGTTGAAGATGTCGGCAAAATGCGTTGCTAGTTTTATGCAAAAAAAAACTAGTGTGTAATCATAATAATATTATTTCAACGTCTAATATTTAGCTAATTTTTGTTAGTTGTGATTTTGAGCTAACAAAATTCCGTAGGTACCTATTTAAAATTACCGTTAATATAGATTTTGTTAATAAATGTCCATCCCTCGCAAACAGAACGTTTTCCTGGATGAAAGGTACCCTATATCATTTCCTAAACCCTTGCCAACGTGTGTGCAACATTTCATGATAATTGGTTGAGTAGTTAAGGATTGACAGCGTTACAAACAAACTCACACTCGCATTTATAATTTACCTTTAAGAGCAGAGCAGTGAACCTAAACGTTAGGGAAACTGCGGTTCAGAGTCATTGAAATCAGCCCTCTCTATAACTAAAACAGTATTAAATGGCGAACCGAATTACAAAGTAAAAATTAGTTTTACTGTCCACATCATGACTTCATCATCAGACTATATTTGTTTAGATAGTTATTTACTTATGAGTGAAGTTAATAAAAGCATGTTAAAATAAAGTGATTTTTGGTTAAATCTCAACTCTGTCTCAACTTCAAACTGTTTGTAATCATCCTAGTTGAAGATTGACGATAATTTAAAAAAAAGTAACAACTGCGAAGTAGGACAAAGCTTGTGCAGCTTTGTCGCAAACTGAACATAATGACTTGTTGACACATTGTATTGAAACTTACTTGTGCATATTACATACATTGGCTGTTGGGCTAGCGATCCTGACTGCTGAGCCAGAGGTCTTGGGTTAAGGACGTAACGCAGAGGAGTAACACTAGATATCCCAACAAACTTGTTATAAACATGATTCCAAGGAGTACGAAACTGCAAAGAAATGGTTGTGCTATGTGTGTCACAATATAACTAAAATTTATAGTAAGATACCGAATGACATCAAAGAATTATCGCTTAATAATTTTATAAATTCCTTAAGCATATAGTTACTACAAAATACGTTCTACTCTGTCAATGAATTCTTGAATTATCCTATCAAACATTAAAAATATTGATATAAAGTTGTTAACTAAGTAGCATTCCATATTTATCTCCCATAGTTTCAAAGGCCCTTTTGCATGCTGTCCTGACGGCTACATAGACGGTAAGCATTGTAAACCTTACAACTCTATATGTACTGACCCTATTTATGGCAAATAAACAATTGTGTGATGAGCACGATCATTAGTTCCGTGTCTAATTTCTCTATAATATGTATCATCATCATCCGCGCCTATTCGCAACTAAGTTGGGGTCGGCTTTCAGTCTACTAACTTCGATATTTTACGTGATGCGACTGCCATCAAACCTCCACAACTCAAATACTAGATATCGAAGGTCTGTAGTTAGACCAGGCTGTCGGTTTTATTTTTTTATTTTTAGGGCAACAACTACCCGTAATGAATGCCACAAATGTTCGTATGGCAACCGGGACCGACGACCGAGGCACGGATATTTATATAATAATACTTATCTATAATATTTAGTAATATATAAGTATGTTTATCAGCAGTCTGGTTACCATAGTACAGGCTTTGTCTAGTTTGGGATCAGACGGATGTGTGTGAGATATGTCGTGTTATTGTTATTATTATATTATGTTGTGTTATATTAAATATAGTAATGGCGTTTAACAATACTTTTATCAATACTTTTTAACAATACTTTTATCTGGATGACAGGACCCCTATGTCCTGTAAATTCATGGTTATCGGTCGATTAGTGCAAGGTTGAATGTGAAACAAACTCATATTCATTCGCATTTATAATTTTGGCTAGGATCTCTCACTATAAAATATATATTTCGACGCCCACGTCCGGATAACTAATAAAATTATTGAAAGTTAGATAGATTACAAAGTTTTTGACGTCCCTCGGAGGTTCCAACTCTCAATCATAAGAGCCTCTCAATCATAATAATGTTTTGGAACTTTAGTTTTATCTCTCTCAAAAAGTACATCTACCGGTTTAGAAAGAATCTGAAGTTCTTCCAAAAGGAAATATATTTTATTAATTTAATCAGCTGGAGAGTTTTTTTTTTTTGTTTGATCGCACCAGTCACTTAAACTACTAGTCGGATTTGAATAATTCTTTTTGCATTTGATAGGCCAATCATTGAGGAAGGTTGTAGGTTATGTAACATCACGCTACGACTCTTAGGGTCAGAGCAGTGACCACAAATGTTACGGAAATCGTGGGACAGAGTCATTCAAATCAGCCCTCTCTCTAACTAAAACACTATTTATTTATTTATTTATTTATTTATTTATCTCTTTATTGTACACCTTTAATGTAAAAAAAAAACAAAAACAAAAACAATACAAACATTCAGGCATATCAATTGGCGGTCTTATCGCTCACGGCGATCTCTTCCAGACAACCTTTGTACGGATATTAACAAATATATTTCAGGGTAGTCTGTGGTGTACTGAGATAGGTTAATATATATTTTAATATATACTTAGAATACTATACTTATATTACCATAAACATACTACATACATACATACATATGTACCTATATATATACATATATAAGATAAATATATATTTATTGCTATAAATTATGTATTTATGATTAAGATGAGATAACCGCTTATAATGACAAGTAATAGTCCTTGACCAGTTTTTTAAATGTCTGCAAGGTTTTGGCTTGTCGAATTGACACAGGTAAGTTATTCCATAGCCTCACCGCTTGCACCGAGAAGGATTTATCTGTAAATTGTGTGGTATGTCTAGGCATTTCTAATTTCAAATTCTCTGATGATCTCAGGTCCCGACAATGTGTGTTGTGTAAGAATTTAAATCGGTCTTTGAGATAAGAGGGCGTGTGTGGATGGAAGAGAGTACTATACAAGAGAGAAAGAATATGAACATACCGGCGAAAGCGTATAGGTAGCCACTTGAGCTTAGAACGGTACTCTGAGACGTGATCATATTTACGTAATCCAAATATGAATCGAATGCAGACGTTTTGGAGCCGCTCAAGTTTGTTCAATTGGTCTTCGGTGAGATCTAAATAGCTGACATCCCCATAGTCAAGGATAGGGAGAAGAAGAGATTGTGCGAGCGCAATTTTCGTGTTGGTGGGTAGGAAGTTCCGGAGCCTTCGCAGAGATCCCGCTGTTGCAAAAAGTTTACGGCTAACTTTTTCTATTTGAGGGCCCCAGGATAAGCACCTGTCCAGATGTATACCCAGGTTTTTAACCATGTCACTGTATGGAATAAGTGAACCGTTGCAGTAAATAGCTGGCATTTGCTGCCAGTTTATTTTGCAGTTCAGCCTAGGACTGCCTACTACAATGACTTGCGTTTTAGATGGATTTACACTAAGCCCATAATCCCTACTCCAGGTACATATTTCCGTTAAATCCCTATTAATAACATCAACTGCTTCTGATATATTATCCGGAGCAGCTCTAGAGTAAATTTGGAGATCATCTGCATAAAGATGGTAGGAAGAAAGTAATCTTTTTGTAATGGAGTTAATAAAGACTGCGAAAAGTAATGGGGATAATACGCCGCCCTGAGGTACGCCCGCAGATGTCGTGCACCAAGAGGAGTAAACGTTTTCAATACAAGCACGTTGCTGGCGTCCATACAGGTAACTACGAAATAATTCAATTGCTGATGGAGATATGTTAAGAGAGCATAATGTACCCAACAAGACATCAAAATCCACGGTGTTGAAAGCATTACTAAAATCCAGTAAAGCAAGGACCGTCAGCTTTCCTTCTTCCATGCCCGACCTGATATCCTCCGTAATATGGACTAGGGCTGTTGTGGTACTATGGCCAGGGCGAAAACCGGACTGGAGAGGATTTAGGAGGCAATTTTTTGATAGGAATGAACTTAACTGAGCGTGGATTAGTCGTTCAAGGACTTTAGAGAGAAAAGGAAGAATAGATATGGGACGGTAATCTGAGAAAGAGGAAGGATTAGGTTTCTTAGGAAGGGGAGTGATTTGTGCCATTTTCCAGGCAGATGGAAAAACATTAGCGGATACAGAATAGTTAAGGATATGGCAAATTACGGGTAGGATTTCATTTAAAATAGGAAGTACCATATTACGGCTGATGTTGTCGCTTCCAACTGCATTGGAAGTTATTGACAGTATGCTCTTCCTAACATCACAAGCAGAAAATTGACTGAAAACTAGTGGAGAACAGTCAGGAGTCGGCAGAGAAGAAAGATAATTCAGCGTTGTAGTTTTAGTTCTCCCTCCGAAATTGGAGGAAGTAGAAAAATATGAATTTAAGGAATTGATATCAACATCTTTTGAAGCAGAGTTCGGACGTGGTTTACCGACCCCTAATGACTTAAGAAATTTCCAGACCTTAACTGGATCACCATTTTCAACGGATTTGTGGATATATCGGCGCTGACCATTCCTACACATCTTATTGCAGTGGTTTCTAATAAGGACAAACTTTTCCCAGTTTGAACTCGTAGGGTGGCTCTTGTACTTTGTATGAGCCCTTGCTTTATTTTTCTGTACCCTCTTGATTTCTTCAGTTAGCCAAGGTGCGGGCAGATGTCGTACCTTTATTTGACGAACTGGCGCATGCTTTTCATATAAATGCATTATATTGTCAGTGAAGATGGAAATTTTTTCATCAACACTTAGTGAGTTGAATAATGTACTCCAGTCGATGCTGTCGGCGTCTCTGCGAAGATCCTCAAGATTCATATCACGAAAATTACGGTGTAAAAGTATCTTAGAATTGGGTTTAGGAGTACGGATTCGATATGAAAGAAAGAGGAGATCGTGATAGGAAAACGAATCTGCAGAGCACTGCCCATGTTTAGCTACATGTTCTTCAGAAGAAATAAGGATGAGATCAAGGAGAGATGAATTACAGTTAGGCATATTGTGTGTGGGATTAAGTGGAAGAATGGAGAGATTTTTGGATTCTAGAACAGATCGAAGGGAGGTAGAACGAGAATCGTTTTTAAGTAAACAAGTGTTGAAGTCACCCATGACTATGGTATGACTGTACGAAGGGGTTAAATTTTCTAAGATTACTTCGAGTGAAGAAAAATAGTCTACTCGTAGGGAGGGACTATAATAGACACCGAGAAGTATTTTTGAGTGTTGGAGTAAGACTTCTATGAAAATATGCTCGCCAGCATTTACAGAGGGGGGTTGAGATGACATACTAACAATGGAGAAAGGAATGTGAGTTCGGATATATATGGCGACACCGCCGCCTCGTCCACATAAACGGTCGTTTCGTATCAGCTGAAAGCCTGGTAACGAGTACGACGTGGTAGAAAGGCATGGCTTTAGCCAAGATTCTGATACCAGAATTGCATGGATATTCGTACAGTTAAAACTTGTCAGCATGTCAGGGAAATGTGCCGGTATGCTTTGGGCATTTATATGAACGACATTAAAGTTCCTGGGAACATCAGAAAACTGAGCCGAAATTGTTTCTGCTAGTGAAGGAATACTAATAAAGCTATCATTATCGCTGGTTGCTGAAAAATAATCTTCACTATCACTATTAGTGGCGGATGACATAATTAATTATATTAATTAAAATTAAATATAATAATATTATATGCTTTTTAAATTACGGTATAAATTAATAATATTAGATTTGGTATAAAATATATATATATATGTATAAAATATTCTTTTAAGACTCCTATAAATATTTTATCCGTCTGCCGGTTGTATGTTAACAAAATATAAAAATAATAACAATAGCACAATGTAATTTAAACACGAAGAAGTTAATTTACCAACATTTGTTTAAGATTGTGTTCCAAGAAGGAGGATAAAAAATTAAATAGTGATTTATATTTTAAAAATGTAGCTTTTGAGAGGAGACCGTTGAAATTGCTAAAAGGCTAGTATTCAGTCCAAGTGGAACTCAACTCAGAGTAAAACTAAGAAACGGAACGCAATCTTGTTCTGACAGTTTAGTAGCATTGACATATTGACATTAATGATATAAAGTTACTTATTGTTTGAAAGAATATAAAAGTTTGTTAAATTAGTTAAAACAGGGTAATTTACTAATATTTACGTTGGTATAGTAAGCATGTAATGTTATGTTAAGGTAATCTGCAGTGAAAGTGAAATTAGGATGACAAACTAAGATTATGAACTGAGATATACCTACATACAAACAACAATAAAATTGTAAACAAGAACCAAAGCCTGATCAGCATATTTTCTTACTTTTTTGCGGCACGTCTGGGTTTTACCGTAGTTGTTTTGGTGACCGCAGCCGGCTTCACTGGATCTTCAGAAATAGCATCTAGCTCCAGAAGAGATGTGACATGATGCCGCTTATCACCAGGCCCCATAAGATAGACATTGCCCTCTCTTGTCCAGCATTTGTTTATGCCGAATTTGTGACGTGCAGACATAAAGACCTCATGCCATGACTTGGTCAGAAATTCTGATATGGTGACACCAGTGCCCTTCAGTTTTGTTTTTGCAAACCAAACCGTATCTCGGGTAGCTACTTGTTGAAATTTAACAAGAATAGGTCTAGGCTTACTTGATGATGGAGTCCGACCCATCCTTTGGCTTCTTTTGATGTTGTTTTTGGTGAAAGCGCTAAGTTGACAGTGTTCAGTTATGACTTTACTGGCTAACACTACGGTGTCCTCATTTTTGTCCTCGGCTACACCATGGATCAGCAACATCTTCCTTCTACTCCGCATCTCCATGTTATCTGCAGACTGAGCCAACATTTGCACCTGATGTTGAATGTCATTAAGGGCTTGAAGGACAAACTTCTTGAACATCACAAACTCCGCTTCAAGATTAGCATTTGTTGAGGAAGTGCTGGTATTATTTTGAAGGCGGTCTCTGGATTCAAATTCTGCCATGCGATTGTTGAACATTACATTCATATCAGCAATTGTCTTGATGAGGGACTCCATATTGTAGATTATTGTGGAAGTGTTGTGGTAGTGTTAATTTACGATGTATTATAAGGAGATAACACTTACACCGGTAGAAGGTAATGTCAATTTATAATATAAGACATTAAATGTTTATAATTAGTGGTATAATTAATTATAATTATGATTTTATATTAGAGCTCAAATTTTCGATGTTTACTGTAGGACTACCCACCTCTTTTTCCTAATCTTTTTTAATGGCTAATCGAATTAAAAAGTAAAAAAGATATTTACTATCAACCTCCTGGCTTCATCATTAGACTATCGTCACCAAGAATAATCTGTTGGACTCAGCAAAAGTGTCGGATTTGAATAATTCATTTTGCATTTGATAGGCCAATCATTGAGGAAGGTTGTAGGTTATGTAACATCACGCTACGACTCTTAGGGTCAGAGCAGTGACCACAAATGTTACGGAAATCGTGGGACAGAGTCATTCAAATCAGCCCTCTCTCTAACTAAAACACTATTTAATGGCTAATCGAATTAAAAATTAAAAAAGATATTTACTATCAACCTCCTGGCTTCATCATTAGACTATCGTCACCAAGAATAATCTGTTGGACTCATCAAAAGGAATCATATGAGCCCAAACTCGAGGGGGTTACCAGTAGCCACTGAAGAGTCCCACTATGCACCTTCTGGCTCCATCATCAGATACATACGAAGTTTCATTTGGATACGACAATTAGAAGTAGGTTAAAATTGATTTCCAAGATTGGTTTACATCCCACTAATATTATAAACGTGAAAGTTTGGATGTATGGATGTTTGTTACTCTTTCACGCCAAAACTACTGAACCTGTACTGTCGAAATATTCTTAAAATTGTTAGCGCTTTATGTGACTCACTTACTATACGACCCCAAACTATGACCCCAAAACTTAGTATTTCTTTCTTTAATACTGTAAAAGCAGTCTAAATATAAACACGTCTTACTAGACCCGACATAATGTACAGCCAGTATTAAAGTCGCCATTGAACCAAATATTAATATTGAACATTAATTATTTAGACCCATTAGGGAGTAAGATGTTTAATTATTTAAAACCCTCTCAACGGAAAATTCAATGTGTAGCCAGTTCAGCTAAAAACAAAAATGTTTTTTTGGAGTTTGAAAGAGCAGGGAGTCCTGCAGTGGGTTCCGTGGACAAGTAAACAGGGTTCTCCAAAGTGACGGATTCCGCCGTCTCGTTTGGCACGTGGCTTGTAAGTTGCTCTCCGGTCCGGCAGAAGACGCGACAAGCGCCGTAGAGATAAGAATGATCACCAAGGGGAAGCGGGTCGGGGCGACTGTTACCCTTGCAGAAGCAGGTCCGAGACGAGATGTTTCAAAACCAAGTAAGGCTCTCCTTACTATACGGTGTGGTCACCTGTCATACGGCCAAGGTCTGAAGGGATTCTTAGAGGCTTCCTTTTTAGGGTATACCCGGGACCTCTGCAATAGAATCACTTGTGACGGAAACCGTGTGGTTTTAGTCGGTTTGATTCTGGCATACCATTTTACCGATAGCTCTGGTGGGGTGAAGACCCGTCGCGGTTTCCAAAAAATAAGAAAAAATGGTTCCTCGAAATTATTTATTACATCCAGAGTTAGGTTTAACCATTATTTTGAAATATAACAGAAGAAGATGTGCTGAGAAGAACTAAATGCTCTTCTCAGCACATATTCTGTGGTTAGCTAGTATTACACTGCCCAGTCTATTACTGGGCTACTGTTAAGTTAAAAAAAGATGGCTGATCTTTTCTTTACTTTTCCTTCCATGATATAATTATGTACCTTTGAATTGCCTGACGACGGCCAGTGCAACCTGGTCGAAATGTCGCGTTAGGCAATTCAGAGGTATGTAATACCTATTTCGTGGTCGCGTTAGATCCCGTATTTACACAACTGTTCGATATTTCTACGACCCTGCCTGTTGTACGAATCTTACCGCTGTAACCAGAAACTTGTAAAAAAAAACTGTGTGGTGTCGTGGGACACCAGATACGAACGAAGTTCCTTATTATAAAGGTATTAATTTCAAGTTCTATTCGAGGTATAAAGAAAATAACTATTCGGGTATACATTTTTTATTATGAATTTTAATCGATAAATATCAAAAATAATAATAACAGTCATCACGTAGACTATACATAAAGATCGAAACCGACTTCAAAAAAGGAGGGAGGTTCTCAATTCGTCTGAATCTTTTTTTTTTATGTATGTTCACCGATTACTGGAAGACGCCTGAACTAATTATGAAAATTCTTTTTTTGTTTCAAAGGGTATACTTCACAGGTGGTCCCATTTAAATTTTATCGAAATCAATCGAGCGGGTTTTGAAACATCAACAAATATCTAAAAATTTTATACATCGATGATGTTTTCGTTTGCTCCGAAACATCGCTGTCTCATTGGAGCAGTGCGTTTAGTTGTCCTACCCATATTATATTTAAACAAAATACATCTACTTTTCACTAAAAAGCACATTGAAGTCGGTGATACTTTTTTTTAAAAGATAATTATTAATTTAACGTTACGGACGTTTTTAGCCGGCTAGGGTACCCCTCCGCAACGCCCCATAAGGACCTTCGTTCCAAAACATGTTGAATTTGAATCTTTGGAGTTTCCTGCCTGTTCTTCTCGACAGGATCTACGTATTGGAATAGTCAACTAGCTTCACGACTGACTTAGTATGGACTACTTCTCCTGACAATTCAAAATTACCTATAATTGGTTCAATTGAAATAAATTTTTATACGTACATAATGATAAAAACATGTATCTAAGTGTGTATATCGGTGTTCTAGAGCTCACAGTACCAGATAACGATATAGCATACGTCCCTGGATACTATAGTTATGAATATATATGGTGTAGTGTAAGTCTCATGTGTGCAGCATTAATATCAATATGTTGTTTGTTAGTTAAACAATACCTACTATTTATTTAACATGACATGACACGTTTGTTGTTTTATTTGCATGTCCGAATTTTGTGACAATAATTAATATTACTATCTCTTCAACCATATTTGTGCAAATAAATAATCATGTTATTTTATACTAGCTTCTACTGACCGATTTGCTCGTTTAATATCGATAGGTATTTAGGAGTATATTTCCACATAAAAAACCAAGGCCAGTAGCTCATCTCCAAATACTTGAAGCTTACAGCTTGCAAAAGACGGTGAGCTCGTTGCTAAAGCAAATTTGAAATTAGCAGATCTTGGTGAAACAGGTGGAGGTGGTTATACATGGGTAACAATAACTTCCACAGCAACACATCTTGAGGTCTTGAGTACTTAATAGTAGAGTGAGACTTGAGTAGATAATAGCAAAGGTTGTAGAAAAACAAAAATATAGATAGATAACAATTTTATTTGTACACCATTTTTACAATCCAAGTACCATACATACATTTGTAATACACATAATGTACAAAGAGCGGCCTTATTGCTCGATGAAATCTGTTCCAGGCAACCTTAGGATGGATCAAAATGATTCAGAGGGACAGTGGTAGGTGGGGGTGTAGGTATTTAAAGTTGTAACAAAACTTGTAATTGCGTAGAAGTGCAAAATATACAGATATTCTGTATTTTAAATTACTTTATTATTCCTATTCTTTAGCCTTTAAGTATATAACACATTCCACAAGCGTATAGCTTTAACAATAAAATATTGATCATAAAATTTAGTGGAATGCAGTGGCACCTCCAGTTTCACATCTTCAGATGAACTTAGATATTTTTCATATGGGTCATGAAGGAACTTGAACCATTCTTTGAGATAAAAAGAGAACTTAAACAGAATAAGATGTTGTAAAGCAGAAAGAGGATATTAGTATTCTGGCGAAAGCAAATGGGAAGCCAAATGCAGCTTTTCACAAAATTCAAAAACGTGATCATGTTTTCGTAGCCCATATAACTCTTATATAAAAATTATGAAGCTCAAGCTTATCAAATTGTACTTCAATGAGGTTCAAATAGCTGAACAACTGATTTTCTGACCGGCACAACCTTTAAACCTTCAAGAAAAGAGCGTACTCAAAGGCCGGCAACGCACTTGTGACTCTTGAGTTGTAGGTGTCCATGGGTGGCGGTAGTCACTTAACATCAGATTACCTGTCTGTTCGTTTGCCCCTATACCACAAAAAAAAAGAAAGTTACGTAATTTTTGCAAAGATCCCGCCGCAGTGAAAACTTTAAGACCGACTTCCTGCAGCTGTGGACCCCAAGGTAAGGTGCTATCCATGAAAATACTCAAGTTTTTGACATTCGTGCAAGTCCTTAACGAAGTGCTATAAAATTGAATTTGGAGCAGTTGTAACTGCACAATTCTTGAAACTAGCAAAGGACTGCGAATAACACATAACATACGTTTTTAGGGCATTAATCCTAAGTCCATAGTTATGACTCCAATCGCAAAAATGCGACAGACAGCGTGTTAAGTGGAGCTCGAGTATATTTCTGTAAATCATCTGCATCAAGATGGTAGAACGAACGTAATTGTTTAGAGATGGAGTTTATAAAAACAGTGAAGAATAACGGACATAAAACGCCTCCCTGCGGTACACCGGCAGAAATACTGCATGAATAAGACACCGAGTAGAATACGTATACGCTGTCGGTGACCAAACAGGTAACTATGAAGAGAATCAATTGTCCTTGAGATATGTTATGAGACTGCAGTATACTAAGCAGATTGTGAAGATCCACAGTATTGAACGCGTTGTTAAAATCGAGTAAGGTAAGTACTTTTATTATTGCACTATCCATGCCTAGCCTAATATTGCCTGTAATGTAAACAAGTGCAAAGATGTTGGTGTGACCAAGCCAAAAGCCAGATTGAAAATTGATTGACTGGCCTGCTGGTCTAGTGGTTAGCGATTCTAACTGCTGAGCTAGAGGTCGTGGATTCGATTCCCACCCTACTACTAATTGCAGCCGCATTTTGCACTAGAGACATTACCTGATAAAAATTATGCGGTTGCATTCAGTGAGGCGACGCGCGTTCCGCGTCGTATCACGTCACTTACCTAGTCAATATTGTGATTAGATCAATTCGTAAAGTTCATAATAGACTGCTTTTTCAAATATTTATGTAAAATACAGATTTTTGTGTAAACGTAAAGCAAGTTTATTGTGTAATTGAGAGACTTGGTACGTAGATAGCTGAAGACCTCGATTAACGCATAGGCTTTTTATCCGGACATTCCCACGGGATCGGGACTTACGCGGGTGAAACCGCGGGGTGCTGCTATTATTATATAAGTGTTAAGTAGAAATTTTGAAAGGTAATAAAAGTTGGTAGATATAAATAAATCTCACGTGTATCCTCAACGACGAACGAGTGCAGAATGAATGCAGAATCCTCCTCGGCACTCTCGCGCACCTCTATTTATACATCTTGACTTTGGCTAAGCTAATTTCGCCACTTCAAAAACTTTTATTATTTTATGAATAAAAATAGGGGTGAACTATAATAGATAATAAAACAGTTCACTATTTAATAATAATGAATTATTAGACATTATTATGACTAGTTATACCGGTGACGCCACGCCATTGGTCCGTCTGACAAATAGCGGTTAATGGAGGGGTAATATATAGGCTAGGCGTGCTTTTGAGATAACGATCACTTGAGTGCGGATCGAGGTCCGAACAACGATTATCGAATGTGATAGTTTACAGATAGAGTGGTGAGATTGTTTCTAACACGTCGGTATTGTACCGTGTGGCGTTCGAACCCTTCCACTTCGATCGTAAGTCCGTCAACTTAACTATTACGCCCCTATATTCAAAGTTTACCCATTATATATTTATATTATGCCAGCCTTTTAAAGGTCCACCACAAGAATGTTTTTCTGCTAAGTGTAAAGTTTTACAGGTCCATTAAAGATACAAGGGACGAAAACTACCCTCGAAATATTTGTGTCTGTTTATTTTAGGGGTTCAAACAATGTGACAATTTCAGTTCATTACATTATACGCGTTTGGTTTAGATTACAAAAGGTTTTATGACAGAATATGTCAGTTGAGTGCCCAGGCAAATCAGTTTGACTTTATTGACCAACGAAAACACGGAAGAGGTCATAAAGTCAACCCGTATATTACAGGGTTAGAGAAAGTGTGGTCAAAATCTTAGGAGTGTTAAGTTTAGCCGACTAATAGTTGATTTAGCTTGAAAAGAAGGCTTATGACCCACCGCACTAACAAACGACACTACCAGTAGTTTAAAAACGGTCTTACATTTTCGATGGAGAAAAAAAAACAGGTAGATTTCGTGTTTTTTTTATTTTTTTTGAAAATCTGCATTGGGGGAATATCCCCCATTCAGAAACTTAACCTTCATTTTTGCCCTATTGATTTGTCGTCCAAGTTTGAAAGCAATCGGTGCATAATTGCGACCTCTATCGTGCCGGTAAAATTGACGTACATATATATACATATTTATATAAACTTTTTAACTGGCGGTTGTTTTGGGGTCTAGGGATCATAACTAGACCTCCTGTGAAGAAATTTTTGGAAAACTCGACAACTGGCACAAAACCAATAGGTAGAATTTCTTCGAAATCTACCTAAAAAATTTCTTAATTTAGTTACACATTTCCGAACAATACAATATGAATTTTCATGTCAAGTTCAATGATTTTGTATTTTTTTTTTTTGTTTTTTTAATTTCGGAAACATCCAAATATTCCATCACCATCCTAGGTATCAAATATCTATAGTTTCATTAACATCAACCCTTTCATATACGAAATATTAGGTTTATTGGTAAATTTTCAATATGCCTATTTATTTATTAATGATCACCCAGAACTATTTACAGGGTAGTCCAATTTCGATCATACTTTTTGTCTTAGGCCTGCTTCTGCAAGGGTAACAGTCAGACCTGCTATCCCCAGGCCTGCGCTCATGGAGGTCGGAGATCATTCTGCACCTGGCGCGTCTTCTGCGGGAAGGCAGAGTACTTGTCCCCTCCAGTCCCTTTGTACGGCGTAAATTTTTCAGGTTAATGTTGTCATGTTATAAATTAAGAGTTAGTTAATGTATGGGACACAAATAGACCTTATGAACCACAAACTATGAAAAAAATATGGGTTATAATTATTGTGTAAGCACAGGCATGGGCGATACAGCTCAGTTGTTCCATAAACGCTGTGTCGCGCGATAGTGTGTCCTTGATTTAACTAACTCGACTTTGTAACTGTGTAACCAAATTTGTAACCTGATAAATACAACAAGTGATATTAATGGTGTACAATAAAGAATATTCTATCTATCTATCTATTATTGAACAGTCCTTGAATACGCCAAATCAGTGGTAGAAACGAACACGTCCCCATGAACGTGTACAACAGTGTAATGGCTGCCGGAATGGCTTCGCAAGTCACATTTGACATAACAATTGTAGTACAAAAAAAAACAATGTTGCCATGTAAAAAAATTAAACAATTATAAAAATAAATTGTATCAAACATAGTAAAAAATATTGTAAAAACTTGAAATTAAAATTAATAATAATAATAATAATAATAATAATAGTAATAATAATTTAATTTATTGTTTCTCTCACACAGTACATTAGACATTACAAAACAAAAATAATAACTTCACACATCTCACACACGGCCGTCTGATCCCAAACTAGGCAGAGCCTGTACTATGGTAACCAGACTGCTGATAAGCATACTTATATATTTCTAAATACATACATATTATAGATAAATTACACCCAGACACAGAACAAATGATCGTGCTCATCACACAATTATTTGTCCAGGGTGGGAACCGAAACCACGACCTTTGGTTTAGCAGTCAGGGTCACTAACCACTAGACCAACAGGCCAGTCAGTTTGAGCCATCTATGAAATTTGCACGAACAAATACATGGATAATTAGTATACAACTAACATCAAATTACCGTAGTATTGCGCAGAATCCACAGATGGCATAAATACAATAAATCAACTCGCGGTCAGCATATTTCGTTGCGTTAACACTTTTTTCCGTCTAGCCGACTCCACTGCCGCTGAGTAAAACTGTAGATGGTTTAAAAACCTTTTTAATAAAGGAAATCTCCTTTATAAGTGAGAAGAAAGAAAAGAAAGAAAATCCTTTTTATTTTGCACAAACACTTGACGCACACAAGACATATTTAAACAAAGAACATGTACCGCTATAAGAAAAAAAACAAGGTCGGATGAAAAAAGTCTGTACTCTGTGGTAATCTGTCTGTGGATTCTCTGTAATACAATTGTCAAAAAATATGGAAAAAACAATACTGTATAAATTGTTTGTCGTTTTTCAATTTACATGTAAGTATATTCATTCATACCATACCCGGTGAGTGCTTGCGTCATCCGGTTAATCTTTACATCCAGTATTTTCAACTGTCTAACATTATAACCCAGGTTTTTTTATTCCACTCGGGCTCCTGCCTAAGTGGCAATCGAGTAGGTTAGCACAGTACAAAGTTAAGTAATACTAGCCAGGTCAGTCTAGGATGGGAGCACGTTAAACCGTCGGTCCCGGGTGCATACAAACATCTGTGGCATTCTTTACGGGTAGTCCGAGCCCTAAAAAGTCCGACAACCTGGTCTAACTACAGAACTTCGATATCACCTAGTACTTGGGTTGTGTAGGTCTGATGGCAGTCGCTTCACGAAATAATAAAAATATGAAAGTTCGGCCGTATCGTAGTTAGACTGAAAGCCGACCCCAACTTAGTTGGGAAAAGGCGCGGAGAACGAGAACGGTTTTTTTTATTCCACGTCCGTGACTAACAGTTGTACGGCTCGCATTATGGACGCTTGCTATTCCAGGGGAGACGCATGCATTCGTTTCGAGGGTAGACCTGAGGCCCTGGCAATAAGACTACGAGACGGAACCGGTACCGTGTGGTTTTAGTCGGTTCGTCGAGTCCCACATACCATCGTACGGTTAGACCCTGTGAGATGATCCCACAGGCCAAAAAAAAAAAAGGGAGACGCATGCGCGTTGCCACCCTTTTTAAAACCTTAAAAGTAAATAAAAATGTTTTTTGTCTTTCTTATTTTATATTTATTTCAATCTTTCAGTCTTATAAATTATATTAAGAAATGAATTAATGTCAAAACGTTACTAATTTAAATTAAATTATTGTTGTCGCCTCATTAAAAACGAATAGTGTGATTATAAAAGGGTAGAAATAAGATGAGAACTTCACTTGAGTGCGAACAGAGGTACAAACAATTTGGCAGTTACTGTTAGTTAGTGATTTTAATAGTTTATATCAGTGTTTTCGAGACTGTTTCTTACATTATATTAATAGAATAGTAGTTATCTAATTTATTTTACATTTCTCAAAAAATGTTGTGTTAATTAAGACTTTAAAGGAATATAAATAAAAAATCCCACTCGAAAATCCCTTCACCGATTAGGAAAGTGCTGATGATCTTAGAGCGGCTGAACAAATTTTCTTGAATTATAGCTAAGAACATTCTATATCGAGTCACCTTTAATCAAAATTGGTCCATCCACATATGAGCTATGATACATCTTGAATAACATTCTTTTAGGTTATTATTATTGTGAATATATGTTCCGATTATGCTTTCTTTATTAAAAAGAAATATGTTTACATAATTATAACTATTTTTACAACTACCCTTAGCTAAAATTATATCTAAAATAATTATATTATTTACAATATTATTATTTGTAACTAACAACAAGTCATAATTAACTTTACACTACAGATTAATATTTATGACTTTGTGTACAACTAGAACCTTAATTAATGTATAATTATACTATCCTGGAACATATTACACATTGTTATCTAGACCCAAACTCGGAATCATCAAAGCACCAAAAGATGGCGCTGAACACGGGACGCAACCGCCATCTCTTGCCGCTCGTCAGAGTCTACGAGTCGACGTGCTACACCGCCGGGAGGCAGTCTTATTGCAACCGTCCAGTAGGACAGTCATCGTCAAAACTGTCTCGGGTTCCGTAGTTGCATAAATACCTCTAGTTAGACAGTGATTTCTTTGTTACATAATTCCTTGGGATTATAGCTGATTTTACTTTATTTTCGTGTTCACTTTAAATTTTCCTTCCGACACCTACCCAAGGTGGACAGATATAGGTAGATTTTAACTTTATTAAAATAAGGTACAGACGATATACATATTTAGTTAGTTTTTTTTGTAACCAACAACAGCTAACCAAGGAGGATACGCGCGCGAATAATGTTACGTTGCATCACCCGTCAATTCTAAAACAACTCGTTGAGAAAACTATCGATCGATAGCAATCATTGCAAGCAGCATTCACGCTTTTTACTTTTGCAGTGGCCAACACGCGCGAGCAATATTAAAATTTAATCATTTGCAGCGGGACTTAAAATTAGAAATCTGTTCTATTCAGTAATATCTTCTGACGACTCTTGACAATGTAGGCGAATGTTCAACTATTGCGTCAAAAAAGGTCGTTCATTTATCGTTTTACTCACAAATAATTTTTTGAAGTATTTAAAATGATGAAATTCTACCTTTATTTATTACATGATTGATAACAATAAACCTTTATAATAGAAGGTAGTAATAGTATTATCAAAGCGCCAAGAGATGGCGTTTGCTCCAACATTTATCGCAAACGCCATTTTTTACCGCTCCATAGAGTCTACAAGTTGGCGTGTGACACTGCTAGCAGTCTTATTGCAAAAATAATTTTATGAAGGATAAGGTCGCCTAGAGGTCGAAGATTGATCTTAAAGTAAGTGTATGTATAAAAAAGTAAATGTATTCGATTGACATAAGCTAAAGAAATATTACGTGACTAAGCGTAAAGAACTTTGAAACTATTGTTCTTAGTTTGAAACGGTAGACATTTTTGACACACGTTTTCTGTACGAAGCGTTCGTTACCGAGAGAACAAACAATACCTTATAGAAAACTAAACAATATGGCGATTTTAACAATCAGCTGGTAATAATTGACGTAGTGATAATTGTTAAAATGCACTCGTTGCAAATTTTGTAGGCAACCCATTACGAGGACTTGCACTTACAATAAGTTTCAAACACTAGGTACGCGAAACTCACTTTTCCAACTTAAAAAAAAAAAAAGGGGGCGTCCATGAATTACGTTAGGCGAAATTGGCAATTTCTTCGTTCTTGATGAGATGTCAGGTGCGCTTGATTGCGTTGGATAAAAAAAAACATAATTTGCTTAATTATTTTTATTTAAGACTAGTGAACGCTAGTATTTAAGACATAACGTAGTCTAGAATCACAGTAAGTACATAAAACAATAAAATACTTAAATAGAAAATACTAAAAGTCATAAAAGAATATTTATCCTAATCGACAAGGACTCATCAGGGGTCATAAGAGTGACTTTTTACAGTGTCATGCGACCAAAGTACGTGATTACGTGATATTTGCTGAGATTCGGAACGACCCTCTCCCCCTCTAAAGGCCTCACGTAATTAATGGATGCACCCTTAAATAATAAACCATAGATAGAAAAAAAAATGATTTAGGCGCATTGAAGCATACTTTTTTAAGATAATTATATACTCGTACTCGAAATACGACTATATTTAGTTCAAAATCAAAATCATTTATTTCAATTAAACCAATAATAGGTATTTTTGAATTATCAGGAGTAGGAGTCAGTCAGACTAAGTCAGTCGTGAAGCTAGTTGCCTGTTCCAATACGTAGATCCTATGGAGAAGAACAGGCAAGAAACTCCAAGGACACTCTTTTTCAAAATGTTTTTTACAAATTTCTGGTTACATTGCTTATAAGCGTAAATGAAATGTGAGGACAAGGGAACGTACTTATTATTCTAAAATATAAACAGACGCGCTAATTAATACTATACATATTAAAGTAAAAGCAGTCCGGAGATGACCAGCCCCAACCAACCCCAACCAACCAATGTTACATTTTGAATGCTTTGTGTTTGCTTTCGTTGCATATTTGTAATTTAAATCAAGCTATTTACATTCAGTAAGTTGAACTGTCATTGTTTAGACTTTCTCTACCATGAGAGGCCAACATATATAGGTTGAATTCAAGTGGGCGTGCATGGCCAAATCAAACACTATGAGGAATAGCGAAAAACACTCAAAGGAGTCTTCAGGACCCGATTTTTATGAAAACTAAAATAGCATCATTGGATTTTTGAAAAATCTAGCCAGGAATCTAACGCATTGATTTTGAAAAACAAATATACGATTCGATAGTGTCGCTAACAAGGAATGAATTCTGGGAAGTAATGACATGCGGCAAACTTAAGGAAAATGCTTCATATTTAATTTTTTTTAAGGCCTATGGCCAACAGTGGACTATGATAGACTGATTCATTGATATATATTTCACATAATAGACGTATAGTAAAAGAAATGTTACATAGCACGTAGAACGGATGGTCGATGGGCCCAAAAAGTTATGGAATGGAGATGACGGACCAGAAAGCGCAGCGTAGGACGTCCATTATCGCGGTGGACAGACGACCTGGTAAAGATCGCAGGTCGTCGGTGGATGCAGGCCGCTTTCAACCTATCTTCTTGGGTCATTAAGGGAGGCCTATGTCTAACAGTGGACGTCCTATGGCTGAAATGATGATGATGATGAATAGAAATGTTGATTAAGCAGTTTGGCGAAAATTTTATTGCAAAGTATGGTCCTCTGCCGTGGCCAGCGAGGTTATTGAATCTTACCCCTTAGACCTTAGATTATTTTGACTAGGAGGTATGTAAAAAATCTGCGAAGACGTATTATGTAATTGACTTGGAATGATCTTTGGAAAATATTCTTAAGATCAATCAATAATATTGTTCTGCTGTATGTAGAACAATCCTTGCGACGTCAAATGCTATAGCTATGTATTGAGAACAATGACCATCCCAATGAACAATTAATCAATTAAGTTTTAATAGGTATGTAAATTAAAAAAAAGTTTTTTTATAAAAATTTGCGCTTTCTGTAACTTGGTGTAATAATATAGTGTTTTTCACAAATCAACGGTTTCGATTCCTGGCTAGGATTATTGATTTTTCAAAAATCCAGTGATGCAGCTTTGGGTTTTATCAAAAACGGGCCCGAGACTCCTTTGAGTATTTTTCGCTATTTCTCATAGTAACAGATTTGGCCATGCATGCCCTTTTGAAAAAATCACTCTGTATACGTGTAGCTTGCTGTAGCAGTTTCAAATCATTTTTAAATTTAAAACAAAATCCTAGCTTTCTACGCTTCTTCTCTATTAACCTTGAATATTCCAAATTTTATATCCTCTTGTTTTTTCTTCACTTATAACTGTAGGTGTGCCATGTTTCGGCACGTATGGAAACAGACCAGAGGGATACCACGGCCTCACAGAAAACCGGCAGTTAAGCAATGTTTGCATTGTACTTCGCGGAATGAGTGAGGTTACCGGAGGCCATAACCTAACCCTGTTCCCCTCTCCCCCTTTTCTTCTACTCCCACCTTAAAGGCCGGCATCGCACTTGTGACTCTTGAGTTGCAGGTGCCCTTGGGCGGCGGTAATCACTTACCATCAGGTGACCCGTCTGCTCGTTTGCCTCTTATTCCATAAAAAAAACATAATGAAGATTTATATCAACTTAGAACACTTTTGAGATAGTAGATCTTCTTTGAAAGGACATAGAAATATATACATATACAAATAAAGTAATATTCAAACCAAAGAATTCAGTGGCCTTCCTCGACCTTACAAAGTTCTCCAACTGGTATGAGCATTTCCGTCAAGGGTTTTCATGTTTATTAGACTACCCCGCATTTTCACCCTCGTTTACTGTCACTGCTCCTTAGCGTCATAGCGTGTTACATAGCTTATAACCTCCCTCAATGAATGCTCTATCCCATACAAAGAATTTTTGGAATCCAACAGTTAGTTCCACAGCACAAACTCGTCAGCTTTATAATATTAGTGTAGATAATAAAATAAATATCACCACAAATAATTCGATTGAATCCATCTTCGATCATATTGCCATTATCAAAACAACAATAGGGAATATGCATGTTATTTAAATTTACTTGATTAATTTTCCCTTGAATCTTCATTGTCCAGATATTATGCCTAAACAATTATTATCTTATTTAGTTCGTGTTTAAATGCAAAAAATATTAATTATAATATGCAAAATAAGGCAGCGAAATTCAACTTTGCAAAACGCTTCACCATTGGTCGAAACAAAACATGACGTGACATTCCACGTTCTGTCATTTATCGGCGCCTATATTCGTAGTGTTACGGAGAAAGATGGGTGTTCCTGTGGTTTTTGCTCTTAGCTAGTGAAATTTAAGCATTCTAGTGATATTAGAAATCATCTAGGACAATGACTGAATGTAGTTTTGTCAAAGCACAATCGGCAATGAAATCTGTATAAAATTACTGTAACACTTCAAGTAAGTTTATGAAACAAACACTAAGCGTGGAACGTGACGTCATCCAAGGCCCGCGAAATATGGCGGCGTTCAAACAGATCAAATTGTATCGATGTTTTCAATGTTATTTTACATAAAATTTATTTGAACATTGCCAAGGTTATTTATATTTTTATTAGGGTAGAATGATGGAACAAGTTAATAAAAGATAAAAAAAAATACATGCATATTCCCTATTGTCGGAACTCGGAATAACTTGACATGTCTTGTTAGAGACATAAATTTTACGTGTGGCAACAGCCTCGTACGTCACCATTAACCCGATCACCAGCCACACAGAAAATAATATAAGCTAACATACAAAATGACATCCAGACACCATTAAATACACCGTAGACAAATACACACATAATCACAACAATTATCATTCAATGAATATTATCTTGACGACCTGATGGTCTATTGTTGATACACATACACTCATTCAAACATTCATTAATGTACCATTTTTGTTCTTTATTCACGTTCTTCATCCAACAGCTTCCTGCCACTAATATAACTTTTTTACCAGATATCTCTTACCGATTCGGTGTCAGACTGCAGTTATACGGATTTTTTAGAGAAGTTCCTCTCTGTCAGTATTGCCTGGCAAATGACCACAGTTGGCCCTGACTTGGTAGCTGACGACGTTGATTTTTAACGCTTGGCGATCGATGGTCAAGGCTGAGCAAACTAAAAACGCCTTATTCCAATTTTTTTATACTAGATGTCTCCTTTGTCAAATCTCGCAGAAAAAGTAACAGAATCGTTGATCGCTAACTATTCGCGTGCTAAAACTCTCAGCGGTACACTTCTTACCCGTCACGGCAAGGTTTCTCAAATCACCAATTCACTCGATTCACTACTTCGTACTTCCTTATCGTTGACAGGAGTTTAGAGACAATTGAGAGAGCCACGTTCTTTTTCATATGTTTCATTTCTCATTCATTTTCTCCTCACTTCTAATCATTGATGGAAGATCAGTTTTACTAAATGTCATATTATTTCCAGCTTGATTATTTTTTGGATATTCTATATAATTCCTTTGTAGTTTAGGATTGGTTTAGCCGAATGGCAAGAAGTATCTACTGGCCATAGTAAGTTGCATCTATTTCTTTCATCAATACAGTGTTGAATTACTTCATATTCATTATTTAAATAATTATTATCATCTAGAACAACAACATCACCGTATTTATTTCGGATATAGTTTTTAACTAATTTTACTACTTCGTTTAAGTCATGTGTATTTAAATTATTCACAACCGGTTGAAAATTTGTCACTGATACATCTTTGAATTTTAATTCTAATTTAGCTTCAATTAGTTTAAGATTTGAAGGCCACATTTTTAGACCAATTGATGGACTGATATTGTGTACCATTGGATTAGCACAATCTTTCTTAGCAACTAAAATATTACCTAAAGGTATACTTAGATCTACATTTGAATTATATACGTCCGATTTGATATCTTCGTTATTATTTACGTAATTGTATAATCTAGTTTTCATTTCGTTTTGTAAAGGTATAAAGTTATTACTTTTTGAAACTATACTCAAATTATTATCATAAAACTGATTTTGCAGAGATGGTAAAATAGGTTTGCTAGAAACATATTTCGGTTGTAATGGGTAGGTTTTTAATTTAGAATCATTGATATAGTTAGTATCTGAATTTGATTGTGATATTTCTGACACGCTACTCACTTTTGCTGTTTGGTCAGAATATAAGCTTGGCAGATATGTAGCTGCATTATATAGAGGTAATTTTTCATTTATTTTATCCAAAGGTTTACAAATACCATTGTTAAAGGAACTTATCGAAGCTAGGTTGTAATAATAGGGTACTGATTCAACTGATCCATTTATATTGAGATTGTCTTTAATCAACGTAAAATTATGCGCAGAAGGCCGATCATACAGTAATTGATTCGTCAAAGTTGATGGTAGAGACGTCCCAGAAATTGTTTCTATTGCTGGGCTTGTCTCAATAAGTGATTGAACTGCTTTAATACTTGGCAAATTTGATGATGATGCACTTATAAAATTAATTGGTGATGGTGCTGAAGTTGATAAGGATTCAAAAGGCTGCATAGGTTCTAAAGGACTTAAAGGATTTTTCCCTATTGACGGTATTTGAGTATAATATGGTTGAATGTATTTAGTATTTAAAAATGGTGAATATTGAGGACTTAAATCTTGAGAGGCCATATTCATAGGAATAGAATGCTGTGTTGTATATTCTGGGGAAGTTAGTTGTATATTTCCGTGTTCCGTGGAAGAAGGTGAATATGGAGAAAATTGAGAAGACTGAATAGCAGGTAATGAAGAGAAGCCTTTATTTGTGATTAAAGGCTGTTGTTCAGTGAATAATGATACTGGCGACAGTGGTAATGAAGGAACCGAAGATTGTATTAAAGTTGATATTACATTTTTGTAGTTTAATGCCGGAGTATAAGTTAACGGTAAATTTACAGGTACATTTGATGTCAACTGAGTATGTTTTACTGGCATATATGAAGTATAGTAGTTAGATACTGGAGTATATTGTGATGGAGAAGATTTTGAATAAATTGACTGGTAAACAGGAGTAACATACACTGCTGGTAGAGGAAGAGTTTTAGAAGAACTGGTTTGTGGGTATGACAGTGATTGGTCTAACCTACTCTTACTAGGTATATTTATTGGTTTGGGTAGAGGGCTTACAACATTGGTAGCTGGTTTTAATAATGATGGTTCTGGAGTTATATATTCAGAAAAAGTAAATGGTGAAATTCGAGTTTTTATTATAGGAGAGGAAACTTTAGCAGGGCTTAGTGCAATGTTTGAATAGGGATTGGTATTAATTGCTATTATTGACACAGGTGGGGTTGAAATATCAGTGACTACCTTCGGATCAATAGCTGTATGTGTAAAAGGATAGTATGAAGGCTGTTTGACTGATGGTAATATTAACGGCGGAGAAGTATACTCAAACAAAACATCTGGCTTAGAGGGAGCTTTGACTGATAAATCTTCAGGATAAGCCATCAATTGGCTTGGAGCCAATAATGGGTTTAATTTGGATAAAAGTGTTGATAAAGTTGTAGGAACAGGTGGAATTTTACTTGTTTCGAGATAATTGTAATTTTGTAGTAAATCAACTGGAGCTGTAAAGTCATTATCATTTTTTAGTTTGATTGAAAGTGATGGTGATTCAGGTATAACATTCTGTGTAAAATCACAAGGTATTACGGAAGGTAAAGCGGCATTAAAAGGAATTGCTGATAATTGTGAAGGATATTTTGCAGGAGGTGATGATAAAGAACTCATAACAGTTTGTAATGAGGGTGGCATAGAATAAGTTGGCATGTAATTTGTAAAAGGCTTATTGTGTGTATTTATTGTAGGAGCGGCGAGTATATCTGAATATATAGGTAGAGGTACATTAATAGATGGTTTCGATAGTGGTGAAGGATTTACTAATCCAGATTTTCCATATTTAATAGGATGACTGTATTTATAAGGTGATATTATAAAAGGCTTTTTCGTTGGCACTAATGGTGAAACTACGGGTTGACTTATAGTGTAAGATGAAGAAGAGGCAGTGGAAGATAAATATTGAGATGTTTTTGGAGAAGATTTACCAGAATCTAAAGAACAGATAGAATGATCGTATGATGGTAATTGGTATCTGGACGGTGATGAATATGACTTGAAGAATCTTGGTGGAGATCCCACGTTCTGAGGTGTAGAGTACATAGTATCAAAATGTGGATCGTAATATTGTGAGTGTGGACTTGAAACCGTATTTGGTGCATTAGACACGGGTGACGTCATTGTGGAACCAACAGTACTGAAATACGGAATAGCATATGAGTGACGTTCAAGGTTTGCCTGTGAGCTGGATAGTGGGTCAATCTTTATAGACACCGGGAAATATGATGACACTGGTATTTTAAAAACAGACGTAAGTTTTTGTGGATTCAGTGTTGTTCCAGATTGTGTGTTAAATATTTCTTTAGGTAAACTAGTTTCAACTGGCAAAGAAGGTACTGTAGGTACTATAGGAACAGGTGTACCTACTTCTAAATGTATAGTTGAAGGCAATGAGTATATTGATTGGAAAGATGGTATATTAGAAACAAACGTTGGTGATGGTTTCTTTTCAGCAATATTTATATTAACTGGAGTATTTATGTATGTTGGTGATGAAATAGGCTTTAGGTAGTGGTTACGCAAGAGTGGAATAGTTTTAGGTATTATCGGTGCATTCACTACAGGTACCTTGAACAAAGGTCGACTAGGAGGTTTCGAAAGATTTGTGTTTGAAATTACAGAATATGCGCTACTTACAGAAAGTGGCACTAAAGTTGTTGAGGAATTTGGAGTTACATTTGCTGTTTTTGATGGCTCGTATTGCAAAGAAGAGGTATGTTTGACAAGCAAAGGCTTTGCAGATAACCCATGTGATGATTCAGGACCTATGGTTTGTAATAATGGTGTTTGGGAAGTTATCCAACTTGATGATACAGCAGAATCAGTTAATGATGGTTCAGTCGACGTGATTGAAGAGAGTTCACTATATTGAGTGATGTGGCTTGATGTCCCTAAAACAGAATCAGCATACGATTGATAAGGTATCGGCTTATATCCATAAAACTTTGATTGAGACAAAGGAGAAGCAGAAATCGTTGGGACTGAGTTCTGATCAGTATATTGTAAAGCATTTGGTGTAGTATACCTAAAGTATTGCTGAAGAGAGTCAACAGGCACAAGTGGTGCTGATATAGGAGAAACATGTGCCGGAAGATTGAATGCTGTATATTTACAACGAGATAACTGAGATAAATGGGGTGACGAAAATTGTCTAACATCTGAAGCAAGTATTGGTTGTATTGACGCAGGTAATGTATCTGGTAAAGAGTTTGATATTGATTGGAAAGGATATACATTTTGTAAAGGTGTAAAGTATTGTGAGTTTTGTTTTAAAGGAGATACAGATTTTATTGACGCGAATAATGGAGACATTAGGGGTTGTTTACATGGACCAGGTACAGTTAGTTTTGTTGATGGCAGAAAAATCAAATCACTATCTTTCAATAGTGTTGGTTGGAAAGGTTCTTTTAAGGACGGAGATTCAATGGAATTCAACATCGGGTCAAATGCTGGTGGCGGAGATACAGGCGATTGATATAAATATGGTGATTTATATTCAGAAGCTGCTAATAAGTTAGTTGGAGTGTTTAATTCTAAAGTATTTATAGAAAGGTTTATGGCATTTGATTCTGGTTTCAAAATTCCATAGGTTTTAGCTACTGGTAAGTAAGAAGCTGTATTGGAGTTTGAACAAGGCACTGTAGGTCGTTTTAAGTTAGGGTAACTTAAAGTTTCTATTGAACTGTAACTTTCTAAATCATTTGATGTACTGGTTGGGTAAACTGTTGATGTGATTGTAGGTGTTTGAACATTACCAGCATAAGAATCGTACCCTGAAGGAACAGGTATTAATTTCCGTGGTTCAGCTATTTGAGAATATGGTAATATTTGAACCGGTGGAACTCTATTTTGAGTACTAAAGATATAAGGAGAGCTTGATATTGATACTCTAGGGACTGGAACACTATAATATTGTTTAATTGGATAATGTGAAGCATATGTTACCGGTTCGGTTATTTTAGAGAAAGCATATGTTAAAGGTAGCTGAGTATGAGAATCAATGTTAGCAGACGTAGGTGTAATTACAGGTATCATGGTTGATGATAACCATTGGTCAGGTTTAATGAATTGTGGTTCTTTATACGGTAAAGATGGAGTTGTAGTCTTTAATGGCCACAAACTAGGTATGTCAGTATGTATTGGAATAGGAATCCTAATTTGTGATAGCCATTTGTTTAAATTAGGTGTGTACCTGTTCATAATTAATGATTGTGGATAATTAGAATATAATGTTTCTGTTGGTTCACTTAGCGTTTCAGCTGGTTGTAATGGAGAAATTAATTGAGGTATATTTTCAGATGCATATAAAGCTGGTTCGCTAAATTTTGGATAATAATGTAGTGGTTTGTATTTTACTTTGTTTATATATGTTGATTGCAATAATGGTTCTACGGATTTAACAGGAGATATGGGTATGACATAGGTAGGACTAGATAGTGTTTCAGGTAAATTTTGGCTGCCAGTATAAACTGGTTTATATGTTGAAAGATATGAATGTGGATACGGTTTGGATACTAAATCTGATGCTGAGGTTTCTATGTAATCAGGTGATAAAGGTATGGGAGTAAGAAAATTTGTTGAAATAATTGGAGATGGAGAGAAAGTATCACTCCATCTCCAATTGGGAGAATCAACGTTATTTAACTTAAGTGGTTTTAAATTTTCAGGGATTGGCTTTAAAGAGTATGTAGCAGATAATGGACTAGGTGGTATAGGATATTTCGAACAGAAGACGGCTTCTTGAATGTGTGGACTAGAAAATTGTTGACTTGAAACTATTTGTTTAGATTGAGGTAATTTTGACAAAGTTAAGCTTAAAGGGCTCAATGGTAAACCATGCATTATATCTTGGTTTAATTGAGGACTGTCCTTAAGTGGTAAAAATCGTGACTCTGATGGTTTCAAAGCCGATGTGAATTTACCTTCCTGCCCTATGTATGATGTCGGTATTATAGGTGATTTAGTTTCTTCCAATGGCAGACCGCTATGAGAAGTTAAAAATGGGACTAAAAATGAAGTGGGTTTTAATAAAGGTGTAGCATAACCTTGACTTAGAAGTGATGGGAAACCAGGCAGTGGTGTTGCTTGGGAACCAGGCTGAGTTGCTATTTGTATATTAGCCAGTGGAGTTGCAGCTTCTAAAATAGTTTCAACTGGACTTGGAGAAGCTAATAGATTTTTACAAGGTGCTATATAAGGAGTCACCGAAAATGGTGTCTCTTTAGAAATGCCCTTTTCTGATGGACTATTGTAAGTTATAGACGGCAACGGCCCATTTGATGCTATAAATTTATGAGGCAAGGTTTCTTTGATATAAGGTCTTTCATAAGGTAACATTTCTGGAATATCTTTGTAAACTGGTTTACTAGTATAAGATAATGGGGTTACGAAGTTAGGTGGTTCAGCCAGTGTGGGTTTAACTGTACCTGCTAATTTGGTATCAGTCATTATTATGGGAGATAGTAACGATGAATAAGCTTGATGAGTGTGAGGTGATGTTGAGGGATGATTTGTGCGGTACATTAATGCAGAGCTTGCTTTGTCAAGCGAGTGGGTTGTTAAAAGCGATGTTGGGTATATTGGGGTAGTTACTGGTAATGCCATTTGAGGCATAGTAGTGCTAACTGATGATAATAAAGGATATTCTTCCTTCATCAAGGGTGTAATGTAAGCTGTTTCAGGAGACACCGGTAAATTATCTAAAGTAATTGACTGAGATATACATTTTGGTGATTCATTGTAAATTGGCAAAGATTCTGACCACCTCAGAGGTGATATTGTTTGTCGATTGAATTCATTTAAAGGAGGAGTAAAGGCTACTGTCGTTAAAGCAGGAGACGTAGATATTGTCTTTCGTTGAACAAATTCTTTAAAACTTGACATTGGTGGCGTAGTGGTAAGTGGTGCAGGCAGCGTACCAGAAACAGTAGAAAGAGGGTGTAAAGTGGGTTTCAAAGAAATGATTTCGTTATCAAATAATGGTGTACCTTTACCTACAGGTAATTGGAAACCAGATAGTGTGTTTTGCAAAACTGGTTGAATTTGTATATTTTTATTAGCCAGTGGAATCACAACTTCTGAAATAGTTTTCACTGGATTTAGATGAGGTGCCAATACCGTAGAGGGTAGCACTGGTTGATAGCGTCCATTGCTTTTTGACAGAGTCGTGTAAGTTGCATTGGTTTTTAGTAAATTAGGTTTTGACTCTTGTAGATATTCTTGGAATGAAGTGATATACGGTGGTGTTAAAGAATCTGCAAAGTTAGGAAGTGGCCTTTGAAATGGTAAACTAGCGGTAACTTTTGGTTGAAGTATATCTTTCATAGGCTTTGAGAATTCAGAAATAGGTTTAAAGTAGCTTTCTGGGTTTATTTCTATGACTTTTTCGTATGGTGCATTGTTTAGACTAGACGTTGAGAGTGGACTGCTAATTGGTACTAAGGAAGAATCTAAAGAGGTCCGTTTATCAACTAAAGAGTCTGGATAACTTAATGATGAGCTGATTAAATCAAATGGTTGTGTAGATAGAACTGGTGTAACGTGTGATTTAGTTGGAGACAAGACAGCAGGTGGTATTGCTTGAAATATTTTTTTTACATCTGTATAAGATAATATTGGTTTTAGCTTACTAGCATAAGGAGTTTCTAGTTGATGGTAAGTTAAAGGTGACGGTATAGCCGTTGTTATTTTAGACAAAGGGCTGGCATAAGTATATATAGGCGATTCTAATACGCTAGACGGTGAAGTGATCGGAAATATTTTATTGAGCAAAGGAACGGCTTTTGATGTTGGAGAAGTTGGTAAGTTTTCTTTTGTCCACTGATTGGCACCGTTTGGTTCAACGTTCGTTTTTGTAGGTTGTTGAGTAGCCGTCATGACATTTGATACAAAGTTGTTGATTGAAACCGGTTCAGTTATTGAAATTTGTTGTTGTAATTGACCATTTTCTGCCTGCGTAGTAGAATAAAATAATTTTGTATAATTTTTAGTCATTGGTCCTAGAAAACCTGTTGGCGATGGCATATGAAGAGGTAGTTTCTGCAAATTTGGTGCGTAGTTATTTAGTTTTTGTAAGTAATTTATGGGTTCATTGTTTAGTGGGGCTGTTAAAGTAGTTGTATGTTGTTTAATGAATTGAGGGACTTCAGATAACAAATTTTCTGGTAAACTTGTATATATTGGAGATTGGGTAATCGATGAAGGTACTGTACCTATCTCTGGTAACGGTAAAAAATGTTTTAGATCACTGTCTGACAACATCACTGGAGGAGATAACAACGATGGCGAGAATGATGGCTCAAACATCTGTGATGGTTGTGAAAGCAGGTGTCGAATTTTAGGAAAAGATTGCCAAGGCGTAGAAGGAACAGCAGTAAATGGAGATAAAGCGCTTTCTATTGGTTGGATATATTTTTGAGCCCACAACATATTTATACCCGGAACAGGTAGAGCCTTAGTCTCGAATGTGTCAGTGGTGATTTGATTTTTAGGGGGAACTCCCCCTGCAGGTGGTGAAGCAATATCTAATTGAGAATATATATATTGTGTTGGTCTTTGCAGAGGAATAGTAATTCTGTAATCTTTAGGTTCTTCTACATGACGTACGGGTTTGATTTCATTAACCGGTAATGGGTATATCATAAGTGGTTCTTTACTAGCTGTCGAAATGATTTCTGGTAATGCATTAGGTACTTTTGTGTATATTTTAGTTTGAGGATTGGCTATATTTAAAGGTGTAAACATTGGTTGTAAATTAGGAGTAGTTGTTGAAATTGTTGGAATGTAAACTGATGATAAGTGTGGAATGGCTTCCGCGATTGAAGGTAAAATAGGAATATCTGAGTTAGGAGTTGATAATTTATATTTTTGTAAATTTGAAGCAGGTGATAACCAACTTTTAAGGGGTATATGTGATATACTTTGTAAATTGCTAGAGTAAAATGAAGATAATGGTTTCAAACTAGTCGGTAATACGGGGTTAACACTCGAAGGTGGTAGTTCAAATGCCTTTAAAGGTATTTGTGAATTCATTAAGGAAAATGGTGCATTGTTGAGATTTATATTTGAAGGAATATTTAATGTAGGTGCCGGTGATGGAACGCCATAACTTGATATGATTTTTGGTGTTTTGAGATTTATATTTGTTTGTGGTAATGAGGCCATGTCAGGATTTATATAAGTAACTGCCGCTGGTTCATTGTTTTCAATAATTACTGGCAGTTGTGAATTAATATCAGATTGAGAAAAAGAGATAATAGTAGGTAAAGAAGCATCCTCTTGTGGCATACTTAACTGTGCCATTTTGATAAACGGTATTATCGTGTGTGTTTTATCTGTTGATGGACTAGAAGTAGTGCTTGATGAGGAGGACGTTTTGTGTATTGTTTCATAATTCGGTATTAAATCTATTATTGGTGACAATTCTGTAATAGGTGATAATTCTGGTAATAATTGAGTGTCATCTCTATTGACGGGTTTAGATATTTGATAATCTAAAAGAGGCTCAGTAGTCATTTGTGATGGTATAATATTTGCAACAGGTTGTAGTTTCGGAGATAATTCTGAAACAGGCATTTCTAATTCAGGAACAACAGTTGGTAGATTTTTATTTGATGCTATTTGTGCTAAATGGATATTTAAACATGGTTTCGTAGATTCTTCCTGAGTAATATCATGGCGTGGAATATGATAAGAAACTGTTTCTGTATCAGAAGGGACGCTATTATAATCAGATATTTTTGGATTAACGTAAAACTCTGTGTCTTCAGTTGGAATAGGTTTACTGTAGTACACATTTTGTGGTGTTATTGGGTAATCTTCAGGGTTAATTACAAATGGCATTTTATCTATGGCATAAAAAGGCTTTTGACTCTTAGGAACTGGTGTTGTCTTTAAATTAAGAGGTGATGTTAGCATTTGTATTGTATTAGAGTTATCAGGAGAATAAATATTACTCTCTTCTTGAAACGGTTTTAGTTCTCGTGAATGGACTTCATAATTTGGTGCAAAAGACGGGGACAGTTGCTGAATATGAGAGTCTGATGTCTTTTTATCAGCATATTCACATGGAATTTCATCAAAGTTCTTATTATGGGAATATTCATGGGAAGTATATTCAAATGACTGAGTATTTTCAGCTTCAGTGTAGGGTAATATTAAAAGATTGGGTTCTTTCAAAGTTGGTGTAGTTGGGGTAAAACTTAGCTCATCCAATGGTGATAACTTGGGTTTGAGACTTGCATTTACGGGATAGCTAGTGTTTTTTAATGATATGCAACTCGAATTGAGTACAGTTCCTTCACCTTTAAAAGGCTCTGTTGCTTGAGAGTTTACATTTTTGGGTAAATTATAATAGTCGTATTTTACACCGTCAATGTCAGCTCTAACTACAGATGGATCAACTATATTATCAGCTATATGTGTATCAACATATTCATTGTTATAATTATCAACTGTATCTGATATATTGACTATATGAGGCGCTTGGATTACTTGATTACTATATGAACCGTAGGTTTTATCAATGTCTATGTTTTTAAAATAACCATTAACGTCTTTTTGATACTCTGCTGAGTCCCCAGTGGAATAAATATGCATTACATCTGAATTAACTATATCCGTGTCTTTACCATTACAATCAAACACTATTGGTTTGTTATCACTCAAATTATTATCATTGAATAATACATCAATGATCTCTGAAATCTTATGATCTTTAACATAATCTTTTAAATTTTTTCTTCTTTCTTCAGTATAAGAATCATAGTCGTTATTTGTCGTTAAATTATTTTCTGCATCATTTTTGATATCATATTCATCAACTTTATTATTTTTATCTATATATATATTAATAGTCGTAGGTGATGACAATGTGTCTGTGTATTCAGGTACCGTGACTTCATTATTTTTGTATTTGAAATTATAACTAGAATTAATCGTTTTATACTTTTCATCTATTTCAATATTTATATCATTATTAATATCTAAATTATCACTCTGTGTATTGGTAGTATCTTGGCGATTGAAACAATCACAGATACAATTTGTAACTTTTGGATCTTTGATTTTATCATACTCTATCAGTCTAACTACGCTTGGCCATTTTGTGTCACCTGAACTTATTAATGAAGCTTTGGATTCGTTATTATCTTCTGTTGCTTGTTTATTATTTATTGATCCAAGTTTTTCACTTGTCAGTGACCAATCACTATATTTCATTAACACATTATGAAATAGGTGTTTGTCTATTAGGAATGAATCAAGTTTGTTGTAATCATCGTCAATCTGAAGGTAAAATGTCACTCTATAATCCTGTCCTTTGCAATGCTCTTTGGACTCTTGCACTATATTGAAGATGTTTGGGTTAGCTGATATGCACGTTAATTCTGGGTTTGTTGGCTTTGTCATCCATTCTTTGTTCTGAAAATAATTTAATAATTGTGTTATGTTTAGATATAAATTTAAGAAATGTTTTATTATCAAAAAAGATCCCGGACTTTTTAAATTAAACAACATTTAGAGACTTAGAACTGCTTTTTCATAAACTCTTTGATTTAGATCATTTTTAATAGTTTTAAATTCATATTTAGTCAAGGAATTAATTTATCAATGTTGATACATAGGCGTAACTTTAATAAATTAGTGACGACCCTTTTAATTCACTTTTCGGTTGAAGGTACTTGTAACGTCGACCTTCCCCGCCCGTTGTCTGCCTCAGCTTTTATTTGCGTACAAGCCATACAAGGTAGAGCAAAATGAGCTCTAGCATTAAACCAGTTTAAAAATGATATTGGGGCTAATCCCATCTCGTTCAAACTGCTGTGGTCCAGCCACCGTCATCAGTTGAACCCCAACGATGGCAACAGTCAAGTCCCTCAATTAAAACGTGGTGTAGATTCGGCAGCCAATAAGGTGAGAAATCAAGAAACATGTGTCGAAGTATCTCTCCTTGTCAGCAAAATACCTGCATCACCTAGTACGGAGATATCTGTTGAGGGAGCTCTATTCTGTTGCTATCTATTTGTTGCGGTTGAGGTATTTGTATTAAATTGATAAAGGGAATAGGCGGTGGAATAATGGAATGGTGAGGGTTCAAATAAATCGAAGAGAGCGTCGCACACTCACTAAAGTTAATCCTATAAATATCCTTAGCTTTTGCGATAGTTGGGGTCTTCAAAACGAGGGTAGGTTTTCCTTCTCAATTACTCTTTAAATGTGCAGAACAAGTAGAGTAATCTTTTTGGTAGTCGGTTTTTAGACATTACCTGGTTTGATATAGAATTTGTCCACGGTATGGTTGGAGCCTTGATGTATGGTGTCTGGAAGCATTTGCATGTTGCAGCTACTCCGGTGATTGCCAGGGTTGAACCTGTGAAGAAATTGATGATCAGAACAGTAAAGAAATCTTGATGGACTTTGACTATCCAGGTGTCAGTAATACTGATTTTTTTTCTCATCACGCTTTTATTCATTGGTTAGTAACTAACTGTTCTATGTGGTCAAATCTTGGAAGTCAATTTTAACCAACTTCTAATTGTATCGAAATAAATCTTTGATTGTAGTTTGGATGACAACACTACAATTTGGAGTCTTAGATCTGATCTGATAATGGAGCTAGAAAGTGGATAGTGGAACTCTTCAGTGGCTTCTAGTAACCACTTCGAGTTTGGGCTCATATGATTCGTTTTGACAAATACAACAGGCTTGGGAGACGATGGTTTGGCGACGAAGCCAGGAGGTGGATATTGAAACTTTCTTTTTTTTAAGTGATAACTTGTTTAGGCTCGTTATGCACTTTTGCTATATTGAAAAAGCACTGAATTCACACCGTCACGCTAATCATACATATATAGATCCACTAGAGGGCGCTAATCTAAACCTTGAGTTCTATCAGCTTCTTATTAATTAATCTTTAAAAATATAATTAGTTCAATAAAGTACTTATTGTGTGCCGCAATTCTTGTGGTAAAAAAAACAAAAACATAATTGTAATTAAGGTGAACATTTATAACGCCTATAGTGCTCAATAGCGACTACCTTTATTCAAAATTTCGTCTGAACGTACGTCAGTCTGATGGATGTTACTAGCAAATGGCATCATTTTCTTAAAAAATTAACACTTCTGATCGTCAACTCACAATTACTTATTAACTATTTTTGAAGTGAAATCTTCTTTAGGCACGTTGGACATTTTTAGTATGGGGGAAAAGCAAGGAACTCGTGTGACCATCACACTCAGATACGTCAGATGTGTGTGTAGGTACGTAATGTATGTAAGTTCTGACGTGGAGTCCTATGACTGACAGGTTTTATTTATTGGGTTCACCATTAAAATGTGTTTTTTTTTAATGTTACTAAACTACATAGAATTATTTAGTTGTTAATTATTGTTTGTTTGTAGTTTGTTGTTAATTAAAGTCAGTAATTTTTTGTGGGTCTTGTCAGTCTCCCCATAACCACATTTTACACATCTAATATATTTTACAAAGTTTTACAGGAAGGTTTAGCTTGAAAAAAGAAATAAAATTTTGTTTTTTTTTAATTTGTTTTATTTTTTCGAAAATTTCTTTTTCTAGTAGTGTATTTCATATTTCATGTCCATTTCAATAATTGGGTTTTTTTTTGTTGGTTGGACAGAAAAACCTGAACATTCCGTCAACATCCTTGGTATTAAATACTCATAGTTTCATCCATGCCAGCTCTGTCACTTTCTTACGAAATGTTAACTTTAAAGGTCAATTTTGATTAAAATTTATATTTTAAAATCACAAATTTTCCTAACATTGATATCACTTTACGTCATTCTAGGGTCTACTATACGACCCTAAAATATGACGACATCTTTCTGTAACACGCTGTATGTAGTTATACTTGACTTATTTGTTACTATGACTGACTTTCGGAGACTTTACGTGTTCTCTCTCTTAATTAAAATAGAATATACAATTTTATGCCAAAAAGTCGACTATTATTTTGTAACATTAATAAGCCTTAAACTACGCTTCTCAATTTATTTCTTTGTCTTTAATTACGGACCAAAATAGAACTCGATTTTAGATTTTATTACAACCATCTCTTTTGTCTACTTAAGATATTTATTTACGTTTATTTTGATTAATAGGGTAACTGGAATTTCTTTATATTTCTCTTAACCTTATTGTACAGGAAGCCACTAAAGCGACAGAAGAATCGCTTGGAGTATTTTGTTAAAAGCTTAATGCGTTGCACAGGATTGAATCGTATTTTGCCACTGGACAGAGTTCGGCTATAGAGAATGTTGTTTCAGTAGGATGTACAGTATAAACAGCTGGCGCACCGTTAAAACTTAATTCGCCTTGTACAGTAATGCTGTGCGAAAAACGCCGTGGAAAGCGATACGACTTACAAGATGGCATCTACACATTTCTACTATTATTATTGCTGGTATTCTCTTAAAATAAACTAGTAGGAAAGCTCTTAGCATATTCTAACTTATGTTTGTATATACAACTGTAATCTATTAGACAGTTTGTTCCACAATAAAAATACTTCATACAATGATTAATTAAATAAAACCAACTTTGATTTAATGACTCACTGTCACGCAACGCATTATGATAATTAATGAATGATGAAAAAATATTTACGAAGTGTTCCGCAAATTAGATAGTTACTATTCGTTTAAAAGAATTTTGTAGACTGGCAACTTTTATTCGCGCAATCCATTATTTATATACGTATACAGGACGTTACAGAAAGGTGTGGTCATATTTTAGGGTCGTATAGTAGACCCTAGAATTACATAAATGACTAACAGTTTTAAGAAAATTCGTGATTTTTACTACAGAACGCAAATGTTTTAAACTGATGATAAAACTTCATAATCCATCTAATATTATAAATCCCACCAATATTATAAATGTGAAAATTTGGATGGATGTTTGTTACTCTTTCACGCAAAAACCACTTAACCGATTGTGATAAAACTTAGTATGTAGATAGCTGGAGGCCTGGATTAACGCATAGGCTACTTTTTATCCCAATATTCCCACGGGATCGGGACTTACGCGGGTGGAACCGCGAGGCACTGCTAATTTGTCTATATAGTTAATATTTAGTTATGTATTCTATAATTGGCGATGTTTTCGCCTATTGTAAACGTAGGTATATGATTATTTTTATTGCCGGCATAAAACGAACCAGTGGCTATCAAACATTAGGACCAACATGTGCTTAAATATAGATTGGACTTGGACTAAATTAGTAGAACTGGATGAAAACCACCTGAAATTGGATATACCAGGATGTTGGCCGGGATTTATATATCTTTATTTGTGAAATCTGCCTAGTACATAATTATGACTGTCATAATTTTGTTGACTGATATTTGAGAGAAGTATGTATGATGATAGACTTAAGAGTGAGGAATAAGAACATAAGAAAATATGTATGGTATTTAGTCTAGTACATTTGCTTCGGACAATACTGTGTAACCTATATGCGGAATTTACTCGTGTAAAGTCAGACGTTAAGACCCGTTGTGATATGCAACTAGGGTTGGCCAAAGGCATCGCCTAGGGGAAGCTTCGGGTGCTTGACGCTGGCTGTATAACTTACCGCCGATGGAATAGTTATACACGCACGACTAAATTCTTAAAGCCAGATGTTAAGACTTGTTGTGATATGCAACTAGGGTTGCCCAAAGGCATCGCCTAGGGTAAACTTCGAGTCTTAACGTTGGCTGTATAACTGACCGCCGATGGAACAGTTATGTAAGCATTAAGGTCCTAGTAGTGTCCGGGGATTGTCTAAATGAAGCGGGGAGCTCTTTATCTACTGGCCGTCGACGGAATAGTAGATGGAAGAGCCCTCGTTGCTGTTAACAAAAAAAAAAAAGTGATCGATGCAAAAAAAATATATTGAAATAGATACAATCTAATGGTAAATACTTTGTCCTCAGCAACTATACCACACCATGACGCTATCCGGGACGGATGCGTACGCAGGAGGGCCGTGTTGTCGCCACATCAAAAACTCGTATTTATTTTATTAAAAATAGGGCCAAACTATAATAGATGATAACACAGTTCACTAATTAATAAAAATAAGTTAATAGGTATTATTTTGACTGGTTATACCGGTAACGCAATACTATTGGTCGATTGATAAATATTAACGAATGGTGGGTTTATAAGAGGAGAAATACGATAAGAACTTGACTTGAGTGCAAACAGAGGTACGAACAACTTGGCAGTTGCTGTTAGTTAGTGATTTTCATAGTTTATATCAGTGGTTTTGAGACTGTTTCTTAACATATATATATATATATATTTATAGGTATTATATAAAATATTAACTGTAAGAGATCGCTCTTAGCGATAAGGTCGCCTATTGTACATATCCACTTTTTCGCCTTTATAATATTAGTGTGATTATGTCTTTGGTGTACAATAAATATTTTATTCTATTATATTATAGCTAACCTTAAAATCAATTATATGTATATTAGCATTCAAGGACAACGAAGCCAAACTTTAGCTAGAGGGCATACAGGGTCAATTTGCCAAGTGCGGAATTTGCGGGTAGACTAAGATTTAGTAAACAAAACAGTCATAAATTTGTCTGCAATAACGTCCAAATAAAAAAAAAACAATTTAGCAAAAGTATTCTTTGAAATATAGTCTTGATAAAAGAGGTAAAATACAATCGCCGTCTCAACTATATTGGTAATGATGACGATAAAATTGAATGAAGTAATCCTGGATGTAGAGGTTTCTTTTGTCTCTCTAACAGAGGTAATTTAGGGCTAAAGTCTCAGCATGAGTTCCAGCTATGGAGGTTTTCCACTTATCCAGGTAACACTTCATCAAGTTTTAATCTATAAATTAACCCTAAAAAAACGCGTAAATATATTTAATTGATTGAATCAATTGTATCGAAATACAGTAAATATTGTAAAAACTTGAAATTAAAATTGCGCCATCTGTAAAATTTGCCCGAACTAATACTTATATGGATGATTATTATACACACAGATGGCGTAAATTAAATAAAGCAACTCGCGGTCAGCATTTTTTATTTCGCTAACACTATTTTCCGTCCCGTCCGCCGACCGTCTGAAGTCTAACGTGCTATAAGTAGCTTCATTCTAATAATATGTACATATTGTTTATTAATTAAAATGAGAAGATTTAGGCAATTTATTTTTTCCCTTCGTTCAAAGTAAGATGTGCCAGACTCCTTTCCTGAAATCTGGCAACACTTTCAAGATCAACAATATAATGGCAACAATCAATCAATGTTTTTAAAAGTTACTTAACAGTACTTACATATTAAAACCCACACTTTGGTCGCCTGCAAGTATTTCATATCTGCCACGTTTTTCTGACATTTAGACAGCTACCTGAAAATAATAATAATAATAATATAAGCAAAGCCAGCAACGTCTGAAGTCGCAGGTTTGAGTCCCGGTCAACGCAAATATTTGTATGCATAATCCACATGTATCCGTGTTTTAGAGCGCACAGTACAAGCTATGCTTAGTTTGGGCACAGATTACTGAATATTTACTACGTAACAGATAAATCAGCCCCTACAAAAATGTCCACTCCTACCGTTTTAATTGCCTACTCATTCCGCGCGCCGACCACTGCTTGCGAAAATAAACACAAATGTTCGTTAGCACGATTATTTTTGCCTAATAGCGCACGGTCGCGTGGCTGTAAGGGTTACCTCTTTTGTGTCGTATGCCAACTACTTTTTTTAGGGTTCCGTTACTCAAAAGGAAAAAAGGAACCCTTAAAGGATCACTTTGTTGTCCATCTGTCTGTCAGTCTGACTGTCAAGGCCCTTTTTCTTAGGGACCCGTGGAGGCATCAAAATAAAATAAGATCAAATACTTATGCCAGCGGTTCCTTGAAGCTGTAAAAAAAGTTTCTAAGTCCACACAATCAAAGTTACGGCCATTAAGCCCTAGATGAGTATTTTTATTAATTTTATTTTATTTTATTAAATTTTTATTTTATTATTTATTTTTATTTTATATTTATTAAGCCCTAGATAAGTTTTCTCCTTTTTCTCTTTACTTCTATCTTACACCGCAACTACCCATTATCTGTATTCTGTTATCTATTATCGATTTTGTCTATTGAAAGGTTGCCTGTAGAGATCACTCTTAGCGATAAGGCCGCGTGTGTATTTTTATTCTATACCATTCTATTTTTTAAATATTTTTTTTATGTTATTTAAGTAACTTGTTTTTTATTTCAAATTTTTTATCATACAAAAAATTTATATACTTATGTTTTATTTTTTATATATATTTCTTTTTTAAAACACAACTTTCGTATTAATTAAACTAAACAACTAAAGTGTTATCCACAGACAGGTAACTCTATTTATTAATATTTTAGAATATTATCAATAATGTATATTTATACATTCTATACAAGGTGTCCAAAAAAGGTGTGGTCATATTTTAGGGTCGTATAGTAGACCCTAAATAACGTAAAGCGATAATAGTTATAAGAAATTTCGTGAATTTTAATACGTAAATTATATTTTGAAACTGATAAAATTGAATTTGGTAACTGTCCGTGAAAGCTAATATTCCGTAAGAAAGAAGACTGCAGGTATTTAATACCAAGGATGAATATTGATAATATTATGATGTTAGACCTACATTAGACAAAAACATTTTCCGAAGTATTTTTTTTCTTAAATCCATTTTATTTATCGGAAAAAACAACACTTTGAATAAATAAACTAATACAAATACATTATATTTATATATGTATTTTTTTTTTATTGTGACTCAATTTCAGATAAAAATCTCAAAAAGGAATTGTTTATTTACCATTATAAATTTTATTTAAAAAATGATAGACTTGCTTGGACCTGGCTTTGACCCCACATCAACTCGACCACTGCAGTCAGACTACGGGGAACCGCTTCACGTGCTGTGCAATTTCAAAATTACATTTTCACTAAACATGTCACAATCCGAATCGAATGAATACTAAACTCGAAGAACTAGAAATTTTTAAATGAAAGTGTGCATAATTATGTTTTATAAATATCGTTAGCAGAACACAATTTTCGTATTTAAAAATTATATTCAACTCATGGCATTCAGCCATTACTAAACTTATTAATCAACTGTGGTATTTATTTTAAATATGATACGTTATCTAGACCCAAATGAACCATTGCTTGTACTGTGGGCTCTAGAACATACAGATATATATATATATATATAAATATAAAAAGAGCTATAAAAACACAAATTTCGGTTTTTGTTTTTCAAAAACCGGTATTTTCGGGTTGTTATAATTATAATTTATGGACATTATCGAGTTAAACTACATAAATTGATCGGTTTATTTGATAATACGAAGTACGAAGTTATCGACATGAACCAGAATGAATATAAACATTTTCAGTTCAAAGAGTTTCAGACGACTACAGGTACACGGTGACTAGTCTTCTGTAACAAAATACATGAAAACTCGTCATAATTTTTGGTAGATTGCTTCTTGGAAAGAAAAAAGTGTTAAAAAAGTTTAATTCTGATATGTAACTTCTGATGTAAGCTTACGTTCTCTTTTGAGATAATGCCCAATCGCACTTTAAAAACCGGATTTATGTCTAGAAAAAAACAAGTTTCAAAATCTGTTTGTTATCCGGTTTTTTCAGTTATCCGGTTAACTGGTTGTATGCGCCAATAGAAACACCCAGACCAATGCTAATAAACATAATATGTATGTATACAAATATTTCCACTCAGCGACTCAAACTGGTTTTAATAACCTACAAGTATGTAGTTTAATTATGCCGGGTTCCAATAAACAAAAAACGATTCGTTTTGCTTACGGACGGTAAAGCTTTCGTTGAAAATTCAACGAAATTTTAAGGTCCGTAAGCATACCTCTAGTGAACACTCTGGGGCAGAAATTCGACAATGAAGCTCTGTCAAAAGTACTTGAAAAATACTGTTTACTGTTTCCATTTTTGTATAGATGAGTAAAGTTCATCAATAGCTACTAATAAAAAAATCTGTTGATAAACAAAAGTGAAGAAGATACTGTTTCGTCCTTGCCTATTTATCTTGGGTTCTGCTGTGCCCCGCCAAGTCAAGCAAAAAAAAAAAAACAAGGCCTACATCAGTTTCTCGAAGCCATTCAGGTTGTTTTCAACCCTCTTTGTAACTACGCTGTAGATAAATCTAGAATCCTGAATTTTCGGAGACAAATAGGGCATATAATTTACTTTAGGAACGAAAACATTGATTTTGGACTTAATCGCACTCGGATCGCATATAATTATGTATATATGTATGTACCTCAATTTTACCGGCACCGATTGCTTTCAAACTTGGACGACAAATCAACAGGGCAAAAATGAAGCCTAAGTTCGTGAATGGAGAATATTCCCCCAAAGGGGAGGACTGGGGGGCAGATTTTCAAAAAAAAATTAAAAACACGAAATCTACCTTCGCGGGCCTGCTGCGGGCCCGAATTTTTTATACGTATTTTGTGTATGAACAAATGTGTTGCCATGCGATGGCTAAATCATTCTATTTATTAATGAAATAAAGATGTTTAATATTACGATCACTATAAAATGTTGTTGGTTAACTTATTGTGTGTTCCCTTCGACATATAATCCCGGGTCCTTTAAGCGGGGCGGGAGTGAAAAAGCATCTCTCGAGGCCGTCAAACTGAGGGCCATCATTTTAGTATCATCCGTATCTATAATGGTGGTCTTCAGTCTTTGGACCTCACTCTAGCTTTCCATCAGGCGGTTTCAGTCACTCTGACGTGTCATAACAAAAAAAGGTAACCATTAGATCTCACTACTTTTTGCGGTAGAAAAACTGCGCTGCGAGACTTGCATTTTTACGCGATTCCAAGATATGAGAGTTTATTGAGATTTTATAGATATTAAAAAATAACATACCTGCCTTAGTTGATGAAATAAAATAATATATTACCGAGTAAAACTATATATGTTACATTTATCGTGATTTTAAATATATTGAATTATTTTTTTCATAATATTTTTAAATAAAATATTATGAAAAGTAATTGGATACAGTGCTGAGATAAGAAATGTTTAAAAAGGAATTAATTTCTTGATTTTTCTCGAAACCTTTTTTGTTTAATGTTTAAATTCATGCAACTGAAATATTTTGATGTGCTTGATAAATGTTTTATTTGATACTTGTACCGCCTAAATGCTTTCTATATAGATGTGTAAGAACAACTAGAGTACAACTGAGGTTTGTGTCAAATTATTCACCCAATTTTCCCATCTGTAATTCCCAAAGTTCCCAGTTGACGGAAATAGGCTCCTATTACATGAGATGGATCAAATTATACTAGGCACATGTAGGTGTTGGACGCCTCTGTCTTCAAATATAATATAATATTTTAATGCACAGCACTATTTGGAGCCAAAACTTAGTATGTGGGTTCTAAAACACGGCTAGGTATATGTAGATAGGACTAGTGAAGTGCCGGATCATTAAAAATGTATGTATGCGGATCTAGACACTAATACGGATTATTAGTGTCTAGATCCGCGAATACGGATAGGACCTCCATTTTTTTTCTCAGTTGATGTCGATACGCGTGACTTTGACACGATAGATGACGTTGAGGACTGTACCACGACATTTTATTTTTAATTATTTTAATACACATATAACAAAGATTTAGGATTTGATCTCTTTATAAAGATAGTCAAATAGTATCATATAACTGACAATAATATTAGTAATATATTTGATATTTAATTTTAGCAAAATAAATTTAGAATTTCATAAACGTAATCAAATATAATAACGTAAAAGATCCGTTCCAGATTCGCTAAAAAGTTACCAATACGGATACAGATATTTTTTTCTCCCTCGGATATTCGCGGATACGGATATCCGGCACATCACTAGTATTCACTAGTAGGTACATACTTAGAGATACTGTTTATGTAAATATATATTACAGAATACACAGGAACGAGCTTCCATTACTCGACTTCAAAAAAGGAGGTTCCTGTACTCGTTGGACAAATTTACGTGATTGTTTTAGTAACATTCTTTGAGGAAGCTTTTAGTATGTAATATATTAGTTATTTATTTTATTAGTAAATTTTTTTCGCAATGAATTTCGTAAATTTTTTTGGTAATAATAATTTTGTTAACCTAACAAACGTAGATAAACTTGACACCTTTTATCTTTCAACCGACTTTAAAAAAATGAGGAGGTTATAATTTTGAATGATTATTTTTAGTTGTACATATACGTTATGCAAACGGTATGACAACTGGACACCCATTGAACAGTACCCTCACTACCTGTTATGTTGGAAACAGCTCAAACAAAATTATTTTAATATTAATATTAAAAGTGTATCTAATTAGATTAAATATTATTATATTAATATTCTACTTATTATAATCCCCCGCCGCGTCTGTCTGTCTGTTCGATAAACTGAAAAGCTACTGAACAGATTTTCATGCGGTTTTCACTATTAGACAGAGTGATTCATGAGGAAGGTTTAGGTGTATAATTTGTTAAGATTTTGTGTAAATTGATTAAAATATGTTGATGATTGTTGGAGATGTCTTTATAACCCATGCGAAGCCAGGGCGTGTTGATTGTATACATATAATTTGTGTTTAAAATTATAATCAATTAGTTATGAATATATTTTTGAGATTTTATCTCTGACGGGGTTAATATATTTCATTAATTACCTGCTGTGCCCGTCCCGGCTTCGCTCGCGAGAATATATTTATATTTTTTAATTCTTTTTCAGTGAAAGTTCCTTGAAAATCGGTGTAGGTGCACATTTTGAAACAACACAACATTATGAATTTTTTTTTATGCAGATATTTTGTGAAAAATTTGGACATACGGACGTAGAATTTTTATTAGATTAAAATAATTTCAAATAAACCACGCTCATGCACTCACACTAACACACACTCATCCCCACATTCACGCTCCACTACACTCACCCTCACACAAACCCGCACACATCACACAAACTTCACATAACCAGTCCATATACACTCATAAGCACTTCACTTACGTACAGATTACTAACTAAAGTACTCATTGTAATATGGTCATAAGTAATGTAATATTTATATAGATATTCATTAGAATTATTATAAGTAGTAAAAACAACCAAACTACAATATTCACTTTGTTGGCAATTATTATTTTTAACATTCGAGGGAAATGGCACTGATAACCGAAATACAGGCTTTGCCTAGTTCAGTTACAGTAGCTAAATCCACATATTTGAAATTTATACTGCCAAACTATTATTTGTAACATAACTATTATTTGTAACATTTGTAACATAGTATTAAAAAATGATTAATCGAGCTTCTAAAGGACTCACAATACCGAAAACATGGTCAGTGGTTTAGAACATTAAATTTTGCATTGAATGAGAAAAAAAAAAAAAAACAATCCATTAACATCCTTGGTATTAGAAACCTATAGTTTAATTCATGTCAGCCCACTCACATAAGAACTATTAGCGTTAGGTCAATTTTCAAGTTTAATTTTTCAGTTCCAAAATGAAACTTCTTGATTAAAAATAACAATTTTTCCTAAAACTGTTAGCGGTTTACGTTGTTAACGGGGTCTACTATACGACCCTAAAATATGACCCCACCTTTATGTAGCAACCTATATATTGTATGAATATTCACATAATATTGTTGATATAAAGAACGTCATATCCTGCAACATGTCGGCCATTTCAGCTTTTGCGACACATCCGATTCATAACCTAACAGTCAGCTGCATCCTATTTCAAACAGATGAAGTTTAATTTAGGATGTGGCTTTGTCCGTTAGTTTGTAAAGCTTCATGCCAACTACTCAATGGATAATCATATTTTTTTTGCATGCACGTTTGTCATGACTAGGGTCAAGGCGGCAACAGTGGTTCACTTTTCTTTTTTTAGTGACCTGCACTTGATTTGGAAGGGTATTGGGAAGATGTGAATGGTTTAATATATAGTGTAACTAATGTATATTCATAATTTCAATCGATTTATTTCAACAAAGCAGTATATTTAGAGATAAACAGTATTTAAAAAAAAACTAATTTGAGCCTCTGTGTACTGGGGGTCGGATACAGTGAATCGACCCTCAGTTCACAGTGAATCATCAATAATATAAACCAAATAATAATGAAGTTTTTGGCTTTTTATCAATCTTTATTTATTATTTTATTCAAACAATATATGCCACGTGAAACATAATGACTCTTTTAGCCTTAAAATAATAATCAGGTAATTTAACATGACTTTTAAGTCTCAAAGTGACTTTTCAGTCCTAAAATGTAAAAATCAAATAATTTAGCTCTTCCCTCTTATAGTTATTAAGTAATCAACTGGTTACTTCAACATAAACTAAGTGCCTAACACTATTTAGTCAGTATTTTGCAAAAAAAAGTCTTTTTTGTCTTTATTAAACTGTTTTAGCCTTAAAATTAATAATCAGGTAACTATAGCTTGACTACTTCAGTCTCGACGTCATCAGCTGTGTGTTTCCCGATTTTACGGGGCTTTACTAGACGACCCATCCTAAAAAGGAAAGTAAACAAAAATTATAGCATTTTGTTCATTTTTATGAAATTAAATGAATGTGTGGGTAACTGTTATTATCAGTATAGTACACACTGGATCCCGATCCACTGGGTACTCAAGGGATTTGAGCCACTGTGTACAAAACTGCCATTTTGGATTTAACCTATGCCACACGCGTCGGATTTGCGTAAGTCGGAAGTGAATTATACGCCAAAATGACCTCGATTAAACTTATTTCTTAGGAAAAATATTAATGTATTGACATAACGAAAGGTTCGTGAACAATTACAAAGTACATATTACCTTAAAACTCACTTTTTATTTCGTCAAAACAAAAAAACCACTCAATACACATATTAGTTACACCGCCGACGCGAGCGAACTGGTCGAACTGGATGTAACATGTACCTATGGGGAGACCTTCCGAAAAATGAGAAAGATAGAAAGCTATCTCTGATACTTTCTAGACAACGGCCACTGCACCACTGTTGCCGCCTTGACCCTACAGAAAAAGACAGAAGGTACCTGTCTCGATTAACAAAACTTTCATTAACAAGCAAAACCGCGGAATAATGCGAATATTGTATCAGGGCTCTCCATTCACAAATGGGCTAAAATATAAGGACAATTTTTTTCTTTACCGAACAGAATGTACAAATCTATGTACAGTTCATTTTAAATCCGTATCCTTCCCCGTGGGAATTGACACAAAATTGGAAAAAAACCGGAGTAATATTTAAACTTTAAATGGAGGAACTTTTTGGTGAAATTTGTTTGAGTTCGGACCAAATTCGGTCCATTTTTGTGATCCTGTTGACCTCCGCTGTGATGGATTTTAATCTGTGGAGTTGTGTAAGAGTGTAACGACTTATATTCTCCTGGGAATAATAGTAGCTAGATCCTGGAAGTATAATATGGATCCAAGAAGTAAGACGCAATGAAACCGTGTTATTTTATCTAAAATTTTGAGAGGAAAAATAGAATTTTCAGATTCTAATTTTCGTTCTAAACATTATATAACAAAAACAACAAAACTTTGGTTTTATTATTTATGTATAGATAGTTAAACTCTTATAAACAAAGCTTAGATTGTGTAACTAAGCAAGGTCATCCCTCCGTACCTCAGTGAAACATCAAAGTGAAGCCTACACCTCACGGACACCTCCGTAAATATTGATTTTACGACTACAGGCTTTTGTTAAAGGGTAATATGCTAATCTTCTAATTAATTCGGAGGAGTGAAATTCTTCAACCCATTGTTGCAAAGGCAAAATAGTTGAACCGAGTTTTGAGATAATTGCTTTATTTTTAATCTATTTTAAAAGGCAGTCTTAATATGTGGCGCGGCGGTAGTGCATTCGACTGTTAAGTTAGAAGGTTTGATTTCCACTATATGTATGTATTAGGTGTGGTATTTCTATCATATCTGCCAGCTCTTTTCGCAATTTTCATTAGGGTCGGCTCAATGTGTAACACTGCAAAGGGTTTTGGCTGATTTCTTTTATGGCCGGCCGCCTGATTGACGCCAACCCTCCTTGGGAATGTAGTAATTTTAAGACGGGAAAGTAGGAATAATTTGTATAAGGAAAATTGGGTAGGGAGAGCAACCTAAGGTAAGGGATACCGCAAGTCTTGGATGGGGAACGGGACTGAGACTCCAGTAGCTCGCAGAGGCCGGGGTCGCGTACCCGAATGTTTTATATTTCCTGTGCGAGAGACCACTAGGACAGGACTACCAGCTGGCGTAGTATATTTAAAAAAACAATGTAATATTTTCTTTAAAATAAATTGTAATGAGCTGTATTTTCCATCTTCAGAAGCGTAATATTTTCTTTAAATTTAAATAAAACCAACCTTGAGTAAAAATTATTCGATTACCAAAAGCACGAGTCTCTGTAAAAAATTACCCAAATCGATTCAAGTGTGCTTATAAAATTTGAAGAGTTCCGTCGATTTCTCCAGGATCCCATTATCAGATATTGACCTAATGACCATGGGACCACCTGGGAAGTATACAGGTTCAAACATTAGAAGAATTTTCCAAATCGATCGAGGAGTAATCGGGGAACAAACATAAAAAGAGATTCCTCGAAGTCATATCAAATTCAAATTCAAATTCAAAATCATTTTTTCAATTAAGACACTAAGTGACATTTATGAACGTTAAATTGAAGCTAGAGTTAAAATCATAGATCGGCGCAAACAGACGCCTCAGCTTGTACTGGATTGTCGAGGTAAATTAGGTGAAAACACCAAAATTTACTGCCTGTTTGTGTCGATCTATAACTTCCAGTTTCCAAAATGCGTAGAGCCTTATGAGAAGAATACTGGCAAAGAAACTCATGGCCACTCTTTTTAAAAGTCAGATCTTCAGGTACAATAGTGTTAGTGTTACACGAAAGGTAAACAGGATGCTGATGCCACCTGAATTTCATTTTATTGAAATGCTCCAAAAGCTAACGCACTAAAAAATAAAAATCACTCAGTGATACCGTTGAAGGTTTGAACCTATTAAACATAGAAATCATTCAAGGTGCACATCTACCTTCGAGGAAGTTGGACCCTTCTAACATAATTAATTTTTTTCATAATAGCTTTTTAATGAGAAAGCAATATACTTCCAATAAATTTTGACGGAGGATTAACCTTACCCTATAAAAACGATTTGAAAGGGTTTTTTGATAAAGAGATGTTTGTATTCCATTAATGATATTTACCTTGATCATTTATTTAATCTTCATTTTGATTTTGATAATTACAAAGTTATCAAGTTATATACTGTTGTTATTGATTGTTTTCAATATTATATGTTAGATGTTTTAATGACTATATTTTTCACTCAGCTTCGCATTGCATTAATGGAGATTTTGTAAATAAACTTTGCTATTCCTCAAGAACAGGTCTTCTTATTTACGTTGTCCTTTCCTGTACAGCTGACAACGTAAATAGGGGGGAGGAACAGGAGGAAAGCTAACAAACAAACAGACAAACAAACTAAAATTAACATTTATAATATTATATGATTTGTTTTATTTCGGTTTCAAAAACGCTAACTGTTAACTGATCCGATGATCGAATCAAAGTGCCTAATCATGCCTTCAGCAACTCAACATATACTCGACAAAAGATTTGACATTTTAGTTTTAGTTAATTTTTGCGTTGATCAGCCTTTTAGAAACCAGGCCAGGGTTCTAAATATGCTTATCTAATACAATGTTATCTAATAATAAATAAATCTCCAGAGCAAACACTATTGGTATTGGTAAAGAGCTCTGTTACCGTATTTAGACTCATAGGCGGTCAATAGGGAATATGCATGTTGTTTAAATTTACTTGATTAATTTTCCCTTGAATCTTTATTGTCCACATATTATTCCTAAACACATATTTTCTTATTTAGTTAGTGTTTAATTGCTAAAAATATGCAAAACGCTTCACCATTGGTTGAAACAAAACATGACGTGACATTCCACGTTCTGTCATTTATCGGCGCCTATATTCGTAGTGTTACGGAGAAAGATAGGTGTTCCTGTGGTTTTGCTCTTAGCTAGTGCAATTTAAGCATTCTAATGATATTAGAAATCATCTAGGACAATGACTGAATGTAGTTTTGTCAAAGCACAATCGGACAATCTACCGAAAATAGGTGCATTTTACGTCCGCTGAGGTTAAAGGAGTGAAAGCCGGTCATTATTTTAATACTTTTTATATTATAATCTAAAGGATAGGTAAGATATTTATAGTTAGTTATATTCATGAAGTTTTATTGGACTTTTGTTACCTAGTTTAAGTAGACAAGCAAGTTGCCTTCTGCTTGATATTTAAAACAAACATAAATTACTTCTGACTTATTCACACTATACTAGCAATTAAATAGTAATATGCTTACATTAAAGTGATCTTCACAACAATATAAACCCGATATTGAAGATACTTCATCTCTTCTCATTAATGTTTACCATTGTTTTCGTATTTTACATTATAATTTTGTACAGGAAAAAATACTGTATTGGGTGTACTTCTTATAGTGTTTTTACACTTAGGGACAAGGCAATACCTATAAAATAGTTTTTAAACTTTATCCATCGTCTATTAATTACAATAAATAGTAATTACAACTGGAAATCGGTATAAAATAACTGTAACACTTCAAGTAAGTATAAGAAACAAACACTAAGCGTGGAACGTGACGTCATCCAAAAATTTTCAATGTTATTTTAAAAATTGATTTGAACATTGCCAAAATTATTTATATTTTTTATTAGGGTAGAATGATGGAACAAGTCAATAAAAGATAAAAAAAAAATACATGCATATTCCCTATTATGCGTTAAGATAAGCTGACTAGTTGAACCAGCCTAACTCCTTCCAGAAGCACAGAAGCCGGGATGTTCACAGGCTTCTAGGAGCGACTTGGACCCCGCGAGGATACTTGCCCGTTGTGTGGCCACTCCACAATATAGTAGGCGGCTGTTTTCTCCGCGTTGAGACATGCTCTGCATAGATGACTGTCTCATTGATGGTAAATAGAGTGAAGACTATGACGTGAGAGTTGAGATATTTTAACATAACAATTCAACGATAGAAATGAAACATATTGAAACAATACAATATATTTTTAAGCTTTTGTTATCACAACTGAACTGAACTGAAGAGTTTCTTTTTTTGTTTGAACGCGTTAATCTCTGGAGTTAACTGAAGGTCGGATTTAAAAAAACTTATTTGTATTCGACAGCCCAATCCCTGAGGCGGGTTTTAGCTTATTTTACATCACGCTACGATATTTACAAGCAACCATTTACGTGGGTGAAACTGCTGGGAACGACTGATAAATCCTACTAATACAATTTATAAACGTGAAAGTTTGTTAGGATGTATGGATGTATGGATGTTTGTTACTCTTTCACGCCAAAACTACTGAACCGATTACAATGAAACTTAAAATGTACATAGCTGGAGACCTAGATTAACATATAGGCTACTTTTTATCCTGATATTCCCACGGGATCGGCACTTACGCGGGTGAAACCGTATGGCGCTGCTAGTAATATATATGTCAACTACAAACACTATGTTTAACAATATCTTATAGAATACGATAAGAGGATTGGAAATAAACGAGCAGACGGTGCATCTGATGGTCCACAAAAGCGTTGTCGGCCTTTACAGCCCATTCCCCTACTCCCACCTTACGGTAGTAGGGGAATGGGGGAGGTTGTTTAAGGCCTCTAGTGACTGACTGGACGACTGACTCACTGGCAGTAATAAAATGAAAGCATTGCTTCACGCTGGTGTTCTGTGACGCTGTGGTATAACACCCCGAGCTCCCACGATTAACAGTTTCTTACAAGGAACCTTTGAATTAACAAAACATAACAATAAAGAAGAAATCTTCCTCGGAAGAAATAATATCCACTGTAACTTAATCTCTACTAGCCGTTTCTAGCAGTTACGTTGCGTTTATGGTTACAACTCTGCTTCTAAGACTCGTAGCGTGATGTTACATATTTTATTCAATAGAAAAAGAATTATTCAATTCCGACTTATAGTTCCAGAGATTAGCTCGTTTAAACAAACAAAAAAACTTTTCAGTTTTATTATACAAGTGTAGATATGTAGGTTGATGTAGAGTTCTATTCTACAAAACGACTTGTCCTTTTAGAAAAGTGTCTGCTAAAAACCCAGGTAATGATAGAAGCGTCAGCAATTTCTTGGTCTTCAAGTCTTTCTTCTGGTTATTTGGGTGGTTTGGGTGGTACGGCTGATAGCATAATTGGCGGCATGGTGGATAGATGGGTTGCCAGTACGGTTCACAGGACTGCCAGTACGGTGGACAGCCCCATGGTTCAGATAGAGGGCATGGAGTTTCTGGCTTGCATTCTGCTAAACAAAAGAAATTCTAATGAAATTCTTTTAAAAAAATGTATAAAATATTTCCACCATCCATCCTTCATCATCAGATCATCGTTACCAAGCCCAATCCGTTGGACTCATCAAAACGAATCATATGAACCTAAACTTGATGGGTTTGCTACTAGCCAATGAAGAGTTCCACTATGCACCTCCGGGCTCTATCATCAGATAGATACAAAACTTCATTTCGATACTATAACTAGACGCAGGTTAAAATTTACTTCTAAATTTTGTACATAGTTGATTACAAGTGAAGCTAATTAGAAACTTGAGCAATTCAGTAATCTACACCAAATATCCCACTGTATTAAAATTTCTCGGATGTTTCCTTCTTAGAGTATGACCGGGTCCCCTCCAATAGTGTGTCGGTGCGTTTATACAGATTGTTGTAGAAAGGTGTGGTCACATTTGGGGTCGTATAGTACACCTGTAAATGACGTAAAGCGATAACAATTTGAGGAATAAACGTAATTTTTAATACATAAATCTGTATTTGAAATTGATTGATTCAATTAAATTTAAAAAAATACTGATAAAGCTTATATTTCGTAAAAGATTATTTATTAGGTATTTCATACCAAGGCTGTTCATAGTATGTCGGGATTTGTCCAAAAATGTACTTATGTAACCTAGGTTAGGTATTTATAACTCGGTAGTCTAGATACGAACGGATGACGTGACGCAGCGCGTGAGCGAGCATCGAACTAACGTGCGGCCCGGCCGGCACGCGGCAGCCCACTGAATTTTGACCCAATTAGTTGACCCCACCATGTACTTGTAGCTTTATAGTGCGGAGTGGACCTGACCTGGCTATACTTCATAAAACCCTAAAATATGAAAAAAAAAGCAGATATCACGCCAGTCTACCGCGCTGGTAATTGCCACACAAATATGAACTCTAACCACCACATTTCATCAGCATATTTTGGATTGATAGATTACAATTCCAAGATGGCTCGCTGCAGGGCCTAGTCAGAGGGCATGGGATTGAGATATAACAATTATATGCCCGCCCGGTTATCATCCTTGGCTCTGAAACAATAATATTACACTATAATATAATAAAAATACATACATTCACGGCTGTACCCCTGAAGGAGTAGGCTGTATAAAACACCCACATTTAGCCAACTATGGTCCTCCTCCTTCACAGGAGGCATGCCTATTTCCGTCAACCTACTTTGGGAACTTTGGAGTATATTGACAGGGTAACATAGTTAAGAAGGGAAGCTAATAGAAGAAAAGGGTTATGGCTGTGGGCGTACCAAGGGGGGGGGGGGGGGCATCTGCTCCCCATGGCTTTAGCAAGCTTACGTAATACTATGGTGGAGATTTGAAGTTCAACTTTTATATTTTTACATACGTAAACTTTGTCGCAAAACTTTCTAGGAGACCTGGTACATACGTGTTCTAGAGCAGACAGTACAAGCTATGCTTAGTTAGAGTCTAGATAGCGCTGTCAAATATGTTCCAAAATATTATACTGTTATTATAAGTTAATAGTCAATGTACCATTCTTACAACTGTACCATTTCGTGCCCATAGCTGTGGAAACCTTGGGCAGTTGGAGTACAGATGCTAAGGGGATCGTTCTTAATCTGGGGCGCAGGCTGAACAAAGTGAGTGGCGACTCCCGCTCAGGGTCGTTCCTGGTGCAGAGGTTGGCCATAGATATTCAGCGTGGGAACGCAGCAAGCGTTATGGGCACCTTTGCGCCTGGAGTTACCAGGGGTTTGTTAATTGTTTATGACACCGAATGACAGTTATTGTGATGGACATATTGTAATTAATTTAAATGGATTGAAGTATTTAATAGTACAAAATACTAAAAACTTACCAAATAGTAATAAAACAATTATAACATTTAAGATCGCCATTATTTATGGTCCATTCACATTTATAAATGTATTATTAAATAAAATTCTCTATATAAATTATATTCCTCAAATGAACGAGTCTAAATGAATATTATATCCGAATGAATAAAGAATACTTTTTATATTGATGTTTAAAATAATGCTTTGATAATAACAATTTAATAATAGTCACGGATAATGGGAATTAAAAATCAACTTTAGATAATGTGAAGGGCATTTGTAATTCGAGGCACTATTCAAATAAGTATAGGAATGAGTTTGCGCCATCTTGTGATGTCATAGCTGTCAAAATTCTATGCAGTGTTTTTTTTTCTATTTTAATTATGTGAAAACGACTACGGAAAGATAAAGGCGTCTAGTATATTATGTTGATCTGCCATGTTCGGGTAGTCTACACGACTGGTCAATGAAATAAACCAAAACATTAAAATTTTAATAAACTATGGTCGACTATGCACCAACAGGCGATTTCTATTTTTTTTTTAAATTATGAAATCAATAGATTCGGTAATATCATAGCTAAAAAAATAAAGTAAAAAAAATGTTAATGTCACGCAAATTAGTTTTGTTTGCAAACCGTACTTTCCAAGTGACAGTTGACAGATTACGGTCATTGACGTTCCTATTCTTATATAACGCATTGTGTTATTTTTTAATGTGACGAAGACAGGTCGATTACAAATATAAAAACTTGGTAATTTCTCATAGGTAAGTGCCTCGCTTCACTAAATTATCCCAAAAAACGATATAAAATATTAAAATGAACGCGTGAGGTCTTTGGGACACAGTTCTTTTTGCCATATAAATCTTTAATGGATTCTATAAATTTTATCAAAATATAGTAAAGTAGAAACCCGCCCGGCTTCTTCACAGAGACATCTTCAACAATCATTAACGATGAAATATTTCAACGAATTTACACAAAACGTTAACAAATTTTACACCTAAACCTTCCTCATGAATCACTCTGTCTATTAGTGAAATCCGCATGAAAATCCGTTCAGTAGTTTTTCAGTTTATCGCGAATAGACAGAGAGAGAGACGCGGTAGGGGATTTTGTTTTATAATATGTAGTGCTTCGTACTTATGGATAATTAGTATACAACCAACATTTAACTACAGTAATATCGCGCAGAATCCATAGGTGGCGGGAAAATTAACTTCGTTCTAATAAATATTCTTTCCTTAAGGTTGATCTGTACTATGGCTGGCGTGTGCGTCATGCTCGTGAACGGGTGCCGTTGGTCGGGGCTGGTCATCTCCGGACTGCTATTACTTAAATATGTATGGTAGTAATTAGCGCGTCTATTGATAGTTTAGAATAATAGCTACGTTACATTGTCCTCACATCTCATTTACGCTTATAAGCAATATAACCAGAAATTTGTAAAAAACATTTTGTTAAAGAGTGTCCTTGGAGTTTCTTGCTTGTTCTTCCTCATAGGATCTACGTATTGGAACAGGCAACCAGCTTCACGACTGACTTAGTCTTACTGACTCCTACTCCTGATAATTCAAAAATATCTATTATTGGTTTTATTGAAATAAATGGTTTTGATTTGATTTGATTTGATGTGTTACCAGTTTTTGCTGTGGCTTCGTTTGTCGTAATACAACTTTTTTGATGAAAGGTAAGCGGAGCTCACACTCTATGTGTTCAAGCCACAATGAATTGCAGATGACTTGAGTGAGCCATCAGTGTGTTTGTTTCGCAAAACAGATGTCCTAGGGTACCATTTTGTCATTTTCTGGATAAAGTGTACTCTATGGCTTTTCCGGTACCCCTTACAGCGTGTATATAAATTTTAATGATGATCGGTTTATTAGTTATGGATTGAAAGTGTAACAAACCAACTCGCCTTAGTACTTATATTAATATATACTAGCTACTGCCCGTGGGGCCCAATGGGCTCGTGTCTAAGTGGTAACCGAGTAGGTTAGCACATTACAAATTTAAGTAATACTAGCCAGGTCAGTCTAGGATGGGTGACCATTCTTAACACATTGAGACCGTACCGTCGTTCCCGGTTACCATACAAACATCAGCGGCATTCGTTACGGGTAGTTGGAGCTCTAAAAAGTCCGAAAACCTGGTCTAATTACGGAAATTCGATATCGCCTGGTATTTGGCTTGTGGAGGTCTGATGGCAGTCGCTTCACGTAAAATATCGAAGTTCGGCCGTTTCGTAGTTAGACTGAAAGCCGACTTAGTTGGGAACTCCCAACTTTGTTGGGAAAAGACATTATAAAACGTACCAGTTTATGTATCGAACTTGGCAGACGCCATTTTGAACAATAATTCATTGTTTCTGTACAAGAAAGTTTTAATCATTTGGAAATAAACTTTTAATAGGTATGTAATTTGATTACTTTGTAAATACTTAATCCGTTCATGCTGCGTTTATTTTCATTATTAATAAAAATCTTTTTAACAAAAAATTAAACGCAAATACCTGATAAAGTATTGAAAAGTAAACAGAAACACTATTCGTTCCTACAATTTTCGAGGGTTTCTCTCAATTTTATCAGGATCCCATCATCAGATCCTGACTTCCTTGACATGGGACCACCCTTGAGGTATACCCTATCTAACAAAAAAAGAATAATCAAAATCGGTTCATAAATAACGGAGTGAGGACTGAACAGACATAAAAAAAAAATATACGGTCGAATTGAGAACCTCCTTTTTTTTCGTCAGTTAAAAATCAAAATCATTTATTTCAATTAAACCACTATGGGTATTTTTGAATATTCAGGAGTAGTAGTCAGTCAGACTAAGTCAGTCGTGAAGCTAGTTGCCTGTTCCAATTCGTAGATCCAGTGGAGAAGAACAGGCAAGAAACTCCAAGGACACTCTTTTTCAACATGTTTTTTACAAATCTCTGGTTACATTGCTTATATGCGCAAGTTAAATGTGAGGACAATGTAACGTATTGTTCTAAACTATTAACTACTACTATATGTAAGTAACAGCAGTTCGGAAATGACCAGCCCCAACCAACGGCTCTCGTTCACACGTTCGACACGATTATAAATAAAATAAAATTAAGATTATAAATAAAGTTATTTATTGCAAAATAATGTAGAAATCAAAGACTGTCCTAAGCCCGTGAGAAGTATGAATGAAAAATTGGAGGTGAAGAATTGTGATGTTTCATAATAGCGAGTGCTAGTCTTTTACAGTGAACAGAAATGGGAAAAAGCATTGAAGGCCCGTCTTTAACACTGTTTGCCGGCGCCAATGTGCACTTGAGGCCGCTCCCCTCTCGTCTCTTCTATTCCCGCAGGGGCCATCGGAGCAGTGTTGTGATTCGCAACACGTGTGTACCTCTTATCGGATGTTTTACAGCTCGCTGCACTTATCGTATTGAACAGTAATATCTACCAATATTATACCACATTCGTCGCCATCATAGTGTTTATCATACTTCACTAACTTGTACTTCACTAACTCCTAAATTTTAGATTCACTGCACTGGACAGTAGGTATCACCTGACGAGTCACTGCTCTCGTGGTGCTATCTTTGTGTACGAATTGTTTGTGTGTTACAACTGTTAAATTTGAACGAGTATATCAAATACTCAGGTCTACTGTCTCTTAGAGCTGTAAAAAAATCAAACTCCTAAGCCAACGCAATAAAAAGATACAGCCGTTTATGCCACAAATTTCCGCAAGTTGTCGACACTCGCAAGGCAATCAAAACCTACAGGGTACTTCTCGTGAACTTAGAATCTTGAAATTTGGTACGAAGTAACGTCTTATAGCACAGATGAAGGAAAAATTGCGAAAACCGTAAATTTTTAGTTACATCATCATCATCATCAAAACAGAACCCTCGGTTCGCGAGTCTGACTCGCGCTTGGCTGATTTTTTTTGGTACATACTACTTATCATCCTAATCTACTTAGTTTCTAAAACCATTATAACATCACGGTGTATAGAAACAGTGTAGTTATAATTTAAATCAATGTGCTACAAATTTAAAAATTACGTGTAAATTGCTATATGTCGCTACACACGTCAAGTATATACATACATGTTGACCTCTTATGCTACGGAAAATCTATACAATGACAGTTGAAGTGAAACTAGCCAATGCAATAAACCAAAAAATATATTAATGAATTAGGTGGTAACCAGACTGCTGATAAGTTCCTTATATATTACTAAATACATACATAGATCAATGACACCCAGACAGAACCACTGATCGTGTTCATCACACAATTATTTGTCCTGGGTGTGAATCGAACACAAGACTGCGACTCAGCATTAGGATCACTAACCACTAGACCAACAGGCCACTCAGATAATTTTTTGTCACACATCTTCAGAGGCTCATAAAAGTTAAAGAGATCCGTATCAAACTTAATTATTTATTTTCTAGAAATCATTATTACCGTTCTCGTTCAAAAATGCCGTCTACTATTATTATAGGTAATTGTAAGAGATTTGAAAGTAACTTGTTGGGATCAATATCTTCTTTCTTCTTTTTTATCAGTGGTCCGCGAGAGGTTGGTTGACAGTATGACCCACGCCATGGCCATGATTTACAGCATGGCTCATAGCATACTTGTTTGCAGCATGGCTCGTTGCGTACTTGTTTGCTGAATGGCTCATTGCATACTTGTTTGCAGCATGGCTCGCGGCAAGGTTCGCAGCATGGTTTACAGCTTGATTTACAACAACATGGTTCATTTGGAGGACACAGACAGCATGGGCCTTGTTTTGGCTCGTATTCTGTTGGAAAAGAAAGGGTTTTTATCACAATTATTTTTATAAAAATTTATTTTCACACCAAACTATTTTGGAACCTGCAAACTAAGTTTCATAAAACACCGAACATGGAAACATTTTAGTGTTCCGTACCTCAAAAGGAAAAAAAGGAACCCTTTTAAGATCACTTCGTTGTCCGTCTGTCTGTCTATCTAGAACCTTTTTCTTAGGAACGCGTGGTAAAAACTGAAATTAACATAAAATAATTATGTTGGCAGTCCCTTGAAACTGTAAAAAATCAAGTTTCTAAATCAATACAATGACATATAGCGTACTTCCTATTGACCTAGAATCATACATTTTGGTAAGAGCAAGTAAAAGAAAAAAACCTAAAAGTCGTTATTTTATTCTTATACCACATAAGAATACTTGTTTACGATTACAAATTAATATTTTGCGCTTGGACAAATGACTGTGACGTATGTATATGTCCGGAGGAGGAGGAGTATCCTCAGAATGGCAAAGTTAATGTCCTGAAATTGAGGCTACCGCTAGCCGGCAGGGTGCTTTATGATTCGCCGCCCGCGAGGTGCAAGCTAGCAGCCGCGCGCCGACCGCGAGGTGTAATCATGCGGACCGCGAGCTGTAAGCCACTGCCATTTGCACCGTTAGAATTTAAAAAAATACTCGTTAAACCGAAGTTTGCGGATATATGTTGTCGACTTGAAATAATTATTTTTATGTTTTATTATTCAGGTAAATTTCAATCGAGTCTACCGTACCCTTGACCGAATTTATTAATATAGATACATAATATTCCTGGTTTAACCTCTCTAATTAAGTCCATATTATCTTGTTGTGTTTATATTTTTTTTGATAATTTATAAGGTTATTATAATAATTTAAAGTTGGTAGACAATAGGTTCAATGCAGCAATGCATGATCACTACCATGTCTGTGGGTTGAGTGCTGTCTCCTAGATAGACTAAAGAACAGCCTGAGATGAGGAGTTATAGTGCCGGTTCCTTGTTGGTATGTCGTTGGATTTTATTGGTACGTGTGATACATGCATTTACGTGTGTGTGTGTATGTGCATGTAGGTGCGTGTGTGTAATAAATTGGATTTGATTTGATTGCGTTCCCGTAAATTCTATTACCTTTTTCGACTTTCTTCGAATAGGAGGGAATACACGGGCACGAGGGTGGTGTCGTAGTATCTGCCAGACAAAAAATCTTTATTAGTATATACATACATACATACACTCACTGCTGTCTTCGTTGGGGCCTACAAACCGAAGGTGGGGGGTTTCCACTCCTCAATTACTATTTGAAGAGGGGTTTCGACACGATAAGTCTTATTCAATTAATTAATATGCTGATCTTTCTAGAAAAAAATCAATTATTTCAATTAAACCAGTTGTAATTATTTTTCACATTATTTTTTTTAGGTAAAACTCCCAGCATATTGTTCATGTGTCGCGTCATGTGTCGCGAAGGGCCTCACAAACACTCTAACAAGAGACACAAATAACACCCAGACTATTTGTGGACCACACAATTTTTTGTCCCGTGTGGGATTTGAACCCGCAGTACTCAGCGCGAAGTAGTGGCGAAGTGACTACCTAAACCATTATGCCATCCGAGCATGTGCATCATTACAGTGTGTAATCATTTAGAATCAATCAGTCGTGAAGCTAGTTGCCTGTTCCAATTCGTAGATCCAGTGGAGAAGAACAGGCAAAAAACACCAAGGACATTCTTAGTAACTTTTTTTTTTATTACAAAGTGTTGGTTAGATTGTGAGAGTTCAATGTGAGGACAATGTAACTTTATGTTCTAACATACCTATGTGGATTAAATAATTGTATCGTGGGAGCTAGCTTCGTCAACGTATAGGCCTGCTCAACCGGAGTGAAACCACGGCCTCACAGAAAACCGGCAGTGAAGCAATGCTTACCAATGTTTCCCCGAGCGAGTAGGGTTACCAGAAGCCCTAACCCCCTTCCTCCTAGTCCTACCGATTACTCCCACTATAAAGGCCGGCAACGCACCTGTGACTCTTGAGTTGTAAGTATCCATGAGTGAAGGTAGTCACTTGCCATCAGGTGACGAGTAAGGTTGTTTGACTCCTATCCCATAAAATAAAAAAAACATCATAGCAACGATTTCGTTGTGTTTCTCTTAGTGAGTAGGGTTACCAGAGGCCCTAACCCTTCCCTCTCTCCCTTTTTCTCCCCCTCTTTCCCTACTCCCACCTTAAAGGTCAGCAAAGCACTTATGACTCTTGAGTTGCAAGTGCCAATGAGCGGCGGTAGACACTTACCTTCAGGTGACTCGTCAGCGCGTTTGCCAGCTATGCCATAAAAAAATTGTTACTTAGTTAACAGTGTAACTAATAAATGCATGTGAAAAACTGTAAACTAACCACAACATTTCATAGCTACAGTGTGGGTTGCCGAGTCGTAGTTCCATTCTGGCTCGCAGGGGTTCGCCACCGGGCAAGGAAAAGATGAATAACAGTCGAATGCTCTTCCACTAATTATTCTTGGCTCTGTAACAATCATATTAATAATTATATCCTGTAATCCTGTAACATGTTTACATTGTAGTGTTGGTTCTAGACATGGATATACAAATCCGTATTTTTTGTAATTAATATATTACTAGCAGTGCCCTGCTGTTTCACTAGCGTACGTCCCGATCCCGTGGAAATATCGGGATAAAAAGTAGCCCATGCGTTAATCCAGGTCTCCAGCTATTTACATACCAGGTTCCATCGCAATCGGTTCAGTGGTTTTTGCGTGAAAGAGTAAGAAACATGGATCCATCCATCCATCCAAACTTTCACATTTATAATATTAGTGGGATTAGTTTCATAAGTCTGATGAACGTCTGTGGTAGACCCTACTCAATGACCATATCGAATTTTCTATAAAATGTTATAAAAAGGGGCATTTTTAGTTTCGAGATGTGTGAAGTTATTGTTATCGTTTTTAAATATGTACAATACAAAATATATATATATATTTTCTCTCCATAAGAACCTTCCTTGTGCATTAATGAAAATATGAAAAAAAAATAATTGCCGAATTGGTCGAGCCGTTCTCCAGTTTTGCGCTTAGCAACACATTTGGCAATTAATTTTTATTTAAATAGATAGATAGTGGACCACCGACATCGGGTACAGGGACCAAGACACCGGTTGTTAGGGCTCCTTATTATTATTATTATTAGAGGACGCGTGCTTAAATGATCTTTTTTCTGAGTGTATACCAAGTGTGGTCATATTTAAGGGCTGCATAGTACCTACATCCCCCGAATGATGTAAAGTTCAAAAACAGATTTTTTATTTTAAAACTGATAAATTGAATTTGAAAATTCACTGAAAAAGCTAAAATTTTGCAAGATAGAAGGCTGACATGAAGAAACCTATGGGTACTTCAGGATGTTGATGGGATACTCAGATTTGCCATGCATCGGCTCGACCGGAGTGATAACACGGCCTCAGAAAAAACCTTAGTGAAGCAATGCTTGCATTATTTTTCGCCGAGTGAGTGAGGTTTCCGGAGGTCCAAACCTTTCCCTCCCCCCTTTTCCTATTCCACCCTTCCTCTACTCCCACCTTAAAGGCCGACAACGCACTTGTGACTCTTGAGTTGCAGGTGCCCATGGGCGACGGTAGTCATTTACCATCAGGTGACCCGTCCGCTCGTTTGAAGTTTGAAAATTGAAGATGAAATTTAAAAACAGTCAAGTAATAAAGCCTATTGCTGTTAGCCCGGCACTAATTCCCAAAATGAAAGGTGGTAAAATAGGAGTAACTATATTGACTATTTTTCGGCTGTAGGTATCACAAATTCCGAAAATATGATCACACATAACTGTAACACCATGCGTAGGCACTTACTCGTGTAAAATAATTTAACACTTACCAAATAATAATAATATAATAACTGCATTCAACACCACCATCTTGCTGCGATCATGGCTTATTGCAAATTGATTTATAAATTCAAATTATATATATTAATTTATATTCGCCAGCCGACCAAGCTGAAATATTTTATAAACCAAAGAATAAAGTTTATATTTTGTGTATTAATGTATAAAATAATGCTTTGATAATAATAGTTCCGGAACACTGATAATTAAAAATCAACTTTTGATAATGTTTGAAGTTAATGTAATTTTATTTCGGATTTTATATTATATTTTTAGAAATGACGTTTGCCTTTTTTGCCCAGAACCATTCTGCGGCATCAGCAAACAGCGAGCGTATTCTATCATAAACGCCAAATATACATCATTGGCTATTAAGAGATGTAAGACCACGACTGGTCTAAGACACTCGAAAGCCATAATAAAGGGCTATGATAAAAAAAGTATCTAAAGAACTTTTGGAGCTCAAAAGATACAAAAACTGTGCAGTAACAAGAGTCCTCACCGGACACTGCAAACTGAACAAACATATGTTCAACCTAAAATTGGGTGAGAGCACAATTTGCAGATTCTGTCAAGAAACAGAAGAGACTGCATTGCATATTTTATGCTCTTGTGGCCCACTAATGCGGCATCGAAGTATTCACTTAGGGTTGCACATCATGCAACCGCAGGAAATACAAACAATCACTGCTGATAGGATCTGGAGGTTTCTCGAAGCCATAAGTCTGAGCAGTGAACTGTAAACCAGAAGTGCGCTACAAAAGACCAGAAATGGTCGAGGTAGCAAAAGGGACTCAAATCAATAATAATAATAATTGCCTTATAAAAGAATTATCGATGATAAATAGAAAAACGACCAAATTTCTTAAACAAATGTGTTGTTTAAATATTATTTATAATGTTAGGGTTCTTTAGTAAGAAGTGACACTTATAATTTGTTATAATTGGTTTGTCTGTATGTCTTTTATGATCAACGGAAGCAGGAGTATGCAACTGCCATACAATCGGGTCCAACAAAAATATGCATAGAAAGTGCTGTCACCTATAGATTACTGTACCTAAAACTAAAGCTTAGTTTTCAGTTTAATTTCATAGATGGCACTTTACTATTTATTATAAATTATCGTAAGAAAACACTGAAAATTAAAAAAAAAATCTTAAAATTAAATTTGAAGAGAATATAAACACAATATAATTACTTCCATATAATTTATAATTAAATAATATTAAATTAGTCTGTGGGTATTTTTGACAGGAGACTGATTGACGTTGATTCGGTTACCCTCTTCACAAACGGTTTCAAAGTTTCAAAATTTGATAACTGCCTATTGTGTTTTGGTATTTTTACGATGAAATTCTGCACTGTGCTTGTTTCTGTGATATCTTCTTAAAAAGTTTAACCCTGCTTATCCCTTGGACTCGTACTATCCGTCATATACGATTGACTCTGCCATTCTTTACTGGATTTTGTTTACTTGTGATTTTGGATATTGGAAGTGCAAGAGGAATCACATACAAACAAATTGAAAAATACTATAATTGAAAAAGTAAACATATTTTGCAATTTTTCTTTCCTGTAATGTACTGATCATAAAAATAAACTTTATGCTTATTTAACATAACGTTAACGAACTACTTAAGGGTAAATTAAGCTGTGATTCCTTAAATGATCCAACCATAATGCAAGCCATACAATATTTTAAGACCCACGATCATAAAAGAAAAAAGATTATATAAAATTATTAAGAGTTTTATTTCATTTCTATCGAACCTTTTTGTTTAGTGAAGTGAGCTAAGTTTTGCAGTATTTTTATTTTTTTACTTTTCTTGTTTAGTGAATAATGACATTGCAAAACTTAGCTCATTTGAAAATAAACATTTAAATAATTTTGAAATACTGTAAAGAGTCATCTACCGGCGCTAAGTTCAAATGAAATGAACTCCATCTATCCGTCATAGTACATAGTTTTTCAAAACTGATTCAGAGTGGCGTATCTATCTCTAGTTATTGGTGTATAATCTATGAACGGAAGCTCTTAATGTCAATCAGATGTGTATGATATGTTTTTGTATTAACATACAATTTTTCAATTCAATTTTGTATTAATCCCACTAATCCCACTATCCCACTAATATTATAAATGTGAAAGTTTAGACGGATAGATGGATGGAAGGATGGATGTTTGTTGCTCTTTCACGCCTAAACTACTGAACCCATTACTATGAAACTTGGTATGTAGATATCTGGAGACCTGGATTAACGCATAGGCTACTTTTTATCCTGATATTCCCACGGGATCGCAACTTACGCGGGTGAAACCGCGGGGCGCTGCTTGTATACAATAACATTTACTATAATTTGAATAGTCATGATCCAAAGTTTATTCTCGGCCACCGTTCCGACCTCGGTTGGGTACACGAACAGAAAACCTTTCAGCTTTTATAAAATGACGGAGGTCTGGTGATTACGGGCGGATCTATAAATATGGCAATAGGGATATAGGGATTACAATTCGTAAAACCCGATCCGGAAATCCGGAAGAATCCGGCATCATTAGGCGCTAACCGGATCCGGTACTATTTTACCAGGTCTGGTCATTGGATCCGGCGAAAATTAACTAAGGATTTGGAAGGATTCTGTTACTTTGACAGAGTTACTTGTATACATATCACTACATATTATAAGACAAAGTCCCCCGCCGCGTCTGTCTGTCTGTTCGCGATAAACTGAAAAACTATTGAACGGATTTTTATGCGGTTTTCACTAATAGACAGAGTGATTCACGAGGAAGGAAGGAAGTCGGGGCGGGTTGCTAGTGATAGATAAATTACACTCAGACACAGAACAAACCATTATGCGATATATCGAACCCACGACCTCTGGCTCAACAGTCAGGATCACTAATCACTAGACCAATAGGCCAGTAAAATTTTGTATTATGTGTACAAACTAATCAGCATAAAAACTTCCATTGTGCGATTCAGGGTTAGTACTTACTGCATAGTTTGGATAGTCTTTGCTAGATGGCGTTGACCTAAATTTTGCTGTATGTGGAATGCGCGATTTAAAAGATGAAACTTGTGTCTAAATTCTAACTCTGTAAATACCTTTACGTCACAGAAGGTCGGTGGAATAGCAATGGTACTGTATATTTGCTGGGTCGGAATACTATGCATGTGATATATCAAGGGGCGAATACTGATACCACTTTTGTGTCAACATGTAGGTCCTGGTAGTATATCGATAGTATAGTGATACTATCGAGGCATTTAAAAACACTCGTGCTATCAATATTTCTATCGAAAATTTCGTGATGGTATTAATGGACAACATTAAGAAAATGCTATTGCTAGAGATCAACTCTATCGATAGTTTTACCTTATCGATAATACAGTTAATCCAACTAATATTATAAATGTGAAAGTTTGGATGGATGGATGAAGAAAGAAAGAAAAAATGTTTATTTATCGACGCTTGAGATACACGGACAGTACATGCTAAGTAATAAAACTAAGCTAGGTAATTATTATAAGTGTCAAACATTATTTACGTGTACATCACGCGCCAGCCGAACCGGTACTGGTTCAGCATCTGCTGAACAATTGTCTAGCGCTGGTTTTCAACCAGTCCTTATGTAAGCAACAGAAAAAAAAAATAACACTTCTTGTCGACATTAGATATATATAAGTACTAGCTGTGCCCGCGACTTCGTTCGCGTTTTTTTTGGAAAACAGCAATTTGTCGCTTATTGCATAGTACCTCTTTCTCCAGGCAGGATTTTTTATACTGTATTGGCGGTGAAACAACCTGCAGCGTACAAAAAAGGTTGTTTTGGTTGCTTACACGTGAAATAACGACATAATTTGGCCGTAGTAACATTACTCATTTGTTTTTCGTGTGGAAGCTCACCTCACCGGGCTATTGGTGAGGCCGTATATCAGGCTTAAACCAACTAAAACCACACGGTGTGCCTCACAGCACCGTTTATGAGTTGACCGTCGGTACGGCGACGTTTTGCCTCCAATGATCCACCCAGCGCTGGCTAGCGGACACCTGGGCGATGTCCGGACACCTCTTCACGGGAGACTCTGCTTCGGGTGAAGAACATAAAACTCGTCTCATACACCCACGGCCACGGCACGAGAGCGCGAGTGAAAAGGTTCCACCTGGAAGTTTTTCTACCGAATCCACACCGTCACCTCCTCCTTGCGCGAGATGTTCTCCTTGCAGAAAATCGTCATGAAACAACTGTGACGACCTAACATCTCGATTCATCCGACCAATTGGGAGAATCTTGCTGTAGTCAGTGTTTGCTTCTGAGCTTTGTTTAGTCACGGTGTAATATAAGATTTCACACTACTGTAACCGAACGCAAAATAAATGGTCTGAAAGTGTAAAAAAAACTTCACCGGTTACATGTCAATATTTCAGCTTAGTTGTAATTTTTTTGGCGATAGTGTCTGCCATGCATTTAATATAGTAAAATACTGTAATACTAACAAAGTATTAAGATAAACTAACAACTTTTTTTTTTGTAAGTCATATATTATATGCTTTAAATAAAAATTCTATTCTATTCTAATATAATCATGTTGACGGGAATCAACGCGATCACGTATTTAAAATCTTTGCTTTGCCGTGGTCGTGGCCGTGATCACAGGCCTGTAGGTACTGTAAAACTTTTTAAATACGTGATCGCGTGAATTCCCGTCAACATAATTATATTATCAGGGGACGCAAAAGTTTAAAAGTTTGGATCTTCTTTTTCTATAACTCTATTTATAAATATATGTATATTTACTGGACTGGCCTGATGGTCTAGTGGTTAGTGACCCTGACTGCTGAACCAGAGGTCGTGGGTTTGATTTCCACCCAGTACGAATTATTGTCTGTCTGGGTGTAATTTATTTATAATATGTATGTATTTAGAAATATATAAGTATATTTATCAGCAGTCTGGTTACCATAGTACAGGCTCTGCCTAGTTTAGGATCAGACGGCCGTGTATGAGGTGTGTGAAGTTGTTACTATTTATTAATGCTCTCAACATATTTATGAATGTAATGGCTGCGAGAGGCAAAATAGCTCGTTGGCATAGTCAAGAACCAGCTATCGATTACTCTGGGATCACCAAACAAAGAAAAAAAATTCCTGCTACTTCAGCAATCACCACAGAAAAGCACGATAATATCCTACGATTGAAAATATACATTCACTATAACCTGCGCATGCACTCAAGCTATTTTACTAAGTTTCAAGCATACCCCTTCAGTAACTTCTGAGTTTATCTTTAACATACAAACAGACAGACAGAAAGAGAGACAGACAGACATACAGACAAAAATTGTTTGAATCGCATATTCGGCATCAGTATCGATATCCTAATACCCCTCAGTCGTTTTTTTTTAAATATATTCAATGTACAGAATTCATCCCGCTACAGATTTATTACAAGTATAGATAAAGATAACAATTTTATTTATTTACACAGCTCTCAACGTTAATTTATAATAAGATTTTTTTTTTCCGTCTAGCCCCCTTTAACTTCGTTCCAATATATTAGTATATATAAATACATTTAGGTACATAAATGTAAAGAAAGCGAATTCAACATCCCCAGCCAATCCCACTGCAACATTGGAAATCATATACGGGACATATTTGTGTTGATCATGTCAAGATCTCTTTGTGCATCAATGAGGTACTGCCGTAGTTTCATTGTAAAGGTATCCTTATTTAGAAACGGGGTGATATGGCTGCGTGGAGGTATCACAAAACAAAAGCGCACGCAAGCATTTTGCACTCGCTGTATCAGTCTGTTTGTGACCACAGGCGCGGGCCATATACCGTGTCGGCGTCCTGCGACAGATAAGGCCTCACTTGGTACAACAACTTTGGTCTGTAAAAACAGTTACGAACAGATTCTGCAACATGTTTATTGAACCTCAGTTCGGAGTCCATAATCGGACCCAGATTACGAGCCTCGTAAATTCGTTCAATGCTATCCCCCATGAGTGTTACAGTAAGTGTAGGCAGACAACTTATCTGTTTCTTAGTACCCAGAAGCATTTGTTTTGTTTTGACGGGGTTGAGAATTAAAGAGTGATTTTGAGACCACATGACAATCCTTTGGAGATCATTTCTTCTTTCATTTGTCATATCTGAGCAATACAGTAGAAATAAAATTGGACCGAGGATTGACCCTTGGACGGATGTTTGTTACTCATTCACACAAAAACCACTGAACGGATTATGATAAAACTTGGTATGTAGATAGCTGGAGACCTGGATTAACATATAGCCTACTTTTTATTCCGATTTTCCCACGGGATCGGGACTTACGCGGATGAAACCGCGGTGGCGCTGCTGGTGTAATATAAATTAAAGAAATAATTTCAAGTTCTCAATATTTCTTGCGCGTTGGATCTACGTCACCTCAACTGTATCAAAAGCTATCAATAGGTCACAGGTTTACTCAATGGTATTGAGTATTTCAATGTTATCAAAAATTTTTAACCACCGATGCCAAAAGAGGGGTGTTATAAGTTTGACGTATCTGTTGCATCGTAGCTCCCAAACAAATGAACCGATTTGAGTGCAGTTGTTTTGTTTGAAAGGTGACTTGATTGAGAGTGTTCTCAGATATCATTCAAGAAAATCTATTCAGCCGTTTGAAGATCGTCAGCTATTTTGTAATCATTGAAGGGATTTTCGACTCGGTTGTATTTTAAATATATGATTAATTAGTATCAATACTAACGATAGTAACGATGCTATAGAAAATATCGACAATTTAGATAGCACTATCGATATACATAGTTATTTTTTCCAAGGTCAACTATCGATAGAGCAACTATCGATATTGTAACAACACTGGTAATGCATACATGCTCAGTGCTCAGGGGTATAATTATGCCCATATTAGAATCACTATCTTTTCGGAGGTTATGCATTGGTGGAAATCTTAACACCGACTTTTATTCTGATGCCAACGTCATCTATGGATGATGGTGCATCTTAAGATACATTTCATCCCACTAATATCATAAGCTGGCTAGGCCCTGCTAGTTAATAAATATAACAAACTAGCAGCGCCACACGGTTTTACGTAAAGTAAAGTATTGTAAGTCCCGATCCCGTTGGAATAACGGGATAAAAAGTAGCCTATGCGTTAATCCAGGTCTCCAGCTATCTACATACCAAGTTTCATCGCAATCGGTTCAGTGGTTTTGCGTGAAAGAGTAACAAAAATCCATCTATCCATCCAAACTTTCACATTTATAATATTAGTGGGATTAGTGGGATATTAGTGGGATTAATTTGATTCTTTCCGAATAAATTTGCAATATTTTACCATAAACCGTTAGATATGCATAGACCCAAAAATAATGTGACCCACGTTACTAGTAGCCTTAATTAAAAAAAAAATAATTAAAAGAACGGGACGGTTTCAGTGATCAAAACACAAATTTAGAAAAATAGATATCGTTTATTATCCTAAGTAACATCTTCCAGGACAACCCTGGTGAACAATAGTGGGGTCAGTGGAATTCTTGGAGTCAGGTTGTATCTGACGAGCATCTGTTGCCGATCTGTGTCGAAACCAATCCCGAAGCTTGGATGCATCATCACCGATGGCAGAAGTCCTGAAAAATGATTTATAGGTTAAACTGGCTCCGGCTAACGCTAATTTACATAAGATTGTGTCACTCAGTTCAGGAATTTTATTCATTTATTTATTAAAACTTCATGCACATATTGTACAAAGGCGAACTTAATGCCTTAAGCATTCTCTGCCAGTCAACCTTGGGGTGAAGCAGATATAAACAGTGGTGAAACAAGTGGAAACTGCTGTAGGCACGTTTGTGCCCTTTTGCTATTGGGAAAAGAGCACCGAACTCGTGACTGTCACGCTAATAATACATATATAGATCCACTAGAGGGCACTAATCTAAACATTGAGTTCTGTCAGCTCCTTATTAATTAATTTCATCAACCTGCTAATGTGACGTTTTAAGTTCGTCATTTCGTTTAAGTTTTCACTCATGTCAGCAGTCCCATTACTAAATTTTTTATGTTATTTGGGCAAACGAGCAGATGGGTCACCTGATGGTAAGTGACTACCGTCGCTCATGGACATCTGCAACTCTAGAGTCACAAGTACGTTGCCGGCTTTTAAGATGGGAGTACACTCTTTTCTTGAAGGTTTGAAGGTCTTATCGGTCCGGCAATATCGCAGGTGACAATTTGTTCCAGACATTGGTTGTGTGAGGCAAAAAAAATTTGAAGAACCGCACAGTTAAACCAATTATAGGTGTATTTAAATTGTCAGCAGTAGGGAATAAGTCAATCTTGAGGCTAGTTGCCTGTTCCAATCCGTAGATCATATGGAGAAGAATAGGCAAGAAATTCAAGAACACTCTTTTTCGATATGTTTTTTTAAACCGACTTCAAAAAAGGAGGAGGTTCTATGTTCCACTGTATATATATTTTTTTATGTATGTTCACCGATTACTCAAAGACGCCTAGACCGATTTGGAAAATTCTTCTTTTGTTTGAAAGGGTATACTTCCCAGGTGGTTTCATGGTCATCAAGTCAGGATCTGATGATGGGATCCTCGAGAAATCGAGGGTATTCTTCAAATTTTATAGGCACTTTTGAAGCGATTTGGGTATTTAGAGGCGCATTGAAGTCGGTGATAATTTTTTTATAAAGATAATTATTTACAATCTTCAGTAATGTGAGGACAATCTTACTAATGTTAAAATAGCGAAAGTTTGTGAGGATGAAAGGATGAAATTTTCTTACTCTTTCACGCAAAAACGGCTGAACGTATCTAGATGAAATTTGGCATATAGACAGAATATAGTTTGAAATAGAACATAGGCTACTTTTTGACCCTTGGGATAGATTTCATAAGTTTCCACGCTACAGATAAAGTAATATATTGTTCTAAAATATACTTTTAAGTTTATATATAGAAGAAGTGCAGAAATCTAAATTTTTTAAACAATAAGTATTTCATTCATTTAAAAAAAAAAGACGACTCCCGCATTAGGAATTACTCCTGTGTCGCGGGGGACTTTACAAACATATAAACAACGGACACAAAGAACACCCAGACTAGGGTGGGAATCGAACCCACGACCTCTGGCTCAGCAGTCAGGGTCACTAACCACTAGACCAACAGGCCAGTCTATGTCTTACAACTTTAAAAATTACGTGAAAAGGTAAGTAAGTCTATACAATGACAGCTCATGTTATACTTGTCTTTGAAATAAACTAAAACATTCAAAACTTAATAAACTATGGTCGAATATTGACCAAGAGACGATCTCTAGTTATTTTTAAAACCATGAAATAATAGATACGGTAATACTAGACATAAGAAAGTAAAGTAAATAACTATAAATTATAAATTTTAAAAACCCCTACACAAAATAATAACAAAAATGCCTTACATCATTTTGGGAAAGAGCTGATACTCTTACACTACTGTACCGATATTAACCAAACATAGCTAAGAACCACCGCAAGGACACTGGCTTTCAAATGAAAAAAACCGCATCGAAATCGGTCCATCCGTTTGAGAGCTACGATGCCACAGACAGACACACACACACACACTCTTTTTGCGTCGGGGGTTAAAAAATAATAAAATTACGCAAATTACTTTTCTGTGCAAAAGGTTATGGGCTATTTTTATGTTAAACGCATTGTACTATGGGTTAGGAAATTGTATGTATTTCTAGCTGCACCTCGTGGTTTCACCCGCGTAAGTCCCGATGCCGTGGAAATATCGGGATAAAAAGTAGCCTATGTGTTATCCAGGTCTCCAGCTATCTACATACCAAGTTTCATTGCAATCGGTTCAGTGGTTTTTGCGTGAAAGAGCAACAAACATCCATACTTGTTATATTATATTATTAATATATTAAAGGCAGTAATAACTTAATCTGTATGATAAAAAAACTATTTAGAAAAACACTTACCAAATAAAGTGTATTTTAAAATTATTGCAACCATTTTAATGTCTAATCGGCTGGAGCTATGCATTTAAAATCCTTTTTATATATGAATGTACAAATTAATAACATTTTTTTAATAGCCTTTACAAAAGAACTCTATTCAATCAGATGTAGGAGTCATATTCCTTTGACGGCTGACGATGAACGCTGAAAAAAATCGCATGCTTAAATGAATATTAGATATTTTATTGAATAATAAATTAGTTTTGAAAATCAAAATATAAGATGTTTTTAATATACACAATATGTTCACGCTGTTCTGTTCCGGAGGGGTCGACAGAGGTCATTACTAACTCAAAGGAAAATAGAATCAAATTTAAAACACTCCCGACTCGAAAACCCCTTCAACGATTCCAAAAGAGCTGATGATCTTGGAACGGCTGAACAGATTATCTTGAATTATATCTAAGAACACTCTCAATCAAGGGGTGAGGCGTCCCGCCGCGCCGTTTGCAGGTGCCAGACTGGATTGTTGTCTATCCCACCGATTCATTTGTCGTAACGACCGCCGGGATGTGGACGCCTGCGCTTCCATTGCGTTGTGTGTTGCGAAATCTTTTATCGCAGGCACTGTGGTACACTGAACTTACTGTGTCAGTGTTTGGAGCCGTAACTATTTCGTGAGACATCAGTTTCAAGGACGGTCGCCAGGCTGGAGGTAATGCCCACCCATTGTCCCTATTGAAGTTCGGACGACGGCTTATTTCGATTGCCTCTCGTATTTTTCGCGGTACGAAGTATTTTTCTCTCGCTAAAACGGAAGCCTTGTCGAAACGTATAAAATGAGCCGTGTCCGTCTTGCAAACATGTTCAGCGACGGCCGATCTGTTGCAGTCCATGTTCTTCACATCGCGTATATGTTCATGTAGCGTAGTTGCGACGCTCCGACGAGTCTCACCCACATACCTTAGGCCACAGTCACAAGGAATCGAGTATACGCCGGGGGCCCCAAGTGGATCCACATCCTTTGGGGAGCGCAGTAAGTTTCTAAGCTGTCCGGGTGGGTGGAAGATCGTCTTGACGCCATATTTGCGTCCCAATATACGTCCCACTTTATCGGTCACTCCGCGTATAAAAGGGAGAAACGCGGGGTTTCGTTCCACACCGGGTGTCCGCCGACCACCAATCGCACTCGCTGCCCGGATTGGTGGTCGGCGGACACCCGGTCGGGTCCGAAACTAGTCGGGCATCCCCGAAATATACACGTGAGTAAAATCGTATAATTGAAATAATATAAATACCACTCACGAAAGTTTTTATTCGACTCTCGATCAAGTTCCACCTTTCAAACAAAAAAAAAACGCACTTAAATCGGTCCATTTGTTTGGGAGACAGACACTCAGACACACAAATACACGATTCACTGACACACAGTCACACAGACAACCTATTTTTTTTATTTTTTATATTTGAGCTGCCAAAATGACTCTGCCCCGCCTGATGGAAAGCACAAGCAGAATCCAAGAGTGGTGGTCACCATCCTCACTGCGAACGGGGACAGTGCAGCATGGTGACCAGCACTATGGCGGCCTAGTGAGATGCTTTTTCACGCCCCGCTTAAAGGACCCGGGATCATAGTGGGACGGAAACACGTGAGTTGGTAGTGAGTTCCAGGTTTTAACCTATAACACTCCTCTTTTTGCGTCGGTGGTTAATAATGAAGTTCGCCAACAATATTTTTGGTCCTATATAATAGGAAAAATCCTGTAGCTATAAACTTATTTGCGGTTTTCAGATTAGTTGTGGAGAAAAGAGCTCCTGGCTAACTGGTAACCGAGTAGTTTTAACAAAGTTAAGTAATACTAGCCAGGTCAGTTTGGATGGGTGAACATTCTTAACACATTGAGACCCCTCCGTTCTTCGAAGAGCACATTAAGCCGTCGTTCCCGGTTGCCATACAAACATCTGTGGCATTCGTTACGGGTAGTTGGAGCCCTAAAAAGTCCGACAACCTGGTCTAACTACAGAACTTCGATATCGCCTAGTACTTGTGGAGGTCTGATGGCAGTCGCTTCACGTAAAATATCATAGTTTGGCCGTACCGTAGTTAGACTGAAAGTCGACCTCAACTTAGGAAAAGTCACGGAGGATGATGTAGATTTGGGGAGAGTTACGGATATATCAATGTCAATAATTTTCCCGACCTGGGAATTATACCCAGAGCTACAAGATTGTATTTTCGTCCGTATTCTGGTATATTGGGTATCTATATATCAAAAGGTAACTACATAAACAGTAACTTCCTTTCTCTGTTTATCAAGCGATTACTTTTTTGTTTAATAGCATTGACAAAGTTTAGTAATAATAACAATAACATAATAATAATAATAACTGGCCACATTTCACGGCCGTCTAATCCCAAACTCGGCAGAGCCTGTACTATTGTAACCATCTGATAAATATATTACTAATTACGTACATATTATACATAAATTACACCGAGACACAGAACAAATGATCGTGCTCATCACACAGTTATTTGTCCTGGGTGGGAATCTAATCTACGACCTCTGGCTCAGCAGTCAGTATCACTAACTACTAGACGAATAAGTCCGTCGTGTTACATAGGCTGCACTAAAAGTATCGGGAATGGAATATTTCCACTGTTTCTGTCATATTAAAATCTTTTTAATTGAAAACTCCTTGGTTTTAAAAATCGAATACCATTCATTTATTTAAAAAAAGATTCTCGGTCTTGTCACAAGGTTTTGTCAAACTTGTTTAGTCGTTGAGAAAATGGAATTGACTCGAGAAAATTCAAGAGCGATGATTTATTATGACTTTCGAAGTGGTTTAACGCAAAAACAGTGTGTTGACCGGATGATTTCTGCATTTAGTGATGAAGCTCCATCCAAAACCACAATTTATCGCTAGTTTGCTGAATTTCAACGTGGACGTGTCAAGCTCAGTGATGACCCCCGTCAAGGTCGTCTAAAAACTGCAGTCACCCAAGAAAACGTTGATGCTGTGCGTAAGCTGATTGAGGAAGGTCGACATGTGACATACCGCGAAATTCAGGCAACTTTAGACATTGGCATGAGTCAAATACAAATAATCTTGCATGAACAATTAGGTGTAAAAAAGTTGTTTTCCCAATGGATACCGCATTCGCTCTGTGAAGAGCAAAAAGCGGCTCGCGTTACTTGGTGCGTCAGAACTCTCGAAAGATTGAACGCAGGATCCTCAAATGCTGTATACAACATCGTATCAGGTGACGAATCCTGGATATACGCGTACGAACCCGAAACAAAAAAACCAGTCACGAGTTTGGGTGTTCGAAAATGAGTTAAAGCCAAGAAAAATTGTTCGTTTTGCGGAGTGTTGCAAAAAAAATGGTGGCCACGTTTGTCTCTAAAACCGGCCATGTTGCGACTATTTCTCTTGAGGGACAAAGAATGGTTAATGCAGAATGGTATTCTAGCATTTGTTTGCCACAGGTCGTTTCTGAACTCCATAAAGAGAACTGCAACCGCCGCATCATCCTCCATCACGACAATGCGATTTCTCACACCGCGCACAGAACAAAAGAGTTTTTAAAGCAAGAAAACATAGAATTATTAGACCATCCGCCGTACAGCCCCGACCTAAGCCCTAATGATTTCTATACTTTCCCTAAAATAAAGAATAAATTGCGTGGTCAGAGATTTTCATCACCTGAAGAAGCTGTGGACGCCTACAAAACGGCCATTTTGGAGACCCCAACTTCAGAATGGAATGGTTGCTTCAATGATTGGTTCCATCGTATGGAAAAATGTGTCAAATTTCGCGGAGAATACTTCGAAAAGCAATAAATACATTTTTAAATAGTAATGTTGTGTCACTTCCTTGATTCCCGAAATTTTCAATAAAAAAATTGGAAGCTTTTTCTCTACCTTCGACAGAAAATTTATTTTATCAATATAATTGAATAAATTATGGTTTAACTTCGACCTCTGGGCGACCGGGAATATTTATAATTAGACTGGGAATTGAACATTCAACATAAACGTACCTGCCACCATTTTAATAAATACATATTATATTATATTATCACCAAAATATTCGCATTAAATGTAATAAGTTAAATTCGAGACTGAAGCAATAAAATATGTTTTAATTTTACGCTGTTACGTGTTTTTATATTTAAAATTATATTAAAAACATATTGGCATACTAATTTTTGCCGCGACATCACTCTAAAATAAAATGTTTCAATAACTGTACAGGGTGTATTTGAAAAAGGAATATTTACTTAAATCTCTGAAAAGGCATTACTCTAGCATGCAGTAACAGTAAGAATTTTTGAAAAAAAAAACTATCCGTTTACAAGTTATGACCGTTTGATTTTTCAGGTACTTTTGTCTCCGTTGTTCATGAAAGTCTGTAAAATGTGTAAAGATAAAGATTTTATATCGAAAAATTGTCAAAAAAAGAGAAATAGATAATCCTCCTGATCCTGATAATTGACGGTTGGTTAGTGACCTTGACTGCTGAGCCAGAGGTCGTGGCTTCGATTCTTACCCAGCACAAATAATTGTGTTATGAGCATGATCATTTCTTCTGTGTCTGGGTGTTTATCTATAATATGTATGTATTTAGAAATATATAAGTATGTTTATCAGTAGTCTGGTTACCATAGTACACGCTCTGCCTAGTTTAGGATCAAACGGCCGAATGTGTCAAGTTATTATTATAGATTTTTTATGACCAAATGTTTAGGTAATATTTGAACAAAGATAAGTAAAAGCTTCACATTTTGAAATCCCTACAAATAATCTATACTATAATAATAATATCATAAAGAGGTAAAGTTTGTGAGTTTGTATTTTCGGGTTAATCTCCGGTACTACTGATACGATTTTAAAAATTCTTTTAGTGTTCGATAGCCCATTTATTGAGCAAGGCTATAGGTTATATAACATCACGCTACGACCAATAGGAGCGGAGCATCAATGAAAAATGTTGCAAAAACGAGGAAAAATTACAAACCCAGACGAAGTTGCAACAGATCCTATTTTTTGGTGTGGAATATAGTACACTCTCTATAAACATGCGTAAATGCTGATTAACCTTCAAACTTGAAAACCATTTGATTGTCTCTACTGTTAAATAATATTCTAATCAAATATTAATTTATTTTTGCAGGTACGATAACAAACTAGCTAAGCTCCAATCGGTAAGTCTCTATAACTACAACAAACAAAGGTTATAGACAAAGATCCCAACTTAAGACCTAACTTATTTTCTGACTAACAAAATGTGTCGTATTTTTTTTAGGGTTCCGTTCCTCAAAATTAAAAAAGGAACCCTTATAGGATCACATTGTTGTCCGTCTGTCTGTCTGTCTGTCTTTTTCTCGGGAACCCTTGGATGCCTCAAGTTGAAGTTAATACCAAATACTTATGTCTGCGGTCCTTTGAAGCTGTAAGTAAGATCAAGTTTCAATATTTGATTTAAACCTTAGATTTGAACATTAAACCTATAGGCCTGAGTGTACCGAGGGGGGGCAGGGGAGGACAGCCGCTCCCTGACCTTAGCAAGCTTACATAGTACTAACCTAATTTTCAGTATTTTTTTTTATTTGAACCTCTCCCCCCCCCCACCCCCCGGAAGAAACAAAATCAAATCCCCCCCCCCCTCTTCTTCTGGGTTAAAAGCTGGGTACGCCCATGCCTATACGGTAGACTCATGAAATTTGGTATGATCACAATATTATTCGGACATAGTTTTTGAACAGTGTACGCCTTGAGTTCAGTGTTGAGTAGTATTAGTAGACGGTGAAGGATGCATACTTGCTAACTTGATTACCAGGTGCTGAAGTTACATGAAATCATTGGTTAGTTTTCTTTAATTCAGAGTACTGATTCTCACACAATATCATTGAAAAAGTTATTGCCAATATTGTCAGACAATTTCCGTGGGCAGTTACTTGCGAATTACAGTCATTTAGAAAGAAGTTTCTTATCGCATGTTTCACTTCAGATGCTCGGCCGTCGGCGGGCTAGACGGAAAAAAGTGTTAGCGCAACGAAAAATGATGACCGCCAGTTGATTTATTTTATTTACGTCATCTGTGAATTCTGCGCGATACTACTGTACTTTGATGTTGTTGTATACTAATTATCCATTTATTAGTTCGGGCAACTCTCACAGATGGCGCAATTTTAATTTCGAGTTTTTACTATGTTTAAATACGATTTATTTAATCCATTAAATATTTACAGAACTATTTTAATATAATTATGTATTTGGCCGTGGTCACAGGCTGACTGGCTGAGCAATTCAGAGGTATGGAACCTCTGAATTACCTGACGCACCGCTGACCATGGCCAGTGCAACCTGGTCGAAACGTCAGGCAATTCAGAGGTATGTAATACCTTTTCGTGATCGCGTTAATTCCCGCTTAAATATATCATTATATCATGGAACACGAAAGTTTAAAAGTTAGTATCACTATTTTAATGCTATCTGTAAGCAGCCAGACAAATCCTTGGGGCTAAAAAATCCCAAACCCATTTAAACAAAACAAAATTGCAGTGAGTATGAACGCCTGCGCATATAAAAATGGGAGCGCGCACCTTGGGATCTTTGTCTTTGTATCCTTTAGCCTAGTTCTTGAGGAGGGTATATACTATTTAACATGTCGCCACGAGGGACGGAGCATTATCCATAAACGCGGTCGAAACCGCGAGGAATGATTCGTTTTTGATAAAAAACACAGTGACAATCTAATCTAATCACATATATCATCATTCCAATATTGCTGTAATAATTCGAAAAAGGTTAAAGTATGTATGTATTGTAGGTTTTTAAATGGCAGCGGAAACAAATCCTGGTTCATCATCAGACCATAGTTATTAAGCGCAAACGGTTTAATAATAATAATAATCTTAAGGGCTGAAAAGGAAAAACAAATGAAGTATTTGGATTTGGCCCACGAGATGGTCGACATGTGGGATGTGGATTCGACAATCATTGTGCCGATAGTCATATCAGCCCATGGGTTGATTGTGAAGAGCCTCGACCAACACCTTCAGAGGCTCACGTTAGGCAGCTGGGTTAAGGGCCTGATGCAGAAGGCGGTCCTTCTTGATATGGCACGTATTGTGAGGAGGTTTCTCTCTTTGGATCGATAACCACCGGTAGTTTGGTCCCTGTACCCGATACCGGTGGGACACTATTTTTTATATTTTTAAATATATTTTTTTTTATATAATAATGTATTTAAAAATGTAATTTATATGTTTTATAGATGTTAATAAAGAGAATAATAATAATAACTCCACACACCTCACACACGGCCGTCTGATCCCAAACTAGGCAGAGCCTGTACCATGGTAACCAGACTGCTGATAAACATACTTATATATTTCTAAATACATACATATTATAGATAAATTACATCCAGACACAGAACAAATGATCGTGCTCATCACACAATTATTTGTCCTAGGTGGGAATCGAACCTACGACCTTTGGCTTAGCAGTCAGGGTCACTAACCACTAGACCAACAGGCCAGTCGGTTTGGCTCGTCAAAACGATTCATATGAACCCAAACTCAAGGGGTTTACTAGTAGTCACTGAAGAGTTCCATTATTCACCAACACCTCCATCATCAGCTCAGCTCCCAGACGCTCAATTATAGTATTGTATGGACTATCAATGACTCACTAGGACCTTGAGTAAGAAACTAAACTTGTTGAATTTATTCATCCATAGCAATCTCTATAGGTGGCGTACGTGTCGGGTCGTTCGGCTCCCTTTGATATCAATTGATAGCATATGGTTGAAGTGGACGATGGCTGGCGCGTGCGTCATGCTCGTAAACGAGAGCCGTTGGTTGGGGCTGGTCATTTCCGAACTGCTGTTACTTACATATAGTAGTAGTTTATAGTTTAGAACAATACGTTACATTGTCCTCACATTTAATTTGCGCATATAAGCAATGTAACCAGAGATTTGTAAAAAACATGTTAAAAATGAGTGTCCTTGGAGTTTCTTGCCTGTTCTTCGCCACTGGATCTACGAATTGGAACAGGCAACTAGTTTCACGACTGACTTAGTCTGACTGACTACTACTCGTGACAATTCAAAATAACCCATAGTGGTTTAATTGAAATAAATGATTTTGATTTTGATTATACTAATATTGTAGCTGAAGGGTTTGTGTTCGAATTGAAAAATTCTTTTAGTGTTGGATAACCCATTTATCGAGGAAAGCTATAGGCTATACAACAGGATACGACCAGTAGGGGCGTAACATCAATGAAAAATGTTGCTAAATCGGGGAAAATTTATCTCTTACTCTTATGGGACGCAGACGAATTTGCTCGGGTTAGATAGTTGTTCATATTATTATGAGGAACAACTGGCTGATTTACCGGGACTCAATTTTCCAATTTGGCTGGTTAAATGGTACATTACTTATTCTTCAATGGGCTGGTTTGCCTCGAAAAAAAATACAGTTAGCTAATTTATCTGGACACAATTGCCTGGTTAACCGGGATATTATTTTGCAATAGGCTAATTTACCGTGACAAAAAATGTACAGTTAGATCATTTACCTGGACCCAATTTGCCAATAGGCTGGTTAACTGGGACATTATTCTGTCTTACAATAGTAGTGTTGGTATTTCACGAGGCACTATACGGACTTCTATCGCCAAGTCACTCCCGTTGGAACAGAAATCGTCAATACTAGTAGTAATCAATCAAAATATTTTTGAGATTTTTAATTAAATCTTGAAAATTTTGAAAACATTTTTCGATTAAGACACTGTTGTATTCAAATAATATTTTTGAATGATATCCGATACGCTTGGTGTACGAAAGCGTGAAAGATGTACCTGAAAGTGGATGACTTGATTTTTAGTATAAAATGGGGCTAATTTTGTATTTTCGACACAGACTGTAAAGAGCTCAACATGGCATTCAAAGCTCTGATTTTATCTGGTAAGTGACTTTTTGTAGATAAAAAAATATTTATTTGTAAATACAGAAGTTAGGTCCAACTATTTAGTTAAACAATAGGTGCGATTATCACAACGAGGGATTCCTTTTAGTAACCCCTAAGATGCAGTACAAAAACAATACGCTCATCTTATAATGATGTTTAAAATCAATGTTTGTTTGTTCGAATTTTATGCGCTCCCCCCCTATCTGATCATTAGCAAATTTTGCATACCTGCATGTTGCGAGGGATACAGCAAAGAACGAAGCCATTTCATCCATCCATCCGAAGGGTAGCAAAATTACTATAAAAAATAAATATTTAGAATCTCAAAAAACTCTTAAATTTGGAAATGAATCTGTTTCTTAAACAAATAACCCTTTTTAATGTCAATCTAAACTAATATAATAAAGAAGATCTGACTTTTAAAAAGAGTGGCCATGAGTTTCTTTGCCAGTATTCTTCTCATAAGGCCCTACGCATTTTGGAAACTGGAAGTTATAGATCGACACAAGCAGGCAGTAGATTTTGGTGTTTTCACCTAATTTACCTCGACAATCCAGTACAAGCTGTGGCGTCTGTTTGCGCCGATCTATGATTTTAACTCTAGCTTCAATTTAAGGTTCATAAATGTCACTTAGTGTCTTCATTGAATAAATGATTTTGAATTTGAATTTGAAGAGGAAACATTTGTGTGTATGTTTGTAATATTTTCACACAAAAAAGGAAATTAAAGGCTTTTTGTTGTTGACATGTTTTTTTAAGATAATTATAATAATAGGGTTAGCTTTGATTAAAATAAATTGTTTAACAATGCTCATGAAATCGAACGTATCTTATTAGAAATACATATGATTTGTTATTATTTTCAAGTTGGTTTTGATTCTTTTAATTGTCCAAATATGACGTGTGACGTCACAAGTTGTTATTCCATACAAGTGTTCTATGGAACGCACCTATCGTTTCGACGTTTTATAAAGGTAAACTAATTTGACTATCAATTACCAAATAATTTCCCAGTATTTCAGTACATAAAATACTTGCTGGGAAATTATTTCCTACTCAGTCCGAATCAACGAAACCAATGTATAATGTGTGTCATACTCGGTGTCATTTTTTGTCGTTCTGACCTAAAAGCTAAGTTTTAGGCCAAGAAACTTCACATCACTTACTTTTTCATTTTGTTTCTAGCTCTCCTGTGTGCGGCCCAATGCAACCCCTTGGGCTTAGGTGCCACAACATTATGCGAGTCAAGCCCTAACTTCCTCGGAGGACTAGGCTTAGGTGGTCTTGGCGGCTATGGAGGCCTTGGTGGTCTTGGAGCTACTACAGTCTGTGAATCATCACCCAATTTAGGACTCGGCTTGGGCGGTCTGGGACTTGGCGGTCTAGGCCTTGGCGGTCTTGGACTTGGCGGCCTAGGCCTCGGTGGACTCGGTGGAGTAGGATCCGTTTGTGAGACAGTGCCAAATGTTGGACTCGGTCTTGGTATGCCATTGGGTGCTGCAACTGTTTGTGAATCTATGCCAAATCTAGGATATGGTCTCGGGGGCTTAGGTGGTTTTCCTCTCGGTGGGTTGGGACTAGGTGGCCTTGGAATGGGAACCGTCTGTGAGACACTACCGAATATGGGCATGGGCATCGGTGGACTCGGAGGATTAGGTCTTATGGGATTAGGTGGTCTAGGAGGTGGTCTGGGTGGTCTAGGTGGTCTAGGTGGTTTATCTGGTCTTGGCGGCGGTCTAGGTGGCCTAGGTATGCTCGGATTAGGTGGCCTTGGAGGATTAGGAATGGGTCTCGGTGGCCTTGGAGCAACAACTGTTTGTGAATCAAGTCCTAATCTAGGTATGGGGCTTGGAGGCCTAGGTTTAGGATTCGGTGGTTTAGGTGGTTTAGGTGGTTTGGGTGGCTTAGGTGGTTTAGGTGGTATGGGTCTTGGTGGAGTTGGTGCTACAACTATCTGCGAAAGTTCTCCTAACCTAGGTCTCGGTTTTGGTGGTATGGGATACGGTCTCGGTGGGTTGGGAGGGTTAGGAGCTTTGGGTGGATTGGGTGGTATTGGTTTAGGTGGTCTTGGTGGTGCAACAACCCTCTGTGAGTCTTCTCCTAATCTGGGTATGGGTCTTTTGGGGCGCCCTTTTTTATAAACAGCCACTCGACGTCCGCGAGTTTTAACAGTAATACACATATGAGCATTGGGTTGCGCCCAACATACCTAGGCAGTAATAACGGACATTTTGACAACCATCACACATTCGCTATAGGATAGAAAGCAAACTAAAAAAACTTCAGGTATATTTGTAACATTTATTTCAATTCCCATTTCTGGGAAAATTCCCATCTGATATAAGTTAGACGCTACTGGCTCCACTGCATTTTTTTTTAATTTAAAGAGAGTTACATTGTGACATGGTTTGTGTGTAAAAAGCAAAGAAAAGTCATTCCGGGAGTTCTCCCATTTCTCAGAAGTTTTTGGAGTAACAATTATTTAACAAAAGAGTGCTTGGTTTTTTTTATTTGCAAATTATACTTAAATTATATAGGGAAGATGATCTCGCAGTATTTTTAAGTTAATGTTCGTTTGTTATATAATTTTCTTTCAAATTAAATACAATATGCCTGGATTGAAAAAAAAATGTATATTCTAAATTTATAAAATACAACAATTGTTTTATTTTTATATATATTTATGTATTTGATTGGCAAATAAATATTATGTATTTAAATTTTATCTTTTTATTGAATCCTACTAATATTTTAAACGTGAAAGTTTGTGAGGATGTGTGGATGTATGGATGTATGTATGAATGTTTGTTACTCTTTCACGCCAAAACTACTGAACCGATTGCGATGAAACTAGGAATGTAGATAGCTGGAGACCTGGATTAACATATAGGCTACTTTTTATCCCGATATTCAGACGGGATCGGGACTTACGCGGGTGAAACCGCGGAGTGCTGCTAGTAAGTACATATCCAAGGAATATTGATCTTTCCCTGAGGCCCAAACCCATCTCAAGATAGACAAGCTTCTTGAAATTGCTGAAGTACGAGCTTTCCAGTTGCCAGTAAGAAACGCAAACAACCAGACAGGTGCGAGTCTGATTCGCGCACCGAAGGTTCCGTAAGCAAACAAACTTGTTTGTAGATACTACGTCCATCTCGGGAATCAATTCTTGATTTAACTGCGAGATGATCAAATTTCATTCAAATCTAAGGCTTAAATGGCCGTATCTTTTGATTGCGTTGACTTAAAAACTTGATTTTTACAGCTTCAAGGGACCGCATGATGCGTTCATGGGTTCCTTAGAATAATAGTCTTGACAGGCAGGCAGACAGACGGACACCAAAGTGATCTTATAAGGGTTCTTTTGTTCCTTTTGAGGAACGGAACCCTAAAAAACAATTCCGTAGATATTAGGCAAGACATAATAATGTCAAACCAAATAATGTAAATGATTGTTGATTAATCGACGACGAAATGACGTCACAAGTCGTTATTCCATACAAGTGTTTTACAGAATATACCATTTTGAACTTGAAAAAGAAGATACTCATCTGTCTAGGCCGTGTACTATCGATCAAATCATGTTTTTTTTTTAATTCACTACTTTGATACATATTAGATACTGGCTGCGCTCCGCGGTTTCACACACACAAGTCCCGGTGGCGTTTGAATATCAAGATAAAAAGTAGCTTATGTGTTCATCCAAATCTCCAGCTATGTACATACCAAGTTTCATCGCAAACGGTTCATCAGTTTTTGCGTGAAAGAGTAACAAACATCCATACATACTCACAAACTTTCACGTTTATAATACCAGCAGCGCCCCGCGGTTTCACCCGTGTAAGTCCCGATCCCGTTTGAATATCGGAATAAAAAGTAGCCTATATGTTAATCCAGGTCTTCAGCTATCTACATACCAAGTTTCATCGCAATTGGTTTAGTAATTTTGGCGTAAAAGAGTAACAAACATCCATCCATCCATCCAAACTTTCACATGAAACCACCGCCTCACAGAAAACCGGCAGTGAAACAATGCTTATGTTGTATTTCGCCGAGTGAGTGAGGTTACTGGGGGCTCTAACCCTTTCCTCTCCCCCTCTTCCCTGGTTCTCCTTCTCACTCTTGCGTTGCAGGTACCCATTGGCGGCGGTAGTCACTTACCATCAGGTGACCCGACTGCTCGTTACCATAAAAAAAAAACTACTTTTTATCCCGAAAAAATTCCGTGGGATAGATTTTTTACCAAAATTTCCACGAAAGAAAGTCGCGGGCAACAGATAATATTATAAATGCATTTATTAGTCTGTTTGTTACACTTTCACCTCTTAACTGCTCCACTGATTATTATTAATTTGCTTACACGTCGTCAGGGGTATACAGAAGAGGACATAGGAAAAAGAGTACCGTTTCCGAGGTATGTGTAAGCTTAGCACCATCTACCGAAATTAAACTGAACTACGTAGTAATTACTGATCCTATATCACACAATGAAAGTTCTCATTTTCCTTCCTCCTTCTTTTCCTTCTCCTGGACAGAGACCTCTATTTGGGTTGGAGGGGTATTTCTCTAGGGATGTTTTTTTGTTAATGTTAGTCTGAAAGTAGCAATCAGTGGATGAAAAATTATGGAGCAATAGGTTGTCGTGGTATGGACATGTGGAGTGATGAGCAAAATGTGGTGCAAAGAGTTTAATGTATGGATGTTGACGGATACAAGAGAAGAGGACGACTAAAGAAAAGATGGATGGACTGTGTGAAAAAAGATTATGGATAGAAAGGGAATAAGCCCTATTCAGCCCTAGAAGGTTAAAAAATATTGCGACGCCAAATGAAATCGTGAAAAGCTGTCGCTTTTAAGTAGATAAGCTTGAAACCCGCAGGGAATTTCCTTTTTCTTCTTCTTTTTGCTCGTTTGCCCCCTATAATAATAGGGGGCAAACGAGCAGACGAGTCACCTGATGGCGAGTGACTGCCGTCGCCCATGGACACCTGCAACTCAAGAGACACAAGTGCGTTGCCGGCCTTTGAGATGGGAGTACGCTCTTTTCTTGAAGGTTTGAAGGTCGTATCAGTCCGGAAATACCGCAGGCGATAATTTGCTCCAGAGATTAGTTGTGCGAGGCGAAAAAATTCTGGAGAAACACACAGGTGAGGGAGATGAAAGTTTTGTCGCGTTGAACGATGGCGAAACGCTGCGGCCGTTATAAGTTTGAACAATTCCTCGGAGCACTCCCACAATATATATTTTTTTTTTAAATAATAAAAATAATATAGAGTGCCCCGGATTACTAAAAAAGGATTAACAATCCCAGCTCGTTATCCCCGTTCTCAAATTACTCCCTTTTACCCTCCGTTTCGTAAAACCGTACTTGGATCTAATTCGCCTATCCCACGTATGTGCAAATTAGCGAACGAAAGTCCTTTAGGCAAATTTCGCAGTAACATAAAATTGTTCCTTCTGACAAACAACATATAAGTTATAATCTAGCAACCACCTTCTATTGGTTGACGCCTGAGAGAGTGTGACGCCTGACACCGTCGCGGCAGGACGCTTCACTGCTTGAAAAAGGGGGGCCCTTTCTCAAGCAGTGAAGCGTCAGGTCCGAAACCAGTCGGGCATCCCCGAAATACAAGTGAGTAAAACCGTATGGTTTTTAATAAATATGAGCACCACTCACGAAAGTTTTTATAGTAACACCTTCTGTTGTTTTATATAAATGGGTAACTAGTTATAAAAAATCAGAGCATGCAGTGTTTTTCGCTCATAAATGGTTGTACATTTAAAATAAGTATGAGTTTAATAATTGAAGAGCATGGAAATAATAAATGTAACAACTGTCAGCAAACCGAATAAATAAAATTGGGAAAAGGATAGATGTTGGGTCTCAAAATGGTAAAAATTAAACAACACATGTAATAATATTGCAAATATTACCCGTACTGTAATAAAATCACTCTTTCTCTTACAAATGCATATTACTATTATAATATATACCTATATATATATATTTTCCTACTAAATGTTTAGCAGCAACCGCAGGGGGGCGGGGGGCAAGGTTCTGGGAGTTGGCAAGGGCAGGGGGGTGGTTGTGGAGGAGGGCAAGGGCAAGAGGGGCACGGTGGAGGTACTGGTGGTGGACAAGGGTCTACCGGACCGGTTGAACGGCAGATGCTAGCACAGCCAAGGGTTCTGAAGGCCTGTGGTGGGTTAGGCCTGAAGCAGATTGTGGGTGGTGCTGGCACAATGATCTTGGGTGGGCGGATGACCAGAGCTTCTGGGATTGGTGGCTGAACTGGTGGTGGTTGTACCTGGAAAGATAATTATAGTTAGGAGTTTTGTTCAGGTCTCTCTTTCATCTCTTTACTTTGCTTTTCATTAGCTGACATTGGAGCTTTTATACAGACTGTCAGAGATTTCTGATCAGTTTCTGTTTTAAGGATAGCACTAATCTCATCAATGTAATAACTTGCCTACTTGCGTTGCCGTATTTTCTTGACTTATTATCCAGAGGTCGAAACCTACATCAAAGGGACCAAAAACTGTTTCCAAATAGAGTATGAATGGTACTAAACTGTTGTCTTTAGCTATTCATCTATGTAATTAATTTCATGTATCCAAAATCTCAAAACATATTATTCAACTGTCAAGTCAAGTTGGTCTTTCAGCTAAAATACATCTAAAAATATCCCTGTCTGATCAATTCCCTTCTACGTACTCTTGAAAATAAGGTAGGCAGAAGTTTCACCCACAATTCACCAACTGCAATTGAAGCAGTCTATTTTTGAGATCTTATGCAGTAGGAGACCAGATTTTTTCCCTCTTTCAAAAATCTTCAGGAACTTCTCAGAAACTGTACGGGGTTTGGAAGTTTCTGAGAAGTTCCTGAAGATTTTTCTCTTAGGATTTTCACGATTTTCCCGATCCAGGATTCGAAATCCACTTCTGAAAATCACGCTAATTTATTCCATCGGACAATAGCAGTTCTGAATTTTGCTATAGGACTCTTTAATTAGAAATATACTTACCCTCATTGGTGGTGGTCTTGGTACGCAGACTGGTGGTGGCCTGACGCAAATTGGGGGTGGAGTTGGCGGGGTTACTGGTGGCACTCGGACGTAGAACGGTGGCGGAGTTGGCGGCTGTACTGGTGCGGGCCTAACAGTAATAGGGTCAGGGGTCGGAGGCTGGACGCGCGCAGGCTTCACCCAGATCGGAGGCGGTTGCGGTAATTGAATCTGACCTGGGCGCACCACGATGGGAGGTGGTGCTGGGAACCTGATTTGGCCTGGCCTGATCAGGATGGAACCTGGAAATACACAGTTTAATGGTGTTATATCAGAATCAGGGTAATCGAGGAATCTAAAAAAATACTTGATATAAGGTGAATTTACAAATAGGTACACTGCCTGATGATAATCAGTGCTTATAACTTTTTAGGAAACCATTTTGGCAATCCTACATGAAGTCTAGTGTTTCTACTCTCATGCAGGTGCCACAATTATACGGAGATCCGCAACGTTTAACTTATCACGGTCAACTATTGGAACAAGGAGTAAAGAAACTGGCTCACTTTTTTAACCGACTTCAAAAAAGGTGGAGGTTCTCAATTCGTCGGAATCTCTTTTTATGTATGTTCATCGATTACTCGAAGACACCTCAACCAATTTGATTTTTTTGTTTTTGTTTTAAAAGGGTTATACTTCCTAGGTGGTATATATTTTAATTTTATCGAAATCAGTCGAGTGGTTTTTGAAAAATCAACAAATGTCTAAAAATTGTATACGTCGATGATATTGTTGGCATCGCTGTCTCATTGGAGTAGTGCGTTTGGTTAGCCTACCCATATTATATTTTAACAAAATACATCTACTTTCCATTATAAAGCACATTGAAGTCGGTGATGCTTTTTTTTAAAAGATAGTTATTCTTTTTTTGTTATCCGATGATAGTCGTCATTCAAGTCTAAAAGTATGTCTTTCTTTGGTGCTTGACTTTGTCCTTGACTGTTGTCATTAGTCTCATACGTCTAGAATGTTTAATCTTACCTGCCAGTGCCTGGTCATACAGATAATTGACCATAAAGTTGCATCAGTTTCTCCCCAAAATGTCTATGTCAAAGGATTACTATTCTTCTAAAATGTTCTAGTGGTCTAGAATCTTACCTGCTGGTGCCTGTCCATATACATAATTGACTGGAGGCTCGCATGGGTTGCAAGGTCCAATCTGTATGGAGCCAGGGCTGCCATTGCACGGGTCACAAGGATCACAAGGCTGAGGCGCGCAGGGATCGCCACATGGAAACTGGGGCTCAGGCTCCGGCACTGGCTGCCCCAGGGCGGTGCCCAAGACTAAAACTGAAATTAAAAAAATATAGAAGAAAATGAAGAGAGTTATAAAAAAAATTAGTTCCTTTTATTTTGATAGATGGCGCTCACCGAATTCAAATCAAGATATAGGGTATGTTCCGATATTACTGCGAGCACTGTTCAGTGCTCGTACTGGGGAGAAATTCGTTCCGTTATAGACTGAAAGTATACTGCCGCAGTATCGTAGGGAAATATATGACGTCATAAACATCGCCATTTTTTAACTGTGAGCACAGGAGTTTTCGAGGTCACGTTTATTATGCGATTTGACAATTCACTTAAATTGACAACTGACAAACAAATGAACAAAACACAACATGAGGTAATAATTATATTATTTCTACAAATAATCTAAGAGGAAAGGCTTGTCTGTTTTAGTCAAATAACTGTAAGATTAATGAATCATTTTTAATCATTATTTCAAGATTCAAAAGCTACTTTATCTAGAAATAACAAAGGCTTTATTTTATTTAAGAAATATTTATACTGTATTTTATATACATATTATTGTAAATATATATTTTATGTTGATATCCAAAGATACATGTTTTTTAATCTGTATAAATTATATATACCTTCAAATGTTTTTTTTTTTAAGTCACAGATAACAAATATGTAAATTCTTACCCGTTATCCATATGACTTTGCCTTTCGCCATTTTTCGATCGTCTGATGAAAATCCAACAAAACTATTCACTTATATACTCAAAATTAAATAATAAAAGAAGATTTATAAACAGAAAACTTTTATCAAAAATGAATCCTACTACAATCCACAAAAGGCTGTAACTCGTAAAATTGCTTTGTCGAAATGTATTGTCACACTCAAATACATATTTATAAAAGGTAGCTTTGAAAATATTTAAAAAAACTTTATTTATTTAACGGTACAGTTGAGCTGGTAATGGTTTTGACTTTAAAATGTAAAGTAATTACTAGCATGATACGTTAATTAGTTCCATTGATGTTTAAGAAAAACATACCTACTATTAAAGTAGCTACATGTACCTAACTCTGGCAACATCCACATACTGCAATATGTACTTCAACGCCATCTAGTGAAAACAAGCCGAATTACTACCACTACTAGGCGTTAGGAAGTAGTACTGATACTATATCGCGCAGTGAAAGTTTTCGCGTGGATTAGTATGTATACTACTTTCCAACGTCAATCCTTGAGCCGCGGTCCGCCAGACATAATCACCAATCCTGTTCGGAGGATTATCTCTTTGTGTTAGAGACATAACAACAGTTTCTTCACATTATTACGGGAGTTGTAGAATAATGACCTATAGCAAAAGTCAACAGCTGATATTTGTATAGTCACTTCATTAACTCAGGCATAGTTTTCAGGAAATTTATACAAAACCTTAATAAATTATACATTCCTCTGTTGGTGTTCTGGTCTGGCCTGTTATTATAGTGCAGGAGGCACGGAGGGGTCTCAATGTATTAAGAATGGTCACTCATCCTAAGACTGACCTGGCTAGTATTACTTACTTAACAAACTCGGTTACCACTTAGCCACGAGCTCATTATATTATTATTTCTGGCTTTAAAAGCTACAGGGAACAGTGACAGCATACTATCAGACTAACAGCATGCTTATTTGTCATTTTTCTTTTAAAGAAAATCTTCAATGAATCAGAGTATCTGTTCCGTGCACGGCGTTTTAACTCGCTAATTGGGCGCCATTGATGGAAATGATCACGTTGAAACATTATACCAAGCACGTCTTTTAAGGTTGCACCTCTTGACATGATTTCCACTCACTTAGTTAGATAAAAAGTTATTTCAACTGACTCAGTAAGGATATTGGCACACGCTAGGCGTGATGTTCCTCGTTAAACATGAGTTAAAAGTTATGTACAATTTTAAATCATGACCTCACAACCAAAAGTGTATTTTGCATGTATGTACGTATGTGTTTATATATGTATGTATGTATTTATTTATATATGTTTATATTCATCTGCAAGGATGTATATGTATGTTTTTGTATTCGGCTATCTATTATTATGTAGCATTGTAAATTGTCTTGTGTATATAACAGAGTGTATTATCAGCTTATTGTCAACTATGTTTTTTTTTTCTTTTCTCCCTAAGCACCTGCCATGTCCCTCACTGAATCATCCAAAGGTTGACTGGTAGATAATGCCATGTTGCATTAAGTCCGCCCCGTGCAATGTAAAATGCAGGAAGTATTAAGTAAATAAATAAATGTTCCTTACTAAGATAATCTATTTTCGTGGGAGAGCCATGCTTCGGCACGTATACCAGAATGATACCACGGCCTCACAATAAACCGGTAGTTAAGCAATGATGTCATTGTATATCGCCGACTGAGTGAGGTTACCAGAGGCCCTAACCCTTCCCTCTCCTACTCCTCCCTCCCTTCCCCTACTCCCACCTTAAAGGCCGGCAAGGCACTTGTGCAGTGGCGTAGCTACCGGAGGGCTAGACGGGGTAGTGCCCCGGGGCCCCCAAGCTCAGGGGGCCGCTCTTACTCGGATTTACAAACTATAAATACATACATATTATAGATAAATTACACTCAGACACAGAACCAATTATCATGCTCATCACACAATAATTTGTCCTGGGTGGGAATCGAACTCACGACCTCTGGCTTAGTAGTCAGGGTCACTAACCACTAGCCCAACAGGCCAGTCTAATTCATAAACAGTTGTTGGAATATCACTTATGGGTTTGTCGGCTCTTCTTTCTTCGTTCAGTCTGTTCTTATATGGAATGTATATCTTCTGGAAGTCAGGATGTCCATCAATTCATCATATTATTCACTTGAGGTATAGGGGTTATAGGAGCTAAGACCAAAACCTTCGGAAATTATAGTTCAGAAACCTGTGTGTCCTATCTTTTATCAAGCTTATAATTCAAGTATAATTCAATTCAGTAATTGCGTTTTTGTTGATATGATTTAACATAATTTCGTTTTAAAAACATACAAACAAAAGTTGTGGTCATATTTAAACCGTTAGAAGACACCGCGAATAATAAAAAAATCGGACAAGTGCGAGTGTGATTCGCGCACCGAGGGTTCCGTAAGCAAACTAACTTGTATGTAGATAGAAAATAATCAAAAAGATTTTTTTGATTTTTATGTTTGTTATTACTTGATTTTTATACACCTAATAGGTACTATAGACCTCTGTATCTGGTATAAATTTCAACTTGCTAGGTCCACCCGTTCCTGAGAAAATCGGTGGTGACACACGGACAGACGGACAAGAGAGTGATTTTATAAATGTTCCTTTTTTTACCTTTTGAGGTACGGAACCCTAAAAATAGTTAATGTGATTACAAACTTATATTTTTCGGTTTGACTGTTTACTACGTGGTACTTTGTACGTGGTAATTTGATATTAATTTCAATTTAATTCGTTTACGGGTTCTTGAAAAAAAGAGTCTTGATAGACAGACAGACGGACAACAAAGTGGTCCTATAAGGGTTTCTTTTCCTTTTTTATCTAGGGAACCCTAAAAAACTATATTATTTGCACGTAAATCCTAGATTTTAATAAAGAAACATTATTTTAAAATTGACAATATGAACTTGATATGTCTTATTGATAACTGTTACTGAAATAGGCGTTTGTCTTCCACCCCACTTGATGGAAAGCGTTGATAAAGACAAAAATGGTACTAAAACATATAATTGTAATAATATATGTAATAATTTGTCATTCTTTGTAATACATTTAATGATAGATTTTTTTTAAACATTGTATGTCAAATGGCAGGACATAGCTGATCTAAATATAATTCAATTAAATCATCATAATATAATTTTTTTTTGTTTTGAATTATTGTGATTTTATCGTGTCCCACGACCTTCTTGCTAAAGTTGGAAAGATATCAATGTAAAAAGTGTTTACGTCACGCGGTGTTCAAAACTTTGTTCCGCCTACACAACGGTTTTATTCAAGGTAAATATTACTGTTTTAACTTTCTGTTTATAAAGTTAAATACATTAACCTATATTTATTTAGATTACCTTTTAATACTTGGCATATTTACATCATTTTATTTACGGTTACAATTTAAAATTAAAATATTTCACTTTTTAAAACTCGACAACCGGAATTCAGGCCTGATTTTTTACAGACAACCCTATACTACCGTGTTCGTAATGAAATAATCTTTATTTTAAATTAATTTCAATTCATTAACCAAACCAGTGCAAGTTACTAGTATCGATATACCTGTTTATACCTGCCTACCCAAAGGTTGTGACGGGAAAAAATAGTCAACCTACCATTTGCATATTCTATAGGCATATTCATACTTTCGATTGGTGTGGAATTTGTCTATTAACCAAGCTAGTGAAATGTTTAAAAAAAAATCAAAAATTAGTTGCTAATTAATCATATTCTGGACTGAATTTTTTTAGTCGCCCCTTTTACAACATATTTGATTTCACATAAAATACTTTTCATCCATTAACCAGCTCGGTGAAGGTCGTTGTTAAAGGGATCCTATACTATATCTTTTGTGTCTATGATCCTCAATACACAATTTGAGGTTTGAAAGTATGAAAATGGTACACTCCTGTCCTAGAAAAACCTATTCACTCAACTCTTAAATGCTCCAGTGCTATATTTGACTGGAAAAATATACGCAGGCAGTTAATTCCAGACTTTGATGACCCGAACCAAAAAACTGTGTGGTGTCGTGGAACACCAGATAGGAACAAAGTTCCTTATTATAAAAATATTAATTTTAGGTTCTATTCGAGGTATAAAGAAAATAATTATTCGGGTATACCTTTTTTATTATGATTTTTTATCGATAAAAATCACACACACATCCTCACACACACATCCTCACACACATCCTCTCACACATCCTCCCACACGTCCTCATACACATTCTAACACACATCCTCACACACCATCCTCACACACATCATCCTCACACACATCCTCCCACAAGTCCCACACATCCTCACTTCACAACAACAGTCATCACGTAGACTATACTTTAGACACTGTATAGCCATCATACATAGACTATACATAAAAATCTTACGTTACGGACGTGTTTTGCCGGCTAGGGTACCCCTCCGCAAGGCCCCATAAGGAACTTTGTTCCAAAAAGGAGCTTTCAAAGTGTTTAGTTCGTCTTTTTGATGTTTCGACAATAAAAGGATGGCACTACTGTCTGCATCTAGTAGTCCTATGAAGAAATAGTGAGGGCTCAATTGTTTGAAGAGAGTTTTTAGATACTTACCAAAGTGAATCCTTTAAAAAACCGATAAGTAGACGGCTTTACTTTACTTCCCACTAATCCCACTAATATTATAAATATGAAAGTTTGGATGGATGGATGGATGTTTGTTACTCTTTCACGTCAAAACTACTGAACCGATTGCGGTGAAACTTAGTATGTAGATAGCTGGAGACCTAGATTAACACATAGGCTACTTTTTATCCCGATATTCAAACGGGATCGGGACTTACGCGAGTGAAACCGCGGGGTGCTGCTAGTATTATAAATGTGAAAGTTTGAATGGATGTTACTCTTTCACGACAAAACTACTGAACCGATTGCGCTGCAACTTAGTATGTAGATAGCTGGAGACCTGGATTAACACATAGGCTACTTTTTAACCCGATATTCAAACCGAGTGAAACCGCGGGGCGCTGCTAGTTGCCGATAAAAATAATATTACGTGAGACACCGGACAGAAACTTTCAATCAATCAATCAGAATATCATAGTCCACTGCTGGGCATAGCCCACTCCCAATGCTCGTGTCTTGAACATTTAAACAACTAATACCCAGAACACCCAGAGTCGAGCCAGCTATTTGAAGATCACACAAATTTTTGTCCCATATGGCAATTGAACCCACAACACTCGGCGCAGCGTAGTGGCTTACGTGACTACATCTACTCGTATTATTCAGTGAGGTATGTAACTTACTTATTTTATTACTTACATTTACTATTTTGCCACATAGATCTTGAAGGAAAGTAAATTTTAGGAGTATAAAGACATAAATATATTTTTATATCCTAACTTTTGTATATCACTAAAGGGATAGGCAGAGGCTTAACACAAGACCTAAATACAATTTATCCGAACCGACAAACCTATTTTGAACGAAAATTTTAATTAAGTTATACTTCTTTTGGCGCGTTATAGAAAAATGATGAGAGTAAATTTTTACGATCAGCACACCGTCACGAAAAACCGACACCCTTAAGTTAGCTAGTCAACATTTTAGTTTTCCCAAAATAGTTACCAACTTCACGATATTTATTAAAGTTTTTCTGTACCTACAACACGTGTTTTGTATCAGTCCGAATGAAATAATATATCGTGGTGACTGATATTCATTAACAACTAGCTGCGCCCCTCGGTTTCACCCGCGTAAGTCCCGATGTCGTGGGAATATCGGAATAAAAAGTAGCCTATGTGTTAATCCAGATCTCCAGCGATCTACATACCAAGTTTAATTGCAATCGGTTCAGTAGTTTTTGCGTGAAAGAGTAACAAACATCCATTCATCCATACATCCATACATCCACACATCCATACATCCATACATCCTCACAAACTTTCACGTTTATAACATTAGTAGGATAGTAGGATTTATTGATTTAAAGATAACTTACTGTTATTATAAGTGATAAAAATGGTTTTTACATATTACTTTGAGTACGTTTGTAGAATTTGAGGTTAGTTGACGGTATGTATTATTTATTATGATATTTAAATAAACTTTATTTAACCAGCGCCAAAGAAGTACACACACACTCTTTTTTATAATTAAAGATTACGATAATCGCTTGACAACCAGTGGAGACAAAAATGTTTGCTATTTCAATATAAATTCTAGATAAGTATAGTCTAGAGTAGATAAATTTGTATTTTGCGCTCTAGAAGAGTGAAAAAAATTTAATTTCTGGGGTTTATTACGCTGTAAAGTCTATTTTCTTGAGACAAAGAATATTAAATTACAATCTTAATATTTCATTACATAATCAGATTGCTCGCCAACAAGGTAAGAAGGTAAGTGGTAGGCTAGAACGAATTTCAGCTTTTTATTGTAATTTTTTAATTGGAGAGGGGGCAAACGAGCAGACGGGTCACCCGATGGTTAGTGTCTACCGCCGCCCATGGGCACCTGCAACTCAAGAGTCACAAGTGCGTTGCAAGCCTTTAAGGTGGGGGTAGGAGAAGGGGGAACAGCGGGTGTGGGGGGGAGAGGGAAGGTTTAAGGGTTTTATTTATCTCACACGTTTTTAGTTTTAAGGTTTTTTTTCTAAGGTAGTATTTTTTCAATATTTTTTTGGAACTGCATGCTGAAGTCATGTGCTGTCAGTGATTTACGTAACTGTTCTATCATCAGATACATCCCCCTTTATACTGGACACGTGTAACTTGATATAGCCGCTTTCACATTATTATAACACTAGCAGCGCCTCGCGGTTTCACCCGCGTAAGTTCCGATCCCGTGGGAATATCGGGATAAAAAGTAGCCTATGCGTTAATTCAGGTCTCCGGCTATCTACATACCAAGTTTCATCGCAATCGATCCAGTAGTTTTTGTGTGAAAACATTACAAACACACACACAAATGTTTCATCTTTGTAATATTAGTTTAGATTTATAACAATCCCACTAATATTATAAACGTGAAAGTTTGGATGGATGAATGGATGGATGTTTGTTACTCTTTCACGCCAAACAGGGGCGGTAGCGTAATGGCTAAGGCGTCGGACTTGCGATCAAGTGGTTGCGGGTTCGAACCCCACCCAGTGCACTACCGACGTGAACCCACTCCTAACACAAGCAATTAGCTTAGCTGGAGGTATTAACAAGAATACTAGTAATGTGTAACCCACGTTACTAGTATTCTTTTTAAAAAAAAAAAAAAAAGAAGACACCTCCGTGCCAAGTCGTCGGTCCCGGTTGCCATAAGAACATCTGGTGTAGTTACGGATAGTTGGAGCCCTAAAAAGTCTGACAACCTGGTCTAACTACATAACTTGCTAAGCTGTGACAAAGAACAGATGTAATAATATCCCTCCAAAGGGAGGAAACATCAACCAGGCTTCGTGATTATGCCTGCGCGGACCGCGGCCCAACGATACATGTTGGGAATTTGTATCTATAGCAATTAGTGGGAGAATTTTCATTATGCCATGCAGTATCAGTATTTACTACGTAGTTCGGCTGCTTTTTGGTAGATGGCGCTAACATATATTTTTATTGTGTGATTATGTGGATGTACTAATAACACAATGAAGCATTTAGGTATAATAACAACGTAGCTTTTATTCAGATGCAGACAGATCTGGTTTGATTGATTCGCAGGTAAATCCTTACAAAACTTTACTTAGTTAAACTTAGAATAAGGTAGTATTTAAATTTTTAAGTAAAACAACAAAGTTTTTTGTACATATGTATATATATTTCATATAATAAATGGTTACATACATAAAATACTGTATAATACGCATTTGTAAGTCTTTCATCGCAATTTTAATACTAAGTACGGGTAATTAAACACTATTTTATCAATTTTCCATATTCATGCTATAGTCATCGTTATTACTTTTATAGAGATCTTTTTTAATACTAAATTATTATCTAAAACTTATAAAAAAGACCCAAATTTTGACCCATTTAAATTGCTTTGAAAGCGATGGTGTAAAGGCTCAAGCAATTTTAGTTCTCCTTTTTCTTCAAGATGTCACTAGTTGCAGTACAAAAGTTATGCAGTAATGTTGATTCCACTGTCAACCGCTAGATGTCGTAAGTATCTTCACCGTATGCTTTCATACTTGACGTATCGATGGGGAGACAGTATTCTTTTATCTTCTTCTTTCTTCTATATAAGTTACGCATGCTAAGTCATGTAGTCTTTCCTGTTCTTCTACACTGATGACCTTGCATGCCCTTTCTAACTACTTAATGGGCAAAATTGAACCATATTGGGGGTAACCTTTTAAATATTGGGGCATTGGCTTTTATGGAACACAAAGAGAGATGTTAAATCTGTGTGCGCCAGATGGTGTTAATCTTGCACTCTTCACATTACCCCATATTGTAGATTCCCCCACTATAGCCAATTTTGGTGGTCACTGTCACTGTCATGGGAATTTGGGTCTTTCGTAATAAGTCTCAAATGGTTAGTTCGTTATTTAGCATGGCGACGGTGGCTCGCATGGGCAAGGGCATGAACATGGGTCGGGGGTAGGGCAAGGTGGCTCACAGGGGCAAGGAGGAGGGCATGGGCAAGGTGGGGGGCATGGACAGCCGCAAGGGTTCTGCAAGTCTGAACTCAACGATGAACCTGATAATTGTGAACCACTTAACCCTGAACCAGCATTACCCTGAGATTGGAGCGAGGTAGTCGACACGCAGATTGTTGGTGGCTGAAGGTTTGCAGGTCTTGGCTGTCTTACGACGATCTGTGGTGGGGTCAGAGGAGCAGGACGTGGCTGAGCTACGCTGATCGGTGGTGGCTGGATCGGGTCAGGTTTTGGCACTCTCACCACAATTGATGGTGGTTGAATCGGGCACAATGGTGAGGGCCTGGCGAGTACTGGGGGTGGAGTTATCGGAGCAAGAGGGGGTGGGCTGACAACGATTGGTCTTGGAGTCACAGGTGGAACTGGTGGTGGTTGCACCGTCAATGCTGGAGGCGTGATCGGAGCCTGCTGTGGTGGGCGCACCAGGATTGGTGGAGGCTGGATGATGACGTCAGGGGATGGGCTGATGAAGAATGTGCCTCCGGGGACTGGGATCTCTTGGAAGCCGGCGGCTCTCAAGCGCTCGGGGACGCAGTTCTTTTGGATCAGGATCTTTACAGGACCATCTCCGCATTGCGCTGAAAGATTTTTTTAGAAAATACATACGTCAGTGTCATAAAGTTAAGCTTCTTTAAGTAAAAATACTTTTAATTTTATATTTATGACTAGAATCGTAAAATAATAAATCTATCTCATGACTAAAGAAATATGTCATTCCTGAAGAAGACGGTTAGTAGTAGTAGCAATTAGTATTACTGGTTTAGTAGTAGCAATTAGTATTACTGGTTTAGTAGTAGCAATTAGTATTACTGGTTTAGTAGTAGCAATTAGTATTACTGGTTTAGTAGTAGCAATTAGTATTACTGGTTTAGTAGTAGCAATTAGTATTACTGGTTTAGTAGTAGCAATTAGTATTACTGGTTTAGTATTGTAATTCTGCTGATGTGTGGAGTCGCTGAGGCTCTAAAATGTCTAACATCGTAGTGATACTAGATTTTTTTATCCCTGCGAGGTTCTTCTAGATTATACTATTAGATTATACTAACTTGAGTCAGCCTGTGACCACGGCCAGTGCAACCTGGTCGAAACGTCAGGCAATTCAGAGGTATGTAATACCTTTTCGTGATCGCGTTAATTCCCGTTCATACGTAGATAACATTCTTCTAGATTATTTAACCAGATGTCAATTTTTTTTACTAATACAGCTGGCATTATAAAGAAACTACACCGCGATTTGGACGGCAGAATAAACTTATCAATAAATAATTTGGATTATTTCCATACGGCATTTGAATCGAGCAAGTAACATATCTGGTACTGCCTCCAAGTGTATCGTGTGATCGAATCAGATGTAAATGTCTGATCGAAATTTATGGTGAAGGTTACATGGGATCATGAATTTAAATGAAAAAATATATACTTACTAGGTGGCAGTGCGCACGGATCACAGGGGCAGGGGCAAGGGCATGGCGGTGGGGGAGGACAGGGCGGCGGGGGACAGGGGGGCTCGCATGGACACGGCGGTGGAGGGCACGGACATGGACAGAACTGCGGCGCAGGCGCGGCCGCTGCCGATGCTACAAGTGCTGTTTAAAAAAAACAAACAATTTTGTTGTGTAGATTAAAAAAAAATAAAAGAAACCACTTTGATGTTTGATGAAAATGAAAATGGGTGTTTGCACTCACACGTCACTTATGTATGACTTTAAATATACTTGAAACGTTATTAGTAATTTATTTTAAGGCAAAAGTATTCCTTACAAAGATGGAAACAATTTAGATATAATTAATTTTACAACGACATGAAATAATAGCTTACATTCCCAAAGATATTTCGATATTTATTTGTTACTATTTCATACATTTCTAAATATTTAATAATATATGAATGAGGCACAACTAAATGTCATAAGTCAAGTTGTATTCAAATGTCGTACATATTTTACTAAAAGTGCCATTTTAATAGAATAATAGATAGCATATTAATTGTAATGAATGTATAAAGGTAAAATTATTCAAATTACTTTACCTATTATACCCAATGCCGTTAAACGCCCCATGGTCGACAACCTTGTGTAAAATTCACCCAAATTCCCGCCCTTTTATACAAAGTCTGCCATTTTGTTTATACAATATTATCAAGTAATTCGCGGTGTAATGGCTGCCAATAAAGCATATATTGTTTTAAAATTTATTATTTAAACTATGCTTAATGATGCGTCCGAGCGTGGTATGTGAATTTAATAATATGATTATAATGTTATCTATTTCTACGTGCAAATTTCAAAATTAAAATCTTTTGTTTAATTTTATAAGGTTATAATAAGACACTATTTTGACAGAAAATGTAAGAACGTATAAGATTATATTTTATATACCTCGTATCCCCTAATGTAAGTTAGAAACTCAAATTTTGGTTTTGGATGTAGAGTGTCTTATAATCACACAAATGCACACAAAATACCCAGGCACAGAATAGTATTCTGAGTCTAGCCTCCTCGCGGTTAAATTCTCAAGAAAGTGAATTTTAAGGGAAATAACTTCTTCACCTAACCGACTTACATTCATAAAATTTACTTAACTTAAAGTCATTATTGAAATATATTGACATAAGAATAGCGGTCCTATTGTAGACCCTTGAGGTACACCTTTTTCGAATTGTTGCGCAGCAGAACTGATTGCTTCCACCGGTTTTAATGTTGATGAATTGTTCGGCATTATATACGTACGTCTGAAATCATTATATCTATTTTATCCAAACAGATGATATTAGTAATATTCAGATAAATGTTACCTTAAAATAGTCGAATGCCTGATCATAATCTTTCAACATCTAATAATATAGATGGTTTTATATATAGTAGCTAAAGAATAATGGCCCGTATATATCTAAGTGTATTTAATGTACGGTCTCTTTAGTAAGTGGAATATAACTTAGATAGTATACTGTTTCCCTCAAATAACGTTAACTTAACCACAAACAAACTCTAAGCCAAGGGCTTAAAGTTTGTTTTTGGTCTCTACTACTCCGTATTGTTAGAGTAAAGTAAAAATAATTAACTTTGTCAACTTTAACGATTACTGAGTCATTCGATGAAGTTAAGTACCTTCCTTAGGAAAGTCTCTCTGCAGCCTTGAGTAATCTTATAAAATTTGTGCAAAGAGTTATCTCCTAACAAAGGTTGATTGTCGTAATATATCTTGTTCCATTAGCTACCGCTGAAAGATGAGAAACAAAAACCATCAAATTATATCAATTTTATAATCTATATCTACATATATTTAAAAAAATACGAAATCTATTACGGGTCCGTCCGGCTATTCTATCCAATCAATTTGCTTGTTTTTTTTAAATGAATATTTGAATGATTTCAAGATTCACCCTTCTCAAGTTACATTTAAAATCGATTTTCTCCTGAACATTTCTTATATTATCATAGCTTTCTTTCTCTATATCTCCGGATCTATTCCAGGTACACGGTTTTAGTCTAAGATCACTTGCTAGAACAAGTTCTTTCATTTGAGCTTCTGCCTTTTTTAAATTAGTTGCGTTGGAGGGAAGTTTTATTTTAATTTTTTTATTTTTCTTTATTATGACAAAAAACAGTTACACGCTCTGTGTTTCAAATAAGGTAAACGTATAACCCACACCAATGTCCACAGATATAGTAAGAAATTAAGAGTGAGCATTTAGTTTACACCCAAAATGCGCAAGTAATTAATATAGTGCCTAATAGCCGGTAATTGGTATATAGATTTGAAATAACCTAATAATCATTTACTAGCCAAAATATCGCGTACCAATCCTTTGAATTTATTTTGAGGAACAGAGAAAAGTTCAAGATCTGGGAAATGTGTGTTATACGTCTCCAGAATTCGGCGCATAGGCGCGCGCACACCAGCATTCGTTTTGCATCTTACGGTGTACAACAGCCGGCACACACGCACTCCGCGATGCACCGTTCTAGGCACAACATAACATATTAAGTTTGTTATATCAGGGCAGTCGACTTTATTGTTACAAAAGCCGTGCAACGTCATAGCCATCAAATGGACACGCCTGGACTCTAAGCTTAATAGGTTATACTTATACAACAGTTTTGTGTATGGTAATTTTGGCTGGTGACATCTATAATTCATGGTTCGCAAAAATTTCTTTTGAACCATTTCTAGTTTAACAACATATTTAATGTAAATGGGACTCCAGATTTGCACAGCATATTCAAGTTGAGAGCGAATGAGGGTACTGTACAGTAGAATGAATGTGGACGATATCTTAAAATCAATTGTTGATCTCATGACGACCCCATACATCTTATAAGCTTTGTTAATAATATTATCAATATGTAAATCTAAATGAAGTTTAAAATCAAGTAAGACACCAAGATCACGAATGGAATGTACTTTCTGTAAAGGAATTCCTTGTAGGTTGTAATCATAAGCAATGATATTCCTATTTTTAGTAAAGGATATAGTATTACATTTGGACAAGCTGAGTTGAATTTCATTGTTTGAGCAATAGACAGAGAGTCTATCTAGGTCCTCTTGCAGCAACAGGCAGTCCTGTACATTTTTACACGGTAAATATATTTTAATATCATCTGCGTACATGAGAAATTTTGAGTGAACGAAGCAGTTGCTAATGTCATTAATGAAAATAATGAAAAGAAGGGGACCAAGAATGGAGCCTTGGGGATCTCTAGAAGAAACAGTGACGGAATTAGACTCGAATCCATTAATAACAACCCGTTGTGTTCTATTGAAAATGTATGCCATGAACCACCTTAACAGATTCCCACGAATACCATTGAAGGCGATTTTGTCTAAAAGTATTTTGTGGTCCACCTTGTCAAAAGCCTTCCGAAAATCATTGTACACAGCATCAACTTGTACTCTATCGTCCATTTTCTCAAACAAAAAGTTTGTGAACAGTATCAGATTAGAGGTTGTTGATCTATACTTAACAAAGCCATGTTGTTCGGGGGTAATAATGTGATGAAAGTAAGGATACAGTTGGCCATGCACAAGACCCTCAAAGAGCTTAGACAAGGTGGATAGTATGGAAATAGGACGGTAATTTTCGATATTGTTCTTATCACCACTTTTATGTATAGGAATTATAAATGCTCGTTTCCAGACACAGGGAAATACTCCTTCCAAGCACTTATTGAAAATAATGAACAGTGGACGGCAGTGATTTTTGGCAATATTCTTCAGGAAGATAGGAGGTAAGGCATCAGGGCCGGGCCCTTTACTTAAGTCTAATTTGTTAAGTGACGTTTCAATGCTATTTTCGGTGAGATATATATCAGAAATACACGACGAGTTAAAGGCATAAGCATTGGGAGGTTTCCATTGCTCTGGGTCGAGCGAGGTATTTTCATAAACTGATTTGAAAAACTTTGAAAATATATTACATATTTCTAATGGTTCATTGGAGTATGATTCATCAAGGTACATGTTTGCAGGTATGTTTGCATTACCCTTACGTTGCGAGATATACGTCCAAAAGTAACATTGAAAGAAATACTATCTTCAACCGATTTAATGTATAATTTAAAACGCTTGTCTGATTCAGTTTTGTACCTCCTACGATGCACTGAAAACTCCTCGTAGTCCCTGGCATTGCCATATTTTTTCCACTTAATCCAAGCTCGTTCTTTTTGCTTAAAAATGCAAATTAAGGGAGGTGTAAACCAGACAGGAAAGCGGGATCCTTTTGGTCGACTAAGTGGAACATGTGATCTAACTATGCCATACAAAACATCGTAAAGAGTGTTCACGCACTGTTCAGAAGAAAGACCACTGAGCAGACGATGCCAGTCGAGTTCAAAAAGTTCGAAGTTGATTGTGTCATAGTTAGCTTTAAAGAAATTATTCTTATTTTTCATGTGACGCTTCATAGGTGTAAATTTAGTGTTTAACGGCGCAAGTACTAGAAAAGCGGGGTGGAGTTTATCAGGGGATGTTAACGCTGTGCAGTCCTTAATTTGACAATCTTTGTTACATATAAAAAGATCTAAGATACGGCCCATACTATTTTTGAACATATTGTATTGGTGTGCATTAGAAATGGCTATAAGGTTAAATAAATGATGACTTACTATGTCGCTGCCGTCTTGATTAAACCAGTTAATTTGTGGTAAGTTATAATCACCTACAATGAAAAAAGTTTCAGTGGAATGGTGGCTGATGAGATCTAATAACATAGCGAAATGCGTGATGTATACCTCGTTACGCACACCAGATGGTATATATGCGGCACTTATAACATGACGCTGGCTGGAAGTTAGGTGAGAACATTCAACTTAGCGTTAATAACATTATAATATTAATCATGGTGAATTTACTCCGCCCTTGGGGGGATAAAGCGGTCTGTTGGACTCTTATGAACTAAAACCCACCCTGGTGTTGCGCTACTTGTCTATGACCCCAGACCCAGACAGGCATTGACCGGTCTCACCCTAGACGGGTCCTCTCACCCGGTGGCCATGTGGAGGAACTTGTGTCATGTCCCTCCAACACAAAGGGAGGATCCTCCGACCAGGTGAGGTGATCATGCCTGGCGGGCCGCGGCCCAATGGTTGATGTTGGGAAGTTGTATGTATACTAATCGGCGCGAGAACTCTCATAGCTCGATTCAGGATTAGTAGGTTGTAGATGTTTCTTGTTGCTGTATGTGGAAGTCGCCACATCACTCCCCTCCAAAACTGGAGGTCGATGTCTTGATGAGTCAGCTGTCTATGCTCTATTAAGGAGCGTGCCAGGGCCAGTAGTGAGTTGTTCCGGTGAGTCGGAACTAAGTGCCGCAAGTTCCAGTGAGTCGGAACTGTATTCCGCTAGTTCCAGTGAGTCGGAACTGAATGCCGCTAGTCCCAGTGAGTCGGGGCTGAAGTTCGCTGGTCCCAGTGAGTCGGGGCCGCGTGCGGTGCTGCGGTGCTGCTGCGGTGAAGTCCCCAGTGAGTCAGGGCGCTTGCTGCGTAGTGGCTGGCTGCTGCGTAGACGGGAGAGAGATGCTCTTCTTACGTGAACCGTAGGTGCAGTGTGCTGTGCCTAGACGCTGATGAGGCCGTAGGGGTAACCAGGCATGAGCGGACGCTGCAGGCGTGTGGTATCCCTGTTGAGGCCGAGGATGCTGGCTGGCTGAGACTTGATTACCGCTCATTGCTGTAGGAGTGTATACGATGGTGGCGATGATGATGCTGCTGATCTGCTCCATGAAGGCTGCTTCCAATCACGTCGGGGTCACCACTGTGGAGGAACGGGTGTCATGTCCCTCCAACACAAAGGGAGGATCCTCCGACCAGGCGAGGTGATCATGCCTGGCGGGCCGCAGCCCAACGGTTGATGTTGGGAAGTTGTATATATACTAATCGGCGCGAGAACTCTCATAGCGCGATTCAGGATTAGTAGGTTGTAGATGTTCCTTGTTGCTGTATGTGGAAGTCGCCACATCACTCCCCTCCAAGACTACAGGTCGATATCTTGATGAGTCAGCTGTCTATGCTCTATTAAGGAGCGTGCCAGGGCCAGTAGTGAGTTGTTCCGGTGAGTCGGAACTAAGTGCCGCAAGTTCCAGTGAGTCGGAACTGTATTCCGCTAGTTCCAGTGAGTCGGAACTGAATGCCGCTAGTCCCAGTGAGTCGGGGCTGAAGTCCGCTGGTCCCAGTGAGTCGGGGCCGCGTGCGGTGCTGCGGTGCTGCTGCGGTGAAGTCCCCAGTGAGTCGGGGCGCTTGCTGCGTAGTGGCTGGCTGCTGCGTAGACAGGAGAGAGATGCTCTTCTTACGTGAACCGTAGGTGCAGTATGCTGTGCCTAGACGCTGATGAGGCCGTAGGGGTAACCAGGCTGGAGCGGACGCTGCAGGCGTGTGGTATCCCTGTTGAGGCCGAGGATGCTGGCTGGCTGAGACTTGATTACCGCTCATTGCTGTAGGAGTGTATACGATGGTGGCGATGATGATGCTGCTGATCTGCTCCATGAAGGCTGCTTCCAATTACGTCGGGGTCACCACTGTGGAGGAACGGGTGTCATGTCCCTCCAACACAAAGGGAGGATCCTCCGACCAGACGAGGTGATCATGCCTGGCGGGCCGCGTCCCAACGGTTGATGTTGGGAAGTTGTATATATACTAATCGGCGCGAGAACTCTCATAGCGCGATTCAGGATTATTAGGTTGTAGCTGTTTCTTGTTGCTGTATGTGGAAGTCGCCACAGCCACACTCCACTGAGAGCGAGCGTGGAACACTGCGCACTGCTTCTCGGGCCTGTATCTGTTCGTACGACGACTTCTACAATAGTTAGCCGCCCCCGCAGGCCGTGTCCTAAGGTGGCCGGAGATGATTAAACGCCCTCCGGCACCCGGTGCGGTATGAAACCCATGTTCCGAACCGAGAGAGCATAAAACTCCATCATCCATAAGACTTGTCTTACCATTTATCGAGTCTGTGTAATATGAATTTTGCTTCTTCATATTTCTGTCAATCCTCATCTCTGCATTTATTTTTAGCAAAGCAATCATTGCTACCCTGCCAGTTTTCTGTGAGGTCGTGGTATCACTCCGGTCGAGCCGGCCCATACGTGCCGAAGCATGGCTCTCTCACGACAGATTATTTATTTATTTTACTACAAACACTATTTTTATTATTATTTGGTATAGGTACTAATTAAAAAATAGTTTTAAATTGAAAATATGGTTCCCCAACCGTATCAGTAGTAACACTACAGACTACCTTATTATTCTTGGTCAGTTCTGAGTATATCATTCTACTCCTTTGGTCGTTCGGCTCCCTTCAATTTCGTTGATCTGTACGATTGCTAATGTGTGCATCGTGCTCGTGAACCGCTGCCGTTGGTAAGGGGTGGTCATCTCCGGTCTGCTATTACTAAAATATAGTAGGTAGTAATTTACGTGTCTGTTTTTATTTTATAATAAAAACAGACGCGTATCATTGTTACATTGTCCTCACATTACATTTACGTTTATAAGCAATCAAAACCAAACCAGAAAATTGTAAAAAAACATGTTGAAAAAGAGTGTCCTTGGAGTTTTTGCCTGTTCATCTCCACAAGATCTACGTATTGGAACAGGCAACTAGCTTCACGACTGTCTTATACTGCCTAATTCGTATTCCTGACAATTCAAAAAAACTTGTAATTGGTTTAATTGGAATAAATGGTATTGATTTTTATTTTATTTGACGATATCTGTACAAGGGTTGCTGGAAGTAATCGCCGTGAGTGATAAGCTTGCCAATAGTCGTAGGAATCATACAATTTATTATTTGTGGTGGTGATGGTGTGTGGTGTGGTGTAACTTATTATAATTCAAATATGTACAGCATATATATTTGACACGGAACCAGTTATTGCAAAATCTATGATCTTTGAACAAAAACGTCTTCCAGGTAACAAGAACAAAGATTTATGTTGCTTTAGGTATCGGAGAATTATAGTGAAATGGTATGGAAATATGGAAAAATGGTAAACATATTACAAACAAGCATATAAATAATTTTGAATTGGGCCTATTGGTCTAGTGATTGGTGATCCTAACTGCTAAGCCTAATGGTTTGTTTGCCACCCAGGACAAATAAATGTGTGATGAGCATGATCATTTGTTCTGCGTCAGGGTGTAATTTAAGAATTTGTAATGATAGATGTTTAATTAGAAATAAATAAATAAATAAAATTTAACCACAAAGGAGAGTACCTTGCGTGCATGCTGTGTTCATTCGCGCAGCGGAATTTTGTTGAATTTAAATATTTTAACTATGCAGATATTTAGTGTATGACGGCGTGTGATTGTGTATGGTAAAAAAAAAATTGTGCACGCAGCCATTGTGGAGAAATTCGCTAAAAACTGATTCCGCTGGGCGAACGTTGTCCTGGCGGAACTTTTTTTAATCCATGGACTTATAAAAAATGTGTCCAAAAATTAGTGTGTATTTGTGTGTAATTGTGTATGTATGAATAAAATTAGTGCATGCATAAACTTCGGAGAAATTCAAGTTTCCGCTACGCGAACGTTTGGCCATTAGCTAGTTTTCATTTAGTTGTTTTTTGAATTTGTTTATATTTGTTTAAAAAACAGATTTAGAAAAATACGTAGGGTTTAAAAGATAAAAATATAAACGTAAAATACGCTTATTAGGTCTTAGTTCGTAAAGTATGCACTTTGGGGTCTAGATTTTCACGTTTATACAAACTTTAGTAAATTTAGTAGAGGTAAATTTAGTAGTAATGGCCAAACGTTTGCGTGTAGCGGAAACTTGAATTTCTCCGAAGTTTATGCATGCACTAATTTTATTCATACATACACAATTACACACAAATGCACACTAATTTTTGGACACATTTTTTTTCTTCTAAGTCCATGCATTAAAAAAAATTCAGCCAGGACAACGTTCGCCCAGCGGGATCAGTTTTTAGCGAATTTCTCCACAATGGCTGCATGTATAAATTTTTTTTACCATACACAATTACACGACGTCATACACTAAATATCTGCATAATTAAAATCTTTAAATTCAAGAACATTCCGCTGCGCGAACGCACACGTGCATGCTTAGGCACGTATGAGCCGGCTCGACTGGAGTGATACCACGACCTCACAGAAAATCAGCAGTAAAGCAATACTTCATTATGTTTTACCGAGTGAGTGAGGTTACCGGTGGCCCTAACCCTTCCCTCGCCCCCTCTTCCCCCTCTCCCTCTCTTCTCCCCTCATATAAAAAAATATTGAAAATGTTCAATTCGTTTGTTGGACGGATCGTATTTTTTAACCGACTTAAAAAATGAGGTTAGCTATATTCGATCGATATGTATGTTTGTATGTTTCTATGTAAGCGATTATCTCAAAAAGTAATGGACAATTTTTTTATTCATTATAATTTAGCCAAACTAAAAACAACTTTATCCAAAAAATTCACTTTAAATAAAATTGACAGTTCTTCGAAGTATACCCTATCTAATAAAAAATGATTCACTACTTTGTAAAAACTTATGCGTGTAAACCAAAAAAATATCTACGGCTTATTTGAGAATCTCCTCCATTTCTTCGTCCGTTAAAAGAGGGGTCCGTGGCTAAGTGGTAACCGAGTAGGATAGCACATTACAAGGTTAAGTAATACCAGCCAGGTAAGTCTTAGACATTGAGACTCCTTCGTGCATCGGAGAGCTTGTTAAGCCGTCGGTCCCGGTTGCCATACGAACATTTGTGGCATTCGTTCTAACTGGCGTCAGGTTCGTGGCATCAGGTCTAACTACAGAACTTCGATATCGCCTAGTACTTGGGTTATGAAAGTCTGATGGCAGTCGCTTTACGTAAGATATCGAAGTTTGGCCGTATCGTGGTTAGACTAAAAGCCTATCACAAGTTAGATGGGAAAAGGCGCGGAGGATGATGGAGAATGATGTTAATAAGAATTCTTTGTACCTCAAGAACTAGATGAAAACCCGGCTTCGCTTGGGTGAAATGCGACTCGAAATACACAATCTTTTACAAAATGTAGGTAGATATATATATATATATAACGAACTCAAGATGGCTTCTGATTGGCCAATATGGCGACTGCCATTTGCACCATTACAATTTAACAAAATACTCGACAATCCGAATTTTCCGAATTATTTTTTTATTTCAATCGAGTCTACCGTACCCCTTCACAGAATTATTAATATAGATATGTATTTTAATTTAAAAAATATATGAAAACGCCTACAAAATCTACAGGTGTCCAGTATATGAAGACCATGAGCGGGAGAGTCACGTTTCGGCACGTATAGGCCGGCTCGACCGGAGTAATCACAGAACACCGGCAGGTGAGGCAATGTTTGTATTGCTTTTCGCCAAGTAAGTGAGGTTTCCGGAGGTCCAAACCTTCCGCCCCTCTCCCTCTTCCACCCTTCCTCTACTCCCACCTTAAAGACCGACAACGCACTTGTGACTTTTGAGTTGCAGGTGCCCATGAGCGGTGGTAGTCATTTACCATCAGGTGGACCGTCTGCTCGTTTGCCCCCTATACCATAAAAAAACCTGTTATGTTACGGAAAGTATATACAATGACAGTTCGACTTACACTGGTCAATGAACAAAAACATAACATTCAAAGTTCCACAGTGTTAGTGATTTATCTTTAACTAGCAGCGCCCCGCTGTTTCACCCGCGTAAGTCCCGATCCCGTGGGAATTTCGGGATAAAAAGTATCCAGGTCTCCAGCTATCTACATACCAAGTTTCATGGCAATCGGTCCAGTAGTTTTTGTGTGAAAACATTACAAACATACACACAAATGTTTATTCTATATAATATTAGTTTAGATTTAAATTATTCATCAACGTATTTCTTTGGACAGTCTTCATGACTTATTTCATCATCGTTATCATCATCATCAATAGGTACATGTTTAACATCATCTCTATTTAAAAGACACATTGAAGTTCATTTAAAGAACTAGAACATTCTCTTCAGATGTTAAAGTTAAAGACGGAACTATTTCTTCAAAAGTAAATAAAGTGCCGATTCTAATCAATTTTACTTGAAATAATAGTCTCATTGGAGCGTACATCAACAGACTCCGTACTATATAAGCTTGTCTGCTGTCCCTTTTGATTACTGTCAACGCAATGGCTTTGAAGGCACTACTGGTTCTTGGTAAGTTTAACTAACTGTGTTAAATAGAAATGCGTATAATGACGTCCAATGACGTCCAGTGACATTTTATCTATTACGAACATGGAGGTTCTATAAAGCAGCAAAAAGACGCTGATTGCATGATTAGACACTTTGATTTGATCATCGGATCAGATAATATAACTGTCAAATTTTACTGTCAATTCTGATGGCGAATGTCATTCGAATATCAAATATTCACAGATTAGGTAGTAAATTTTTCTTTGATCAACGTGTATAAAAATGGAACTGATTTGACACCGGCGTTAACTTGATAGCTCTGTTAGTTGAACAATATTTATAATCAGCCTTTCAGAGTTCGCGTGTTAGCCTAAATAAAGGATACATTTCGCAAAAAACTGTTTCATGTTGTTTTATACATTTTCATGTTGATTTTGTTTGATTATTATTTGATGCAAACATTCCTGCATTCCCTCTGCATACTATTTACTACCACTAACCTTGTCTCGAACCATTTTATGTCAAGTTGATGTTCTCAATTTTAAAGTAAGGTCGGCCTGCGTTTCGTGTCATTCACGGGGTCTACCATACGACCTGTAAACATTATGACCACGCCTATTTTAAAAACTTCTAAATTAGCAATGACACAATATTAGAATAATATCAGTCATGTATAGAAATTATCCCAGTGCCATCACAGATCTGTTTCTTTTGTGAGAGGAGTAAGGCCTTCATTCGATGGCCTCGTGCGGTTTCACAGGTTTCACAAAAATTAGGTGTGGAAAACTTTTCATTATGTACTTTTTACGATTTTCCACCATTTAACACAGTAATCATAAATTAGTATTACGTAGATAAACTTCTAAAGTTCTATGTTGTGTAACGTCATAGCACGTCCCACGAATTTCAGTATATTGCGATAGAACGCTCATTAACGTATATAAGTGACCAGTTTTTTATATACTTATACGCTTTATGTCTGATTGGCATAAACAAATATTTTAAACTACTATGTGATACCAGAGGTCTAAATTTTACTGTAAATTATTAATTAAATATTATTTATGACAATGAAGCCCTGTCGAAGGTAGAGGAAATAATTAACTATAAAAAAATTAAACCATGATAAATTGTAAGCTGTATTCTCCTTCCCTTATTTTTCAACCCTTAGAGGTAGAATATTTCCTTCAAATTTATATGATGAAACCAACCTTGAATACGACCTATTCAATTAAAAAAAGAATTATTAAAATCGGTTCACCTATGGTGAAGATATGACGTAACATAACAACAGACAAGCATTCAGTCGAATTAAGTACCTCCTCCTATTTCAAGACGTTAAAAAATAGTTTTCAGTTATTTCATTTGTAACTCTAAAGCTCATAACAGCTACTAAATAAAAAGTCAGTTGACAAACCGTATTGAAAAATATGCTTAACTGATTTGTCTTCGTGTATTTATGTACAGATTTATACAGCGAGCGTCAATAGACGTTGTTGATTTAGTTCGACAAAAAGCTGTTGTTATAACAAAGGACTTTGAAACAATGTAAGGCTACAAAAGAAACAAACTTGAGACTAATTTGGCCGTAAAAGCAAGGGGCGTTATAACTTGGACAAAGCCAACTAGATATAGTATTGATAAAAGTAATTGTGTCCGCCATTTAAAATAGAGTATGGATAAAGTACATATTTGTGTCAGCCATGTTTGATATTGATTATTTTATTGAATTATATGTGTTTTAAACGTACACATACTGTCTAAATAATAACTCCACACATCTCACACACGGCCGTCCTATCCCAAAGTAGGCAGAGCCTGTACTATGGTAACCAGACTGCTGATAAACATACTTATACGTGTATAAATTATAATACAGACACTGAAAAAAGATCATGCTCATCACACATCTATTTGTTCTGAGTTGGAATCGAACCCACAACCTCTGGTTTATCATTCAGGCTCACTAACCACTAGACCGACAGGCCAGTCGATAAAAACTTTCGTAAAAAAAATAAAAACTTTCGTAAGCGGTTTTATATTAGTTCAAGACTTACTAACTTTTGCGTTCCATGATATAATTATGTATATAAACGGGAATTAACGCGATCATGAAGAAGGTATTACATACCCACAACACGCGGCAAGTGTTGTGGGTTCGAATCCCACACGGGACAAAAATTTGTGTGATCCACAAATAGTTGTCCCGAGTCTGGGTATTCTTTGTGTCCGTTGTTTGAATGTTTGTGAAGCCCCCCGCGACACAGGATTATTCCTAATGCGGGAGTTGTCCTTTTAAATACACAACTAAAAAATACACAACCTCTGAATCGCCTGATATTTCGACCAGGTTCACTAGCCGTGGTCACAGTTCAGTCAGCCTGTGACCAGTGCAACTTATTCTAAACGAAATTCAGAGATATGTAATACCTATTTCATGATCGCGTTAATAACGTATATATACATAAAGACTTTTGGGAACAGTATGGCTTGAAAGAGGAGGTAGTGACGAAAATTTAAAATTGTATGCTGAGGTTGTTGCGGCACGTGGAAAGGATGAGTGCAGAATAAAAGACAAAACAAGTATATAAAGAGAAGTTAGCTGGAGTCAACCCACGCAGAACATACCATGATCAAATTGGCGATGTTCTGAAGAGAGGTCAGTCAGAAGTATCCGAAACTGAGTTTGTATGAAAGGTTCAATGACAGGAGAGAAAGCTTGTGACGTGGTAAGGACAGAAGCAAGTAGTGGACTATTGTCTCTGCCTACCATAAATGAAGAAAGGCGTGACCTTATATAGCGTAGACGGTTATACTCACGTGTGTATCTCGGGGACACAAGCCCAACAGGGGCTGCCGCGTTAGTGTCAAGCCCTAATGTGACTAGACAAACTAGTCACCCATTCGCGAAATACACACGGAATAACCACATATATTTAAGTAACAATTCTGTAACAAGTTGTGTGAATAAATGACATTTGTAATTTCCAGCACTCATCACTTACACGGCCGCCGCGCCGTGGCGGTGCTACACAACCTGTGATGGCAGTACGGTGTGCTTCGGTGAGCAGGGACAACCCTGCATCAATCCGCCGTCCATCTGTTTAGCCAGGCCCTGCCCACCATGCACGGGCCCTGCGACAGTGTACACTCCCTGTCAATGCCCTCCATCTTGTCCACCGCCACCTTGCGGATGTCCTTGTCCTCCACCTCCCCCTTGTGGCTGTCCATGCCCTCCACCGCCACCTTGCGGATGTCCATGCCCGCCGCCACCTCCATGCTACTAGATCTTGACAACACGGCGCGCTAAACAAGATTTTTGGGATGTCGAACATAGCCAGATATTTGGATTGGCCGAAAAATACAATTTGGATTGACTTAACAGTGAATAAAATTTTGGTTATTTAAAAAAAAATTGTCTATTGATGCATTAAATTTTTTCTTTTGGTATTGAATATAGAGTTAGTTTTTTATTTATTTTTGTAAATGTTTTTATTTTATTAATCATGAATGGTTTTAAAGTTAGGAGTAATTTTATGTGGCGCTTGCGTAAATGCAAAGGCAGATTTGCAATCGAGTGGTTGCACTACCGACGTAAACCCACTCCTTTTTTATTGTTCGTGTGGAAACCTCCTCGGGCCGTCATGGCGGTGTGTCAAAATCAAACTTATTAAAACGAAACGGTGTGCCATACTGTGCCTAAATTAGGAGAGATCCGGGAACAGCTTTTATTAAGACATCCGGACATAACGCCTGCTTGCAAAAGCGCGGGCACCACCTTCGGGTAACAACCTCACGCCACCTCCTCGCGGGAGGCCTCTATAACGATTAGAAGGGAAAACCCTACCCGTCCATCCACGGCCACACTTAGGGCAGCATAACCCGGTTCGCCGGCGGCGAATTAGGTCCGAGTGGAGATCGTACGGACTCCACTACTGTTTGACGCCGACTCAAAATAAGTTTATATAAAATTAGATAGTTTATGTAAATAATCTCAATTCTTAAGACTTAAGGTTTATTTATTTTTTGCTTTTTAGTTCTTTTCGTCGGTTAAATTTTTTGTTAAATTTTTTTATGATTTTTTTTCATCATCAGCTCAGCGAAAATACCTGATAAAGTAATGAAAAGTAAACAGAAACACTATTCGTTCCTACAATTTTCGAGGGTTTCTCTCAATTTTATCAGAATCCCGTAATCAGATCCCGACTTCCTTGACATGGGACCACCCTTATCTAACAAAAAAAGAATAATCAAAATCGGTTCATAAATAACGGAGTGAGTTCTAAACATACATAAAAAAATACGGTCGAATTGAGAACCTCCTTTTCTTTCGTCGGTTAAAAATCGTTCTACAAACAACATGTTCATCGTGGGAGATCCATGCTTCGGTATGTATGGGCCGGCTCGACGGGAGTGATACCACGGCCTTACAAAAAAACGGCAGTGAAGCAATGTTTGCACTGCTTTTCGCCGAGTGAGTGACGTTACCGGAGGCCTTAACCCTTCCTCCCCCTCTTATACCATTCTCTCGCCCCTCTCCCGCTTCCCTACTCCCACCTTAAAGGCAGGCAACGCACTTGTGACTCTTGAGTTGCAGGTGCCCATGGGCGGCGGTAGTCATTTACCATCAGGTGACCCGTCTGCTTGTTTGCCCCCTATACCATAAAATAAAATGTTTATCTGGTAAATTACCAGTATGAAAAACCAATGTTTCTCAATCAATACTAAAAAATTCTTAAGGTATATCTACACCAGTGCGATTTAATGTTTATCTTGCGTCTTCCTTAAATATATGTTAGCAACAATCTCATCACTATTGCTATAAACTATTAAAAGCACTTAATAACAGTAACTGCTATGTTGTTTTACCTCCATCAGCACTCAAGTGATTCTCATCAACTTATAATGAATGTCTAGCCTTTAATAACCCCACTATTCATTAATATTCATCAACAAAACAATAGCTTTACTGGTATAACTAGTCATAATAATGTCTAATAACTCATTTCTATTAAATAGTGAACTGTTTTAACACCTATTATAGTTTGCCCATAATTTTATTAAAATAAATACGAGTGTTTGATGTGGCAACAACACGCATGTCTGAGAAATCATAGCGCATGTAACGCAAGCTTGAACTAATTTGTCGTTATGTCAACAGCGCATGCCCTTAGCGCATGCTAATTCTTCACCGGTGGGTTCGCGTGCATTATTCTGAGACTCTTACATGACAAAATGGAGACAAATAAAGTAAAAACGTTGGAATTTACAGAGAGGGGCTCATGGCTAAGTGGTAACCGAGTAGGTTAACACATTACAAAGTTAAGTAATGCTAGCCAGGTCAGTCTAGGATGGGTGACCATTCGTAACACTTTGAGACCCCTCCGTGCTTCGGAGAGCACGTTAAACCGTCGGTCCCAGGTGCCATACAAACATCTGTGGTATTCGTTACGGGTAGTTGGAGCCCTAAAAAGTCCGACAACCTGGTCTAACTACAGAACTTCGATGTCGCCTAGTACTTGGGTTGTAGAGGTCTGATGGCAGTCGCTTCACGTAAAATATCAAATTTCGGCCGTATCGTAGTTAGATTGAAAGCCGACCCCAAATTAGTTGGGAAAAGGCGCGGAGGATGATGTTGGAATTTACAGAAAATTATCCTGATTCTTCTTTTCTTGCTGTTTCCCCTTGCCAATGACAGTAAATACCGCAAAGAGAGTGACTCTGACGAAGGTGTACAAGTGTAGACGAGCTGCATGTGACTTAAGCCGATATGCATGCATTAAAAGCGCACTGGTGTGGACATCGTTTTAGACAATTAAGCAAACAAAATAAGTAGATGATACAAGATTTTTGACAAGAAATTTTAAACAATATGGCAGACGAGTCCTAAGTCAAATCAGCGTCTTTTTACTTGACGTGGAAACCAGTAAGCATGACGTCACGTCTAATGTTGTCAAATCAAAAAAGTAGAAAAAAAAATAGGCAGTCATGGGACTGCCGACAGAAGTGAAAAATTAAACGAGACGACGAACTTAAAACGTCACATTAGCAGGTTGGTGACATTAATTAATAAAGAGCTGACAGAACTCAATGTTTAGATTAGCGCCCTCTAGTGGATCTACATATGTATTATTAGTGTGACGGTCACAAGTTCAGTGATTTTCTCCATAGCAAAATAGCATAAACGTGCCTAAAGAAGTTTTCACTTCAAAAATTTGTTAATATTAGCTCAAGACTCGTTTTAAGATGTTAAAGATTTAAATCCTTTATTTTGCAAAGTGAATTTACACAAACTTATTTTGCACGTCTTCATTTTTTTTCCTACCAGCACTTTGACGTAAATGGCCTACTGAAACTCAACATTTAAGCCTCCTTAAACAAAATAGATTAACCTAACCATAGATTACAATAAAAGTAAGAAAATTTGCTGGCGGGCAAACTAATACACCCGCAAATTCTTCTTATTTAAATGATCTTGTACTTTATAGTAGCATTTTTTCATGAGATAAGATTTAATGTGCGTTTAGAATTTATAAAAATGTAAGTCAACAAGACTTTGTGGAAAAATGTTAAAATATTGTTTTGGTCAATGCTGGAAAAGAATGACTAGTCCAGGAAGCTTAAGATTATTTTTTAGGATGGTAAATGACTACTACCGCCCATGAACACCTGAAACTCTAGTCACAAGTGCGCTGCCGGACTTTAAGGTGGAAATAGGGAAGGGAAGGGGGGGGAGGGGGGCTAGGGGCCATCGATAAACTCTCACTCAAAGAAAAACAACGCATGTATTGCTTCACGCCGTTTTTTTGTGAGGCCGTGGGGTATCACTACGGTCGAGCCGGCCCATACGTGCCGAAGCATGACTTTTCCTAATGTCATAATCATGGGTTAGTTACCGCAAGTTTATGCTTATTCCTGAGGTTAAAGCTATGAGAGTCAGAGCTTTTAAGAAAAATATGACGGCTTTGCGGTGAGAAGGTACTGTGAAAATATTAATTCTTTTAGTGAATCCCGTGGTCTAAGGCTATATGTTCTGATTTCTCTTTTTTGAACTAAAAATAAAGTTTGAATATCGGCAGCTAAACCCATATGGTATATGGGAACTAAATTATATTTATTATATTTGCTAAAGTCATATAAATTTTAACAATATACCTTTTACGGATAGTTTTCATGTAAAATTTTAAAGATATCGTCATATTAGTGTCACGCGCCGATATCGCTCAAATTCGCGCGCGAAATGCGCTAAGGTGTGCAAAATGGCCACGACAGTTGAGAGGATAACAGTAGACCATAATGCTATGAAAATAGCTGAAATAACTGGCCTGTTGATCTAGTGGTTAGTGACCCTGACTGCTGAGCCAGAGGTCAAATAATTGTGTCATGATCATGATCATTTGTTCTGTGTCTGGGTGTAATTTATCTATAATATGTATGTATTTAGAAATATATAAGTAGGGTTACCATAGTAAAGGCTCTACCTAGTTTGAGATCAAACGACCGTGTGTGAGATACGTTAAGTTATTATTCTTATTATTAATCTAATCTTGCCGTTTCTATATCTGTAATTTGTCTAATTGTTTTAACCAGATAAGCAGCTAAACTGTGTCTTCCTGTAACGGTCGTAATATAAAGACCCCATTGCAATAGTTATACTTTAAAAAACTGTAAATTTAACAACATTATATCGCCTGGCTCTAGCGAAATAATTTATATTGAGTATAGGAATAAACTCAATTATTGTTATGCGTAGCTACGGAATCCAAGTAATTTTCCTATTAAGTAATATAGGGACAGTTAAGCAAAAAATTGTAGGAACTTAATTAACATCATGACAACAGAACACCAAAAAATTGGATTTATTATTAAAGTGTCGTAATAAGATTCTTTATGCAGTGTATATCTAACAAAACTATCTTGAAAGTAGGAATACAAGAAAAAATAAAGCCGGGCCCGCAGCAGGCCGGGGCCTCATAACTAGACCTCCTGTGAAGAAATTTTTGGAAAACTCGATTACTGGTACAAAACCAATAGGTAGGATTTCTTCGAAATTTGCCTAATATTAAAACAATAGAGAATAAAGAAATGTGAGCTGGTGTTCCTGTCCTAGAGGCCTCTCCAGTCACAGGAAATACAGGACATTCGGGTACGCGACCCCAGCCTCTGCGAGCTACTGCAATCTCGAACCCCGTTCTTCATCTGAGACTTGCGGTATCCCTTAACCTAGGGTTCTCATCGATCCACATGTCTTTGAGTAATCAGTGAACATACAAACAAAAAAAAAGCGTATGTGTGGAATTCACACACGGCAGAAGTGAAACTTCAGAAAAACAGATCAAGATATACAAAGAATGGCCTTAATAATAAACAGTAAGCAAACCTGAAGTCCAGTTACAACTGTACACAACTTTCAAAACAAACAATACTTCGTTTTCAATATGAGTTAAGGTGGGATTTAAATGTAAATTTGGAAAGAATCAATTAATTATAAGCGAAGTATGGAGAAAAAATGCTCAAAAATTACACCACGTTGATAGTACGAAAGCGTAAAGACAAAGATTAAAGGAACTTTATCGTAGGAACTTTATCGTGATGCTTCCGTTTCATCGAATTTCAAAAGACAACGATTCTAAAGAAATTTCACTTCAATATACACTGGAACATGGATCCTTTTTTAAGTCGGTTAAAAATATCTGATTGCTTGGAATTGACAGCTATGACATCACAATATGGTGCAAAGTCATTTCTATTTTTAATTTAACCCCATAGTAATGTACAGTATCATAATGTCTACGAAAAGTCTTATTTATTTGTGGGTCACGTCGATCAGCGGCGGGACTGTTACGCGGCGTGAGCAGTTTGTAATGTACTTGTTAATACAAAAAATGTCATACAGCGGCCGTCGCGCTCGACGCTTGACGTGAATACGTTTAAACAGCTCACGTCGCGTCGCCGTCCCGTCCTGCCCGCTGTCCGTCCCAGCCTTTAGCATTCGACTGCAATTTCAGTGATTTCTGTCTAAAAAACAACCAAAAGCCAATATCAGTATTTGAACTCGTTACTGTCACGCGAATAATACATATATAGATCCACTAGAGGGCGCTAATCTAAACATTGAGTTTTGTCAGCTCCATTATATCCTACTAATATTATAAACGTGAAAGTTTGTGAGTATGGATGTATGGGTGTTTGTTACTCTTTTACGCCAAAACTACTGAACCGATTGCGATGAAACTTAGTATGTAGATGGCTGGAGACCTGGATTAACACAGGCTACTTTTTATCCCGATATTCCCACGGGATCGAGACTTACGCGGGTGAAACCGCGAGGCGCTGCTAGTAATATTTATGTGTGTATGTGTTTTCACTTCTGAAGTGCAGTCCTACTACTTACAGTTTTTTTTTTCTAAGTAGGGGATCGTCCATTAATCACGTGAGGCTCGAAGGGGGGGGAGGGGGTTCGGCAAAAATCACGAAATATCATAAGGGGGAGGGGGGTGTAGTGAGATATCACGTTTTCCTGAAACTCGCGATTATATCTGTATTTAAAGTTAATATTCTAAATGTTTTTAATGTACTTTGTACTAAAACAAATACAAGTGATTTTGGGTAGGGGAGGTGGGCTCCCTTACCCAAAATTAGGTGTATTCGTTTTACCTAAAACCTCACCACGTATCACCATCACGGGGGAGTTTAAAAATTGCTAAAAACATCACGTGATTAATGGACGACCCCTAGGTACATCCGTGTTCTAGAGCTAACAGAACAAGTTATGTTTAGTTTAAGTTAATATAGCACAGCGTAATATATTATGTCCTACAATTATTTTGGGTCCTTCTAATATGAACAATCAATCAATCAGCCTGATGCAGTCCGCTGCTAGATATAGGCCTCTCCCAATGTGCACCACAGCACCCGGTCTTCCTCATTCCGCATCCAATCCATTCCAGCTACCTTCTTCCAATAATAATGGTTTACTTTCAAATCTAATCAAAAACGTAACTTCAATAAATCAATATAGGTATTTTTGAAAGTCAGGAGTAGCAGCCAGTCAGAATGTAACAAAAATATACATCCTATGGAGAAGAACAGGCAAGAAACTCCAAGGACACTCTTTAAAAAAATAATCTGTAATGGGAGGACAATGTAACATATTGTTCTAAATTATAAACAGTCGCGAAATTTACACTAGTCTATTTAAGTAATAGCATTTCGGATATGACTAGCCCCGACCAATGGCACACGTTCACGAGTATGATGCACGCGCCAGCCATCGCCTTGCTCGACCATATTGCTTTTGCCATAACAAGAAGTTCACTGCATGAAGGACTTGTTCACGGGGATGATCTATAGTCTTTCGGCAACTTACTTCTCATTTTTAACCCCCAACGCAAAAAGAGGGGTTACAAGTTTGACGTGTCTGTGTATCTGTGTGTACGTCTGTAGCTTCGTAGCTCCCAAGTGAATGGACCGAAGGTGACTTTATCGAGAGTGTTCTTAGATATAATTCAAGAAAATCTGTTCAGCCGTTCGAAGATCATCAGCTCTTTTGTAATCGTTGAAAGGATTTCGAGTCGGACGTATTTTAAATTATTAATTTATACTTATTGTTAAATAGAGTTAGCTTCAGGACCATTTATATAGGATGAAGGTGGAAAAGGATCAAATAAAACGCCAAATAAATATTAGGATCTCATCATGCTGTTAAATATGGACATCGGCAGTTGCAGAGGCAGAGTGAGGAATGATAACGGGCTCTGCGCTGTATCCTGGCCAGGAGTAGAACCTAAGTCAAGGGTTTGAGGTCTGGCTGACGATGCAGAAAACAGAACTAGAACAAAAGAGAAATTAATTAGAACGAAGTTTTAGTTTCGACTTTCAAAATACTTATTCTATATGCCTGCTCTCTGTTAGAAAACTTTATATTAGTAAAATCATTTTAAAAAAACACAAGACCATTTTATGTTCATCATCATCATCATCATTCCAGCCATAGGATGTCTACTGTTGGACGTAGGCCTCTCTTAATGACTTCCAAGAAGAAGCAAAGTCCAAAGTTACCAAATAGTTAACAATACACATTTAGTGAAATGATACAGCATGTAAGTATCACCGTCGCGAAGAACTTACAAAAAAAAACCGAGCCCGCAGAGGTAGATTTCGTGTTTTTTTAATTTATTTGAAAGTCTGTTGACTGCATAAATGTTGTTTAATTGGTTACATTGCAGTTTTTGACCGTATGAGATACTTATTGATAATTTTTCGGCAAAATGTTCTGTTTACTCATTGTGATAATCACTTTTAAGGAAAAAAAATAGGCAGTCATGGGACTGCCGACAGAAGTGAAAACGTAAACGCTTAAAACGTCACATTAGCAGGTTGGTGACATTAATTAATAAGGAGCTGACAGAACTCAATGTTTAGATTAGCGCCCTCTAGTGGAATTATATATGTATTATTAGTGTGACGGTCACGAGTTCAGTAATTTTTCCCCATAGCAAAAGTGCACAAACGTGCCTAAAGAAGTTTCAATTTCAAAAATGAATCTTCCGGCTGAAAACTCCAATGATTTTCTACTCAAAATGATGTTATAATAAACACTGTCTTATCGTGGGCTATTATGTTATTAAAATGGCACTTAAATTAAGCATTGAAAGTATGGATACTGTAAAACTAAACAAGATAAAATTTTAATACGAGAAGACAGACATACGAGTAAAAGACAGAAGATGAAAAACATATTAGCTCACGTTCAAGCTTAGTTCTTCTATTGGGTAGAATGAATTCCCCAATAGTGGCTCCAAGTCGAATAAAAAAACGATTCATTTCGCTATACTGAACTAGCAGCTCCCTGCGGCTTCACCCGCGTTAGTCCCGATCCCGTTAGAATATCGGGATAAAAAGTGGCCTATGCGTTTATCCAGGTCCCCAGCTATCTACATATCAAGTTTCATCGCAATCGGTTCAGTGGTTTTTGCGTGAAAGAGGAACAAACATCCATCCATCCATCCATGCATCCATCCAAACTTTCACATTTATAATATTAGTGGGATTGTAATAAGTCAAATTAAAATTACGCCATCTATAAAATTTGTGAAACTAAATGAATAATTATTTAGTATACAATGTATCGTAGTATCACGCAAAATCCACAGACGGCGTAAATAAAACAAATCAACCTGCGATCGGATTTTTTTTTGTCTAGCGCCCCATCCGCCGAGCGTCTGAAGTGTGACGTGCTAGAAGGAAACTTCGATCCAAAAACTATTATGCCATATTTTTCTACGCCTGTGAACCTATTATCAGAATAATAAAACATTACCTACTCGTGACACGAACACGTGAATACGGACACAAGGCAATGCGTAAATTATAACATACTATGTGAATAAAAAATCTAATCACTTTGTTATCCGTCTGTCTGTCTGTCAAAACAGGAACTCCTCAGGAACCCGTGGAGGCATGAAGTTGATATTTACATCAAATACTTATGTCTGTAGTCCCTTGAGGCTGTAAAAAAATCAAACTTCTAAGTCAACGCAATAAAAAGATACGGCCATTAAGTCTTAGATTTGAACACTACGTAGGTAAATCAAAACCTACAGGGTACTTCCCATTGACCTAGAATCATGAAATTTGGTAAGAAGCAAGGTCTGACAGCACAAGTAAAGGAAAAAATCCGACAGTTGCTAATTTGTTGTTATATATATATATATCTGTTTGTCCAGGCCCTTTTCTTCAGGAACCGATAGAGGCCAGCGGTCACTTGAAGCTGTAAATAAACAACTACGATGGGCTCACCCCCTGCCAAGTCTACAATTCTAAATCTAAAAGGTGAAATGTGGATGACGTTTTAAGTATTGACCACTCTGTTAGGAACAAAGGTTGTGAAGTTATGTATGTTTACTAACCGTTTTCAACAAGGAAGTAATATTTTATTTCTTACCTACATTTTCGAGTGTCTTAGACCACTCGTGGTCTTCCATCTCTTAATTACCATTGATAACAGAGTGACATTTTTCCTTTTTTTTATGGTGTCAGGGGCAAACGAGCAGACGGGTCACCTGATGGTAAATGACTATCGCCGCCCATGGGCACCTGCAACTCAAGAGTCACAAGTGCGTTGCCGGCCTTTAAGGTGGGAGTAGGGAAGCGGGAGAGGGGGAGGGAATGGTGGAAGAGGGGGAGGAAGGGTTAAAGCCTCTGGTAACCTCCTGTTTATGTACTGTGTGTAACTTGTCTTGATTTAATAGATTATTATTGACAATTTCTTGGTGGGGAGGTACCATAAAAAAAATACTGTTCAAGATTTTATTTCACCACTTTGTCGGCATAATTAATATATATACCCTTGCAAAATTACAGCTTTCTAGTACAAACAGTCGTTAAGCTAAGCCGCGGATACCGACGGACATGGCAAAACCATAAGGGTTCCTCGTTTTCAACAGGTTTTCTTCTTTTTCTGTTGAGTTTCTGTTTATTTGATTTAGGACCTTGAGTGTTTCTAGAACTATTGCTATTTATCAAATGTTAAAACGTAGTATATAATATCTTGGTATGAAATATCTAAAGTGTGACGTCATACTTGCTAAAGTCAAGTCATTTATTTTAATTTTACAATTTAAAAAATAAAAATTATCTTGAAAATTTACGAAATGAATTTAATTTTTCAATGTGTTATGTGTAAAGCACTTGATTTCATATGGACAGATAAATCATTATGATATTCTAGTAACCCGGCCACGCGTTGCTGTGGCTAAGTAATTTGCAATAAAAAAATATTGTGACTATAAAGAGATAAAAACTATCCTGTCTCCCATGTGGAGCTAAATAAGAAATATATAATATTATTGTGGGTAACATAATAATAAAACCTACCGAATGACACAAAATTTCAACCCAAAATGTCGTTTTATATTTTAGTTTTCCAACTAAACTTCGTTTCATACCGATAAAATAATCATTTACTTCACTACAGTCTGGTTACCATAGTACAGGCTCTGCCTAGTTTGGGATCAGACGGCCGTGTGTGAGATGTGTGGAGTTATTATTATTATTATTATATTAACCAAAACTATACTATTACTATAAATAATAATCTAGTAAAATAAACTGATGTAGTTCAAAATCCGTGCCGCCAAAAAGTCAATTAATAAAAAAATATAACTCATCACAAATAAACAAAAATTACAAATGCTTCAATCACCACATCGAACCTCCAAAAAAAAGTAAATTTAAAAATGAAACTCACCACAGATAGAAACAAAAAAGAGGAATGCTTTAAATTTTGACATGATGCAAGTGCGCCCTCTATTCCAACTGTTAGTTATGTGACATGACGAATGTTCACTGTACCGCATAATATTTATAAAATATCGCTTACTAGTTTATATTGTTACGGTGCAATCGATTTAACATATATAAAATCAATTTGTGAAATACTATAAGAAAATACTGGCAGTCTGTTTGAAATAATATCTAAAGAACTTGACAAATTGACCATTATTTTGTACTAGGCTTCGCTAGGTGGGCAAAATTCGAACATTATTGACAATTTGGGAAAACATAACACATATTTAAATATATTTTTGAAGTGAAACGTAGTAGTAGTAGGCACGTTAGGCACTTTTGGTATGGGGAAAAGCACAACTCGCGTGACCGTCACGCTCAGATACGTATATAGAGATGTGTGTGTGTTGTCACTTCTGAGTTGTTCCTAACATTTTTTCCATACATACATTCATGCATTGTACATCTGAGACTATACACTTTTATGACAGTAAAACCCAAAGGGTTTTTTTTTATATTATAGGGGGCAAACGAGCAGACGGGTCACCTGATGGTAAGTGACTACCGTCGCCCATGGACACCTGCAACTCAAGAGTCACAAGTGCGTTGCCGGCCTTTGAGATGGGAGTACGCTCTTTTCTTGAAGGTTTGAAGGTCGTATCGGTCCGGAAATACCGCAGGCGACAATTTGTTCCAAAGATTGGTTGTGCGAGGCAAAAAAATTCTGTGTAAGCAAAATATGTTTCTAAATTGTTTTATTACCTACATTCACTCCAAGTTAGATCTTGCATGGAATACTGCAGTCAACTTTGGGATGGCTCAGCTAAATATTAACTTCAAGCGATGGACTCTGTCAACCGAAGAACCCGTAAGCTTATCAACGACGATGTGCTTACAAATAGGGCACTGGCATACTCTTGAGAATCGTCCTAAAGTTGCCTGCTTATCGGTTTTCTATAGGATTCACTTTGAGTGTGCGAAGGCTCTCTTCGTACTGATTGACTTAGAGGCTCCATCCTGTCATTGTTGAAGCACCAAAAAGTCGAACGAAACGTCTTGACAGCTCCCTTTTGGTTCAAATCGCTAAGGTCTGAACTACCTACGTCTATTTTTCCAGACAAATATAATCCTGGAACGTTCAAGTGTAGAGTGAATATGTTTCTCTTGGATAAGCGTGTACCATCTTCGACTTCATCACCACTTTCCATCAGGTGAGGTTTAGGGTGGCCGCAATTTGTAACAAAGGGTTTGGTTGGTTTCTTTTATGGCCGGCTGTTTTTCTGACGCCAATTCTCCTTCGGAATTTAGTTGTTTTAAGACGGGAAAGAAGGAAGATGGTAAATTTTTATAAAGAAAAATGCGTACGGAGAGGAATACCGCAAGCCTCAGGTGGGGAACGGGACTGAGACTGCAGTAGCTCGCAGAGGCCGGGGTCGCGTACCCTAATGTCCTGTATTTCCTGTAACTGGGGAGGCCTCTAGTATAGGAACACCAGCTGGCCACACTATGATTAAACCAAAACCACTATTCTTTCAATGAATTGGTTGCAATATAATACTAATAAAAATATATTCAACAAACAAAATTCAATTCTAATAATTTCTCTTAACTTCCACTATTTTATTTAAATTGAAATGCATAACTGATTCTATGAAAACAGTAGATAAAATTATAACGTATTTTTGTAAAACTACATAAAATAATATATTTTTTCTTTAAATTAAACAACATAGTAATATTCTTATACATATAACACAGCACTAGTGATGTGCCGGATCGTTGAAAATGTATATCCGCTGATACGAATACGGATTATTAGTGCCTAGGTCCGCGAATACGGATACGAACATCAAGCGTTTATCTCAGCGATGCCGATACGCGTGATCTTGATACGATAGTTGACGTTGAGGACTATTAGTCCTCAACGTCAACACGACATGTTTCAACTTGAATTGCTCGTCAAATACACATATCACAAATTTTGGGTAACATCTTGTTATAAAATGTCATAAAAATAATCCTTACTAATATTATAAATGCGAAAGTAACTCTGTCTGTCTGTCGCCTTTCACGCCAAAATACTAAACCGATTTAAATGAAATTCGGTACACAGATAGTCTAGAGCCTGAGAAAGGACATATGCTACTTTTTGATGCGAAGAAAGGGGTGTGACGGGTTGAAAGGTGGTGATGAAAAGTTGTATGGAAGTATCGTCAATTAGCCTAAATAATTAAAAATTCTACCCAGAGACACTATTCCACGCGGACGTAGTCGCGGGCACAGCTAGTAATATTATTATTAGTTATTATTATGCATGAGAATGTAAGATGCCCGTGCATGCTGCGTGCTGTGATTCTGTAATGAGGAACAGGACCGTGTGATCATGGATGCGATTTCCACTCTAAGCAAATATTTGTCAACAGTTATGTATATTTATCTTTGTTTTAAAACCCGTAGCACAAGGAACATTTACTTTGAGGCAAGTTCAAATCAAATCAAATCAAACTCATTTATTTCAATTAAACCAATTCGTATTTTTCAATTGTCAACAGTAGGAGTGAGTCAGTATAAGTCGATCGTAAAGCCTGTTCCAAAACGTAGATCCTGTGGAGAAGAACAGGCAAGAAACTCCAAGGACACTATTTTTCAACACGATTTTTACAAGTTTCTTGTTACATTGGTTATTGGCGCAAATTGAATGTGAAGACAATGTAACATCTAAAATCCAGGATGAGTTTGTCATCTATCTACTATCACTCAAGGGCACAATTTTTGCAAAAAACGTTCCAGCTGCGTGTAACTAAGTCTAATGTAAAAAATATTAAATGCGGCGAAGTAGGAAGTTCCGATACAGCGGTGACTTAGCACACACGGAGTGCAGTGCGTCTATAAACTGTGAGTTGTTGAGACAACTGTGAAGCAAATTACTCAATATTTTTGTACTAAGCGATATTGGATGGAGCCAACACGTGCTAGAGTGGAGACCGCGATTAGGCAAACGTAGTGTAGGCGCCCTGCGGCACGATGGACCGATGACCTGAAGAAGGTAGCTGGCAGCGGATGGATGCGGATTGCCCAAGACCGGGATGCTTGGCGCTCCTTGGGGGAGGCCTTTATCAGGCAGTTGACAGCGATAGGCTGATGATGAATTCAAATTCAATGAAAACGTGGTAATACAAAGATATTAAAACAAAAAACTGGTTTTTCATAATTTTCATCAAAGCTTCTACTACATGAATTTGGATGGTGATGACAGAATCACCCTATACAAACAATCGCAAATAGGTCAATGAAATATAATAATAGGGCTTTAAATCTCTGCTTCGTATTTAAGTAATAAGACCCAGATAGTAGATCAATAGTCACCCTGGGCGTTCCGCAGGGTTCAATGCCAGGGCCAATTTTGTTTCTGGTGTATATTAATGACTTCAATCAATCAATTAACCTATCATAGTCCACTGCTGGACATAGGCCTCTCCCAATGCGCGCTACAGCACCCGGTCCTCCACCTTCCACATCGGATCCATCCCTGTTACCTTATTGCCCACCAAAAAAGCATTATATACAATCTAAAAACATATTTTAAAGTAACAGTACAATGGGTAGTCTTATCGCAATCTGCCATCTCTTATAGACAACCTTAGGATAAACTATACTGTATAGTAGTAGATATCTCGAGGTGCAGAACAACTACAAAATAATAAGAAAAAAACAACCTTCTTCAGGTCGACGATCCATCTGGCTGGCGGCGTTCCCTTCCATTTACAGATTCGCGGTCTCCACTCTAGGATCCGTCTGCTCTAACGGCTATCGGTCCTTCGGTATACGTGGCCAGCAAATTGCCACTTCAGTATGCTTATCCTGCGAGCTATGTTGGTAAATTTAATGACTTACCACAGCTTATTAAAGCAAGTCACGATGATGTAATGTCATTTGCAGGTGATACTTCACTTTTCTTTAAACTCAACGATAACAACCTGTCACTGAAGATGTAAATAACGCTGTCTATGCACCGTGCATTGGTTCAATGTTACTAATTTGTTATGACACGAGAAAAAGACTAACTGTATCAGATTCGTTACCACTAATGTCAAAAAACTTCGCTGCTCAGATTTATGGCTTGGAGAAACCTCCAGATTTTATCAGCAGTGATTGTTTGTATTTTCTGCGGTTGCATGATGTGCAACCCTAGGTTAATAGAATAGAAATAAACTTTATTGTACAATAACAAAAATGTTTTTACAAGAAATACATCAGGTGAATATGTTCAAATGGCGGCCTTAGCGCTGAAAGCAATTTCTTCCAGGCAATCTTTGGATGGACAAATGGACAATAAATAGATGATAATATGGGTAGTTTTTCATGTAACTTTAGCACTGCATACGTTTAGAGTGCACGCATGCAGGTATGCATACGTTCAGAGTGCACGCATGCAGGTATGCATACGTTCAGAGTCTAATACTACTCAATACGACACATTTTGTTCGTCAGTAGTTTTTGGTAGTTCATTTCTATGCCAAAATATACGCTTCTACAATAAAATTCAAAGCCATACACAAAATCTGAGCTTGAACAAATTAAAAACTTCAGTCAAATAGAAACTTTTAAAAGACATACTACACTGTTGTAGACTATATTTGCGTGATGAAAATGTTTGGGATTAAGTTGCTCTAATTTTTTCGCATATACTCGTATGTGTATTTTTGAATGTAAGTATGCTATTTTGATTTTTTTGTGCATCTTTTTAGGTAGATTTCGAAGAAAGTCTACCCACGACCTCCAGTTCAGTCAGTCATGATCAGTAACTACTAGACGAACAGATCTGGCATAATACCTGATCTGCTCACATACCGTCTGACGAGTACACTACAATATCTCATTCAATGGCTTTGTATCTTTACGTATAAGATGTTCTCTTTTGCTCCACCCGGACTGGAGAGCTCTCTTTCTCCCTCTCTCTACGCTAGATTTCTTCTCTCATGTAAAGAAATGTGTATAAACGTGAGCCGCACTGGAAATTCCGCTGTCAATTTTCATCTAAATATCGAATGTCGAAACAATTTCATCTGTTAACAGTAATTTTGTCTATCCAAAGGTTACCCGGATGAAATTGGTTTCACCTGATATCAAGTAAAGTTTCACCCGCGTAAGTTCCGATCCCGTGGGAATGTCAGGATAAAAGTAGCCTATGCGTTAATCCAGGTCTCTAGCTATCTACATACCAAGTTTCACTGCAATCGGAATGGTTTTTGCCACTGAAAAACTACTGAATGGTTTTTGCGTAAAAGATAATAAGGGACGTAAATTGAACGAAACGAAAGTGTGCACTTGGCGCATTCCGACAGAGTCTGGCATGACGTTCGCTGGAGTCGATGAAGAAGCTGCTTGCGTCTTTAAACTTTCTGTTCCTTCCGAGACCTCGCATAATGTGGGTGTTTAATTCGCCTCTGCCAACCCCTTAATTTTTTAAAGGACAACTCCTGCATTAAGAATATTCTTGTCTCACGTGGGGCTTCACAAACATCCAAACAACGGACACAAAGAACATCCAGACTCAAGACAACTATTTGCGGATTCACATCACTCGGCGCGTCGCGATGGCGAGGCGACCACGTATGCATGTATGTCTATTCTATCGAATCGCCGCCTTAGAAGGTTTACTTCAACTATAACATTATCGTCAGATGGTGGTCAAACCTGTCGGAAATAGAGATCCAATCTTGATAAATCGCCTTGTCTACTCGATGGAAGGTTTCAAATAGTTTATCGATCAGTGAAAACTATTTGTCAAAGGCTGACCGTTTCTTGTTTGGAAGAATAATAGTTAAAACGTTTTAACATGTCGGTTTTGAAGACAAAATATTTTATTTTTGAAAATTTCGTCAACATTTTTAGATACATCACACCTTTATGTGAAAAAGCATGAGATGAAAATTACTATTTTACAGATGAACCAAAAAATTTTTCTTCTTTAGGCACTTTTGCTATGGGGAAAAAGCACTGAACTCGTGTCTGTCACGCTAATAATACATATATAGATCCACTAGAGGGCGTTAATCTAAACATTGAGTTCTGTCAGCTCCTTATTAATGAATGTCACCAACCTGCTAATGGGACGTTTTAAGTTCGTCGTTTCGTTTAAGTTTTCACTTCTGTCAGCAGTCCCATGACTGCCTATTTTTTTTAGCGAATATAGCAATACAAACTCTGTGAGCATTTCAAGCGTCTACTTGTTGCCATTATTAAGATCGAGCAAAAAAAGCTAGAAAAAGTTAGTCCGACTCGCACCTAGCCGTTTTTTTATCTACCTTTCTGTCTTAATAAATTCCCAATCTTTCCATATTTAATCCCCAATGTGCCCAGTTTACGGTTCTCCCCTTAGCCTACCCCTTCGGGAACACAGGAGTGAGTGTATATACGTATGTATTCAAAACTGTTTAGATTTTTTCAATAGTTTGAAATTTTCCCAAAAAATGTACAAGTTTTGAGAAATTTTCGTCAGTAAAACTATATTCTAAATCCGTCATTACCAACCCAAGCCACACAACAAATATTTTAAAACATTTCCCAAGTACAAAATTAGTATTCGTCCCAGTCTTGGTGAGATTACGTTGCAAAGTTACATTTCAGCCGTATTTAAGTTTTGAACCTTACCCCATTAACATATTTAAACACTTTTTGATGAGTTTCAAACAACTTTTGTTTAATAATTATGTTGTTTGAATACAGGCGCTTGGATCTCTCTTTTTGGTTTATTTCCAAAGCGTGTGGATTTCTTCTCATTTATAATAATATCGCGTGACATTTTACACAGCTCTATCTCAACTAAAAACTAAGCATAATATTTACTTGAGACACCTCACACACGACCGTCTGATCCCAAACTAGGCAGACCCTGTACTATGGTAACCATACTTACTGCTGATAAACATACTTATATATTACATATTATAGATAAATTACATCCACACACAGAACTAATGATCGTGCTCTTCACACAATTATTTGTCCTGGGTGGAAATGGAGCCAGCGATCTTCTAGCTTGCGAGAGAATGAGATAGAATACAAGTAGTACAGTCCTATAATCCTATAATCTTCGTATGCTAGCACGTGTCTTTGCGCCTGCGTACTACTAAGCCTTCTTGTGTCATTCAGGTGTATATTTTTTTGTGCATTTGCGTTTTAAAATTCGTTGGTTAATTAATTTTGACGTTTCCCTTCTGCCGTGTGTGATTTGCACACACACACTTTTTTTTTTAATTTAAAGGAGTTTGGCGAACTTGGGCCTAACCGTTACAGGAAGCGGACTATATTGAAAATAAATAATGTTATTTTTAATAAATACTCCCAAATTATTAGTTACCGATTTTACGGGGAAATAATTTATTTCATAAAATATCGTAATATTGACTCCCTGTTTACAAACAAGGAAGGATACGAAATCATAAGAAAATGTTGTCAGTGGTAAAAAATGGGTTGTATTGATTAGAATGATCGATTATTGTTTATATTCCCAAATAAGGAATGACTTCTTTGTTAACATCTGTTATAAATAGTAATTAAAGTGAGTCGGAGATGCACTATGTCGATGAATATATTTACCTGGACCAGCTAGTATCCTTCGATAACAGGCAAAAAAAAGAAACCGATTGTCACTTTGATAACACGTGGAAGAGCTGCTTGTCCTACAAACACTTTATGAAGAGTGACTTACCAATATATTTAAAAAAAACTCACCAACGCGTATATATTACCTGTCCTGACCTACAGAGCCCAAATGTGGTCCCTTACTGCGCGTCAAAAGTCCATACGAGGGTTTTGTCAGAGGGCTATGGAATGAAGTATCCCTGGTACCAAGCCAAAGACAAGCGTCTAGTTCATGTAAGGAATGTGGCATTGCGTGCCATGACAAGAGTACCTAGCAGACGGGACCGAAATAACATCCATTAAACTGGGACTGAGCTGAACACCGAACTGATGAATCCGATGCGGTGGGTTAGAGTTGTCACGCCGTGCGCCCACAGGACAGAAAACGTCGTTAGGGACCTCAATGCCTATCATAAGTACTGGTGGCAACTCGCTAAAGATCGAGATGGATGAAAACGGAAGGAGGAGGTCTTTGCCCAGCAAAAGATCATCAACGGCTAATATAAAAAAACAATTTAAGTGATATAACTTATTGAAATATTATAACTACGTCCTGAATTACATAGGTACACATAACTTTTTTAATGTTATTTGATTAACAATTACATAATCGATATTAAGTCGAGTACACATTATAATGCTGGCCACACTACAATTATAATGTCACAGGTTGTGTGTGTGATCCATAGCTAAGACTACAATAGTATATAGGATATAGACAGGCAACTCTGCTTCTTTTTATTGACAACACAAAACTCTGCCTAGTGGTCAGATACCGAAAACTAATATAATATACATATCTATAGGTATATATATATATACAATTGAACAATATATAGGTACCTACTTATACGGTGTATGAATGTTTTGTTGTTGCCTGTTTGTTGTTTTATTGGTTCTAACATGAGAATTTTATACTTTAGCTAATTAATGTATGTTTATGACTAATCTCCGATTTTTATATTCAAACCAAAACTTTTATTGCAAAAAGAAAAGCACGAGAAACCGGCAATCGGTACTCATACGCAGCCATTTGCAATATAAGTGAAGTGTTGCCAACCTAATATTAATAAGTTCCAAATATTAAAAAAAAATGTTTTTGTTACGATTGTATTTTTAATTAATATTATTGTGTGTTGGTGAACAAATTGTTGTTTGTAAAGAATTTGAAGTGGTTTTAGATATTTAATATGCAATATTTTGGTATTTACAAATGCGAATTTTAAATCGTAATACAATTGTGGGTAATAAATTTCCCCTCATACATATTATAAATTTAAATATTGTAACACAGTAATTTTAGTTCCGGTATCTATCCTTGGGATGGCACTGGACTCAATAAAAAAAGTGCAATTCTTTTATGTTCCAAGTTGCCATAGCATGATCCATAGTGTGATGCTGCGATCTGTGCTATCGGGTTCTGATCGTTTCTATCGTTACTCGTGCTTTGATGTTTTTTTTTGTTGATTTTGGAGTTATTTAACCAACTTTCGCTACGTATTACGGACACTGACGATCTCTGCTATTACGAATAACCTGCGCTTGCACAACGCACAACCTTCCTACCTTTTCAATTGACTGCTGCTTGCATACCTGGATTCCGATTTTTGCCTCTGGATTGGACTTTTTCTAACATGAACTGCATAAACTGTGGTATTAGTTCTGCTCGTAGCAATGCTATAGCTATGCATTTGTTAGAAGACGAAACAATTCGTTCTGTTATACAACACAACAGTGGACTGCCCCTCTTACGGTTAGTGTTGATTTTAGACAAGAGAAAATCAGTTTCTATAATCAAGAGAAAATCAGTTCTAATGGCAAATGTTCTAATAGTTATATTTGTTTTATAGGTCAGTCATTCTGATCATCTGTGTGATGCATGCTTGAATCTTGCAAATGATTCTTTGAGAAACGACAATCTTGGAGATGATGTTACTACTCTTGGTCATCAACGTGTATGCATTTATTGTGGGCGTTCTGTCTTTCGCATACGGTCCCATATACTAAGAACTGACTCTGAACGTGAACAGAGGATTCAACAAGTAACAGAAGAGTGGATTATTCCCCGTAGAGTGTGTTTATTATGATAGCTTTTTTGCTTTGAACATCAGTAGAGTTATAAATAACTTACTAATATGTAAAACAGTTTCTTTTTAAAATACACACATAGGAGTAGTAAGTTGCTTGACTTTTTTGTAACTGACAAATAGTCAGTAGTAAACAACCATTACTGCCAATCTCAAGTTATGATAAAACACTGTTTATAGTGCTTACCAAGTTTGAAGTGGTCAGAAGTGTCATATACTTTGTTTTGCGTTTAATAAAATGTAATTTTTTTAGTAATAAAAGTAGTAATAATTATTATTTTACAGATTGGTAACAGAATGACATACCTGTGCCATTCATGTTGGGTGAGAGCAGTTAGGGCTGCACCCCATTTAGTTTCGAACCCATCAACATCTTCGGATCAAAACCAAGACGTACCTGCTTTTGTATTTGTAAGGTCTAATGAAACTATAACATTGCCATACTACATAAGGCCTGTGGAAACGGAATCTCACTGTTTTGTCGAAGGATGCAGGGGTAGAGAAAGAAATCGAGTTCCTACTAGTGTAAAGAAACATTTACTTAGTTTGTACAACTATTATGTGCCAATAAATAATAGGCTATGTGATTATCATTTAAATATAGAGACGAGGGATTTTACAGACAGAATTCTCGATAATTATATGAATGTTTTTAGTGCTGCTCATATTGAGGATATGTTAGCATTAAGAGACAGTCACTCTTCTAGTGACTTTGATAATATATTTAATATGACAGATATTTCTTTTCATCACTGGTTTGGCCTAAGTAAAGACCAATTTAATGTTATATTACATGAGGTACCACAACTTCACCAAGTGAACAAAGGAACAATTTCTTTAGCAATTTATCTTTTAAAGCTAAGAACAGGGGACTGTAATAAAAGAATATCTGTGTTATTTAAAATTCCTAGAAGAACAATGGAATGTTATATGAATAAAGCAAGGGATTTACTGTATGATTATTTTATTCCACACCACATTGGTCTCAACCACATAAATAGACAACAAATAATTGACAGAACGTTACTGATACCTAAAGGACTTTTTGGTAATCATGATGGAGAAGAAAAACCTGTAATAATTGCTGATGGCACTTATTGTTATGTGCAGAAAAGCTCTAACTACTTATATCAAAAAAGAACGTATAGTTTACATAAATATCAAAACTTAGTTAAGCCATTTCTAATAGTGTGTACTCATGGTTATATTGTTGAAGTACTGGGCCCTTATCCAGCAACAACTTCAGATGCAGAAATTATGACACATGAGTTTGGTAATGAAAATGCATTGTTACGCCAGTACTTCCAAACTGGTGATGCATTTATACTGGATAGGGGTTTCAGAGATGCCTTGCTCTTATTAAATACTGATTGTGGATATAGAACCTATGTTCCTGCTACGCTCCAACAGGGTGAATGGCAGTTATCGACTTTAGATGCTAATAAGACAAGGGCAGTCACCATATGTAGGTGGGTTATAGAAATTGTTAACAGTAGGTTTAAAAGAGATTATAAATTATTTAGACAGGATTTTTTTAATAAAGCATCAAAACATTTAATGAAAGATTTTGAGTTGGCTGTCTCTTTAATTAATGCCTTTCACCCACCCATTACAAACCGTACAGATGCCAATGATATATTGAGAATAATAAATGAAAAAATGTATATTGAAAATCAACTTGCTGACTATGTTATTAATAACAATTTAAATAGACGCAGGGCTAAATTTATATGAATGGAAGTAGATGATGACAGTCTAGTTAATTATCCTCGGCTCACTAGTAGTGATATGCTTTTAATTTCCTTAGGTTCATACCAAATCAAACAGGCAAGGTCCTATTATGGAGAACATATTAGAAATGATTGCAAATATATTATAGAAGTATGCCGTGAAACAGACAGCGACCTACAGAGAGCACTGTCGACATCAAGCACTTCATGGCTATTAAGAGGTCGTATTAAGTTTAGTTGACAGTGCTCTAATAGGTAGGGAAGCAATAATTGACCATTATTGTAATTGTTTAGTAGGAAGACGAACTGTAGGTTGCTGTTGCCATATTATGTCCATAATATGGTAACTTAGCTGGGCAAGGTATCAACCAGATTTAGTGCCACCTGCACAATTTTTGGACGACATTTTATTTAATATGATGATAATGATGAATAAATAAATAATAAAAATATATTTTGGTTTTTATTTACAAGATTGCTATTACCTACCAACATATTATTATTACTTCACAACTGCCATTAATCATCTTAATATTATGATGTTTGCTTGCTGATTCCTGACAGAGTCAATCAAAGAGTAGTATTATTATAACAAATATTAGTATTATTATAACTATTTGTCAAAATCATGTCTTTTTCGATCCCCTACAGAAGTGTCAAACACTAACCTAACTTTTAGTTCTATGAGTCCCAATATCTGCGATATCCTATAGAACAGGTCTATAATTTTAATACCCCTAGAATCGGTATATTTTGATCTACAAAACTGGCTAGATTTCATCAGTGTAACAGTCAGGCCCAGAGTCCTAAGGAAGTTCGCCGATCTGCTTTATGTAATGTATTGCTTTAGATGGCACATTTAAAATAATAATAAAATGGATAGTGTCGGCATATCTTTCTGTTCACGGATTTTTTAAATCCCCGCCGTACCGCTGGCATAACTTATTTCAACCGTAAACACTTGAGATATCGCAGTGAATTTAACTTTATTTTGCTTTTGTAAAAAGTATTTGGGAAAGTTTCTCTTACTTTCAACAAGCATTTTTTCCTCAGTTTCATTTAATTCACTGAGTTTGGACCGTGGTTCTCAAATGTTTTTTAAAATTTTCGAGTTTACTCCTTAAGAATCTATTTTCATACAAGAATTAGAAGTAATTTTAAGTAAACTCCAGTAATGCGTAAAATAAAAAATTGAGAGGGGGGGAGGAAGGGAGTGGGAGAGAGAGAGAGTGACGCACGTAAGTATGTATGCATCCCACTAATATTATAAATGTAAAAATTTGGATGGATGTTTGTTACTCTTTCACTCAAAAACCACTGAACCGATGAAACTTAATATGTTGATAGCTAGAGACCTGGATTTACGCTTAGGCTACTTTTTATCCCAATATTCCCACGGGATCGGGACTTACGCGCGTGAAACCGTGAGGCGCTGCTAGTAATATATATATTTATGAACTCCAGTCATGCGTCGGAGCTGATGCACACACACGCCTTTTATTAATTTATCTTTACCTATTTTTTGCTCGCGGCTTCCGTACCGTAAAAGTTATTTTTCTATCCGAAAGGAGCAGCACTTTTTTCGGGATGAAGGATATGTCTGTTCCGTACCCCTGACAACATATATGCAAAACTTCATACTTATTGATTGAGTAGTTCGACTGGCCTGTTGGTCTAGTGGTTAGTGACCCTGACTGCTGAGCCAGAGGTCGTGGGTTCGATTCCCATCTGAGTCTGGGTGTTCTTTGTGTCCGTTGTTTGTATGTTTGTAAAGTCCCCCGACACAGGACTAAATCCTAATGCGGGAGTTGTCTTTTTAAAGAAATAAAAAAAGTTAAAACAAACATACTTACTGTTAGAAATATTAATAAGCATTAGGACTGTGGTATGGTGGTTCATTCGACTGCAACTTCAGGGGTCATGGATTTGATTCCCGCTCATATGCAGTGCAAATATTTTTTATGGTATAGCGGGCAAACGAGCAGACATGTCACTTGATGGTAAGTGAGTACCGGTGCCCATGGACACCTGCAACTCAAGAGTCACAAGTGCGTTGCCGGCCTTTGAGGAAGGGGGGGAGGTGGTTTAGGGCCTGCGGTAATTTCACTCTTTCGGTGAAATACAACGTAATCATTGTTGTGAGGCCGTGGGATCCCTCCGGTCGAACCGGCTCATACGTGCTTAAGCATGGCTCTCCCACGAATATTTCTATATGCATTGGTATGGGTGTTTCACAAAAAAAAAACTGTATCTAAGTATGTATATTCGTGTTATATAGCCCTGTGTTATATACACCAGAATATTTTATTTTAATGAATATTAACTTTGTTATCAGCTCATAGTCCTAAATTTCTGGAAAGCTCAAAACATATTCACTTCCTTTTGCCTGGATCTACAACATGCCTTATGTCCGATAACGTCTTAACAAGAAACCAATCTTCTGTAGCAAACTGGTATTCCAATAATAGTAAATCTCGCCGCTGTCACGCAAATTTCCCTTCCACGGTAAGGCATACCATCTTGTATGTGCTGGTTGCTATTTATTAGGCCCAAACACGCAATCTAGCCCTTTAGTGTTGCCTATATCGTTATTTTAGGTAAGGCAATCTTTTTGTAGACAGCCATAATGTAGATGTTGTCAATCGGTTTACGCATCTGAAAGGAAATGTATTTTTTTTCTGGACGAAAGGTTATTGTCTGTGGGCAACGGTAGTCATTTACCATCAGGTGATCCGTCTGCTTCTTTGCCCCCTATAATATAAAAAAAGGTACTCACGTTCGCATTTGTAGTATTAGCTGTTGCCCGCGATTACATTGGCGTAGGAATTTTGGTGATATGTATCCCACCTTAAACGTACATTTTACCGGGATAAAAGTCACCTATTTGCTATTCCAAACTATAATCTATTAAAATCATTTCAATTAAACCACTATGGGTATTTTTGAATTGTCAGGAGTAGTAGTCAGTTAGACTAAGTCAGTCGTGTCGTGAAGCTAGTTGCCTGTTCCAATTCGTAGATCCAGTGGAGAAGAACAGGCAAGAAACTCCAAGTACTCTCTGTACAGTGCAATGCCCCTACAAGCAGCATACACACGTGTCATAATAACCATTTCGCGATCTAACCAAATCGGGTAAAGACACTTGCTCCACATGCCAAATTTGCCAAATTATGCCAAATTTATGTATCCAGATCCGTTCAGCCGTTTTCACGTAAAATAGTTACACACGTACATCCATCCATCTTCACGAACTTTCGCCTTTATAATGTTAGTAAGATTACTTATATAGAATCGTACACTTTTTGTATAAACACGTATCTTTTGTGCCATTAAATTTTTTTTTGTATAAAACTATATTTTTTAATAATACTTGGCATACGTAAGTTATATTGCTGTTTTTATTGCGATCTGTACTAATATTATAAAGCTGAAGAGTTTGTTTGTTTGGTTGAAAACGCTAATGTCAGAAACTACTGAACTTGAAACTTCGAATTGAAAAATTGTTATAGTATTGGATAGCCCATTTATTGAAAAGGGCGGTAAGCTATATAACATCACGCTACGACCTATCTAATCTCAGAAACTACTGTTTTGGATTGAAAAATTCTTATAGTGTTTTGACAGCTCATTTATCGAGGAAGGCTATAAGCTATATAACATCACGCTACGACCAATAGAAACAGAACATCAATGGAAAATGTTGCAAAAGTGCGAAAAATTTACAAACGCGGTTGAAGTTGCGCGGGTAAGCTGGTAACTCATAATTAGAGTTTATCAGAATATATTATAATAAGACTTTATCAAAAGAAAAAAAAAATTGATAACCACATGGCCTAAATATCTCAACTATAAAGTAATCTAGTCAGTTCAATTCCAATTTTTATACTATAATATTAGAATACTTCTTCGCAACTTAGGTACATAAATCAATGTTTGTTTGTTCGTATTTTATGCGCTGCCGTACCGTTCATGCGATCATCATGATATTTGCATACACGTAGCCAGGGATACAGAGGACATAGGTATACAATACCTTTAGTCCAGATTTTTTTCCCGAGGTATGGAAAAATTGCTTTTCAAGCGAGCGAAGCCGCGGGCCTTCTAATATTAAAAACGTCAAAGTTTGTGAGGATGTATGTATGTACGGACGTTTGTTACTCCTTCACGCCAAAACTACTGAACCGATTGCGATGAAACTTGGTATGTAGATAGCTGGAGACCTGAATTAACATATAGCCTACTTTTTATCCAGATATTTTCACGGGATCGGGACTTACGCGGGTGAAACCACAGGGTGCTGCTAGTTCTATATAAATATGAAATAAATTATATTGATCCCCTGAAGATTCGAGGGATTTTTGCTTAAAATACGATATTTCTTGTTTTGAGTTTGTGCACTAAATAATGTATTTCAACGTTAGTATTAACATGCGATGACATAGTATTTATGTATTGCTAAAAAGTATATGAGATAATAGAAATATACCTAGATAATTAACTTTTTTTTTTATGTATACCACAGACTTCAATGGCCCTGTATCATGATAAATTGTAATAAGCTGTATTCTTCATCCCTTAACTCTCCACTCTTAGATGTGGAATATTTTCCTCAAATTTAAACCGGTACAACCTTGAGTACAAACAATTCAATTTAAAAAAAATATTGAAATCGGTTCACAAATTTTAAAGATATCGCGTAACATACACAAAAAATGCAGTCCAATTAAGAATCTAATCCTTTTTAAAGTCGTATAAAATTTGTAGTTGTGAATGACAGGAAACAAGTACTACATTTTTATTATGTACTTTTTTATAGGTAAAGAAGCTATATTTATTATATTTAAATATATCTAAAGCAGAAGAAACCGATAAATATGTATGATATATATCTGTCTGAGACATATAACCCAGCTGTATATAGACCCAAACTAAGCATAGCTTTTACTATGGGCTTTAGAACATGGATAAACATACTTAAATAAACTTGTTTCTACATAGAAACACCTACAGCATCGCAAATAGACAAATATATGCACTGAGTAGTCATCCCAACCACGACTTCTGAAGTTACAGTGAAATGCACTACCGTCGCGCGCCATGTAATTAACTTCCCAGGATTTAATATCCTTTGGGCTATCCATTGAACAACATTTAAGGGTAAGCATGTCTTGACGAACTTTTGAGGAACTACTAAGGCCTTCGATACCTAATGTTATAATATGTCAACTATAGGCTCGGATGAGAAAATTGAGTGGTGTTCCGCAAGCACTTATGATAAGACCACTTCTTTGTAATCTCAGTAGTGAATGAGGATCGCAGCGTATATGCTAGGAAAACAATAACGATATTTCTAGAGAAATCAGCAGCAAATGAGCACACCTTTACTTGGTTATGGGAATTCTAGATCATAATATGATTTAAATGATCGTAGACCGCTTTTTTTGCCTAACTTTCTACTATATTTCAAATCTCTGTACCATATTTAGTTTTGTTTTTTTAAATCATTTAGCATTTTTATCTTCATTGAGATTTCTATTCATGAGACAGTGTTGTTGATCATAAAATAGACCTAGCACTCCATAGTCCTGATTTCCAAATATTAATCCTAGGTTTTTCATATTTCGAAAATACTAGTTACCTAGATTATTGTAGAATGAGATAATACTAAGGTTTTCAATACACTGCTTAGATGATAGATTTAAAAGGTGGGCTGAATATAATTAGGAGCCATTCATTGCCCCAACGACAAAATAAAACTAAAATATTTAAAAATGTCCATTAAAACTTTGACATTCGCAGACACATTTTCTTTATTTTTGTTAATTGACAGCAAAACTTTTTAATTAAAGCAAAGACTACACTCATTCAGCCAGCATTTAAAAAAGTTGAATGTATTTATTTTTTTAATTTACGTCTATAGAATTCAAAATGGCGTTTTTCTGTAGATACGACTTTTATATATTTTAATTATCAATGACTAGAACTTCGATAGAACAAAAGACAGAAAATGAGTTATTTATAGAAAGCGCTAGACATTCTTTTCAATTTTATAACTTTAGCGCTAAGACTGTTTATAGACTTCAGTTCATAAGACACAGTAGCTAACTACTTAACTTGATTTATAAAGACCATAGAGCCCGAGCGGGGGGTGGACAGATGGACAGAGGGGTAATTAGTTTCGGCAAAGCGCTCATGGACATTTATTGAAACGCGACATATTTGAGATCAATGTGGCCAGTTCGGAAAAACGCCATTTACAAAATATTGTAAAGACCTAATAGGTGTGTTAAAACTGTTTACGAACGCCGTAAGATTTGCTGAACATAATATCTCAAGCCCTCATATATCATCCATGTCAGTTATTGAATATATTAAACACCAATATTCGCGATCCGAGACGGTAATTTTTATACCATAGGCCTACAAGCCTTTAATGTCATGACTCATGACGTAATGATTGACACGTCACGTATTTCTCAGTGGTTGTAGAGATTATAGAAAAATACAATTTGAGGCATGGATGGGTCTAAATAATGTTATAATAAAATATCTTATTTCTACTAAGAAGTCTGTAGATACTTCACTTACCAAGAAAAAATCTATTTTATCGTCGGGAATTTGTAATTTTTTTGAAGTGAAAACTTCTTTATTCACGTTTGTGCACTTTTGCTATGGGGAAAAGCATTGAACTCGTGAACGTTTTACGCTAATAAAACTAGAGGGCGCTAATCTAAACATTGAGTTTTGTCAGCTCCTTATTAAAGCGTAACAAACAAACAATCGCATTTATAATATTATACTTATGTTAGAGTTTATTGAGTTATTTATGAACTATCTGACCCTCGAACGAAAAATGCTGACCGCAACTAGATTTTTTTTATTTACGCGCTCTGTGAATTTTACGTGGTACTGCTGTAATTTGATGATGGTTGTGTACTAAATAACTATCTATAACTCCATATATTAGTTGAAGCAACTTTCACATTAGCAGGTCGGTGACATTAATTAATAAGGAGAACTCAATGTTTAGATTAGCGCCCTCTAGTAGATCTATATATGTATTATTAACGTGACTGTCACGAGTTCAGTGCTTTTTCCAAAAGCCAAAGTGCACAAACGTACCTAAAGGAGTTTTCACTTCAATAAAAAAATTACTTTTAAATGTTTTTTTTTGTTACAGATTGTAAAAAAAGCTCCGTAGTACACAAAGTGGATTCGAAAAAGAGGTAAGATTCCATTTGAAAAGGTATCAAAGATTATCTTTGCTACTGTTTGAAAAGCTCACTTTTATAAAACCGTTTTTTTTTATTCCAAAACTCATCAAAATGTGTCCCCTTTTGGGCAACTAATTACCCACATGTATCGGTGAATATACTGTAATGTAATAAACCTAACATTTTGGCGATGTTTGCTCAGGAAAGGATTGTCGGCTTTCATGCTAATGGCCCCAATTCTGTTACTTCACTCGCTAAATTAAACTTCACTAAATTTTCTTCATATAAGAAGTAAACCTTGTACACTTAGAAACAAGGTCTTATTTCAAATTGAAACAAGTAGGTAACATATGTCGCTATCGAAATAAGCAATTTATTTGTCGACTAAAGTCTGATACGCTTAAATAAACTTTAATACCACGTAGCGAGAGCCGCTATCCGTTGAATGCCATCTCTTTTGCTCTGTGTTTTTAGTAAGCGTCTTCGTCCTTCATCCTTGTTCGTTTTAAACAAGTTTTTATACGGCAATTATACAGCGTAAGAATAAATGAAGACTCTCGCTGCGTGGAAATAAAGTTGAGTATACGTTGACAGGTTTTATTAAAATTAAGCGGCGCTGAGAAATAGATGCTAGTAACAAATAGACCTTATTACGAAGAACACTAGGTTGATTTCATATGAAGAAATTAAGTCAGGTTTTAGTTTAGTCGAGTATACAATAGAATCGGCACCATTATCTATTTTATGTAGAACGCGTGACAAGCTCCCGCAGCATTTTAACTGTACTAACACTATGTGTACCTAAATATATAGATCTCTTTGGTCTTAAATATAGATATTATTATTATAATTATGTATTTAAATAAAATATTCCGGTGATATCTAAGTATGTCGTCTTTGGAAGAGTTTTTCATCACATCAAAACAACAGCGCAAAGGTTATCTGCTTCGCAAACAAACCACCATATTATTGTAAGTCTTGCAGATTAAAATCATAAGCACTGACATCCAATCACAATTAATTAGTGATTGGTTGTCATATTATATAAAGCCCCAAAAATCTGTTCACAAAAAAAAAACAAAGCTCAATAAAACATCAATATACATCAGATCAATAACAGAACATCAATGGAAAATGTTGCAAAAGTGCGAAAAATTTACAAACGCGGTTGAAGTTGCGCGGGTAAGCTGGTAACTCATAATTAGAGTTTATCAGAATATATTATAATAAGACTTTATCAAAAGAAAAAAAAAATTGATAACCACATGGCCTAAATATCTCAACTATAAAGTAATCTAGTCAGTTCAATTCCAATTTTTATACTATAATATTAGAATACTTCTTCGCAACTTAGGTACATAAATCAATGTTTGTTTGTTCGTATTTTATGCGCTGCCGTACCGTTCATGCGATCATCATGATATTTGCATACACGTAGCCAGGGATACAGAGGACATAGGTATACAATACCTTTAGTCCAGATTTTTTTCCCGAGGTATGGAAAAATTGCTTTTCAAGCGAGCGAAGCCGCGGGCCTTCTAATATTAAAAACGTCAAAGTTTGTGAGGATGTATGTATGTACGGACGTTTGTTACTCCTTCACGCCAAAACTACTGAACCGATTGCGATGAAACTTGGTATGTAGATAGCTGGAGACCTGAATTAACATATAGCCTACTTTTTATCCAGATATTTTCACGGGATCGGGACTTACGCGGGTGAAACCACAGGGTGCTGCTAGTTCTATATAAATATGAAATAAATTATATTGATCCCCTGAAGATTCGAGGGATTTTTGCTTAAAATACGATATTTCTTGTTTTGAGTTTGTGCACTAAATAATGTATTTCAACGTTAGTATTAACATGCGATGACATAGTATTTATGTATTGCTAAAAAGTATATGAGATAATAGAAATATACCTAGATAATTAACTTTTTTTTTTATGTATACCACAGACTTCAATGGCCCTGTATCATGATAAATTGTAATAAGCTGTATTCTTCATCCCTTAACTCTCCACTCTTAGATGTGGAATATTTTCCTCAAATTTAAACCGGTACAACCTTGAGTACAAACAATTCAATTTAAAAAAAATATTGAAATCGGTTCACAAATTTTAAAGATATCGCGTAACATACACAAAAAATGCAGTCCAATTAAGAATCTAATCCTTTTTAAAGTCGTATAAAATTTGTAGTTGTGAATGACAGGAAACAAGTACTACATTTTTATTATGTACTTTTTTATAGGTAAAGAAGCTATATTTATTATATTTAAATATATCTAAAGCAGAAGAAACCGATAAATATGTATGATATATATCTGTCTGAGACATATAACCCAGCTGTATATAGACCCAAACTAAGCATAGCTTTTACTATGGGCTTTAGAACATGGATAAACATACTTAAATAAACTTGTTTCTACATAGAAACACCTACAGCATCGCAAATAGACAAATATATGCACTGAGTAGTCATCCCAACCACGACTTCTGAAGTTACAGTGAAATGCACTACCGTCGCGCGCCATGTAATTAACTTCCCAGGATTTAATATCCTTTGGGCTATCCATTGAACAACATTTAAGGGTAAGCATGTCTTGACGAACTTTTGAGGAACTACTAAGGCCTTCGATACCTAATGTTATAATATGTCAACTATAGGCTCGGATGAGAAAATTGAGTGGTGTTCCGCAAGCACTTATGATAAGACCACTTCTTTGTAATCTCAGTAGTGAATGAGGATCGCAGCGTATATGCTAGGAAAACAATAACGATATTTCTAGAGAAATCAGCAGCAAATGAGCACACCTTTACTTGGTTATGGGAATTCTAGATCATAATATGATTTAAATGATCGTAGACCGCTTTTTTTGCCTAACTTTCTACTATATTTCAAATCTCTGTACCATATTTAGTTTTGTTTTTTTAAATCATTTAGCATTTTTATCTTCATTGAGATTTCTATTCATGAGACAGTGTTGTTGATCATAAAATAGACCTAGCACTCCATAGTCCTGATTTCCAAATATTAATCCTAGGTTTTTCATATTTCGAAAATACTAGTTACCTAGATTATTGTAGAATGAGATAATACTAAGGTTTTCAATACACTGCTTAGATGATAGATTTAAAAGGTGGGCTGAATATAATTAGGAGCCATTCATTGCCCCAACGACAAAATAAAACTAAAATATTTAAAAATGTCCATTAAAACTTTGACATTCGCAGACACATTTTCTTTATTTTTGTTAATTGACAGCAAAACTTTTTAATTAAAGCAAAGACTACACTCATTCAGCCAGCATTTAAAAAAGTTGAATGTATTTATTTTTTTAATTTACGTCTATAGAATTCAAAATGGCGTTTTTCTGTAGATACGACTTTTATATATTTTAATTATCAATGACTAGAACTTCGATAGAACAAAAGACAGAAAATGAGTTATTTATAGAAAGCGCTAGACATTCTTTTCAATTTTATAACTTTAGCGCTAAGACTGTTTATAGACTTCAGTTCATAAGACACAGTAGCTAACTACTTAACTTGATTTATAAAGACCATAGAGCCCGAGCGGGGGGTGGACAGATGGACAGAGGGGTAATTAGTTTCGGCAAAGCGCTCATGGACATTTATTGAAACGCGACATATTTGAGATCAATGTGGCCAGTTCGGAAAAACGCCATTTACAAAATATTGTAAAGACCTAATAGGTGTGTTAAAACTGTTTACGAACGCCGTAAGATTTGCTGAACATAATATCTCAAGCCCTCATATATCATCCATGTCAGTTATTGAATATATTAAACACCAATATTCGCGATCCGAGACGGTAATTTTTATACCATAGGCCTACAAGCCTTTAATGTCATGACTCATGACGTAATGATTGACACGTCACGTATTTCTCAGTGGTTGTAGAGATTATAGAAAAATACAATTTGAGGCATGGATGGGTCTAAATAATGTTATAATAAAATATCTTATTTCTACTAAGAAGTCTGTAGATACTTCACTTACCAAGAAAAAATCTATTTTATCGTCGGGAATTTGTAATTTTTTTGAAGTGAAAACTTCTTTATTCACGTTTGTGCACTTTTGCTATGGGGAAAAGCATTGAACTCGTGAACGTTTTACGCTAATAAAACTAGAGGGCGCTAATCTAAACATTGAGTTTTGTCAGCTCCTTATTAAAGCGTAACAAACAAACAATCGCATTTATAATATTATACTTATGTTAGAGTTTATTGAGTTATTTATGAACTATCTGACCCTCGAACGAAAAATGCTGACCGCAACTAGATTTTTTTTATTTACGCGCTCTGTGAATTTTACGTGGTACTGCTGTAATTTGATGATGGTTGTGTACTAAATAACTATCTATAACTCCATATATTAGTTGAAGCAACTTTCACATTAGCAGGTCGGTGACATTAATTAATAAGGAGAACTCAATGTTTAGATTAGCGCCCTCTAGTAGATCTATATATGTATTATTAACGTGACTGTCACGAGTTCAGTGCTTTTTCCAAAAGCCAAAGTGCACAAACGTACCTAAAGGAGTTTTCACTTCAATAAAAAAATTACTTTTAAATGTTTTTTTTTGTTACAGATTGTAAAAAAAGCTCCGTAGTACACAAAGTGGATTCGAAAAAGAGGTAAGATTCCATTTGAAAAGGTATCAAAGATTATCTTTGCTACTGTTTGAAAAGCTCACTTTTATAAAACCGTTTTTTTTTATTCCAAAACTCATCAAAATGTGTCCCCTTTTGGGCAACTAATTACCCACATGTATCGGTGAATATACTGTAATGTAATAAACCTAACATTTTGGCGATGTTTGCTCAGGAAAGGATTGTCGGCTTTCATGCTAATGGCCCCAATTCTGTTACTTCACTCGCTAAATTAAACTTCACTAAATTTTCTTCATATAAGAAGTAAACCTTGTACACTTAGAAACAAGGTCTTATTTCAAATTGAAACAAGTAGGTAACATATGTCGCTATCGAAATAAGCAATTTATTTGTCGACTAAAGTCTGATACGCTTAAATAAACTTTAATACCACGTAGCGAGAGCCGCTATCCGTTGAATGCCATCTCTTTTGCTCTGTGTTTTTAGTAAGCGTCTTCGTCCTTCATCCTTGTTCGTTTTAAACAAGTTTTTATACGGCAATTATACAGCGTAAGAATAAATGAAGACTCTCGCTGCGTGGAAATAAAGTTGAGTATACGTTGACAGGTTTTATTAAAATTAAGCGGCGCTGAGAAATAGATGCTAGTAACAAATAGACCTTATTACGAAGAACACTAGGTTGATTTCATATGAAGAAATTAAGTCAGGTTTTAGTTTAGTCGAGTATACAATAGAATCGGCACCATTATCTATTTTATGTAGAACGCGTGACAAGCTCCCGCAGCATTTTAACTGTACTAACACTATGTGTACCTAAATATATAGATCTCTTTGGTCTTAAATATAGATATTATTATTATAATTATGTATTTAAATAAAATATTCCGGTGATATCTAAGTATGTCGTCTTTGGAAGAGTTTTTCATCACATCAAAACAACAGCGCAAAGGTTATCTGCTTCGCAAACAAACCACCATATTATTGTAAGTCTTGCAGATTAAAATCATAAGCACTGACATCCAATCACAATTAATTAGTGATTGGTTGTCATATTATATAAAGCCCCAAAAATCTGTTCACAAAAAAAAAACAAAGCTCAATAAAAATTCCGTGAACTTCAATTTGTTAGGGATTTTAAACCCCTATTATAATATGATTATTTCACCCCTCAGTATTGCGTTATAGGAGGGTCAGTCATTGAAAGTCAGTCTGTGTTGGCATAGTATGGGGTGAACACGTCCCTCAATAATAAAATTAAAAAAAAAGTGACTATGAAATACTGTGGTAAATATTTTAGAGCCTAATTGTTTTGATGCAAAGCCTTTTAAAAAAATCTACGGCTCTGATTTTTTAAATTAAATTCGCTTCGATAGCAAGATTCATTTAAAAAAGAAGATTTCTGTGTTGATTGCAATTTAAAACAAAAATATTCGCTTTTAAAGCAAAAATATTGTGTATATTTGTCTTAAACAAATTTAAAAACTCTTTTGTGACAGAATTAAACTTTTTAAGTTAAATTAATAGTGGTGTGTTTTAATTATTTTTATGAAAACAGTTTTTTAAGTCTTTGGCTTTTTTACCGAGAGTGCTTTAGTCAATATTGTACACACATAGTGCTATTGGATTAAGAGAAAGTGTTGTGTTTCAACGCCGCTTATAGTAAGTATGTACCTTTTTTTTATATTCGACTTAATTTTAATATTATAAATGTGAAAGTTTGTGAGGATGTATGGACGTACGGATGTTAGGTACTCTTTCACGCAAAAACTACAGAACTGATTGGGATAAAACTTGCTATGTAGATAGCTGGAGACCTGGATTAACACATACTTTTTATCTCGGTATTTCTCTGGCATCGGAACTTAGGCCGGTGAAACCGCGGGGCGTAGCTAGTTTAGAATAAAATTTAAATTAGTATCATATGAACCACTTAACAAATGGTGGTAATGACTTCAACATAAAAGAGGTATGCGTACTGTTTTAACCAACTACAAAAAAGAAGGACGTTCTATTTTTGGCTGTATGTATTTTTTAATGAAAGAAAGAAAAATATTTTATTGGTATCTTCAACAGGTAACACAATAAAACATACTTAACAGTCAGTATTGAAGATCAAATAGGGTACCTGCGTCAGCTATTGTTACAGATCGCTCTGCAACGCTGGTATTCTCACAGGCCCCAATTACATTAATTGCACAATGACAAAACAAACTTGGATGGCAATTCATCGATTATTCCTTCATTTATATATAAAATATATTTTTTTGTATGAAAGGGTATACTCACACTTCATCACTACATATTATAAAACAAAGTCCCCCGCCGCGTCTGTCTGTCTGTCTGTTCGCGATAAACTAAAAAGCTACAGAACGGATTCTCATGCGGTTTTCACTAATAGACAGAGTGATTCATGAGGAAGGTATAGGTTTAATTTGTTAAAATTTTTGTGTAAATTGATTAAAATATCTTATTGATTGTTAAAGATGACTCTTCTACCAGTGCGAAGCCGGGGCGGGTTGCTTTAATATAATAGGTAGCTTTATAAAGGCACTGGGTCTGTTTGAAGTCGGTACCAAACCAAATAGCTGCCTATTTGATACATACGCTAATTCCACCACGCTGGCTTTCAAATGATGTTGAATTTTGAATGATTTATTACGTCGTTGATTTGGCACAATTGGACTATTGCTCATAAGTACTATAGTAATATTATCGGTTGTTCTATATTAATTAACAAAGTATTCAGATATTTTATTACAATTATATTGCGTCTTTAGGGTTAAGTACCCGAAGGGTAACCAACGGGACCCTATTAGCTAAGCCTCCGCTGTCCGTCTGTCTGTCTGTCAGCTGGCTGTAACTCATGATTTGTAATAGGTAGACAGTTTAAATTTTCACAGAATGTGTATTTCTGTGGCCGCTAAAACAACAAATATAAAAAAAAAAAATTAAAATTAAAGGGTCTGCCCTACTAGAAACGTGTTTTTTTTTGCTCGATCTTAATAATGGTAACAAGAAGACCTAGTATTAAATCTTTTACGATGGTACGGAACCCTTCATGCGTGAATCTGACTCGCACTTGACCGGTTTTATACTTTTTATTTTAAATTGATACTAAACTCATATTTTATTCTTCATATTATTAATTCATCATTGTTATTTATTGTTATTATTACTTATAGACTTTGATGTGACGAGCATATGAAATATATGAACCTATAATTCAATTGTTAGAAAACTTCCCCCCTTCCCTCCTACTCCAACTTTAAAGTTTGGCAACGCACTTGTGGCTCTTACAAGTTACAAGTGCCCATGGGCGGCTTTAGTCATTTATCATCAGGTGACCCGTCTGCTCGTTTTGCCCCCTGTACCATAAACAAAATTTATGTTTTAAGCTTTTTGAATGCCACATCTGTTAGCTTGTAAGATCATATGAATAAATAAATGAAATAAAAATAATACATACAGCCAAACATCACTTTAAACGTCAATTTTACTTAATTACAAGAAAAACCAACAAACACACTACATATTCCCTTAATTTCTTAGGGTTTCCCTCGTTTGCCCTCAGATACCATTATCAAATCCGAAATTGGTGACCGACATTGAACCTCCAACTTATTTGAAGTCGGTTAAAATGGACATACGGTACCCACATCCAGAAAGAAAGTACTTCCCGAGGGACAGAATAAACTTCCAGCGAAACCCTACATCAACACCGTTTCTAGTTTTTATAACCTGCGTCGAAGCGAACTCCATTTTTTATGTAAATATGTCGGTTTTAATTATAGCTAACACACAGCCAATGTAAACTATGAATCACCAAGTTTAAAAGCGTATTTTCCATAAAACCTTTGACATTACGCAACATTGTACATGGAAAAACACAAATAATGAGTTAGGCCGTATGCAGACGTAACCACAAAAGCTCATAGCAGTCATGTATATATGTATTATACTAGCAGCGCCTCGCGGTTTCACCCGCGTAAGTCCCGATTCCGTGGGAATGTCGGGATAAAAAGTAGCCTATGCGTTAATTCACGTCTCCAGCTATTTACATACCAAGTTTCATCGCAATCGGTCTAGTATTTTTTGTGTGAAAACATTACAAACATACACACAACTACTTCGCTCCTATTGCTAGCCGTAGTGCGATGTTATATATCCTATTGCCTTACTCGATAAATGGGCTATCCAACACTAATAGAATTTTTCAATTTGAACCAGTAGTTCCTGAGATTAGCGCGTTCCACCAAACAAACTCTTCAGATTTATAATATTAGTTTAGGAGGAGTCTTTGCACTTTATTTTTAAGCGAATTTCGCGCATAGAGGAATGCGAAATATGGAATACTAAAAGTTTATATGTATATAGAAGAATTGCAGAGAGAAAAAAAAAATAAACAATCCATACTTTAAAATAAAAAGCAAAATTAAAAATTTTGAAAAAACCCACGACGATTAACACGTAATCGAAAAAGGATAAAAAAAAATGTGTGTGTGTACCAGAGTACACAGGTAAGAAGTGAAACTTCTTTACGACATATCATTTTTCTACTATTTGCAACTTCACGAAAATGGGGTAGATAAGGCTTAGGCCTTAACAAATTATAAAACGAAATATATAATCACTCTCACTTTTCTTGTAAATTCACTTCAATTTGAATAAGTCTTTTTATTTTATCACTTTCAAATTAATATATTGTTATTCTTATTTCAAACCAAACTTCAAAACTAATATATTGTTGTTATTATTATAATATATTACATTATATTCTTTACGTCACTATACTAAACTATACTAAAAAAGCAACATGGCGCGTAACCGAAAAACGTGACGATTGCTACAAAATTTCTCCCATACGTCGATAAAGAAGTTTCACTTCAATAATTTAAAAACCCCGACTTAACCAGATTATGTAACAAAAGATAATAAACGTAAAAAGCTTTTTATAATAGAGTTGATCTCTGGCGAAGTCGGTCATATAAACAATGGAGTATCAGTTTTCACAGCACTTCCTTACGACCCGATTTGTTTCTCGAAGATATACTTAGATGTGGCAATAATAAATAACATATTCAACAACCTACGAACTTAATAAACAACCAAAGAATATCCGCCGGGGCTGCCATTCAATGAACTAAAATTTAGCAGTTTTATAGTAACGCGAATATAATGTAACACAGAGTATCTTCATTTTAGTTGAAATTTGAAATAAAGATGGCAGCCCCCGACTTCTCTTTCTTTTTTTAAGAGACAACTCTAGCATTAGGAATATTCCTGTGTCGCGGGGGGCTTCACAAACATTCAAACAACGGACACAAAGAACACAGATACTCGGGAAAACTATTTTGTGGATGACACACATTTTTGTCCCGTGTGGAATTTGAACAACACTCGGCGCGGCGAAGTGGCGAGGTGACCTTAAACAATTGCGCCGTCCGTACAGTCCTTCGCTTTATTATAATGTTTTATTTATTTAGTTACTATAATTGTCTACCAAACGTGGTACCTGGCTATTGACTATCTGTATACGGCTTTATATCAGACAATCAGTGATCAATATTTTTAATGGCAAACCTATACGCTACAGAATTTTATTCACAAACGCGATAATTTATTGTATGGTCCGTCATTATTCGGTTTACATTGTAACTGTATAACTTACAAGCAGTTCCAGCCGCGTTTATAGTCACTGTTCTGTGCCTAAGGATCATAGCGTGATGTTACATAGCTTATAATCTTTCCCAATGAATTGGGTTACCAAATTTAATAATTATAGCTCAGTAAAACTAAAAGAAAAACTGGACTGGAAACAAGCTCGCTAATAAATTTTCAAAGAATTTCGCCTTTTTGTCTTTTTCGAAAGACAAACTTAACTTTGTGGTACCGCAAAGTGAACAATCCGACCGCAAATTATAACTATAAAAACTTTTTTTTTTATGTGATACTAGCAATTCCCGCGCGGCTTAACTCGCGTGTATATATTTTTATATTTTGCGTGGAACCCTAATTCTTTTTCCAAAATAAAAGTAGCCTAAGTTCCTTCTTATAACACCAGCTATCTGCCTGCGAACTTTCCGTGGAAATCGGTATACCCGTTCCGGAAATTAGCCGAAACAAACAGACAGACAGACAAAAAGGTTTAAAGCTGAGTTTGAAAATAAACTATTCTTTTGACATTACAAACAGACACTTCAATTTTATTTATTTGTATGATAACAACAAATTAACGTCAAACTTTCAATTTTTTTCCTTCACTTGTGCTGTCAGACCTTGCTTCTTACCAAATTTCATGAGTCTAGGTAAATGGGAAGTACCCTATAAAAAAACCACTATCAACCTCTTGTTTCCATCATCAGACCATGCATCGTTAGCAACCCCAATCGATTGAACTCGTCAAAACGAACCATGTGAGCTAAAACTCAAGGGGTTTCCTAGGAGCCCTGAAGAATTCCTCTATCTACCTCCTGGCTCTGATCAGATCAGCTCTAAGATGCCAAGTTATAGAACTGTTATTCAGATCACATATACATACAAGGTTTCAAGAAGTTATATACAGCTAATGATACTTATTAATTACATTTTTCAAATCCCACTTGTACTTAAAGAAATAAGCCTCTTCAACCAATAATCAAACTATAAGAATTCAACATTATCATCGACTTCAAAATGGAGGAAATTCCCAAATCGACAGAATTGTTTGCTTGTGTGTTTGTTACCCGATTTCTTCGCCATTTGTGAACGGAATCAATAAGTGTTTTTGTAATATTGAATTGGTTGAACTCAAGGTAGGTCCTGTGGCGACTTCCACATTCAGTAAAAAGAAATATACTCAACATCATCTTTAACCTACTAATCCTGCATCGCTCTATGAGAGTTCTCGCGCCGATTAGTATATATACAACTTCCCAACATCAACCGTATGGCTGCGGCCCGCCAGGCATGATCACCTCGCCTGGTCGGGGTCACCACTGTGGAGGGACGGGTGTCATGTCCCTCCAACACAAAGGGAGAATCCTCCGAATTAGACAAACAAGTTTTACTTTCTACTGCTAATATTACTTTAAAAGAGTTTTAGTCTGCACAGGAACGGTGCTTAAATCATTATTCTCAAGTCGTCATCCTTCTATGTCCGCCATTTTATAATCAACAAATTTTCTTACCGCCATAACTTCGGAGAATAACGAACATTGTCGAATATTTCCGAACGTCGACCGAGTTAAATTTATGACATCGTGGAATTCTAATATTAGAGTTACCTTTGTATAATTATTTGATGGCATTGGATGAAAGAATGTTGAAGTTAAATTGTGTTTGAGAGAGATTTTGGAACCCAAAGTATAGTTAACTTTTGAATAAAATATTGTATGTTACAGTATAAAATGGCACTTGTAGCTGGTAATATATATAGAAAAACTACTGAACGGATTTTCAAGCGGTTTTCACTAATAGACAGAATGATTCATGAATAAGGTTTAGGTGTATAATTTGTTAAGATTTTGTGTAAATTGATTGTAATATATTGATAATTGTTCAAGATATCTCTGCTACCCGTGCGAAGTCGGGGCGGGTTGCTAGTATATGTATATTTTTGAAGTGAAAACTTCTTTAGCGGCGTTGTTTTTGTGATGGGTAAAAAATGTTAAACTCGCGTCAGGACACGTGACCCTGATCGAAAATGTGTCCGACTTTCGTTTAAATTTTTTTTTTACGCCATCTGTGGATTCTGCGTGACACTACTGTAGTTTGATATATACTAATTATCCATAAGGCAAATTTCACAGATGGCGTTATTTTAATTTCGACTTTTTACAATATTTACTATAAGTATTTATTGTCACTTCTGTCGGCCGTCCCTTGACTGCCTATTTTTTAAATTAGTTTCAATATACCTACTAAAATATTATCGTTCTATGTACTTGTATATAATATAAATATATTTCAGCAATAAATAATCTAAGTCTAAAATAATCCGAATATCGTTAATTCTTTGTCATATCACATTAAAAAAAAATGTTTTTGTGATTACAAACTTATAACCACATGTCGCCTTGCCACGTCAAGAAACACACGTCACATCTACATGTCATAGATGACAAATTGTAGACATAGCAGTCATAGACTAAAAAAAATGATGTTTATGAAGTAGGTTATTTATTTAAGTAGGTTAAAATGTGTATGTAAATTATAGGCTAAGGTAACATAAAAAAAAGAAGAAAAATGAACGCTGAGGTTATTGCAATAAACCATATTTTCTTTCTTTCTTTCTTTCTTTCTATATTTTGCGGTTGAAAAGTTGACTTTGTCGTACATTGATGTATGGGAGAGTATTTTTAGAACCGCAAAGTTTAGTTTGTATTTCGTAAAATACGGACAAAAATCTTTGAGAATAGCTTCCCTTGCTACGGAACCTTCAGTGAGCGAATCAGACTCGCACTTGTCCGGCATTTTTTACTATCAGTCGGATTTGAAAAAAACTGTTTAGCGTACAATTGCCTAACTTTTGAGAAAGATATAACTCCATAACTTCACACATCTCACACTCGGCCGTCTGATCCCAAACAAGGCAGAGCCTGTACTACGGTAACCAGACTGCTGATAAACATACTTATATATTTCTAAATACATACATATTATAGGTATATTACACCCAGACACAGAACAAATTATCGTGCTCATAACACAATTATTTGTTTTACGTTGTAATTGAACCCACGACCTCTGGTTTAGCAGTCAGGCACTATAACATCACGCTATAACCCTCAGGAACAGAGCAGTGACGATAAACGCCAGTGAAACTGTGGTGAATAGCTTGTATAGGACACACAAGACAATTGACAAAGCTGTATAGATGACAATTGAGCGTTACTAACCGGTGTCGTTATCGCGCGGCTCACACACCGTGTCGGTCACGCGTAGGTCACGTGTCCGTCACGGGTCGGTCACGCGTCGCTCACGTGCCGGTGACGTTTGGAATTATTTCGATATGTCGTGTTTACCGAGGGGTGGGAATCGAAGGTCACGGGACACACTCTTTGATGTTTTTTTGATTAGAGGATATGTTTAGTTAATGAAAGGATTTTTAGTTACTGTAACGATGTCAGTTGTAACTAGTTGTGCTGTGTCGTAAAATATAGTAGTTTTAAATACATTTTATAAAATAATTTTTGTAATTTCTAAGAAAAGTCTACCTATTGGTTTTGTACAGTTGTCGAGTTTTCCAAAAATTTCTTCGCAGGAGGTCTAGTTATGATCCTTTGACCCCAAAACAACCGCCAGTTAAAAAGTTTATATATATATAATGTACCTCAATTTTACCGGCACGACAGAGGTCGCAATTATGCACCGATTGCTTTCAAACTTGGACGACAAATCGACCTGCCAAAAATGTAGGTTAAGTTCGTGAATGGGGGATATTCCCCGAAAGGGGAGGACTAGGGGGCAGATTTTCAAAAAATTTAAAAAACACGAAATCTACCTCTGCGGGCCTGCTGCGGGCCCGAACTTTTATATTACCAGCCAGTTTTGCTTTACACCAGAAAGAGGTTCGAGCGTCACAATATTGTATACATATGTATGTATTTATAGGTATATGTTGTACAGCGACAGCTACTACTAACTCTAGTCACTAAATCCATCCTAAAGTTGTTTGGTAAAGATTGCTCTTAGCAATAAGAACGCCCATTGTACCTAATACTAACATTAATATTAAGATCATTTGTAGTTCTTTCTTTTCTATTCTATCTTAGCCTAACCTATTCTATTCTTTTTGCACTTATTCTTTATCCATATAAAACTTTAATACGTGCAGAGAATTCTTTGCACCCCCTTTTAAGAAAATTTCCCGAATGTAGTAACGTGAATTTTGGAATATTTACAGTTTATATATAGAAGAAGTGCAGAAAGATAAAAATTTTAAACAATATGTCTTACAACTATAAAAATTACGTTAAAACGGCTTAATGAAGTTACACGCGTCTTGTTAATGTGATTACCTGTCATGGTAAGTAAGTCTAAACAATGACAGTTAGAGTTATACTGGCCAATGAAAAAACCATGGTGGATATTCGCCCACCACGCAATAAAATAGATAACATCGTTACTAAACCACATCTGTTGGACTCATCAAAACGAACCATTTGAGCCCAATTTCGAGGGGTTTTTCTAGAACCCACTGAAGAGTTCCACTATCCACCTCCTGGCTCCATTATCAGATCAGCTCATGGATTCCAAAATATAGTATTTTCATCCAAACTTTACACAAATACACAGTTTCATTTGAATGCGAATTAACACCAACCAAATGAAGACAATAAAAATAGAAATAATTTTTCATATGTGGATAGTCAACAAAATGATGACCATTGAAAGCAATTTCTGCTTCCATACGTCTCCAAGCAGCCGTGAACTTGGATCATTAGTACCCTATACGATATTCCCAAGGCACACATTTCTACCCCTAATTGGAAACCAGCCTATTATTGGGGGCCCCCACACGCATGTTGAACATTTGTCATTATCTATGAGATAAAATTTCTTTTGGTTGGGGTGGGACATTGATGTTTTATTAAAAATTATGGATTCGAAATTGAGTTGAAAGTTATTTGATGTTATTTTAAATGTATTACGAATATAAATTAATAATGTCTACGTTAATAACTCTTCTACACAGGCGTGCCTAACAACTTACGAATTTTTTTCTTTACTTGTGCTGTGAGACCTTCCTTACCAAATGTCATGGTTTAAAGTCAATGGGAAGTACCCTATAGGTTTTTATTTACCTGTGAAATGATCAAATTTGTTTAAATCGAAAGATTAAATCGCCGTATCTTTTGATAGCATTGCATCTCGCCGTATCTTTTGATAGCATGCATTTTGATAGCATCTTAGAATCTTGATTCCTTTACAGCTTAAAGGATCCGCAGACATAAGTATTTAATGTTAATTTTAACTTAATGCATACAGTGGGATTAACAGACAGACAGACATACAGACAAACGAACAACTAAAATGATCCTATAAGAGTTCCTTTTTTCCTTTTAAAGAACGGAACCTTAAAAAGCCAAGTAGTACGCGATCGAAGATCGAACTCCAACCTCTATAATTATAAGAACCCAATGGTTAGACACTGTTCTTCGCACTGAGGCGCCATCTATCCCACAACTATTAATTTAAGTAAACATTTCACCTCTACTAGTAATTGTCACGAACTCCTAATTAATTTAATGAGTAAAGGATTTGACATGAACTTGAATAATACAATAATCCATGAGCCTCCAAAATAAGCGATTTATAATATAATTAAATTTAAAAAAGCTATCAACGACTTCGAGGCGCCTAAATCATGATAATATATAGTCATAAGCTGCATGAAGACATCTCTAACTTTACACCTTTAGAGGTAGAATATTTCCTTTAAATTTAAAGAGGGCCAACCTTGAGTGAAAACAATTTAAAATCGATTCCCAAATGGCAAAGATATAGCGAAACTTACACACAAAAAAACAATATTCATTTGAATTGAGAAACTCCTTCTTGAAGTTGGTTAAAAATCGATATTATCGTCTCATTCCTAGTTCAATGACTCGAGGTATCACAGTGAGTTATGTTCTACCGAATCAGGTTCATTAGAACAATCTTTTAGTTTATTTGCAGCTTCAGTGTGATCAGTCATAGCCCAAGAGTTTATTGGAAAGAAGTTCCTTAAAGCACGTTACACAGACGCTCTGCAGATCGGGGCTAGGCGGAAAAAAGTGTTAGCAAACTGAAAAATGCTGACTGCTAGTTGACTTTATTATTTACGCCATCTTTGGATTCTGCGAGATACTAATGTAATTTAAACTAATGTAATTTAGTTCAGGCAATTTTGTCAGATGGCGCAATTTTAATCTCTAGTTTTTACAATATTTACCGTATTTTTGGTATTACACAATTTATAAAATCCATTAATCCACCGCACGCGTTTCTTCGGGTTGGATAGAGCTACTTAGTTTCGAGAAGTAACTATGCACTTGCAGCCATCTTTAAAAAAAATGCATTTGAACAGAATTGTCTGGATTTACTATGATATTAGTTCTGCACACTTGTCACCAGGCACAAAATATACATGTCGCGCGACGCGATCACGCCCGATATCGTCTACGAGATCTACAGGTCGCGCGACATACCAAAAGCTGAGTGTCGAAACACGCGACTTTTGTGTCCCTCGACAGTAGCCGGACAGCTTTTGATTAATTAGGATGCGTGGTGGTTTTGACAAGGCAAATGTGAAAGTCGGATATGTCTCCGCGATATGTACCTAGTGAATACATGGCTTTAGGGATGCTGTGAGGTGTAAAACAAGAAAGACAAGTGAAGAATCAAAAGTGCGTTTTGCCTTTAATGGGAGAGGGAAGTGTTCGTTAGGGTACCTCACTCACTCGCCGAAACACAATACAGGCATTGCTTAACTGCCGGTTTTGTGTGAGGCAGTGGTATCACTCTGGTCGAGCCAGCCCATGCGTGCCGAAGCATGTCTCTCCCCTTATGTAGCAATATCCTAAGATATTATTCTTATTTATTAGATGTAGATATAAATATGAGAAGTAAATATAGGTAACGTTGTAAAATAAACACTTTATTTATACGCCATGTTTACAATGGAAGTGAATGAATACAATGTATCTTAGTATACATATATGTAAATGTGTCAGACAGATAATGTACAAACAGCGCCTTAACTCCTAAATACAATCTCTTCCGGGCAACCTTAGTATGGACTTAAAAAGATAGTGCTAATTGGTTGTATTTACAGGTTGTTTCTGACGATGGAACACCGCTTCTCATAAAAGAAGTGGTGGAATGAGTAAAGGCAAAGATTGAAATCGAATTTTTCATTCCGTTATTCATAAAATCCATGACAACGAACTTCAAAAATTATGCATGTCATCACGGATTTTATGCTTTTACTAGCAACCCGCCCCGGCTTCGCACGGGTTGTAGAGACATCGTCAACAATCATCATCATATTTCAACCAATTTACACAAAACATTAACAAATTATACACATAAACCTTCCTCATTCATCATGCGGTTTTCACAAATAGACAATTGATGAAAAACGCATGAAAATCCGTTCAGTAGACGCGGCCGTTGACTTTGTTTTATAATGTGGTGATGGAGTAACTGCATGCTATTCATATTTCAGTGATATAAGTGTTCTTTGTTGGATACATTCTGTATACTCAACACTAACTGTCAATTCCAGTCTATCTGGTGAAATGTTTTCTTCGTAAAGTGTTGCTGCTCTCTATCTCCTTAAAATATATTTTTCACAAAAGGGTGGTTATAACTTACTAGCAGCACCTCGCGGTTTCACCCGCGTAAGCCCCGATCCCGTGGGAATGTCGAGATAAAAAGTAGCCGATGCGTTAATCCAGGTCTCTAGCTATCTACATACCTAGTTTCGTTGCAATCGGTCCAGTAGTTTGTGTGAAAACATTGCAAACATTCACACAAATGTTTCCTGTTTATAATATTAGTTTAGATAAGTTTAACGTGTGTATCTATGTGTCTATGTATCTGTGTGTCTCTCTGTGGCATTGTAGGTAATTAATGAATAGACTGATTATGATTTTGTGTTTATTTTTTGAAAGGTGACTAGATTGAGTGTGTTCTTAGCTAAAATTCAAAAAAATCTGTCTAGCAGTTTGAAGATTATCAGCTTTTTTTAGTTGAAGGGATGTTATAACTTCGTGGCCCTCGTTAAATGTCAATGTTAAAGTCAGATGAATCAATTTGTTGTAGACATGTCGGGATTGTTTTATGAATTACAGCTTGGTTTTGACGCCATGACTACAAGTAGATTAAGGGAGAGGTATCTAAATAGTTCCTTAGTTAGAATTAGCTTTTAAAAAAAGTATCACCGACTTCAATGTGATTTTTAGTGGAAGGTAGATGTATTTTGGGTAGGCCAACCAAACGCACTGCTCCAATGAGACAGCGAGGTTTTGTAGCAAACGAAAATATCATCGACATATACAATTTTTAGATATTTGTTTATTTTTTAAAAGACACTCTATTTCGATAAAATTTAAATGGGACCATCTGGAAAGTATACCCTTTGAAACAAAAAAGGAATTTTCCAAATTTGTTCAGGCGTCTTTGAATAATCGGTGAACATACATAAAAAAAAAAGATTTCGACGAGGTATACATGCCTAGATACAATTATTTTTGTAAATGCATAGAATATATCCTCTTCTTTACAGAAAGATGTGGTCTTGTTTTAGGGTCGTGTTGTGACCCGGTGAATGACGTAAATCGTTATTAAACGTGAAAATTGTCCCATACAGTTAATATTTCCATTCATTTATTCTTTATTGTACACTAGATGTAGATGGCATACCTTATAAAAATCTTTTTAACAAAAAATTAAACCGACGAAAAGAACTAAAAAGCAAAATATATATAAACCTTAAGTCTTAAGTATTGAGATTATTTCCATAAACTATCAAATTTGATTTAAACTTTATTTTGAGTCGGCGCCAAACAACAAACTGATTAATTATCAGAATTTTATATTTTGCTTTTTAGTTCTTTTCGTCGGTTTAATTTTTTGTTAAAAAGTTTTTTATTTTATGTTTTTTTTTCATCATCAGCTCATCTACATGATGTGATGATTTCTAAACGCAAATACCTGATAATGTAATGAAAAGTAAACAAAAACACTATTCGTTCCTATAATTTTCGAGGGTTCCTCTCAATTTTATCAGGATCCCATCATCAGATCCTGACTTCCTTGACATAGGACCACCCTTGAGGTATACCCTATCTAACAAAAAAAAAATCAAAATCGGTTCATAAATAACGGAGTAAAGGCTTAACAGACATAAAAAAAAAAAAATATAATACGCTCGAATTGAGAACCTCCTTTTTTTTCGTCGGTTAAAAAACAAGGAAACGGTATGTACAAAGACGAGCTTAACCCAAACCTGAGTTTTTTTCCAGGAAACCTTGGAGTGAATAGAGGATATTGGAGATCGTTAGAGGCAAAGTCTTCGATAAATTAGAAATAACAATTAATATAAATACTTGAAAACACTAAATATAATCTATACCGACACATGAAATATTTCGTATTTGAGAGAGCTGACATGAATGAAACTATGGGTATGCATCACCAAGAATGTGCATGGAATGAATGTGGATGGAGGAAAAATATCACTTTCAGATAAGAAGGTTTATAATATGTTGTTTAGGAATATGCTCCTCCACTACAATTTTCCAAAAAAAACAATTTTCCAACAATTTTTGTCGTGATAACGTCTTATAAATCAATGAATGCACGCACGCACGAAAAACCATGACTCGTTGTCACGTTCCACCTGAGCCGAGCGTGCAAGTGAGAGCGCGGAACAAGCGATAGAGAGGCACGATCGGCCTAAGCGTTCGGCTTTTGACGCATCTCTCTCTTCCACTGTTTTCTTATGACGTTATCACGAAAAATTATCGTCCGTAAACCAAATTTTCAGATAGCCATGCTTCGGCACGCATGGGCCGGCTCGACTCAGCTCGATACCACGGCCTCACAGAAAACCGGCAGTGAAGCAATGACTGTATTGCTTTTCGCCCCGTGAGTAAGGTTACCGGAGCCCCTAACCCTTCCCCTCTCCCCCTTTCCACCCCTCTAAACCCCTCTCCCCTCTTCCCGCTTTTCTCCCCTCTCCTCCTCTTCTCCTACTCCCACCTTAAAGGGCGGCAACGCACTTGTGACTCTTGAATTACAAGTGTCCATGGGTGACGGTAGTCATTTACCATCATGTGACCTGTCTACTCGTTTGCCCCTTTACCATAAAAAAAAAGAAACAATTTTTTTTCCAAACTAAATCAACTATTTGTCGGCAACTCATAACGCTTCTAAAATTTGACCACATTTCTGTAACATACTCTATAAATCAATGTTTGTTAGTTCGTATTTTATGCTTATGCGCTGCCGCACCGTTTATCCAATCATCCAGATAAATTGCACACACGTTGCCAGGGAGACAGAGAAGGGCATAGAGCCTTTCGTCCAGAAAAAAAATATGATAACGATCTTCGCGGGCCAAAGCCACATCACTAATACATAAAATATCCACAGTCTCCTTGTAGTTGTGCACCACAATTTGCCCTTTATAGTATAATCCATTGAAGGTAGTCTGTAAAAGATCACAGCCTGCGATAAGAACGCCCATCGTGACACTGTGACAGACTGTATCCCACTGACTGCTTCTGTCATTGCACAAGTCATATTCATTCATTCAAATTTAATACAATTTGCATTTAACCCGATGCAATCGAATGCACTGCCGCTGCGCCACGTATCAAATCAAACTCATTATAATCAAATGATTCATCTATTTATGTAACACTAACTATAACCACAAACAATGGGGTGTCTGTTATCAATTAGGAATAGTGGAAACATTCGCGGATTAATTTTGATCGGAAACGTCACGTTTTATTTTAGAGCCAACCTAACGAATTTAAAAGAAAAAAAGGAAGCATGAAACATCAATTTGTTGCATAACATTCACCAAGACGTATGCAGAGACTGATTAACGCATCCACAATGCATTTGTAACTTTTGAGCTATAGGTTTCCATGCGCGATGGTAGGCATATACCATCAGATGACCCGCCTGCTCGTTTGCCCCTATAACATAAAAAAAACTATATAAAATTTTGTCCCACACACTTAATAGGGACCAAGCCTATTCAAGTATTTGGGAATTAAAGATATGGATTATTATGGAAGGCAAGGAAGTTCTTGACCTCTAACGTCAAAGTAATATGTAGCACAATTTGCTTACTTACTAATACCAGACATAATAATTATGTAAAACTAAATAATTACGTATATTCTACAACTGGATGACGTCGCGGTTTTCCACAATATTTTCACGTACGTTTTCAACCAATTAATAATCGTAATTCACAGTCGTTAGCACCATCTGCCGCTTGGCAATTTGCAACTTTGTACCTCTACACTTTATGTACAAATTGTATGAAGGATGTTTGGAAGTTATTACAAATTGATTTGTGAATGACATTTATTTATTACTAGAGCTAGTATAGGTCCTTGAGGTACCCCTTTTTCCTTTCTCTTTTAAATAGCCACTGTACTTTTTATCAATCAATATTATTTTGATATTAACAATAAAACACTTTTGAACTAAAATATTTTTTTTAAGGAATTAAATAGGTATTTCATATTAGTCGGACATTGTCTCCACGACATAAACAGTGTCAAATTCTACTTACAGGTCAAATGGTATCAATTTCTATTATTTTCCTTCAAAACAACAATTTATCTTAATTAAAGATCGCCTGGTGTTTGAGTTTCGATCATAATTCGTTAAGTTTCATAATTTTTTGGTTTATAACATTGGAAAACATCACTTAAACTGTCATTGTATAGACATTCGTACCATGACAGGTCTACAGAGACACTGGATGCATGTTGCTTGATTTAGCTCATTTAGTGTAATTTTTAAATTTGTAGCTCACATTGTTATAATTTAAGGTTTCTGTACTTCTTTTATATTAAGGATCAGAGGCGCCGAGGGGTATATCGTCAGGATTTGGAGTTCCCATTTTATAAGGATAAATAAGACTGTATACAATTACAAGGTTTTATTACACTTGTAAGTAAGTGTAATAAAACCTTGTAATTGTATATTAAAATAAAACACAATACAAATAGTAATTATAATCAATACAGTTAATCTAACAACCCCTCACGGTTACAGTTCGTATAGCGGCATAAGCCACCTAAACATAAAGTGTATTACTCGCTATTTAGCAAGCCAATAACAGCTATGTTAATATACAGCAGCGCTGTACCAAATAAACCGACAGTTTCGTCGGGAGCAAGGAGCTCTTTATTGAGTCGAATCCGAGAATCGACTGACTGTAGCACCGAGTGCACGCTCTTTTATAGGACGATGCCCCCACCTTCCAACCCCTCCACGACAACTCTGTCCAATGGCGCACGGAAGTAAGTCACGTGTTTACTTGATACAAAACACTAAAATGTACTAAATCTAATAAGACTTACATTATAAAGTAATCAAATAATACAAGAACATTTATCGTAATGAATGTTTCACAAAGTAAATCATTTAGAATCAAACAAACATGTCATCAATTGTTTTGAACAAACCATCGGTTATAAATATCGAAATAAGCTGCCAAAATAAATTAGTGCGTACACAGAGTACTCAATAAACTGTATTCCGATTAATTAGACAGTAATTGATAGTAAAATCACTTAAGTTAATAAAAAAAAACAAAACATAACAAATTCTGTTGACTACCCACAATCTTAATTGACAGCCAACTCCGACATATATATAAACTGTAAGTATTCCAAATTTCGCGTTCAAACGTTCTCGAGTTTCTTAATTTATTACCAATGTTAGACTTCATCTAGTACAAACAATCATTTAGCATCATTCAGAACGACATGAGGCAACACGAGAGTTTGTATTTAGATATTAAATTATCATAGTGGTGTAATTTGCCTAGGTTCTTACAACAACACATATAATAGAAACACGAAAATATACTTCAGCATCATCTCACGAAGACTAAAGTTGTCGCGAGATTAATATGTATACAACTTACCAACATCAACTGTTAGGCGGCGACCTGCATGCATGATCACTTAGACCTTTCCAAATCTTCTCTTCGTGTTGGAAGGACATAAAATCCATTCACAGGATTTAAAGAACCTTTTTGCCAAGTCTGTACGAGAGTAACTTATTGAATATTTCGATACTAAGAAAACATTTTGATAAAAACTGCGGCTTAAAGTTACTTTTTTTTAGCAATAATAAAACAGAAGAGGCGAAACTTTTAGATAAGAGATTCAACGCAGACGAAGTCGTGAACACCAGTTAGTGTTCAAATAAATATTTATTCTCTTACACATATATGTACCTCACGTCAATTCGACGCCCTGTTTACACACTTGCAAATCGATTGCAATTTCACGCATTTTTACATTTCAACAACGCATTACAACCCCTGCCATGTTGTGAAGGGTCTTAAATACATTACTAACACAACATCTGGTTAAGAGGATCCAATAAATTGAAATGGTAGGTATAAGGGATTAACTAAAGAATTCAAAAAAAATATTTCAAGAAAAATCTTGTTGCCGGGTCTAAATTTAATTTACTGATCGATATTATTTTGAATGAACCAGACGCATTAGTAGATCGGTACTTGTACGGAATAGATGAAATTACATCCATGCATACAATCAAGTCTGTAACTCCAAAGGGGTAGACAGAGGTCTGTAAAACACCCACATTTTGCCAACTATACTTTGCCACTCACATAATAGGGACAAGCCTATTTTTGTTTTTGTATGGTATAGGGGGTAAATCAGCAGACGGGTCACCTGATGGTAAATGACTACCGCCACCCATGGACACCTGTAACTCAAGAGTAACAAGTGCGTTGTTGCCCTTTAAGGTGGGAATAGGGAAGACGGGAGAGGGGGATTAGAGGGGAGGAGACGCGAATAGGGGAGAGGGAAGGGTTAGAGCCTCCGGTAACCTCACTCACGCGGCGAAAAGCAATGCAAGCATTGTTTCACTGTCGGTTTATTGTGAGGCCGTGGTATCGAGCAAAGTCGAGCCGCCCCATAAGTGCCGAAGCATGGCTCTCCCATATAACTTATAGGTATATACACATATCTATGCGTTAATCCAGGTCTCCAGCTATCTACATACAAAGTTTCATCGCAATCGGTCCAGTATTTTTTGTGTGAAAACGTTACAAACATACACACAAATGTTTCCTCTTTATAATATTAGTTTAGATAAAAATACATGTTTGTATTCAGATTTCTCGCGCTGGTAATTACAAACAAGTGTAATATATTCGTACAAATTCAAAATTTTGAAGTTAATTTGCACTGAATCCTAATAGAGCAAAATCCAAATCGTAAACATACTTTTTGCAGGTTTCTCTCGTTCAGAAACCCTCCCCATTATAAATCAAATGAATGGTGTAGAAATCATGTCCGCATCATTTACCTTCCTTTTCACAAACCAGTAATAAGTGTTATAACGTTATTTTCTACGGTTGAAATAAATTATTTACACAGTAAAAAAAAGTATTATTTATGACTTTTAAAATTTGGTTTGTTAATTTCTTTAGGGTTCCGTTCCTCAAAAGGAAAAAAAGGAACCCTTTTAGGATCACTTGGTGGTCTGTTTGTCTGTCTGTCAAGACCCTTTTTTTCAGGAATCCGTGGACGCATCAAGTTTAAATTAATACCTAATACTTATCGCTGGTTTTGCGAGAATAGCGACGGAACTAAAAGTTATTGATTTTAGAGAATGGCAATGAATTTGTGATTTCCGCTAGAATGTTTTGTCTCAAATCCTACTAATATTATAAACGTGAAAGTTTGTGAGGATGTATGGATGTTTATTACTCTTTCACGCTAAAACTACATAACCGATTGAGATGAAACTTAGTATGTAGATAGCTGGATTAACATAAATAGGCTACTTTTTATCCCGATATTTCCACGAGATCGGTACTTACGCGGGTGAAACCTTTACGTTCTCGCGGCGCGGTTTCCTCTCCATTGTCATAGAGAAGGGAGGTGGAGACGCTATAGTGAAGTACTGTTCATGCGGGCCGCACAGATTAAATATGACAGTATTTGATCTGTCGCTGGCCCGCAAATCGGTCGACCTGAAATTTATTTAGATATTTGTTTATGTATGTGTATTTATATATATATGTATATGCATGTAAATATTAGTTTTTATTAAATTTTTAATTATTTTTATTTTTTTAGGTTTTTTCTCTATTTATTTTTACACGCCTATATTGACACCTCACTACACTGCTCACACGAGATGTTGCCGGGCGTAGGCCCTATCAGAATATCAGCGCTGCAATCTTTATGGCTGCAGCATTATGCTGAGATAGGTGCCTTTTCTGGTGTTGCACAGGGCAATAGTTATTTACAGTTTTATCTCTTTCCATTTTTTATAGTAATAATTGTGTGCGGTCCTGTGAATGTCAGAATAAATGTTTCTCTTTCTTTCTTTCTTTCAAACCGCGGGGCGCTGCTAGTATATAATGAATTTGTCGCTTTCCTACTAACGGTAGCACGAAATCTGTTCACGATAAAATATCAAAGATATGATCGTTTGGCATACTTAGTTCAATTCCACCGAATTTTGAATGACGTCGATATTCTCGCAAACCAGCGTTACGTCTGCGGTCCCTTGAAGACATAATCAAGCTTCTATGTCAACGCAATCTAAAGATACGACCATTAAACCTTACATTTTACAAAATTTTAACATTTAGCACGTAAACCAAAACCTATAGGGTACTTCCACTTGACCAAAGACAAGAAAGCACAAGTAAAGGAAAAAACTCGAAAGCCGTTAATTTGTTGTTATCATCACTACATATTACAAAACAAAGTATGTCTGTCTGTGTGTCTGTTCGCAATAAACTGAAAAACTACTGAACGGATTTTCATGCGGTTTTCACCAATAGACAGAGTGATTCATGAGGAAGGTTTAAGTGTATAATTTGTACCCATACGAAGCCGGGGTGGGTTGTTAGTATCACATAAAATAACTTTAACTTACATTTTGCGGTTTGAAAGTTGGTGTAGATCGATGTATGGGAGAGTATTTTTAGAACTGCAAAGTTAAGCTTGTCTTAAAAAAAGACTGGCAAAAAATCTTCGGCAATTGATTCCCGAGATGGTGTTAGTATCTACATACAAGTTTGCTTACGGAACCCTCGGTGCGCGAGTCAGCTTGCACTTGACCGGTTTTAGGTACTTTTCTTCGAAAAATCTACTACTTATTGGTTTTGTACAGTTGTCGAGTTTTCCAAAAAATTCTTCACAGTAGGTCTAGTTATGATCCCTAGACCCCAAAACAACCGCATGTTAAAAAGTATATATATATGAATATATGTATGTACCTCAATTTTACCGGCACGATAGAGGTCGCAATTATGCACCGATTGCTTTCAAACATGGACGACAAATCAATAGGGCAAAAATGAAGGTTAAGTTCGTGAAAGAAAAGGGGGGACTGGTGGGCCAGATTTTCAAAAATCTGTTTTTTCAGCATAACTTTTTTCCTATGAATAATTTTTGGACCGTTTAACATTAATGACATGCCCATAGTAAATACGAACATTTTTTAATATGAACCCTAAATGACTCCATCCTTAACTTGGGGAGGGGGGGAAAGCCAAAATTTGTTGGAAAAAAATTCGTAGCTCTGAAACTGTTAACTGAAAGCTATTTTTTTTATTTTACTCTACAATGTAGACTAAAAAGTGATTAATGCGACTTATATTTTTGGAGATAAAAATAAAAAACACGAAATCTACCTCTGCGGGCCTGCTGCGGGACCGGATTTTTTTAAATTGTAAATGACTTGACGATAGTAAAGTATGACGTCACAGGTTGTTATTTTATACAAGTGTTCGTACGTTACGTACCGTTTTTAACCCCTTACACAAAAAGGAGAGGAATTATATATTTAACGTATATGTCTGTCTGGTGCATCATATGTTCCTAAACGGATATACCGAATTTGATTAAGTTTATTTTTTGTTTGAAAAGTGACTTGAAAATGAAAATCTGTGCAGCCGTTCAAGATCATCGTGTTTTAAAGTTATTATTATTATTGTTTTAAGTGCCTAGTGCCACCTCGACCATTTCTGGTCTTTTGTAGCGCACTTTTGCTTTACAGTTCACTGCTCAGACTTATGGCTTCGAGAATCTTCCAGATCCTATCAGCAGTGATTGTTTGTATTGCCTGCGGTTGCATGATGTGCAACCCTAGGTTAATACTCCGGTGCCGCATTAGTGGGCCACAAAGCTTAGAACATGCATTGCAGTTTCTTCTGCCTCTTGACAGAACCTGCATATTGTGTTCTCGCCCAACTTTAGGTTGAATATATGTTTGTTCAGTATGCAGAGTCCGGTGTGGACTCTTAAAATTAACGTTGTGACGTATATTGAAACTAATTTGACTTGTCAGTCAAATATCATGCGTACAATACTTCAAGGTTTCATTGCAACGATGTGTATGATATAACAGTAACATAATAAGTGTAACCTGTCTCACACATGACAGTTTTATTTTCAGAAAATTTCCTCAATTATTTCTACAATAATTAACAAAGTGTTATAGGAATCTGTCAAAGGGTTTAAGAATAAAACGCAAAACCGATAAACATACAATCATTTTAAAATATTAGATTAAAAAAACTAAAAGGTTTTTTTTAACTAATTGCATATCTAACCACCCCATGCAATCAGCCACCCCATCCTAACTCATAGTTTGACGTCCTCGTGTAAAATTTGATTTTGACCCTCTCGTGAGACCAAGGGTCAAAGTGCACAGGGTGCTTACTAATTCGACATTACAACCAATATTGGCTGGTTGAGGGGTGTGTACTTTTGGTTTGGGTTCGATTTTAGGGTGGGGCATTTGTATTCGATTTTGGGGTGGGGCATAATTGATATTATAATTTACATTCGTTCAAAGAATTGATTGTTTAAAGGACTTTTAAAAAGGAAATAGTTGTTATTCGATTGTGTGTATATTATGGGACATCTTTCCTATACTTAACAGATTTTAGTGATTCTTCTTTTTTAACCTCCGACAGAAAAAGAGGGGTGTTGTAAGTATGATGTGTGTGTGTTTGTCTGTGGCATCGTAGCTCCCAAACGAATGTACCGATTTAAGGGCGTTTTTTTTTTGTTCGATAGGTAATTTGATCGAGAGTGTTGAATTAAAGAAAATTCAGCCGTTCGAAGATCATTCAGCTCTTTAATTCTCTTCTTAAATTAATGTTCACTTTATATACTAATATAAATACTATATAATCGCCGTGTCATAAACAAGAAATTATTTATTATCATTTGAAACTTTTGGAGTGAAAATATTCATTTCATTTCAAATTCTTTAGGCACGTTGGGCACTTTTGGTATGGGGAAAGAGCAGTGAACTCGCGTGACCGTCATGCTCAGATACATATATATATATGTGTGTGTGTGTTTTGACTTCTGATGATGGGGATGGGTCAACCCACCGGGGTAGCAGGGTCGTATGTCAGACTCGAACCGACTTACACCACGCGGTGTTCCGTCACAGTCCTTATTATCAGGGTCACAGATGTACTTGAAAGGAAAACCCTGTGAAACACGTACTTCCATAGCGATTAAAATCATAACCCATGAAATAGAATATTTTATCGCTGCTTCAAGTTCTATCTTTTCAATTCGCTTTTACGACAGTTCCAGATTCCCTCTCTCCGCCCTCTCCCCTATTCCCGCCCTTCCGCCTTCTCCCCTCTTCCCCTACTCCCACCTTAAAGGACGGCAACGGACTTGTGTTGGACATGAGTTGCAGGTGCCTATGGGTGGCGGTAGTCATTTACTATCAGGTGACCCGTCTTCTCGTTTGCCCCCTATTACATAAAAACATATGATCTGAGTTGTATTTTTCAAGTTATTTTTGTTAACTCTCATCTAAACTAATCTATTGCCGATGACAATTATTATTATTCATTTTCTATTGCACTCCGATATCTTGAAAGACAGAAAAAACTGTAAACACTCAACATGGCGTCGCCCCTCACATTACGTGGCTCTTTTAATACTCAATTAAATGATATATATTCTAATCTTCATCCTCCGCGCCTTATAAAATGGGGTCGGCTTTCAATCTAACTACGATACGGCCGAAGTTTGATATTTTACGTGAAGCGACTGTCATCAGACCTCCACAACCCAAGTACTAGGCGATATCGAAGTTCTGTAGTTAGACCAGGTTGTCAGACTTTTTAGAGCTCCAACTACCCGTAACGAACGCCACAGATGTTTGTATGGCACCCGGGACCGACGGTTTAACTCTCTCCGAGGCACGGAGTATCTCAATGGTCTCAACCTGGATAGTATTAATCAATTTTGTAATGTGCTAACCTACTCGGTTACCACTTTGCCACGAGCCCCTCTATATCTATTCTAATCATTAACGCTAATATTACTTTCACTTGTAACTACCTAATCAAATATTTGAAGTCACAATACCATAATTTAGCTTCTTGGAGCTGATATGATGAGAGCCAGGAGGTGGATAGTGTAACTCTTCAGTGACTACGAGTGAATACCTCTAGTTTAGGCTAAAATGATTCCTTTTGACGACTCCAACAGATTGGGCTAAGTAACATGGTCTGATGATCGTGGTGTTCGTTTTTCTATAATATTATGTATATTATACTAGCTTTCGCACGCAGCTCCGCTCGCGTAAAAGTAGTTTGCAATACTTTGCAAAAAGGAACCTATTTCCAGGCTAGGTTTGTGCAAAATTTCATGATGATTTCGGACCGGTACGGCAGCGCATAAAATATGAACAAACATTGATTTTCGTTATATGTATATGTATAACGAAAATCGAGTGTATTCAACCCATCATTCTGAGTCGAAAATCATTGGAATTTTCTGCCGGAAAATTCATAATTTTTTTTTTTTATGTTACATTTTTTTGCTGAAAAGTGATATCACAATGAGTAAAAAGAACATTTTACCGAAAAAATTTAATAAATACAAATACGACCAAAAACTACAATCAAACAACATTTAAACATTTTATGCAATCAGCTGGTCTTGGCGGCGGCGAACGTTTAAGGTCATTCACCGTACCGCATAAAAAGATTACCTATACCAATGAAACTAATGACTATAAATCCTTAACCTCGCATTTTTATGATGAACTGACTTTTGTATTGTGTTAAGTATGAACATAAAAAGGTCATTGTAAGTTTTTCGCTAAATTAGATAAATAATGGTTAAACACCCCGTCAAGTTCAAGGGTTGAAAACTCCCGATTCCAAACCACATCGCTCAAAAAAATAATTAATCGCTAATTTATGCAAATTCCCGCCGCCCCCTAAATGTTTATTTAGTTGTTTGTGTACACGATTCTCGGGAACCAGTGCTTAATACTTTCCCATGGCTAATTTTAATTTAAAGGGGATTAAGTTGATAAATAGTAACGATTAAAAAGATGTCGGAGACAGATTTTTAGGGGTGGTTCGGGATTATAATTCTTTTTTATTTTATTACATGAGTATTCTAACAGATTACAGACTAATACAAACACAAAAATATTGGTACAGTAAAACGCCTGGCAACCATGTCCGAGATAATGAGTACTATTTGTGGTGACATGGCTCGTCATGTTTTCTACTTATTAGTGTATAATTGCCCGTTCTGTTGGTCTAGTAGTTAGTGACCCTGACTGCTAAGCCAAAGGTCGTGGGTTTGGTACCCATCCAGGACAAATAATTGTGTGATGAGCACGATAATTTGTTCTGTGTCTGGGTGTAATTTATCTATAATATGTATGTATTTAGAAATATAAAGTACGTTTATCAACATTGTTACCATAGTACAGGCTCTGCCTAGTTTGGGATCAGACGGCCGTGTGTGGAAGTGTGAAAAAAAAAGCAAATAAGATAACACAAAATTTAACCGACGAAAAAGGAAAGAAACTGAAAAGTGAAAAATAAACTCGCTAGCCTAAACTTCTACAGTAATGTAAGAACCTAAATAACTTTGAGTGTACAAAACTCTAAAACTACAAACGAGCAAACTAATTAGTAAGTAAAATGATGGCAGCGGCGAATCTACATAGACGCGACGGCGACGCGTCTATTTGTCGAAGTGATTTCGAATTTCATTTTTGGAGTTTACTCCTTAAGAATCGATTTGCATATAAGGCGCCCGGTATGAAAGAAATATGAAGAGTAAAATTTAGTGATCGGAGGGCAGCGTAACGCTTTATTGTGCTTTTTTTGCTTTATTGGAGTTTACTCCTTATTCTCGACGCATGTAAGTAGATATATGTATACCTTTATGTTATATATATGTGTAAATATATACAGAATATATAGAGGGAGGTAGGGAGGGAGGGAGGGAGAGAGAGAGAGAGACTCCAGTACATTGTAAACTCCAGTCGTGCGTGGAAGCTGACACACACACTTTTTTTGTTTGTAGTTTTATATCATTTTATATCATCTGCATAAGCTAAACATTTACAATCTACTTTACCTTGGAAATAAATAATAAAAATCAGAAACAACATAGGACCTACATAAGATCCTTGCGGAACTCCAGAAGTCACTGAAAAGGAGCCAGATTCACAAACACCATGTGCTACAAGCTACATACGATTGAGTAGGTAAGAAGTAAACCATCTGTACAGATTGCCGTGTTGACCAACGTGCTTGGCGTTTGCAAGCAATATATAATAATTAACGCAATCAAAAGCTTTGGCAAAGTCTGTATAAATTGAATCCACTTTCTATTTCTGGTGAAATGGTTCAGATATATAATTCGTATAGTACAAAAGATTAGAATTGGTATACCAATCGTAATGGGACCATGTTGTACACATGAACATAAATATATCCCTCAAAATTTTTTGAAGAACAATTCAATATGCTTATTGCACCAGATGTGTATATGCATTTAGGAATCTTAATTTCTCTTAATCAATCTTAATCTCAAAGAGCAGTAAAAATTTCTTTGTGTACCGATTTATCAAGAGCAATTAGGAGTGGTTTAACTGAAATTGTTACACAGAGGCGAATGAACACAGGTGGTATGCCGTCAAAACCGCTACCCTTATTTAAATTTATACTTTGCAGTTTCTGTAGCAAATCACTTTCCTTAATGAAAAGATTAAGAATAGATATAGTTAGGTGTGTAGTTACTGGTATAATAACTAATTATCTAATTTTGCATCATCCAATAATACTATTAGTTTTAACTAGCAACCCGCCCTGGTTTCGCACGGGTAGCAGAGACATCTTCAACGATCATCATCGTATTTCAACCAATTTACACAAAACCTTAACAAATTATATACCTGAACCTTCCTCATGAATAGCTCTAACTATTGGTAAAAACCGTATGAAAATCCGTTCAGTAGTTTTAGAGTTTATGATAAACAGACAGACAGACAGACGCGGCGGGGGACTTTGTTTTATAATATGTAGTCATATTAATCATTTTAATTCTGTGACATTGCACAGTGCTATATACACCCAAACTGAGGTATCGATGTCAATAAAAAGCCGATGAACTCGCCAGAGCTGGTGCAAACAACCGACAGCATGGACCGGTACCATTCTGCGGCATCATCAAACAGCGAGCGTATTTAATCATAAACGGCCAATACACATCAATGGCAATCAAGAGATGGAAGACCACGACACTCGAAAGCCTTAATAAAGGGCTATGAGGACAAAGACACAAAACCTGTGTAGTAACAAGAATCCTCACCGGACACTGCAAACTGAACAAACGTATGTTCAACCTAAAGTTGGGCGAGAACACAATATGCAGGTTCTGTCAAGAGGCAGAAGAAACTGCAATGCATATTCTAAGCTTTGTGGCCCACTAATGCGGCACCGAAGTATTAACCTAGGGTTGCACATCATGCAACCGCAGGAAATACAAAAAATCACTGCTGATAGGATCTGGAAGGTTCTCGAAGCCATAAGTCTGAGCAGTGAACTATAAAGGACCAGATATGGTCGAGGTGGCAGTAGGCACTTGAGCAATACTAATTATAATAGAACAAAACTATTAGCAGCCATGGTCTGATGATGGAACCATGAGGTAGTAGGGGGAATTCTTTTTTCCTTTTTTATTTGGTTTGCTTTTAAAGCGCTTTTTATTTTTAATTTCTCTAAATCATAATTTATAATTTTTAAATCGTATTTGTGGGGAACAGCTGTTCACGTGTACTATCATTCATGATCGTTATCTGTTTTATTTATTAACTACCAGATAAGGGTGACTGTAGACTTAGTTATGTATAGTATATGTTTACTTAGCATGAAATAGTTTATATTAAAACCTAATTCGATTTTAAATATATTAGAACTAATTAAAAATATACATATATACGGAGTATTTATATGCATGTAAAATTCCTTCGCATCGTCGCCTACTGGCAGTGTTCCCAGAATGCTGACAACAACGCCACGTTGAATGGCAATGCTATTTCTCCAAGATAAAGCCCCGCCTTCTGGCCACAAGAAGTGTCAATCAGTCGCTTAGCTAGTTCCTTATAAACGGAACGAGCACTCGGACCCCATGGCCCTAGACGTTTTGACCCCAAACGGCTCAAAAATATAGTTACCGATTAATTATTATTGTATTTGAGTTTTAGGCGTTTTACTGATGCAGCAGCAGCGCCAGCACAACCATCTGTACTTGGAAGATGTGAGGGTGCGAGGGTGTCAACGCAGGTTGCGTATCGTAACAAAGACCTACCCATCTTCCATGGCAGTAACGACATACCATCTAGTCTCTTCCCATCGCCTCGTACCAGACTATTGGGTTCACGTACGGCTGGCACGCCGGCGGTAACAAGAGCACGATGGATTATGTCGTAAGATTGGCATGTCCTCTGGAACGCTCTACCTCAGGAAATCAGGATAGCACCTAGTCCCCTTTCGTTCAAGGCGAAAGTACGAACCCACATTTCGCGGAACCTAGCAGAATCATCACAACAGTAATACATTATATTTATTTATTTATATATTTAACGTGAAAGTTAGCACGTATCTATGTTTATTTGGATATGTATGTATGTATGTATAGGTATATATATTTGTTCTCCTGTCATCTTTCCTAGTTTCTTTTTTCTTTCTACTTAAACCTAGTGCACCTATTCACTCATTTCTGCACCACTCTAAGGTAGACTGGTAGAAAATGCCTACGGCATAAAGTCCGCCATTGTACATTTTTTGTGCATAAAGTGTAAATAAATAAATAAAATATACGGCCTGCGCTTCTGCTGCAAGAAAGGCCATGATGTCCGAGACTGTCGACATGTATATCCTAACTAATATTATAAATGTAAATGTAAGTTCGTTTGTTACGCTTTCAAGCCTTATCTACTCAACCGGTCATCATGAAACGTTGCATATCACGTTGTCAGGAGTACAGAAAATGGCATAGTCTACCTTTTCCAAGAAAAGTACTCTTCCCTAAGGATAGACAAATATGCAAAATAAAATACATGCTGCCATAAGGAATATAAATATCTCAACTGTCGTAATTAAATGGAGACATTCAAGACGCTGATGGCCCTCGAAAGTAATTCGATATTGGGTTTTTAATCGAGTTGCTTGAGAAGTTTGTTTGGAATTAGTGACAAAATTAAATACAGTCGTTGACTGTCTAGTCAAATAAGTTACTGTTTATTAAACTTCAAAATGGTGGATCTGTAGAACACTTGTGACGTCATACCTTGCTATCGTTAAATCATTTAACAATTTATGCACAAAAATGTACAATAGCGGACTTATTGCCATAGGCATCATCAACCAGTCTAAATTAGGATGGTGCAGAAATTCATGAATAGATGCACTTAATTAAAGTAATTAATTCTTGAACAAATAAAACAAAAACATACACAAACGAAAAAAAGGGAAGCGAGGAATAAAACATATGAATATACATACATATACATAAAAAGATTGATCCAGCTAGATTATGTGAGAAGAGAGCTCGTACGTTCGTTTTGAATGAAAAGCGAATGGATGCTATTCTGATTATTTGTATAACGGAGAGTTCTGTTATGATTGGAACATAAAAACTGGAAGGAGAATGTCAATTTAACTCAAGGCAAAAGGAGAAAACATGGTCAAATTTACAAAGGTTAAAATGAATCGAATACAGTAATTATGAATTAAAAATAACGAAAGGACCCGTGGTGCTGTGGACTATTAAGTCCACAGCACAAATTTAAATGGGCTAAAGGTCAACCGAATGAGCTCGTTTCAGCGAAATGTACAAGTGGAAACCACGTTTGAGTACACCTTGAGTAGGGTGGAAGTTCGGTATTTGATGACAAATATGTGCATCAAAACCTTTGATTAAAATAAAACCAGACAAGTGCGAGTCTGACTCGCGCACCGAGGGTTCCGCTAGCAAACAAACTTGTATACTTCCATCTCAATCTCCATCTCTTTGTCGAAAGACAAACTTAACTTTGCGGTTGCGATGTACGACAAAGTGAAAAATCCAACCGCAAAATATAGTAAGTAAAAAGGGTTTGTAATCACATTTTTTTTTCATGTGATATAACAACAAATTAACGATTTTCGGATTTTTTCCTTCACTTGTGCTGCCAGACCTTGCTTTTTACCAAGTTTCATGATTCTAGGTAAATGGGAAGTACCCTATAGGTTTTCGACCTAAAACCTGTAGGGTACATCCCGGTTGACCTAGAATGGTAAATTTTGATTAAAAGCAAGGTCTTACAGCACAAGTAAAGGGGAAATTCCGAAAAATAAAAAAGTTGAAAATTAAGGTAAATTTTGGTACTTACAAATTTTCGCGAAAATCTAAATTTACCCATATCTTTTTATCATGTTGACTCAGGACCTTGATTTTTATACACCTATTAGGGACTATAGACCTCAGTAGTTGGTATAAATTTCAACTTGCTAGGTCCACCTGTTTCTGAGAAAATCGGTGGTGACACACGGAAAGACAGACGGACAAGAGCGTGATCTTATAAGGGTTCCTTTTTTTACCTTTTGAGGTACGGAACCCTAAAAAGCAATTAGCAAATTGAATAGATTTCATATTGTTTTATATATATTAACAATTTGTTGTTACTATAGGTGAGTACCCTATTTGAATCATTATCGGCATGAACCACAGTTATGGATAGCCAGCAGGAGTGTAATCCGCAAGGAGTTTAATCAAAAATAAATTCAAGGAGTTCGATGGGTTTTTATCTTAAGCAAAGCTGAAGACGTCAAAACAGTCGAAAAATCAGCACTGACCATAGCAATTATAGATCCTAAGTGATGTTCGATCCCAATAATACTTCAGAAAACTCTAGACACAGTAAATCACTAGCTCAAGGACCATAACTTAGAAATAAACTACAACAAAACAAAAACTTTCCAATTTAGATCGTATAAAAACGACCCCATTAACATTGACACAACATACAATAACACACAACTAGAAACCGCAGATAGATTCACATTACTTGGTATAACTATAGACACACACATCAACTGGAAAGCACACATCGAACATATTAAAAATAAACTATCTCGATTCACATACGCTCTATTCCAACTAAAATGCAGCACAAACGATAAAACCGCACTGTCAGCATACTACGCATACGCATACTCCTGGTTAAGATACGGCATTATGTTGTGGGGAAATAGTGTACACTTTCAGGATTTATTTATACTACAAAAGAAATGTATCAGGATTATCGCTCAAATTGGAAATCGTGACAGTTGTAGACCCTACTTCATGAAATATAACATCTACACACTACCATCATTATACCTATTTCACATTTGCATATTTGTATCCAAAAACATGAGTCATTTCACAAAAGTAAAAGCCAATCACAATTTAAACACACGCCACAGAGACAGACTATACCTACCACCATCAAGAATTAAAATGTTAAACCAAAGTCCCTACTACATGGCTGTAAAAATATACAACAAATTATCTATCCACATAAAAACTGAAACTAAAGCTACACTATTTACAAAAAAACTAAAAGCATTCTTAATTGAAAAATGTTTCTATTCAGTTAAAGAATACATTGAAGCAAAACACAAATAACAAATTACATATCTTTTACACAAACAACATAAATTACTATACCTTAACATTTAGCTAAGAAAAATACATAAACATAAGAAAACTGTTTTGATAGGAATATATTTATGTCGATGAAAAATGTCTTATATGTCTTTGCATTTTGCATAAACTTAGTACACTACGCTGGTATACTAAGTTAATGGTATTTTTACATGATTTAAAAATAATTCAATAATCATACTGCATATATTATATTATCGATTCATTAATGTAATTTTCTATAATGCTTGCTTTAATAATCTTTTCTATAAACCTTCTCTCAAATTGGCAATGCCCGTAAAAGGCTACTAAGTTGGGACAATTTTTTATAATAAGACCATTTATGTACACTTGGTTGGCAAATAAAGATTGATTTGATTTGATTTGATACTTATGGCAGTAACTAATAACACCATCTGCTTTTTAACTCATTAACCAAGTTCAGTTAATTTTAAACATACAATTGTTTTAATTTTCTTTCATGGCAACATCGTTTTCTGTAATCCAAGTCTATTTATAAGTCGTTATAAATGGTCCATAGGCGGCTCGAAGGACCACTTTCTTTGTATCAGAAAAATACAAATCTTGGAAGTAAATTCTAACCTACTTACAATTATTGTGTCGACATGAAACTTTGTATGTTTATGTAGTTCTGGTGACAATACTGTAATTTGGCATCTTGGAGCTGATCTAATGATGAAGCCAGGAGGTGGATAGTGGGTAAACTCTTCAGTGGCTACTAGTGAACCCCTTGACTTTCGGCTCATATGATCTGTTTTGGGTTGTGAGTGAGTTCACGTCAGCTCTGCACTGGGTGGGTTCGAACCTGTAACTAATCGATTGCAAGTCCAACGCCTTAGCTATTACGCCATCCACGTCTATACAATGGTGCCCCTATTTTATAAGCGTAATCCCGAAGTTTGACCCAAATTTGTTAGAAAATTAAACCGTCAAGGACTGCATTTACCCTTTACTGTTCATCATCCGAAAAATTGCAAAAATATCAAAATATATTTCCGAATTATGGGATTTCTCGACCCCCATTAATAACCTTACGGGCTGTTACCAAAAGTAATCAACCCTTTTGAGATTAGACAGAAATGTTATGAAAACACTTCATGGCGCGGGGCGTTATATAGCATTAGACAACCACGTCAAAGTTCATGGGTTCGGTTTCCCCTCTGGCTGGTTTGTGTTCGTATTCACAGAAAAAAAATATCTAAATATGTGTATCTAGTGTATGTAGTGTTCTAAAGCCCACAGTACAAGTCACAGTACATGCCTAGTGTGGGTCTAGATAAGGCTGTTTTATATGTTACAGGGTATTATTATTTATTTAATTACTTACAAAGGTAAAGGAGAGGGTACCATACAATACGTCATGAAATCGTTAGAGTGACATGTAATATATTTTGTCTGAAACAAAAAAAAAAATTATCTTGTATTATCACTATCATCACTACATTACTACATATTATAAAACAAAGTCTACTGAAACTGAAAAACTACTGAAGGTATTTTCATGCGGTTTTCCTTAATAGACAGTGATTCATGGGGAAGGTTTAGGTGTATAATTTGTACCCATGCGAAGCCGGGGCGGGTTGCTAGTTTATTATAAAACAAAGTCCCTCGCCGCGTCTGTCTGTCTGACCGTCTGTTCGCGATAACTCAAGAACTACTGTTTTCACTAATAGATAGAGCGATTCATGAGAAAGGTAAATATGATCTTTAACAATCATGTTAAAGATGTCTCTGCTACCCGTGCGAAGCCGTGGCGGGTTGTTTGTTTATACAACACAATAACAAAGTCTGTCTGTTCGCGATAAACTTCAAAAGTGCCAAACATATTTTCATACGATATTCACCAGTGGATAAAGCGATTCATGAGGAAGGTTTATATGTATAATTCATTACGGTATTGTATAAATTAGCTAAAATATGACGACAATTGCTGAAGATGTAGGACAAAGTCATGCCCACTGTTGTGGGACGTGTAAACCAATAGAGTTACCTACATGAAAACAATCTATTACAGAATTCTTCCTCATAAAACTATCTATTAACTATGACAGCAAAAAATGATTTTTTAACCTTCATTTAGAAAATTTTGAACTGTTCATGTGAGAACTGTGTAGTCACTTATTTAGTTAAATTTCATTTAAATGTTGCTTGGCAGTTCTGAGTATGTCATGCTCGCCTAGAAGTCCTGCCTATGGTGGCGAATATGTCGGGTCGTTCGGTTCCCTTCAATATGGTTGATCTGTACGATGGCTGACGTGTGCATCATGCTCGTGAACGGGTGCCGTTGGTTGGGGCTGGTCATTTCCGGACTGCTATTACTTAAATATGTATAGTAGTAATTAGCGCGTCTATTTATATTTTAGAATAATAGGTATGTTACATTGTCCTCACATTTCATTTACGCTTATAATATAAGCAATGTAACCAGAAATTTGTAAAAAACATTTTGAAAAAGTGTGTCCTTTGAGTTTCTTGCCTGTTCTTCTCCATAGGATCTACGTATTGGAACAAGCTTCACGACTGACTTAGTCTGACTGACTCCTACTCCTGACAATTCAAAAATACCTATTATTGGTTTAATTGAAATAATTGATTTTGATTTGATTTGTACGCATATTTGCTCTTTTTTTTCGTGTGACCCTCACGGGTCATCATTTCACCGGAGCTAACGGTGAAGTGGTATGTCCGGAATCGACTAAAACCACACGGTGTTCCATCACAAATTTATTACTAGGGGCCCGGGTATTCCCTACGAAGGAAACCAGACTTTGGGAACCCCTGCAGATACGCATATATGCTCTGCTACCCGTGCGAAGCCGGGGCGGGTTGCTAGTTGATAATTAATCATTGAATTGATTTGAGAAGTATTGTTGCAGATTCGATATTAATTAATTATGTTTACTGCTCGGCTCCTAAGGTTCGTAGCATGATATTACTAGACGATAACCTTCCTTAAGAATTGAGTACCATCATCTATATAAATAAAAATCAATTGTTGTATGTTTCTCTTCTATGCGTTCCGAAACCATTGATTAGATTATGATGAAACTTTCTTATGGTGTTCTGGGGACTCCCTGGTCTAAAAAGAAATGGCATTTTATATAATGGCAAATTAAAATAAAATACACAAACCAGCCATCATCCCCATTGTTATCCATAAAGGCTAAAATACAACCAAAAATATTTTTCGCTTTTAAAATCACCCCTCTTTATAAATAAATAATCATTGCTTTTCAAACAATCTTGTACACAGCAATTGATTTCTCCAGTCAAGGGTAGTTCTGTTAAGGGGAAGATTGCAGAGGGGATTAAAATATTTAAATAGTTAGGCCGTCGAACGTAGAAACGAAAAACAATATTTAATTTTAGCTTAACTGTAGATAGAAAAATAATAATAATAACTTGACACATGGATTGGTTAAGCGTGTATCATCTTCGTCTTCATCATCACATTGCATCAGGTGTTAGAAGTCAAACGCCTATTCCATTACACAATGAAAGTAAAAATATTTTGGACTAAAACCGGCCCACCAACAGCAATTACATAGAACTTAGAAAATTATACATTTATTTTGTTTTAAAAAAACTGGTATTCGTCCTTATGTCTAAATTCAGTTAAAATCAAAATCAAAACCATTTATTTCAATTAAACCAATAATAGGTATTTTTGATTTGTCCTGAGTAGTAGTCAGTCAGACTAAGTTAGTCGTGAAGCTAGTTGCCTGTTCCAAGTGTTGAGAAGAACAGGCAAGAAACTCTAAGGACACTCTTTTTCAAAATGTTTTTTACAAATTTCTGGTTACATTGCTTATAACCGTAAATGAAATGTGAAGACAATGTAACATACCTATTATTCTAAAATATAAATAGACGCGCTAATTACTACTATACATATTTAAGTAATAGCAGTCCGGAGATGACCAGCCCCGACCAACGGCACCCGTTCACGAGCATGACGCATAATAATAGTAATTATGATTATTATTAAAAAAAAACTCTTTTCAAAATTGTTTTACTGACAATACTGAAGATCATCAATAGTTACTACTTAAACACAAAAATGACGATCGGTTAAAAAGTAGATGAGAAAAAAGGACCGAACATTTTTTGTAACAATCCCAAAACCTTAAAAATTTGAAGTTGACTATCACAACATCGATGCTCCCTTTAACCCTTTCATCCCTTTGTATATCAAGGACCGTTACGAATTCCCACATGATACATATTCAAGATTTATAAGATCATTGTAGACCTCGGAACTAAAAATGTGGGTGCATTCCACAAAGCCCATAACTTTCTTCAGTTGTGGAATGCAGGGTTGTAGTAAAGAATGCTTGCGAATTGTCTTCGTTTTTATTTTGTAGCTATTAACCAGCTTTAGTGTTATAAATACAAAAAATGTGAAACAGTTATACTAGTACTATACCTAAAATTGAGCGTTATTGTTATTAACAATTAAATGAACTACCGTCAATTTTCGTTGTTATGTAATTGTGAACCCCTATTATTTATCCAAAATAAAAGTAACCTAAGTTACTCCATATATCATCAGCTCTCTGCCCGTGAAAGTCCCGTCGAAAACGGTCCATCTGTTCCAGAGATTAGCCGGGCAAAATTTAAACATAGATTTTTTGGTAAACATTCAGATGTATTTAGTAAATAGCTGTTATTATGATATTACAAACATGTGTGATAAAAAGGCACATGAAATACTTAAAATAAAATTTGTAAAATGTAGTGATTTTCTACGAATAATTGATAAAACAATTAAATCATAAGATGAAGTCTTGACCTATGAATGATAAGTAAACGTAACAGTTGAAGCATTTGAGAGAAAGTAATTTTAGTAACAACCTCGCCCCTATAGGAATAATCTATCACATTCACTAAATAACCTTAACCGCGATATTGTTCGTACCGCACTCAAGTGATCGTTTCATATCTTATAATGCACGCCTAGCCTAATATCACCTCATCATTACCGGCTATTTATCAAACGAACCAATGGCGTTGCGTCACCGGTATAACTTGTCATAATAATGTCTATTCATTTATTATTATTAAATAGTGAACTGTTTTATCATCTACTATAGTTAACCCTTATTTTTAATAAAATGATAGTAGTTTTTTGAAGTCGCGATAACAATAAAAACAATTAAATTAAGCGTCCATTACATGGTAGGTTTTGCTGTCAGCTTTACCATAGTTAAGATAACCTATCGTCTAATACTCACTGTATTAGACGATATCAACATCGTGGCGACATCTACATACTTCAAGGTCATCTAACGAAGACATTGAACTACGGAGTAACTACTAATCCTGCATCGTGCTATGAAAGTTATCGCGTCGATTAGTAATATAAACAACTTCCCAACATCAACCGTTTGGCCGCGGTCCGCCAGGCATGATCACCTCGCCTGGTCGGAGGATCCTCCCTATGTGTTGAAGGGACACTACATCCGTTCTTCCACAGTGAGGTATCTCTGTTGAGCGAACGGTTGCATGATATTGATTGAGAAAATTCTGGATATTTTAATTTTTATATCATGCAACCATCAGTCATGAGTTTTTCAATTGAGTGACTCTTGCATGAGCGTGTAATGAACGCCTTAGATATATTTTTGTTTTATTTCTGTGTATAATATGTACGTATGTATTTACATGTACATACATATGCCTACATAGCTTCCCTACCTTCCCATTCAAAATACTACTAACGTCAGGCAGGGCCACTCCGCAGTGTCGGTATAAAGCTACAAGTACACGGCGGCGTAGACTAATCGTGCCAAAATTCAGTTGGCTGCCGAGCGCCGGCCGGGCCGCACGCAAGATCGATTTTCATGCACGCGCTCCGTCGCATCATCCATTCGTATCTAGACCATCGAGTTATTAGTATCTAGCCTAGGTTTATTTGTTCACGAAAATAGAGTAATAGACACACAACTTATCGGTAATTAAATATTCAGATAATCCTTTAAAAAAGAAAACCCAGCATCGTCGTAACGCGTTAGGAAGAGATGCATATTCTAGGTGAATATAACTGTAGGTAATTAGCGCTCTGCGAACTGAATTGCGACTTTATTGTGTCGGAACAAGAGTCGCTATTTTTTAAATTATTTGGCGGAGTGGAACTTCCGTACTTGTACTATTGTGTATTCTGTGCCAATGTTTAAATCTCTAATTATTTAATTATCATGAGTTGGGCAATTATAGTTGGCCAAGAATGGGCCGCGCTTTCGGCGATTTGAGCATGAGTATATGTGTGTGTATATTTTTTAATAGTCTGCCCCTTAAATGCATTCATTCCGCATGACTCCATCCCCTCTGTTAGGGCGAGGGTGCAGCATTGTCCTTTACACAAACACCCACACATTTATATTAAATTCCAGCAGTCGCCACCGCGAAATTATAGGTATTATTTGCAGCGAAGTGATATGCTTGCTAAGGGGCTGGTGGATTAGCAGTTGGTATTTAAAATAAGTGGTATAATTGATATTAGGGTAGTTAATTGTAGCAATTCCAAGGATCAAAAGATCAAGAAATGGCAATCTGCGATAAGGTTATTTGAGGATTATGTCATGCTCGCGTAGAAGTCCTGCTGATGGTGGCGTATGTGTCGGGTTGTTCGGCTCCCTTCAATATGGTTGATCTGTACGATGGCTGACATACGTCATGCTCGTGAACGGTGCCGTTGGTCGGGGCTGGTCATCTCTGGACTGGTATTACTTAAATATGTATAGTAGTAATTAGCGCGTCTATTTATATTTTAGAATAATAGGTATGTTTCATTGTCTTCACATTTCATTTACGCTTATAAGCAATGTAACCAAAAATTTGTGAAAACATTTTGACAAGGAGTGTCCTTGGAGTTTCTTGCCTGTTCTTCTCCATAGGATCTACATATTGGAACAGGCAACTAGCTTCACGACTGACTTCTGCTCCTGACAATTCAAAAATACCTATTATTGGTTTAATTGAAATAAATGGTTTTCATTTGATTTGAGGATTTCCGTTGCGCGACACAGGATCAGTGACAGTGACTATGTAGTTTAGTTGGTTTTCGCTAGATGGCGCTGAATTATATATTGCTGTATGTGGATTACAGGTAGTGATAGACGCAATAAAAAGAAAATCTTATATTGTAACCTAAGAGCCTTTTAAAAAGCACGCTACAAAATTGGCGAATACCAAAGCGATTTTTAACAAGAATTTATTAACTCCACTTGTATGTTCTTTTTTTTTCAGTTCTTTTTTTTTTTTCCAAAGAATACTAGTAACGTGGGTTGCACATTACTAATATTCTTGTAAACCCCTCCAGCTAAGCTAAATGCTTGTGTTAGGAGTGAGTTCACGCCGGTAGTGCACTGGGTGGGGTTCGAACCCGCAACCACTTGATCGCAAGTCCGACGCCTTAGCCATTACGCTACCACCGCTTTAACCAATAAACCAACTAACAATTTAATCAAAGCTAAAAAGTCAATTTTAACCCACTTCTAATAAAATTGTCATATCGAAATGAAACTGTGTATGTATATGTGGTTTGATCTGATATGATAAAGTATGGAGTCAGGAGGTGGATAGTGGAACTCTTCAGTGGCTACGAGTAAACCGATTGAGCTTGGGCTCATAGAAATCCATAGATTTCTATGGATTGGGCTTAGTAAGGATGGTCTGGTGATGGAGCCAGGAGGTGGACAATAGAACTGAGTTTTTCTTACAATTATATGACATCATTAGTAGTAACTCGATATGGCGTGGTGGTCGGATTTTACCATGGCCAGTATAACTTGAGCTGTCGTTGTATAGACTTACTTAACATGACAGGTGATCACATTTACTTGACGCGTGTAATTTCAATAAGCCGTTTTTATGTAATTTTTATAGTTGTAAAACATTTTGTTTTAAATTTTTTATCTTTCTGCACTTCTTCTATATATAAACTGTAAAACCAACTGGTCAGGCGTGTAAATAGCCCGACCAGGGTGTGATTGCTCAACAGTTAGCGTACGAGGTGTAGGGAAGTAAACCACTTCTATCGATCAAAACAATCATGCCAGCACTAACCTGCAACACCGACCAAGTCCCGATCCTCCAGAAGGCAGCGAGCAGCGGCGAGGTTTCTACGGTCTCTTGCAAGGTATTGACCGGCCGGTCACGATCGTAGACTGGAGCACTCCACATACACCTTGTAAAGGTTACAAGCGAGTCCAAACACTACACGGCTATAGGACTAACGGAAAATCAGCTTCTTTTCACGAGAAATATAACTGATGTCCGTGGCGGAACAAAATTTTTATATTAAAAGAGTCTTCTTAGCGAAAAGCGATGAGAGCAGGGTATGTCCGTTTTTTCTTGCACCAATCAGGCGCAGCGCGTTTACACCATTTGAAGACTGCTAACGCCATCTCTTGAGATCGTCGAGTACATTGGCAATATTACTGCAGTACCAGCACTAATTGCATTCGACAAACAGAATGTGGTTTACATAAAGACTATGAAATTAATAATATAACGAAATATATTATGGTGCGATTATGTATGCATTTTATAAATATATTGGCGCTCCACCATGCACCCCGCCTTGGAACATCACAAGATGTTTCAAAACACGCGAATTTTCTAACTGACTGAGAGTAACACATGCATTATGCGATTAAATAATAAATATGATAAATATAGCGGCCTAAACTAAAAAATAAGGTTTAAACTAAGTTGAATTTATTGTGTAGGAATAGGATATAATTTAGTTACAGCGCGTTTGTAAATTCCAGTTTGCGTTTTAACTATCGCCACGCGTACAACGTTATCAGAGCCTCTGAACACGTCCGTAATTACTCCTAACGGCCAATGCAACGGTGGAGAATTCTCCTGCTCAAGAAGAACAACAGTTCCGATTTCTACCGGTTTGTCGGGAGTAGCCCATTTTTGCCTAACTTGCAACGTGTGCAAATACTCTAAGTGCCATTTCTTCCAAAAGGATTGGACCATACTATCTAACAACTTTTTACGTTCTAACAGACTCAATCGTTGATCTGACAAATCAGCAGCGGGTAAATATTGCAACGGAGTAGACATCAAAAAATGCGCGGGAGTTAACACCTCAGGATAAGGGTCTGACGATAATACGCTCAATGGACGAGAGTTAAGAATACACTCTATCTGAGTAAGAACAGTTTGCAGTTCTTCGTATGTAAGTAACTGACTTCCTATTACTCTATATAAATGCGTTTTCATGCTCTTTATATTCCCTTCCCACATCCCACCAAAATTTGGTGATCTTGGGGGAATCATCTTCCACTCTATGCGTCGAGAGAGCAACTCATTCGACAGCGCGTTTTTGAAGCTAGAGTTCAATAAAAAACTATACAGCTCATCTAAATGTGCCTTCGCACCGATGAAAGTAGATCCATTATCGGAATAGAGACATGAAACTGGTCCTCGACGGGAAATAAAGCGTTTAAAAGCGGCTAGAAAGTTTTCAGTAGTTAAATCACTGGTCACTTCAATATGTAGACTACGTGTGACCATGCAAACAAAAAGAACGATGTACGCCTTTTGCGCATGTTGACCTCTGCGGCGAGAAAGGATTGTCCTTATCGGACCAGCGTAATCTACACCAGTGTGACAAAATGCCTTGGCCTCTGAAACACGGTAATCAGGAAGATCAGCCATTATAGGCGTTGGATGCGTTGGGTTGCATTTAAAGCAAGTGTTGCACTTTCGCAACTTGGACCTGATAACAGTCCTGGCATCCAAGATCCAGTAGCGTTGTCGTATAATAGACATAAGAAGTCCAGGTCCGGTGTGACAATTAACAACATGAAAATGCTGTATTATTAAGTCAACGACATGATCGCGTTTAGGGAGAAGAACCGGATGTTTAGCTTCGAAAGGAAGCATTGATCCAGAAAGTCTTCCTCCAATGCGTAAAATCCCTTGTTTGTCTAAGAAGACGAAGAGGCTTTGCAGCTTTTTTGAAGGTAATTTATCAGCCTTGATCAATTTGATATCTTCACAGAAGTGCACAGATTGAACGGCGAGAATTAACGCATTCTCAGCACTTGTCAACCCTGCTATAGAACGAGGTTCGACCTTAACTTTAGGTCTTGCGAATTTTAATACATATGCGGTGATACGTAGCAACTTTTCCCAAGAAGAAACACGTTGTGCTAACGTACACAGCAACGGCGGCTCTGTGTGAGTAATGGCAGCCAACACATTTGCCTTGAGTTCAGGCAAGACAGAGCAATTATTAAGCGAGAATGGCTTAATCGGCCACTTCTCAGATGAGCTGCGAATCCACGGAGGACCTTTCCACCACAAATCGTGGGTCAAAAATTGCGATGGAAGCATACCACGCGAAAGAGAATCACTTGGATTACTAGCTCCGGCAAAATGATAAAAATGTTTAGAGTCCAAGTTTTCTTGGCACTGAGCGACGCGATTACCGACGAAAACTGACCAACGATGTGGTGAAGAATGAACCCATGATAAAGCAATAGTGGAATCAGAAAATGCGTATATCCCGGCAATGGTCATACGTGTTGCATATGTGTCTCGCACAGTTTTTATTAATTTTGACATAAGTAAAATAGCGCATAATTCTAAGCGAGCGAGCGTAGTGATTTTTGTTGGCGAAACCTTTGATTTAGCGCAAAGAATGCGAGTTTGAATGCCAGACGGGTAGGTACAATGGGCATAAATGACACATCCCAAACCATTCATGCTAGCATCACAAAAAGCAACAAGACGTAATTCACAACCAACTTCGACGCCTACATGACGTGGAATCCTTAAAGTGTCAAGCATTTGAAGTTCTTGCGCAAGAGCGAAAAAACGGGTGCGTATGTGCTCCGGTGCAGGATCGTCCCAATCACACTTGCTGAGCCACAGTTCCTTAATTAACAACTTGGCATAGAGAATCACAGGCGCGACCAATCCGAGCACGTCAAATAGTCGTGCAACCATCGAGAGTATGTTCCTCTTGGTGCACCTTTCATTAATTGCGGCGCATGTGAAATGAAAATTATCTTCACATGGTTCCCATGAGAGACCTAAGACCTTAGAGACATTATTGTCAACATCAAAATCAAGCGACTTGCGGTGCGTGTCGGGAAGCGAGTCAAGTAGCACTGGTGAATTGCTAGACCACTTCACTAAGTCAAAGTCACCCGATTTGAAAAACTTAATCAAGTTGTGAGCTAATTGCGTGGCAGTATCCTCATTTGCGATAGAAAGAACCAAATCGTCCATATACAGACAGGTCTCTGCCACTTTCGCGGCATCAGGATAGAGCGGACTCATGTCAGTAGCCAGCTGTCGCACAGTGCGCATAGCTATGTAAGGGCTTGACTTGAGACCGAAAGGTTGCCTATTAAAGGCATAAGTTCGAATTTTTTCCGATTCGTTAAATCTAAATAAAATGCGTAGGTATTTATGTTGGTCTACTGGTACACCAATCCGTAAATAATATTGTTTTATATCAGCGTTCATTGCAATAGGAAATAATCTAAAACCTAACAATAATAAAAACAGATCGGCCTGTAAATTAGGTCCAATATGTAATATATCGTTAAGCGAAAGTCCTGTATGCGTTTTAGCACTCGCGTCCAATACGATGCGCGGCATCGGTTTATCAGGTCGGACTACTGCGTGATGCGGTATATAATAACCATCAGAGGACAGCTCAGATTCTTTAACAGGACTGAGGTAATTGTTATCAATATAATCCTGAATAACCTTGTTATAATTTTCGCGCACTATCGGTGCCTGACGGAGCTTACGCTCGAGTGAAACGAAACGG